>CM045457.1:9947110-10547110 GCA_024666655.1 Dascyllus trimaculatus | reverse complement strand
ATAGTTAGAGGTGTCAGTCTGGTTCCACTGAGTGCTCCTTTGCATAAAGTTTACCTGACTTGTGGCCTTGTTGAAGGAGACGTCCACATTGCAGTTAGGCCAGCTCTACCAATAGATGGCATTGATGTAATTTTGGGTAATGATTTAGCTGGTGACCGTGTTTGGGCATCTGGGTGTCCTGTCAAACTTTCAGCTCAAGTAAAGGAACCAGATGACTGTCAGCAGAACTTTCCAGAGGTGTTTACAGCTTGTGCTGTCACCAGGGCCATGACAAAGGCTAAGTCAGACACTTCTAATGAAGATTGTGATCTCAAAGTTGACTTTGATTTACCTGAGTGTTTTTCTGTCTCTCAGCAGGAGTTGGTCACTGAACAGAAAGCAGATGCATCCTTGAGTGAACTGTTTGACCAAGTGCAGCCCACTCAAGACGCAAAAAGTTCAGCATCTGGGTATTTTCTACAGGATGAGGTACTGGTTAGGAAGTGGATTCCTCAAGGAATGGATCTCCTGGGAACTCCAGTTTTTCAAATTGTCGTGCCTACCAAATTTAGAGACAAAGTGTTATCTTGCTCTCACGACCAAACAGGCCATTTAGGAGTTAAAAAAACTTAGTCATATTCTCCGTTGTTTCTTTTGGCCTCGTCTGAAACGTGACGTTGCAGCTTATATCAAGACCTGTCACACATGTCAAATCACAGGCAAACCAAACCAGTCCATTAAGCCTGCACCGCTTCGACCAATACCTGCAATAAAAAATCCTTTTGAACACTTGATAATTGAGTGTGTTGGGCCTCTGCCGAAGTCGAAGTCTGGTTCACAGTATCTGCTAACGGTGATGTGTTTGGTTACTCGTTATCCAGCTGCATATGCCTTACGCAATATAACTGCTAAGTCTATTGTCAAGGCACTAACTCAGTTCATAGCCATATTTGGTATACCAAATATCATCCAAAGTGACCAGGGATCAAATTTCTCATCGTACCTGTTTTCCCAAGTTCTAGAACAACTTAACATAAAGCACAAGCAGGCCTCAGCATACCATGCACAGAGCCAGGGAGCTTTAGAGAGATTTCATCAAACTCTAAAATCACTGTTGTGCTCCTATTGTACAGAGTTGAGTAAAGATTGGGAAGAAGGGTTGCCGTGGTTACTTCTAGCAGCTCGAGAGGTTTGTCAAGAGAGTACTGGTTTCAGTCCAAATGACCTAGTTTTTGGCCATAAAGTCCGGGGTCCATTGGCAGTACTCCGTGATAGTTTGGGCACAGATGAAACTCCATCTAATCTGTTAGATTATGTCAATGGTTTTCGTCATCGTCTCTATACAGCAGGACAGTTGGCTAAACAAAAGTTGGTTAAAGCTCAGAACAAAATGAAAACGCTGTATGATAGACATTCTGAGAAGCGACAGTTCAGTGAGGGGGATCAAGTTTTGGCATTGTTGCCAGTTGTGGGGTCACCATTTCAGGCGAAGTTTCATGGTCCATACACTGTTGTGAAATGGCTTTCAGAACTTGACTATCTAATTGCAACTCCTGATAGGAAAAAGAGACAGCAGCTTTGCCATATTAACCTCTTAAAACCCTATTTTGTTAGAGAACCTTTGCAGGGCAAGTCAGAGACTTCTGTTGGGGCTACTGTTTTGACTGCTTGTGAAGTACATCAGTCAACTGTTCATGGGGGGGAGGAAGTGGCAATGCCAGATGAAGCTGTGCTTTGTGGTCGTTTAAAAAATTCAGAAACATTGGAAAAGTTGGATTCACTACTTGCCCATTTGCCAAGTGGAAAAGCTGAACAGTTAGCTGAGCTAATCAGAGATTACCCTTCCTTGTTTGGAGATACACCCACTAGGACCAATTTGATAGAGCATGACATTGATGTGGGTGATGCCAAGCCAATCCGCCAGAGATTTTTCCGTGTCTCAGGGGAAAAGCAGAAGGTCATTGACAAAGAGGTAAAGTACATGCTTGATAATAATCTTGCTGTTCACTCTGCTTCCAGCTGGGCGTCCCCCTGCCTGATCACGCAGAAGTCGGACAAGTCTCCACGTATGTGCACAGACTTTCGCAAAGTTAATGCGGTTACAAAACCTGACTCGTATCCGTTGCCCCGGGTTGAAGACTGTGTTGACCAGGTAGGAAGTGCTCAGTTTGTGAGTAAGCTGGACCTTCTCAAGGGGTATTGGCAAGTGCCTTTAACCCAAAGAGCACAGGAAATCTCCGCGTTTATTACTCCGTCTGGGCTGTATTCATATACAGTCATGGGATTTGGCCTAAGAAATGCCCAGCAACATTTCAACGGTTAATGAATCACGTCATAAGTGGGTTGAAGGGATGTGCTGTCTATCTAGACGATGTCATCGTGTACAGTAATACTTGGGATGACCATTTAAACCAGATTCGGGCCTTGTTTGATTGTTTGGTTCACGGTAATCTTACGCTAAACTTGGCTAAGTGTGACTTTGCAAAGGCCACCGTAACCTACTTGGGCAAAGTTGTCGGGCAGTTCGACCTGTGATGGCCAAAGTCACAGCAGTTTCTCAGTTTCCTGTTCCTACCACGAAGAAGGAGCTCATGAGATTTTGGGTCTCGTGGGTTATTATCGTTGTTTTTGTCGCAACTTTTCGAGTGTTGTCGCCCCTCTAACTGATTTGCTTAAATCGAAAGCAAAATTTGTTTGGTCGGCAGCTTGTCAGCAAGCTTTTGAGGAGGTTAAGGCACTCCTTTGTTCAGCCCCTGTTTTGCTTGCTCCCCAGTTCGATCAACCATTCAAGCTTTATGTTGATGCCAGCAATGTAGGAGCCGGAGCGGTGTTGCTACAAGCAGATGAGCGTGGAGTTGACCGCCCTGTTAGCTTCTTCTCCAAAAAGTTCAACTCGCATCAGCTCAACTACTCAGTCATTGAAAAAGAAGCGCTTGCTCTCATTTTGGCATTACAACATTTTCGAGTGTACATTGAATCTGGAACTTCTCTCACTGTTTATTCTGATCACAATCCCTTAACATTCCTAAATTCCCTCCAAAACCCAAACCAGAAACTAATGCGTTGGGCTTTATTTTTGCAGCCTTATCATTTAGATATTCAGCATATTAAAGACAAAGATAATGTGCTGGCCGATGCTCTGTCTCGTGCCCCTCTATAAACCTGTTCTTCTGTCCATCTTTATAGTCTCTTCTCTCCTCTTAATTTGCTCCTAGGTGCCAAGGTTGCTGAGGTTGGGGTTGGTGAACTTAAAGATGGAGACTTGGAATCGTCGGGGCCAGACATCACCTCTGATTTGTGTATAATGTACATTTTTAAAGTGTACCAGGGTAGACCCTGGTCTTCTGGGGGGGAGTGTGATGGCCAAGGAGGTGGCCTTTGATTGGTAGGCTGGATTTCTACTTGTTCCTGTTTGCAGGAAGCTGGGCGGTTCCCAAATAAGGTTGTATCATTCAGGCAACCAGGTCCACCTGTGGCTCTTTAAAAGGGCCTGATTGCTGCCTTCCGTCTCTCTGCTCCACTCCTGCCCTGGCCACCATGCTGACTCCTCTTTAGTTTGGTTTGCTTACTCTACACATGCACTCATCACCTGCACTCTCAACACAACTGCATACACACTGACTTACACTTACATGTTATCTTTATTTAATAAATATTGTTAAACTGTTGCTTTTGGTGTGGTCTCCCTCTTTGTTGCTACTTTTGAGCCAGGGTAGTAACAGTCCAGTGAGAAGAAAATTAAAGAACCAAGGCACCTCTAGTGAGATGTTGGGACGCTGCCCTGGAGCCAGGCCTGGAAGATGGGCTTGTTGACCTGGTAGTTGGGCATTTACCCACAAAGCTCAGCCAAAGGGTCCAGTGCACTGTGGACTGGATGGCAGCCAAAGATTTGATCTCTATCAATTGCATTTTCTAAACCACATTTCTCTAAAATGTGTCAAACTGAAACGCTTACTATTGCATTGTCCAAAAGTTGTGACAGTCAAAATTACTTATTTTTCTAAGCATTGTATGGTTTTGAACAGTTACAGTCTCTCAATATAACATGTGAGAAGACATATTAAATGCTATCAATAAATGCCAAAGACAATTATAATTATAAAAATTAAGGTAAAAAAACAACAATGAACAGAGGGGCTTTATAGCAATTACTTAATTTCGGGGACTTTTTGGTTGCCAAACCACCAATAGCATTATACCTATTCAGACCATATCCCTCAATATGTTTACCAAGATAATAAAGGAGTGTGTCATCAGCATAAGAAGAAATTTCATTGGTTATTTGGAAAACCAGTTGGTAGGATAATCATATCCTTGAGGGGCCTAGAACTGAAATTTGTTAATCTGTAGTCAGTGAGCTTAGATACACTATATTACCAAAAGTATTTGTTCACCTGCCTTGACTCACATATGAACTTAAGTGCCATCCCATTCCTAACCCATAGGGTTCAATATGATGTTGGTCCACCTTTTGCAGCTATTACAGCTTCAACTCTTCTGGGAAGGCTGTCCACAAGGTTGAGGAGTGTGTTCATGGGAATATTTGACCATTCTTCCAGAAGCGCATTGGTGAGGTCACACACTGATGTTGGTCCAGAAGGCCTGGCTCTCAGTCTCCGCTCTAATTCATCCCAAAGGTGTTCTATCGGGTTCAGGTCAGGACTCTGTGCAGGCCAGTCAAGTGCATCCACACCAGACTCTGTCATCCATGTCTGTATGGACCTTGCTTTGTGCACTGGTGCACAGTCATGTTGGAAGAGGAAGGGGCCCGCTCCAAACTGTTCCCACAAGGTCGGGAGCATAGAATTGTCCAAAATGTTTTGGTATCCTGAAGCATTCAAAGTTCCTTTCACTGGAACTAAGGGCCCAAACCCGACTCCTGAAAAACAACCCCACACCATAATTCCTCCTCCACCAAATTTCACACTTGGCACAATGCAGTCCGAAATGTACCGTTCTCCTGGCAACCTCCAAACCCAGACTCGTCCATCAGATTGAGGCCACATGAAGTCTGGAGCTCTGCAGCAATTGACTGTGCAGGAAGTCGGCGACCTCTTTGCACTATGCGCCTCAGCATCCGCTGACCCATCTCCGTCAGTTTACGTGGCCTACCACTTCGTGGCCGAGTTGCTGTTGTTCCCAAACTCTTCCATTTTCTTATAATAAATCTGACAGTTGACTGTGGAATATTTAGGAGCGAGGAAATTTCACGACTGGATTTGTTGCACAGGTGGCATCCTATGACAGTTCCACGCTGGAATTCACTGAGCTCCTGAGAGCGACCCATTCTTTTACAAATGTTTGTCAAAACAGTCTGCATGCCTAGGTGCTTGATTTTATACACCTGTGGCCAGGCCAAGTGATTAGGACACCTGATTCTGATCATTTGGACGGGTGAGCAAATACTTTTGGTAATACAGTGTATTTGGAAAGAGCCACACTATTCCAGCTCTTTCTGCATATTTTCTGTCAGCATAATCAGCTAATTGGCTTCCAGTTCTGCCTGTCATACTTACTGCTCAGCTTCCAGTGTGGTACCAATCTGCTCTCACAGTTCTTGATAAGAAATGAATAGCTCTTTTCTCAAACTATTAAACACCGTCCATGAAAAATCTTAAAATTCAAGTTAATGGTAATGATAATTAATGATATTTTGTAAATACCATCCCAGTTTACTGAGTACACTATGTTTGACTTGACTTTATGTCAAGGCAGCATACTGGATAGTGTTCAGTGAATACTGATTTAGTTTATTGTTATGAATTCACACTTAGTCATGCATTTTTGTGGCAAAAAATAATAATATGGACAAGCTTTTCAAAGGTTTCATTTTAGGTTTTAGTGATATGTCTTCTCTATTTACTGGGGCTTCTGGCAGTCCCAGACTAAATCCTATTGAGTTTGCTGTCCCTCAGTTCAGCTGAGCTCGATCAGCTCAACTGAGTGTGAAACTGGTCCCAGCATGTAAGAGCCTGAGTGCATTTCCAGTAAACTGAACAGAAGCTTCAGATTAGCATCATCAATATGAGCGACAGAATTATTAGGAAACCAAAGTGACTGTGGAAGTAGAGGAAGTGGGCTGGTAGTGAGGAGTGGATGTTAAAGAGGAGGAGTGGGGCTGGTGGTGGAGCAGAGTAAACCAACAGTTAGAGGAAACAACTCGACAAGAGCTTGCAAAAAAATCTGGTCAAGCAAGAAACTGAAATTGAGAACAGAAGAGGCAGTGTTGGTAAGAGAGGAAAGTAGGAGACAGAAGAAAGAACAGTTGAATGCGTGAGACAACAGGCATCCAAAATGTATAAAACAACTCATATAATTTTTATTTGCTCTCAGTTAAATTATTTCAACCAATATATCCAAATAATAGTCAAAGAAATTAGCAGAAACTAAAGGACAACCACTATACTGTATATTGCCATTGAATATAACAACTCAAATAATTAATTATTGTATCAAACAACCTCAAATATTCAGAATTCATTGGTTCTAATAAGACAGTGACAGTTTGTGTAAATTCAAAACATTATCCACTTTGCTTAAATATTATGGTAATAATCTTGTTTTTTAAAGCTCACAAAGAAGAATGTGGTCTGATTCAGCTTGGAGTACAGCTTTTTAACGCAGTGAAGCCCCCCTTTGGCTGACTGGTTGTGGTCAGGTTGAAAACATCAGTCCATTAACAGGGTGGTACTGCCATGAGACATCCATCCATCCATCCATCCATGAAAAGAGGAACAGAACAAAAGCAGTTAGAGGCTCTGAAGCACACACACTTAATGTGGCTGTCAACAGAAACTGTAGGGAACAAATCACTGTCATGTATAGGTCTATACATAAGTTATGAAAGCTGTACAGAGATAATTGCAACAAACAGACAGTAAAAACAAAGCCCGGTAAAAATTCTCACTGACTTTTCTAAAAGGATAAAACGGAACAAAAATAAATAATAGAAATGTTTTTGGAGGGACACCTCCTTTTTTCCCTTTATCAGTTTTTATCATTACGCCATGGCCAGACAGAAAACAAATATACCGTATCAACATAAAATGTTTATTAGCCTCCGTGTTAAAAGAGGCTGCGACAAATGATTGTGTCATTTACTCTTTTATCTATGTTTATTTGATTATTTTTTATCTAAATGGGTGGTCATGCAAATAGAAAAAAAAGCCAAGTCCTTTAACACTTTTAGCTCGGTGGTAAAAGTTGACAGTTCATCTCTTGGCCAGTTCGCTTCTTGGACAGTTACTGCGTTACAAGGTGACGAGCTGGCTGGTTTTCAGGTAGCTAGCTGTAGAGCAGTATTACAAGAGGTTGACTAGTTGTTTTAAGGTGGTCTGGTATTCCAAAATCATTGCTTGATGTCTGCCTCGGATAAGCCACCTAGTCAACAGGTAGATCGATATTCTGAGAACTCAGACTATAAGAAGATCGACTGGCAGTCTGAGATCGCGCTACGTTGGTTTTCACAACAGCTGGTGCATCTTAGGAGAAACCTTTTTGTGCTCCAGGTTCCAACTTGACAGCTTGATGGACAATCAGAGTACAGCTGTCTGTAGATACCCATCGATCCGGTATCCACTTCACTAACTTTTCTAGTTCTTGAATCCATGCATTCATACTCAAACCCAGCATGACCAGTGGGTAACTTCTTTACCAGTGTGACCTGGACACATGTCGTTCCTTTCCAGTGTTCATCTTCCTGTACATCCCAGTTGGTGTCAGTCTGTAACCAGTCAGTAGGTCCAAAACCAGAGTGCAGTATAATCTGAATCTGTCTCTAAGCAGTCTGCGGCCAGTTTACCCAACACGTGTGAAGCCAAGCCTTATGCAGTCTTTAAGGAGTCATTTCTTCACAGCGTACCAAAAGGTGGCCCAAAAGCAGTCCACAGGCAGTCTCTCGAAGGCCAGTCCAACGCCAAGTCTGTACACAGTCCAAAAACCCCAATGAAAACCAGTCAACCAACCAGTCTACCCAAAGCCAGTGAAAAGCAGTCTGTGAGCCGGTGTGTAATCCAGCACCAGTTGATCAGTCCATCTACCAGATGTCAGAGCTTAGTTCTCTGCTGGTGAGTGGTACGAAGGTGCTGTTCAGGTGGAGTTCTGGCTTCTTCCCAAGCGTACTGCTCTGAGGCACCTGGGAAACACACAGTACCACAGAGATTAGCATAATGTCCCCTACATTGTAAGATTCTACAGCTAATAATATAAAAACAGGTGCTTCATTCTACAGTATGCAGTTCTATTGCATGCCAATACTGTATCATGTCTTATATATAACATCGGTATTGCATATGGCAAGTATTTCCCAGTCTGTTAGAATAAATAAATATTTCAGGGTAGATAATCTAAAGATACTATTTTCTTTCTATATTTATCCAAACAGACCTCTTGTTCCCCAGTGAACTGCTCTGAACCCCTGGGGAGAAAAGAGGGGTTTCATTTTTAATGAGGTTAAACTCCGAGGACATGCAAACAAATGACAGCATGGAAATTTAAGAAAAGGATACACTGTGCAGATGTGGGATGCTAGAAACTAGGAACAACAAAAGCATGAGCAGCACAGTCTCTTCTCTCACCTGTCCATTCAGCAGTGTCATAGGGATGTTGCAATAGACATGGCGCCCCCCGGGGCCCAGAGTGGAGAACTGCACCGTGGAGGGGGGAGGGAGGGGAGGTGACATGGAGGAGGGCTGCGGGGGAAGCTGGAACTCATAGCTGCGACAGAAGTGCCGCATTTGGGCTGCTGTGGCAGTGTGACCCCCTCCCAGTGGCAAGGTCATCTGGTTGTAGTCGGGGATCTCTGTCGCCAAGGCAACCTGTGGACAAAAAGCATTAGTTTCTGATAATTTTTTTATCGACAGTGTGATATTGCTCCATAAGACAACAACTAAACATAATAAGTTGTTAATGCCAATACCCTGAATGGATTTCTAGACTTTCTTAGGTTCCTGGGTGAACTGTGCAAACAAGCAAGATGAAAAATATCAACTCTGTAAAGCGTTAAAAATAAATGAAGCTGGTGCCTCACTACTTTTACAGCATGGGCATAAACAGTGCAATCCTGGGACCCAGGCTGGTAAAATAATGAGGCGAGTTTTAACCACCGAAAACAAACTATGCAGTATAACCAGAATCTTTTAGAAGTAATTTAAGACAGGGGTGGGAACATATGTAGTCTTGTATGTGGGCCATCAAAAGGAGAAATTGCTTTTGTATTTATTTTGATGGTGTATAGACAGAAGCACTCATCTGTCCTCCTCTGATTGTTGATTTAACCCCTAAAACTCATCTAAGTGTATTAGAGTTACATATTTAGATTGTTTTTTCCAAGAAAGTAATCTCTTCCTAGATGGTTTAGATAATAGTAACTCTACACCATTGCTTCTTTTGGAATGTGCAGATCTATGAAGTCTCCGCCTCTCTCTCTCCATATAGATCACCCCACTTGCTGTAGCTCAGCACACCAGCTCACCTTCAACCCTGCTCAAACACTGCGAAACTACTTTACAGCAATTGCTTGTGGTGACATTGGAGTAATTCCGCATGTTTGCTCTGAAAACCGCTCAAACTGTCTCAAGTTGACAGGATTGATTCCTTAAGTTTGTTACTTATGAAACCCTGGACGTCTACATGACACTTAATTTTAAGGTAGAAATGTTCATCCATAGTGTTGACTGATTATATCTCTTATGATGTGCTTTCTAGCGTATAAAAACACCATATGGACATGTTAGCAAGGTAAAAGAGATGACTTTTACCGGAGGGTGTCTTTAAAATGTAAGCTGGACCAAATCCCTTTACCGGGCTAACTGCTATTTATCATTGTAAGCACTGCACTTCGAATGGTTTGCAATGGTCAGATGACATGTTTGATTAGGTGAAGTAGGATAGGTAGTACGATGTCGGTATGTTCTGTCTGTCTTTCAAAGATCCTTTACTTTAGTTAACTCTGACTCTGATTTGTAGCGTGATAATGGTCTGTGCTTAACTAGCATTTATCATGTAAAACTAATCATCTTGACTTTGTTCTACATTTATATGGAGAAGTCTATACAACTGTTTTTAAAGTCCTCTAGTTTGAAGTTGTTGTTTGTGTACCTGTCAGACAGTGTAAAATAATGATTGGCTACCTTTGTAAATGTACTGATTACACTGAGCAGTCTGTTATGAATCTTGAGCACAGCTGTGGACCTGAAATGTTGTTGCCTGGCACAACACTGCAACAGGAAAGCCTATCAGTAAAGACTTGCTCTGATGAAAATCAGGTTTTCACATTGTTAACATGCCCATATGTTGTTTTTATATGCTGGAAGACACATCATCAACACCTTGGTTGAGCATTTCCACCTTGAGACTGAAGTTTATTGATTGACTGCAGTCTGAAAAACATGGATTAAGACTTCCAGGTTTCGATTGTAACAAACCTCAGGAACCAATCCTGTCAACTTGCACGCTGGATCTTTCTGTGTCATCATTTTTGTTCAGAATCAGTTTCCTGTTCAGACATGTACGCCTGAATTACTCCAATTTTACAACTCAAAATTGTGTAGCGTAGAGTAATCTCACAGTGTTTGAGCTGTAGGTTAGGAGCTGCAATAAATGAGGAGGAGTGGGTGGTTACACAGGCAGACAAATCTGCAGATTCTAAGGGAAAGCAATGATGTAGACTTACATTTAAGCCAATTTAAGGCAGGATGGGATGATTTACATGGAAAAAAATCTTAATATGCAAATACACATACACAGACATGAGTTTTTAGGGGTAAAATCAATGACTGGAGAGGAATTTCAAATCAACCAGGTTATTAGCTACAAAGTGATGAATAATTGTACATCATACTTGTTGGATACAACTTCATGTCTTTGTGTTTTACATAATAATTTTGCCTATAAAGCCTATAAATTCTACAACCTGTTTGTAATACTGTGTGTTTTTGCATGGCTGTCCACTGGGTCCCATCTTTACTAAGTAACACTACTAGTTTCAGAAACACCAAACCTGAAGGTAAGTAAGTAATACACATGTATAACTGACCTGATGATGTCCATGGCGATTCTCATTAGGGGGTGCCAGAGAGGCAGAGGTGGTTGTCATGGCGATGGTGGAGACAGTGGTCTGTAGGTCACCAAAGAGGCCCTGTTCACCAGAGTCCATCACCTGTTAACAGAGAAGCACCATTATGTAGTTTCCACTGTGCACATCTGGAGAAACGTTGCACTTGTATTTCATTTTGGAATAACCATAGTTTATGGTAAGCAGTGGAATACAAGGTGTGTGTTAAAATATTACAATAAGTGGTTTAAATGATACCAAAAAGTTTGAAATCATAGCCTCTCATTTGAGATAGTTTTCTGAAGTTCACTTTGGTTGACTTGAACTGATAGTGTCCAGTTGTCAGTGAACTGGGGCAGGTAAACAAAAGTCACTTTGACTGAGGCGGTCTGTAAAATGTCATCCTACAAGGTTGAAAATGTGGTGGCGGCGAGGGGTCAAAACACACCTGATTGCCATTCAGTGAGTGTTGCTGAACATGATGGATGACTTGAATTCTTCAGCATTCTTGTGCAATTTTTCAAAAAGCTAGGAAGTGTGTTTGGTGGCCCATAAATCGAAGTGGCGCTTCTCTGCCTCATTGTTTTGTATTAGGCTTTCCAAGCATGAATAACTGCACGCTATCAGATGTCAATGTCTATCCACTTAAATCCACAAGACCCTGAAAGTTTGGGTTGTTCTTTGTGTCTGTAAGTTTTCTTTTTCGGAACTGTGCAAGTTTGAAAGGCATCGTCTTCTGCTGGCTGCATCACATTAAAGTTTGATGCTTCAACTATGATTCATATTTGCAGCTTAATATGAACAGTGGTGTAGTCAACCTGTTCAACAAAGAGCACCTCATCTGAAAAAAATGTGCATTAGCTGGTCAAAATTAAATAACGTCAGTTCTTGAGGCACTGAGAGACATTTAGATGATACCATCCTAATGGCTGCAGTCGTATAACTCATTCTGTATTTGCTACTTGACGATAATTCTTCAGTACAAAGCAGCAGGAAAACATTTATTTGCTAATCAGGGCATACACCCCCTGAGGTGTTAACACATGGTAAACATGTACGCAATTTGTTCACTGTGATTCCAATTTTAATACATTACCTGTGTTTAGCAGACATTTCAAAGGCCATCTGTCTGCAGTGAATGTATGCACCTCAGGGGAGAGTACATTTCCATTGTATTATGTTTTATTATGGTTTCTAGGCTCCTGGAGAAACACTGAACATATTTATTTAGTTTGTAAACCTGGAGCTGCACACTGTATGGACGGCTTTTCAAATCAAGTCAGATTTACTTATGTAGCACATTGAAGACAAGCAGGGTGCTGCACGTATTATCAGACAGGCGACAACAAAATTATGTACTAATTAAAATAGAATAAAATACGAAAACACCCAAAACAGGAAAGCAACCTGGAAGATCAATTTCCAAATAAACAAATAAATAAAGTAAGTAAGTAAGTAAGTAAGGACCATTAAGAGCAGTAAAAAGCCAATCAAAACATGCATGTCTTGAGGGTTTTCTTGAATATATATTTGTCGATATACATCAGTTCAAAGAAAAATTAATCTGCTTCTTTTTCACTTTAGTGTTGCTTGTGGTAAAAAGTGCAAAAAAGGGTATTCCAAGCTCAAAATAGACTTTTGGGGGAGTGACAGTGAGCAGTGTCTGTACATTAAAGGCAATACTTGTCATTAGTTACCTTATTTCACAGAAATCTATGCATTTTCCTCTTATTTTTGACCATTTGACTAAACAAAAATGTCAATTATATTAAAAAATAAACCCCAAAACAGGTTAAAAAAAGAAATATTCCTCTAAAATCTTATCATGTAATGCTGCTGATTTGGTTATAACTACAACAACTTTTGTGGTTTCTTCTATTCAGGAAAACCACAGTGTAAGGTTTGTGGTTAATAAATCCAGCGCTGGAGTGTTTAACATTGTGAAAGTTTTATATAAAACATTAAAAATGTATGCAAAGTATCCATCCATCCATCCATTATCTATACACCGCTTAATCCTCTGTAGGGTCTCGGGGGGGCTTGAGCCTATCCCAGCCGACTCAGGCTGCGAAGGCAGAGGCCACCCCATCGCAGGGCCTCACATATAGACAGACAACCAAGCACACTCTCATTCACACCTACGGTCAATTTAGAATCATCAGTTAACCTCAGCATGTTTTTGGGCTGTGGGAAACAGCCGGAGAACCCAGTGAAAACCCACGATGCACAGGGAGAACATGCAAACTCCACACAGAAAGATCCCACGCGTCCTAACCGGGGCGCGAACTGGGGATCGTCGAGTTGTGAGGCGATAGTGCTAGCAACTGATCCACCGTGCAGCCCTGTATGCAAGTACATATGTATAAAATGGATGACCAAAAATGGCTTTACATATCTGTTATTAGCCATATACCTGGCGTCTGGACAGCGTCTCTCTGCGTTTAGCAGGCATCTCATAGACCACCTGTTTCCAAAACTTAGAGGACAGCTCGTTGCTCTTAGGACCCCTCCACTTGATGATGGATAAAACCTGGAGACAAGAGAGCATTTCTTACTGTCTTACAGCTGCAGTCACCCTCCAGATTACCTTCTTCCCTCCACCCACTGACTCATTCACCCCTCTTTCTGTATACCTTGATCGTATGTTTAAGTGCTTCCACCTCTTGGTAGTTGATGACGTTCTTCAGGTCTGCACACTCTATCATGATCACCTGGACACACAGACACACACAGGTTAAAGACATTTATGTGCAGAACTAGTAAGTCTTCTCTAATTGCTTCATGTCCCATTGACTTTCCAGTTTGTACCTTGATCTCTCCGGTAACCAGCATGGAGTGGAGGCGTGTCTCTATCTGGAAGATGCTCCAACCTCTTTTGGCAACAAACTCTGGAGTCAGAACGATGATCAAACGTCTGCTCTGCTCCACACTGCGAGCCAAGTCCTCAATGTAGGCTGAGAGAGACACACATGGAGAGAAGAGAACACCTGTCAGAATAATGTGAAGAACTAAGGCTGGAAATACATTTACTTGTTGAAAAAGACTATTACTGTCAGTGAAGCTGTTACTCCAGTATTGTCAAAACTGACACTGAGTTTGAATCAAAACACACATAAGACTGCGATAACGAGTTTTCCTATCTTTGATTTTTGTTCTTTTTCCTTATAATCATGGCTGTAAAGATTTACTGTGGTGAGACGCAACAGAACTAACACAAAAGGAAGGTAATAAGGTCACCCATTTCTCTTGAGAGAACGCTTTAAAATGTACATTGAAAATGTACTTACAAGACGTGAACTGATTGATATCAGCCTTGAGGTCAAAATGTAGCTTAGCGTAGCATAAAAACTGGAAGCACGGGGGAGCAGAGATGGTTTGGTGCCATCCAATTGGAAAAAAAATGAACTGAGCTCACTGTTTAACAAAAAAGCATCAAAATATTGAACTACTTCTTTCAGCATTTGCTGAGCCCAAACAATCCAGCACAGCCTCTTTTAGGAAGTCATAACTTGTCACATATGGTCATGACCTCTTAACATCACATTTTACCACAGGCTGTACAGAAAAGAAGGATTTAGCCTCCGAGTCTAGAAAGTGAAGCCAGTGTGTGAGTGCCTTAAAGCTGCTTTGTAATGGTCCCATTTAGAGAAATTTAGACAATAAACGAAGTAATATTTTAGGGCGGACTTATCTTGTGATTGACAGGTCTGTAGTTTCTTTGGGTTCTTCAATCAGATCCACTGCTTGCTTGTTACATCTAGTTTAACAGACCAACATGTAGAAGGCCAAATGCCCAACGAAAGACTTTACAACACTCCACCTTTTATATACAGTGTATGATTTAAACACACGGGTATTGTAAGAGCCATTTCTTAACATGCAGGTTAGTCCAACAGACCTAATGTCAGAATGTCAGAAACAGAAACCACAAGTCTGTGGCCAGATGTTCTCTGCTGGTGTCGCCACTGTCGTTCTTTTTTTTAGGAAATGAGATGTTGGCCTCAACACGTGTGGTTAATGTTGTGAAAGGGTGTATTTGAACTCAAATTGTGATCTCTCTGAAACTTCACCAAACAGAAAGTGAAAAGGAGGCTTAAAGTCACAGAATTAAATTAAACTAAGTGAAAAATAATGGTGTCACACAAAAAAACGAACCTCAGTCTCATGGGTAAAAGGCCTGTGACTTACACCACCTCCACCATTTGAATCACCTTATAATGTGCTTCTGGAAAAACTAGACATCTGTTGACATTGAACATTGACATGGGTGGCACCGAAGCAAAATGGCGCCTTGCGTATATCTCTGAGACACTAGCAGCTTTGACAAATGGCAGAATTTGATGCCCTGGGAGTGATGGTTGCAAAATACGCTCATCCATCTTCATTTGTAAGCACTGGCAATGCTAGCAGGCATCTTTCTTAACTTTGGAGATTGGTTAGCTGCTTCTCCCTGCTTCTATTCTTGATGGTAAGCTAGGCAAACCACCTCCTGGCTCTAGCTTACATAGGCGCTCACATGTGGAGACCGATATCAGTCCCATCATCAAATAAATTTATTTTCCAAACCGATCCCCTAATACTCCTGCATTTGTTTCTCGAAAATGACAGAAGTTTTACATATGTTGGACTACCTGAAAAGCTATAAGAGCTTCAGAAAGAAGAGGCAACATACCACTACAATATCTAAGGTTAATCTCCTAATATAGTACCTGCCTACCTCATTCTGGCAGCATCCCTCAAGTCATTTTGTCCATAAATGTCTGCAGTGACTGACAGGAGTGTACAGCAGAGTGACAGAAATGCTTGTGCAAGATTTTTGGCTCTGACACAGCACAGTGAAGTCAGCTCTTAAACGGGGATCAGAGTGGTGCAGAAACGCCACCATCAGCTCTTATAACTTACGGAGGAAAATGTAAACTTGACGAGGAGGTGATGAGATGTGAGCAGTGGGTAAAATCTGAGGCGGAACTACTTTATGAGCCGTTCATGTAACCTTCATGCCAAGCCAAGAGAGACAAAAAAAATCCCCTTCAAATGACCCATTTCCACCTATTTGTTTGCAATATTCTCAGCTTATTTTAGCACCACTGAAATTGCTCATTATTCCTGAAATTTGTAGTTAGCGAAAATGTCTGAAAACTGCGAACAACAGATTCGCCTCCTCTGTGCGTCTCCCTGCTTCCCCGTCTCTTCACTTGCTAACTAAATTAATGACAGAGTCTCTCCAACAACACATTGCAATTTCACGCTCAATTTGAGAGGCACAAATAGTACAGAACATCCGCAAATGCACTCTCTTTCTTTCTTTCTTTCTTTCTCTTCTCCGGTTTGCTTTTCCATCATTCTTTTTTTTTATCTTCCTCCTCACACCTCCCCCCCCCCGCTGCCCTCTTGCCCTTCACTTCCTCTCCCTGCTCCCCATTTGCGAGGATTATGTAAATCAATTAATAAAATAACACAAACCAATGACCCCGTCCCCACCTCTTTCTCTCGCCGTTATTTATTTCCTGCTCTCTTGTTCATTTCCGAGGGCTAAGTGGAGTGGATAATTGAATGGTGTATTTTAGGTCGCGTCGCCGTGCTGCTCTGTCGCTGGCTTTGGTGAGCAATGAAAAGGCGGCTCTGTCTCTTTCATTCAGTGCGTTTTCCACACTGTAACCTGTGGACCAAATACAACGTAGACAAAGCTATGTGTGCCGATGTGCACGGTGGACATTTGTTTTTTAGGATGTTTTCAGGGCAAACAGAAGAAACCTCACTGTGGGAGAAATATGACTTTTACATCTGCTGTATTGGAAAGAAGCTTAATTTTAGCAAAGGGCAGACTGTGTAGATCATGGCTATTCATTATCAGCCCTATTTAAATAAATGTATTTATGTATTTTCAGAGAAAATGTTAAATAATGCAAAGAACACACATTAGTTTGGCCACATTATGAAGCCATTTGACTCACAATGTTATTTTTTGTTTGTTTTTGAGGTTTTTAGGACAAAGAATGGTAAGGATGGTAACAAAATGCTAATACACAGGAAACGATGGCTCAATATTTCATTTTGTGCGTTAGTCTGATACTTCATTTGAATTCACGATGGAGCTCACAGACTACTGAATCAGTTTTATTATTGCTTTAAAGCATGTAGCTGATACGTCACCCGTTATTACACATTCAGTCCACTAATGCTCATTGTAATCTTACCTAAATCATAGCAAACTACCAGAGTAAGCACAGACTGATCTGTAACTGGTGTCATATCAACAGTCCACAAATAAGGGATTTGTAATATCTGTAGAGATGAAACAAATCCTGGCAATGTCTGTCTATGTCTACAGTTTCAGTTCTTACCTTTCCGTCTATTTTGCGATAATTTGAAGATCCTTGTTTAATATTTTGGGTGCTGACTAGATCTGCACCCAAGACAACAAGCATAAGCTCCCAAAACAATCATGTTGTAGTTATTTTGACAGATATTGCAAATGGGATATGAATTGCAACTGTAGTGGGAACGGTAATTTTTGTATTTTTATTCAACAGATAAAACTTATAAAGTATGATGATGTGATTTTTGCTGCAGTCTGTGCTAAACAAGCATGTTCCCTTACATCTGGATAATATGGTTTGTCGACTGGAGCATCTCTATGGCACCACCATGCTTTATTCATAACGGTGTGTTGTGACGCATTCTACCTTTATCAAACAAAAACTACAGCTCATGTATTTTGGATGTTGCACTTGGCCAGACTGTGATTTCAATAATATTTCATTTAAGCGCCCTGCCCTTGTGCCGGCCATCAGATTCTGACGTTGCTTCAATGATCTGTTCCACTGCTCTGTCCCATTGTCCAACACTAAGCTGTTTGGTTTCATCAGGGAACTTCTTTGTTTGGTAAAATTTGTTCCACAGTATCACAGTATCCCTATAACTGTGCCAGTACAACAAGTTTATTTGTTTGGAGTGTAATGTGCGCAGCTATTTTACATAGCATCGGAGGCCTTGCCAACATGCATGCAAGTCTTTTTTTATGCATTCTGCTTTTTTTTAGTCAAACAAATGCTGTTTAAGGTCACTAAAAAAGACTTTCAGAAACTCAGTTTGAAGCGTTAGTTCCTTCCTGTTTGGGTCTTACCAGTCACTACGTGTCCTCCCCTGATTTGTCACATCCCAGCCATGTGACTCCACAAGTAAGCAATCAACTCTCTACTTCCTGTTTGCACCAGCGTGCAAGATTTTCATGTACAGTATGTCTGGAAGAAGCTGTCGACACATGTTGTTGTGAGAAACAGGTTAGCAGATATCATATTTGCACATCCAGCGACATGGAACAACATTAGCATTCACCTGCAGCCATCAGTGTAACCACCTGGTGAATCTAAGACCAATATTTGATCTCCTTTAAGCCCACTGTTTGGTTTTCACTGACTACTGAGTGAAATATCTTAGATGGAGCCAAGCAGAACTACAGCGCTGGGTGTTGGCTGTCCCTGTGAGAGAGTCTTTTCACATGCAGGTAGTCATGTAAAACTACTGATTATTGCAGCTTCGATGAGCTCCTCTATTGTATAAAACACCAGGAAAGCTGCAAGTGTGCAAACATGCTGATGTATAAGCACATTTAATGCATGTGTAAGAATGTGGATGTGTGTTTGGGAGCATTTTAATTGTGAGAGCTTACGCCACAAACAGCCGTATGAAACAGATGAACCTCACTACCTTCCCACTTACAGGCTTCATTCATCATCCCAGCAGCTTGCAAGGCCGGAGATAAGGATAAAAGTGATGGATGACTGTGTGTTCATGTGTCTATCTGAGAATACTGACACATCTGTATATTACATTACAATATATCTGTCTTCTCCCCTCATACACTTTGTAATGCCTGTACTCACTGTCTTGCATACTGTGTTGAATTTTTTCTGGTTTCATATTGTTCAGTGTACATTATAGGAGTGTGTATGTTTGATTGTAAGCTCATACTCTTCACAAAACCACATATACGTGCTTTTAGAGAGTAAACAATCCACCTTTCTTTCGCAGACCAACTCTACACTACATACTATGCACTCTCATTAAGGCGTAAGGTGTTTTCAGGCAGCGAGTGGTTTCCTATTGTTTTTAATATAATGGTGTGTGCACAAAACAGCGTCTGCATGTGCCTCTTCTGTGGTGTTGCCAAGGGAAAGTTCACATTAGTTGAACTCTGACCTGAGCTGCACTGACCTTTGTGGGTGCAGCCAGTCACTGCTGATGACTGCTTGAACTGAAAGGCGGATGAAAAACGTGCCTACTTGTGAACTGCACAAGAACAAATTGGCTTCATAATGAGGACAGAGGAAGAAGACTAACAACATGTGCATGCAAACGCTGCTAACATTTTTGTTGAAAAAAGAAACTAGCACTTCAGACAAGATAAGATTTGGAGAGGAAAGTACTGTGCAGGAAAACATAAAACACACAGTGTAAGACTCTTGTTAATATGTCTAAAGACACCAGACATTCTCATTAACATGCATTTAAAGATTATGATGGTTCATGTTTTTCACCTCATTGCTGCAGTTTTCTGTGTTGCCATGGTAGCTGCCTATCATTTCTCCCCTTCGTTGTACTACTACCAATGTAAGGGTGCTTCTCAGGCAGCGTTTTAGCTAAAAACAGTCTACAGTCAAAAGTCATTTGACTGTAGACTGCATATAAAAGATGACTGTGGCCAACATGAGGTCCCCCATTGGTTTGAGGACTGTCATTCTGAAGCTTTGAGTTTGGAATTTGGTTGTCACCATTTTGTTCTTTCAAAACTGAACAAGATCAGCAGAATTGACTGAGAACTTGATGACACTATTAACAGATATACGGTAATGGCTTGTCAAACAAAATGTAGCCACAAATAGCCTAAACCCTTCCCTGTTTCCTTGCCTATTTTCCTCTAAATGGAACCATAATTTACTCAATAAACATCATGCTGTATTCAATTAGACATAAAACTAGCAAATGAGACCATAAATTCATTAGGAAAATATTTACTGAGGTAAGAAATCAAGTGAGAAGTAGGGTAAGTTTTTATAGACTTATTTACAGTTAGACTTGTTTTTGCAACCACAGCCGCTGCCCCCTGCTGGCCGTTAGAATGAATGCAGGTTTGGGTCACTTGCGCATTGGCTTCACTTTTCAGACACAGAGGCTTCATCCATCCTGTATATAAAATATGTGCTTGAGGTGGAGGTTGTGTATATACATATACACACTTCAAAAGAAGTTGAAGTGTGAGTTGTTCTAACCTCCAAAGGATTTCCTGTTCAATTGCTGCCTTTAATCACTTTAGTATTACATGAACAAGATATATGGCGATCTCACCAAGGTGGTCCTCAGGTCTGACTCAGTGTGACAGAAGGAGTGTGTTTAATAGAAGATGTCAGGAGAGCATTAGAGCTTATAGCAGGAGAGATTGAGGGAGGCAAGAGGAGTTCTGAATCAGCTGCGGGAGGAAGGGAGGGAGGCTGGGAATGATTGGAGTTATTGGAGGTGAGAAAAAGGGTGAGGAGGAGATGTGTTTTAAATAGAGGATTTTAGCAAGTCACTGCGTCTGACAGAGACCTCTGATGCTCTGTGCTGGTAGACATCAGAGTGATGCAAACACTGAAAACACAGCTGAGAAGGACCCACCCAGAGATCACACTAGTCAATTGGAGCATTTCTTCAGGAGCATTTGACATTTGTCATCTCATAACTCTTTCTGTAACATTATCTCTCACACCAGAAATCCTGTATTCTGATTTCACTGCTTTCCTGCTCCTCTGATGCTAAAAGGGTAGAAGGCAACATAAATATTGACAGGGCTACGAGTTCAATTCCCACAGGGATCAACCATGCTAAAAGTGTGGGTGTCAAACTCGTTTGCATGAAAGCTCTTAGATAAAAGATACAGTACTTTTTTCATGGTGAGTTACCGACAGCTACGTGAAAACACTACACATTGCTTCATCTCTGCTTGTCATGGTTGGACTGGCGCGGTTCAGCTCCTCTGTGTTTGAGATGGATTACTGTAGGTCAAAGCAGAGTCAAAGCAGCGCGTACTGTACAGAGGAAGAATAACAATGTCCTGAGGCCTGCCTGGTCGGGTTTCTGACACGAGTGCTCCATTTTTTTTGAGTGGAATTAGAATTAGAAAGGTGTAAGTTTCTGCCACACTGGTTTCACTTGTCAGACCCCTTTCAAGCTACGTCCATCTCTTATATACAGTCTATGAATAAGACAACTAATCAAACAAGTTTTGCCAACTAGTATCATAAACATTTATCATCTCAGTCTGAGCAACTTGGAAGACTTTGAAGCTGATGTTTTTGCAGCATTAAAACCACCTGCCTAATATTGTGTAGGTTCTCCCTTGTGTTGCTGAAACAGCTCTGATCTATGAAGACATAAACTCCAAAGACCTCTGAAGGTGTCCTCTAGTATCAGGTACCAAGATGTTAACAGCAGATCTTTCAAGTTCTGGATGCTGGGTGTGAGGACTTGTTTTTCCACCACATTCCGTAGATGCTCATTTAGACTTAAAACTGGAAATTGGAGGCCAAGTCAACACCTTTCACCCTCAAACTCTCTTAACAATGTTTGCAGTGTGGCAGCGAGTGCTATCCTGCTGAAAGAGGCCACTGTCATCAGGGTATACAGCTGTCATAAAAGGGCGTAAGGAGCCTGCAGGAAGATTTATGTAGAAAGTTTATGTCAAAGCAACATCCACATGAATGCAGGACTCAGGATTTCGCAGCAGAACATTGTCCAGAGCATCACTCCACCTTCACCGACCTGCTTTCTTCTCATAGTGCATCCTGATGCCATCTCTTCCCAGATAAATACACACAGCTATCCACATCATATAAGAACAATATAGTTCGTCAGACCCATCAGTCTTCTTCCATTGCTCCACGGCTCAGTTCTGTCACTCGTGGCCATTGTAGATGCTTTTGGCAGTGGACAGGGATCCAGTGTAAGGTCACTGTGACAGGCTAGCTTTCATTCTTAATGTGCATCAATGAATCGTGGAAACCCATGATGCTGTCTCCAGTTATCTTTCCTTGGATGACTTTGGTAGGTACTAACCAGTATCATAAACATTTTTGATCTCATATTGGGTAACTTGGCAGACTTTAAAGCTGATGTTTTTGCAACATCATTGCTCCTCATTCATCTGTCTCTCTGCCTGCGAAGAGATGATTCATTCTTACATTGTTTCCCTCATTGTAGTTTCCATAGCTGCTACAGCTAACGCTGCCATTGAAAAAGTTGAACATTCATAAACTCTGTCGGCACAGAGCAGCAGCTGCCATCATTCCCTTGTGTTTACGTTGAAAACAATGTTACGTACAATCACTCGCTGCCTGAAAACCCCCGAAATGATTAGCATTAGTAAAATGAAAGGCAGCAGACAGATGGTGTGTGTGCAGACATCTGTATGGCAGCAGGAATTTCCCACATTCAATGTATATCAGTAACACAATTGTGTTTGTGTGCATCTGTGTGTGTGACGGGTGAGAGCGCTGACAGATAGAGCAATAACAGTCATATTTTCCCCTCCAGTTGGACAGAGTGACATATCACCTCAGAAATGATGATGCACAGTGTGTGTGTGTGTGTTTTGTGTGTGCACTATACACACTCTATACTTGCTGTACAGTACGTGTCGGCATCTGTAGGTGTAAAAGTGAGATCTTGACATGTGTGAGGCAGAAACAGAAGCAGATTGTGTGTGTCTTTTTTTAAGAGAGCAACACTGTACTCTGTGCCACTGTGTGTGTGTTGAGTGTCCGTGTGATTTCCATCTGAGAGCTGACACAGACACACACACACACACACACACACACATATATGTATGTATATATATATATATATATACATACATATATATATGTGTGTGTGTGTGTGTGTGTGTGTGTGTATGACTGTAAGAGTGCTATGATGAAGATCCGCATACATTCTTATTTATTCTGACAGAGTGATGAATTCTGGGTATTGGGATTTTAGTGACCCAGGGAGAGAGACTGTGTGTGTGCACGCGTGTGTGTATGTGTGTGTATTGATACTACTTACTGCTGCTGGGTATTAAATCTCTGTCTGGTATAAACAGCTTGTATCCATAGTGTTTCTCCAAAACATCCGGCAAGATCTCCAAAGCAAACGTTTCCTCATCGCTGCTCGTCCTGCTGGGAGAAGAAAACAACAAATATTGCCCCAAACTCAAAATCAGATCAAAAAACAGTTAAATCAGCTCCTTCTGGCGGCTGAAAATGACTTAAATATGTTAACATGAGACAAAGATGCAGTGATCAGCCACAACATTAAAACCACCGGCACTAATAAGCTGTGAGGTGGAAAATCTCTGGCACATCCAACAGATGCTTGATTAGACTGAGACCTTTGGAATGTGCTGGCCAAGTCAACACCTTGAACTCTTGTCATGTTCTTTAAACCGTTCCTGAACAATGTTTGCAGTTGGCAGGGAGCATCATCCTGCTGAAAGAGGCCACTGTAATCAAGGAACACCATTGTCATTCATGGTCTGCAGGCACATTTGGGTAGGAGGTTTGTGTCAAAGTAACATCCACATGAATACAGGACCCAGGATTTCCCAGCAGAACATCGTCCAGAGCATCACACTGCCTCCATTGGCCTACTTTCTTCCCAGGCATCCAGTCGTTCACATCATGTATAAAAACAAACAAAACATAATTTATCAGACCATGGTCCATGGTCCAGTTCTGAAACTCATGTGCCCATTTCAGGAGCTCCTGGCAGTGGACAGGGATCTAGTTTGTGGACACACTGACCAGTCTGCAGCTACACAGACTCACATGCAACAAGCTGTGGTGCACTACGACAGGCAGCATTAAGGTTTTCAGCAGTTTGTGCTAAAGTAGCTCTTGGTCCGTGTGGTCTTGGGATCAGACCACACAGGCGAGCCTTCACACATCAAGTGCATCAGTGAGTCTTGGGAGTTCATGACACCGTCTTTGGTTGTCCTTCGTTGGACCACTTTTGGTAAGTTCTAACCACTGCATACCAGGAACACCCCACAAGACCTGTAGATTCAGAAATGCTCTGACCCAATCGTCTAACCACCGCAGTTCGGCTCTTGTCAAAGTCCCTTTGATTCTTGTGTCCATCTGTTTTCCCTGCTCCCAACACATCAGCTTTGAAAACTGACAGTTACTGCTGCTCAATATCTGAACCTTTGTCAGGTGACAGATAATCAATCAAGTCAGTGGTTTAAATGTTGTGGCTGATCAGTGCTGAGTTTTACTGTGAAGCACCTGCAGCAGATAATTAGTTATACAGCGCACTTAGCTGAGCTTAAAGAACAGTTTGGAGAAATATGTTTTTCTGAGAAGAACACTACCAGTTTTGTGTGGAGCAAGAAACAGGACGTGACTCAAAGGTACGCCTCCCGATGCCTCGAAAGCTCGCTAATTAAGACATTGTGACTTTTTGTATTCTGTGCATAAACACAAAATATGAGTAAGATGATATCTGATTTTAATACTTGGAGCACGATTTGAGGTCTGTGTACCGACACAATGTTATCAAACCTGGCAACCTCACTGTGATGACACAATGCTGGGATGGTGCACAGAGTCACTGTTGATTAAAAATAGTTCCAGAAGGGTCTCCCTCTAAAAACACAATATAGTTTTTTTTCTTTACACGATTAAACAAATAAGACACAAGAAGTTAATTATTTTAATAGCGTTGGTTTGCTTTCTCTTTCTAAGTCTATCTAACATCAACAATCATGTCTCCAGCTCTATACTCCACACACTGATTGGTATCATTTTTTTCTCATTTCACTCCCTGTAAGAAAGAGGATTACTGTATTTCCTAAGCTGTCAAACAATGAAGCAATAAAAATCTATATTTATACAATATTCAGTCTTTAATGTCCAACACACAGGATTAAGGTAAGCAAATCCTTTCCATGCTGCTGTCAGTGTGTTTTCAAGAAGCAGCACTGATAAACAGCATTGTTTCATATACAGACAGCACTGTGCAAAAGCTTGTTGTTTTGATTTCTATCCGTTCTGATCAGTCCAAACCTCATGCTGCAGTATGATAACGAGCCCAAACATCCAAAGAGTGGTAAAAAGTATCTTCATCCACAATAAGAACACAGAGTCTTTCTTTTTTCTGTTTTCGGCCCTTTGTGTGAAGTTAACTGACGCTTTTTGTGGCTAAAACCTTTGCACAGCATCGTATATATGCACTGAGGAATCTGACCTGCCCAGAGAGTCGAGGTCCACTTTAGTGTAGGACAGATAGGCATCGTACTCCTTATTATCTGCGGAGAGAGACAGACAGATCATGGACACAGTGAGCATCAGAAGGCACAGATCTGACAAAAAAAAAAAGGATTCCGAATCAGAGAGTGTGATGTAAAGGAACTCCATCGACTCCACTCCTACATCACTCCGCTGGCTGCCGCTCAGTTTCAGAAACAACTTGGAGATTGTGCTGATCACCAGAGCGGCTCCATCTCTGACCTTCTGCAACTTATGTGTCTCACGAGAGCTCCTTCAAATAACTTTGTGTGGGTCCCTCTGGTCATCCACTGTGCAGGATTGTTCGGCTCATGTAGTGATTCTGGTGCAGCACTTCATACAGTGTAAATGTTTGCAGCCTCTCTGGAAGTAATGCATCAGAATATTCCCTGGATGAGGACACTTTCTAATCATTCCTACATTTACACCTACAGACCAAAGGAAAACAGTGATTCATCTTTACGGCTTTTGGAGTACATCGCTTAGGAAACCAGGCAGCCTGAGGACCTTAATTTGAAATCAATACTTTCAGTCAATATTACAGACTTACATGTTTGTAGTTTTCTTTCTCATATTTCTTAACATTTAACGATTTTTAAGTTTTACCTCTGAAAAGTGCTGCACAAAGAAGCTCATCATTCCATCGATGGATGAAAGAACGATTGTTTTTTTGTCACCAGCATTGTTCTGCCATAACCTACTAATAGCTTTTCACCCATTATTTAACCTCATTGAGTCATTGCACAATAATAATGCAACATGCAGGAGAAGTCTGACCTTCCTGTTTGGTTTTGATGATCTGAGATAATCACAGTTTGCATATTTCTATTGATTTGATAATCCTACTTTTACAGGAATGGTTGCTACTGGGACTGCACTTGATGCCCACTTCATAAGCGTAGCAACAGGAAGTTTTGCTGTGCTTTATGCGCTCTAGTTTTCCTTCGCTGCTGTCCTCCATGTTTGTAGTTCTTTGCTCTTTCTGTAACAAACTTGATACTGCTGCACGCTCTTGGTCTGATCTCAGCAGCTTGTCTTGAACCCTGCCTCTGTGTGAAATGAGCCCTCCGAACATCTTACCATCTTCAGTTTCATCGCTCCCAAAGTGTCTCCTGTAGCAGAGCATGATCTCCAGGTTGTAACACTTATAAAGTGCGGTTAGGACTCCCAGTAGCAGCAAAATGACCCCGAGACCACCAGCCAGCTCCAGACGATACATATCTGTCAGAGACATACAGGAAGAGAAGGATGAGGAAAAAAATGTATGAGATTCATATCAGCTATTAAGGTAAAAACATGTTTTTTCTTCAATATGTCAGGTTTCGATATGTGTCTATTTAGATGGGCTGCTTTGCTTACGTCTGAGTCCGTCTGCAACAATCTGACTATAAATGCGAACTTCAATTACCGTCAGACAGACTGGCATGTTTTCTAAGTCGATCATGAAGACTGAAATCACACACACACACACACACACGCTGAACTGCTGATATTGGCTTTTCATTTGGCAGGATTTTTTTTTTTTTTTTTGATGAATCACAGCTGCATCATTAAGAGTCTACTTCACAATCCTGCCAGTACAACACAGAACCAAACAGCACAAAAAGACACAAACCCACACATTTATAAAAACTACACACACACACAGCCAAACACAGAGTAAGACATTTCAACAGGGCTTATAAAAAACACACAGAACCAGCTGGCTTATTAATTAGGCAACTAATAATTAATGCTTGTTTGTTGCATTTACTTTGCAGTTCTCTTTGGACTCTGGGTCAGAGGTGAGAGACTGAATGCACATCTCAGTTAAACATTTAATTGAGGCTCAGTGAGGCAAACGCTGATGTCAGCGTGGAATGAAATGACGCTCTGGATTGTGAACCTAGAACCTCGACAGCTTCTCTGTGCCATTGATGCAGCCCACGTAGCTCCAAGTTTCATGCATTTGCACAACACAGATGTTGATAATATGGGCCTGAGGTCATTTGGGAGCTTAGCCCTTGACATTTTTTGGTATAGACATGACTCCTATGTAGGGAACAAAGCTTGCACCCAGGAGCTGCTGAAAGAAGTGGGTCATGATGTCTCCCAGATGAGTAGCACATTACCGCAGCACTTTGATTTTGTGGTTCAAGGGGTTTGTGTAGGTTTAAAAGACGGAGAGGAAAGTGACGGTTGATGGTAAATTAGTCATCAGCTATTCTCACAAATGAACATTTGTTCTGTTTTTAACTAAACGAGTCTAAAAGCTTGGAAGCATTTTGCACATTGGACTCTTATTGTGAAAGCAACGTGCAGCACACAGCGATTCAACAAGTATGTGCACCTATATTTGACATAAAAGCTATAAGAAACTACCACTCTTCATGTGTACACACAAAGTGTTTTGAATGGTGAGGCTTTTGGGCTTTTAAACAATGTGATTCAGAATGATTCCAAATACAGGAGCACAATTTGTAGCATGGACTGTATGTAAACTTGGATGAACCCTCCGTGGTTTCACCTAAAGGTTCCCTTGAAGAGCTCAGTATGATAGT
Organism: Dascyllus trimaculatus; assembly: GCA_024666655.1. Lineage (NCBI taxonomy): Eukaryota > Metazoa > Chordata > Actinopteri > Pomacentridae > Dascyllus > Dascyllus trimaculatus. The sequence goes on along the minus strand of CM045457.1, from coordinate 10,519,235 downwards.
CCAGCTGTTGCCACCTTGGCTAACTGCCTAATGCAAAAATGAGCTAAAATATGGAGCATGAGTGAATGGCTCTGGCTGAGGTTGGCCACGGACTGTCCTGTGAAGAAACTCACCTATCCTTCAAAGCGGCCACACAGTAAATTATGCATTACTTTTAAGCCCTGATACATTTTAAATGGGTGAGTTCTATAAAAATTCAGGACCTTTATGGTTATCATGAATGTGGAAATTAGCTATAGAGACCAACATTGTTCTCTGTATCAGGCTGTAAACATGTTTATTTCTGTGGTGAAGTTTCACATTTTAACATGGGGGTCTATGGAGGGAGGGTCACTTTCATAGGCAGCCCCAAGTGGCCATTTGAGGAACTACAGTTTTTAACATTTCTGCTTAAATTTTCAGCCTTGGAGGCTGTCACCTGGGCTCAAGTCTAACATGCAGTGTGTTTTTCTTTGCTCAGTCACATGGTGCAACATTAAGTTTGCTCTAGAGGAGATTCATGCTTTTTTGATGAGTTTGTAAACCGGATTTTTCAGTGATTCACGCGAAAAGACCTCCAAGATTGCACATTAGGCAAGTTATCCCGCCTCTAATAGAAACAGCACAGAGCCACTTTACCACATCTCAAGGAGCCTCCTGGATAATCTTCCCTACAGTAGATTTAACCGTCTCAAACAGGACAAGTGTCACTGTATTATCACAGTTTGGGTTTTGTTGGTTTCTGTGGTTGAAGTTGAGATTCATTGATTTCTGTACTTTACAAAACTGCTGATTATAAGTTGACAAAACCCACAAGTCAGCCACATCACAAAGTGTGTTGCTTTGACGGATGAAATCCCGTCAGCATGTTCGACACACACATACATGATCTGAGACTGTGTGTGTGTGAATGAATGATAGAGCTATCATAGGCAATATGAGAGTTTGGGAGATTGATGGAACATGGCTGGTGAGTGACAACATGGGAAATATGATCCATTACTGTCTCAGCCTCACACACACACTGATCGCAGCACTGTAGCTTCTCCTGGAAACACTTCATTTTAAAGGTGCAGTTTACTGATTTTCAAAGGAATAGCTATGATCGCATGTTGCTGTAGAACCTGAATGTATGCTATGTGATCATAAATATTAATTTAATTCCAGATTATTTGACTTTTTATCAGTACATCGTAAATTAGATTGTTCTTCACTAAGCAACCGCACCTAATAATACATTATATAATGAAACGCATAATCACTGATTTCCTTAAGGATGCTTCTGTGCAGTCTTCTGTGCCTTCCTTCCGTGTTGTTTTCTGTGACCCTACCCTGCAGTGTGTCATCATAACTGTAAAGCAGCAGTCAGCAGGTTTGTGCTGCCACCTGGGAGCACGACGCCACCTGTTGGTCTGAACTGTCAGATGTAATTATCCAAAAGGAGGAGAATCTGATCCTGTCATCTACTATATGACAGGATCAGATGAATTCCACTGACAGCCTGTCTTTTTTTCTCCAATTCATCTACAGAGATCATAATAATATCGTGGAAATCTAATATTGTGACAACTATACATACAGACATGAAGAATAAGAGCTTTGTTATATCTATGTGAACATACAGTGTGTTCTCCTCCCTTTGAACACTTCAGTTACAGACTAATGTCACAGCAGTCATGTGGTGCATCAGAACTGACTATACAGACACACAGTATGAGCAATATCGAATGTATTATTTGTATTTATGCTATTTACACTGCTTACACCACTTTCTACCTCTACCTTAGATTATCTGTTTTATATTTAATCCACATGCATATATTGATATGTTAGTGTACTCATACAGTTCATTCTGTTTATACTAGTGCTGTCAAAAATATCGCGTTATTAACGCGTTAACGCAAATCAATTTTAACGGCGTCAATTTTTTTATCGCGAGATTAACGCGGGCGGGGGTGGATGGGGCGGGGGCATGGTTGGTGAGGTCGAGGTGTTCGCCGTCGGAGTCTGACAGGATCTCCTGCTGGCGGTGGTACAGCAGCAGCAATATTCTCGGTCGTCATGCCTTTCTATCGGCTCCTTTTCCCCGTCCCGAACCGCGTGCCGCTGATCCAGATGCTCCGCCAGGTGACGGCGGCCTGGGGTGCGCGCATGACGATTGACAAGACCAAAGTGTGTGTTGTCAGCACCATAGACATACATACGTAGACGCCGCATTGATCGCTGAACCACACGTCAACGTAGCCGCCATATTGGATGTGGCAAAAGAGAACAGAGGAGATGCCTTATTCATGTGCTGCGTGGAATTACACCAACCGGTTTTCAGTACAAATCAGATCGCATGGGATTATCTTTTACAGGTAAAACTGAAAAAATACTTTTGATTGTATTTGGCCATTATAACATAATTTTACGAACAGATTTGCCGACTTTGTGGCTAAAACTATGTGAAGTCCAGAGCATAATACTGTGGATTCCCGCGGTGAAACCAGCCTCCAAACAACAAAGAAGTCTTTCCTATTTAACTAAATTGGCCAAAAGTAACCACTCTGAATGCTGTTAGTAGCTTTAGCTAACTTTTCACATACTATGTAGGTTTCCCAAAAATAAAGAGATCAGAAAGCAGTGGAAAACAGCTGTCAGACGTCAGGTTTCTCGGCTGGTCCGTCCTCCATGCTCTGCAGTGAGAACTTCAGGCCACAGGATTATACAGGACAGGTCAGACGGTCAGGATAAGAGATGGAGCTCTTCCCTCAGTTCTCTGTTTCCCAGCACATCTCCACAGGGCAGGTCTATAGGCTGTAAGGATTGGATAATTCAATGCCACACTATGCTGAGAATGTTTTTTCCCTTTCTGAATGTGAAGGAATCAGTGATGTATTTTTGTCTTCACTTTAGCCTGTAGCTACCAGGACGTCTCAGACCTCAAAGAAGACCCAGGAGACCCTCACTGGACTGTTCCCAGCTTGTCCAAGAGTCCATCAATCACCGAATATCAAAGTGATTAATTAAAATCAGTTAAATGTAAACATTTCTGCTCTCTCTCTCTTCGTGCACATATTTTTAAATATTTTATTTTTATTTCTTAAAAGTTTGTCTCTACATTATAATTTCTATCTGAATTTTCTCTATATTTCTATATGTTATAATATAGTCTTTGTTGAATGGGTTCAACTATAACACCAACAATTCCCCCCCAAGGATCAATAAAGTATTTCTGATTTTGATTCTGATTTATTCAGAAAACCCACCTGTCACATCTAAGTTTCAGGATCTGGTTATTATAAAAACAGATGTTTAATATTAATATTTCAATATTTATCATCATAATAAGAGTGTTACATACATTGGTAGCTGTAAAAACTCATAAAAACATGAGAGAAATACATACGTTGGTTTGGTGCTTACCTTTGTCCTAAACATATAAGGAGTAAACATTTATAATCATCACATTAAAAGTTACATATGTTGTTTTTTATGCCTATTTATTTCCCAAATATATTGGTGTGTGTGTGTGTGTGGATGGGTGAATAAAGGCATTAACTTAAATCACTTTGTAGAAAGGCGTTTTATATAGTTAAGTTCATTTGCTTGCATTAGTTTACGGGGTAGATCTGCCACATCCAATATGGCGGACACGCTGACGTATCGCAGCAACGGGGCAACCCGCTCAATGAAGCGTCTATGTATATATGTCTATGGTCAGCACATCCAGTCTGAAATACCACGTGATGACCAAACATAGCTGACGCGAATTCTCCGCCTCCTCCTCGTATAAAATGATAATTCAAGGGACATTTAGGATAGATAAAAAATGTGCGATTAATTTGCGATTAATCGCGAGTTAACTATGACATTCATGCGATTAATCGCGATTAAATATTTTAATCGATTGACAGCACTAGTTTATACGTTAATGTTCTGTAAATAATTCACTTTACTGATGCTCTTGCTGGTCAGTTACTAAACCGCATTTCATTTTCTTAGTTCTTCGTGCAATGACAAAGTTGAATCTAATCTAATCTAATCTAATCTAATCTACAGTACATACTAGGGGTGTTGTGGTGTACCAGTATCGTCTATATCTGTAATATTCCAGTAAAAACACACACATGTTATTGTTTTTAAATGGTCCAACACTTTCTATTTGCTACGCCAACATAAAAGCAACACACCTCCCTACACTTGTAGTTCGAGTGTATTTCAATTCCCCAAAATGAGATGAAACACAAAATAGACACAGTTAAAGATGAATTTCACTGACAGCCTGTTTTTTTTTCAATTCATCTACAGAGATCATAATAATATCGTCATTGTGGAAATCTGATATTGTGACAACTATACATACAGACAAGAAAAATAAGAGCTTCATGCAGTTTACAGTTTGAACATTCTATGAACCCTGACAAAGGCTGGAGAAGAGAAGAGGAGTAAGGAAAAACATTATATCTCTTGGTAAACTGGAGTGATCAGGCTCTTTAACAGTGAAATGGATGAATCAGCAACGTAGAAACAGTTATTTTGTTTGTTCCCTTGTCAGTTTGTAATCGCAACATCCAGTCTGCAGTCAAAGGGTGGGTGTCACAGTGGAAGAAGTCTCTTTTATGAGTTCAGCTGGCATTTTATAGGAGTCTGTTTAACTGAAGGTGATGAAGTGATCATAAAGGTTTATAATTACTGGCTGAACTTTCATAAAATACTTGTACAACTTTCAAAGTACAATATTAAACGGTTCTGTAGTAGAAAACCAGATATAGTTACATTGACAAGAATCCTACAACTAAAATGTACATAATGTAAAAATGCTGATAATGCAGCAGACTGACTTCTGTCAGTGTTAAATTATGTTATTTGATTGTTACTGCTGGTGATTTAAAATGTGTTTTATGTTGCAGCTGTTCAAGATGTGAGTCCCTACAGTTCCTAAAGGGGATTAAAAAAAAAATCTCATATTAACTTGTATTTTACAGCATCACATATATCTGATCTCTTTCCTAATTCTTAAAATGCCCACAAATTAGAAGTTCTCAAGGATTTTTCCAGAAGACATGATTATTTTTTATGGTTCTTTGGCTCCAATTTAAAATCTGAGGATAAGCAGGTATGAGGCACAGATCTCTGATTGACAGCCCAGTCTGGTGATACAACAGTTGGAACGACGGCCTAATTAAAAACTACTGTTAACAAAATAAGAGTTGAAAAGATTTCTGCAGTTATCTGGAGATGCTGTCTACACTTGAATGTATTTTACACTAATTTTTATCTACAAATGTCTGTATAAGGCTGATTTGGTAACTCTAGTGTTTAATACTTTTGTTTTTTTAAGTCAAACTCAGTTATCTACACATCATTTGAACAACTCTGTGATTATTCTCTTTCATCTGCAGGGGAGTTCAGGGATCCGTTCACAAACTTTAAAATCCGTTCTGCAGTTTATTAGGTGAACCAAACTTTAGTCCAGGTGATTTGTAGCAAATTTGAAGTCATACACTATATTGCCTAAAGTACTGGGACGTCTGCCTTTACATAAATTTAATGACTTTCCATTCTTAATCCGTAGGGTTTAATATGGAGTTGGCCCACCCTTTGCAGCTCTAACAGCCTCAACTCTTCTGGGAAGGCTTTCCAGACAGAGAAGTGTGATTGGTCACTCCAGAGAACACGTCTCCACTGCTCTAGAGTCCAGTGGTGGCGTGCTTTACACCACTGCATCCAACGCTTTGCATTGCACTGTTGTGAAAACCCATTCCATAAAGCTCTCTACCACTGTTCTTGAGCTGATCTGAAGGCCACATGAAGTTTGGAGGTCTGTAGCTATTGACTCTGTGGAAAGTTGGCGATTTCTGTGCCCTGTGCACCTCGGCATCCCCAGACCCTGTGATTTTACGTGGCCTGCCACTCCGTGGCTGACTTGCTGTTGCTCCCAACTGCTTCCACTTTGTTATTATACCACTAATAATTGACCATGGAATATTTAGGATTGAGGAACTTTCATTAATGGACTTATTGCTCAGGTGGCAACCTATCACGGTACCACGCTTGAATTCACTGAGCTCTTGAGAGCGACCCATTCTTTCACGAATGTTTGTAGAAGCAGCCTGTATGTCTAGGGGCTTGATTTTATACACCTGTGGCCATAGAAGTGATTGGAACACCTGAATTTAGTTATTTAGAGGGGGTCCCAATAATTTTGGTAACAGAGTGTATGTTCACTATTTCATAAAAGCTTGAAATGTGGTACATTTCTACAGGTTGGGAACCTGGACATTGTCAGGAATGGAGCCACCACAGAAACACCTGTGGCAGCCATTTTACTTTGAGCCAGAGCCAAATTTTGTATTTTACACCACATTTCCTGAACCAGACATGATAACATAGATGGCAAGTTAGTCCACCCTTGAACTACTAATTCACCATTAACCATTCATTAAGACTATAACTCTTATCCTTGACCATCAAAGCACATGCTCAGACATCACCTTTTCTGTGTTTTTGACTTCAGTTAAAGAGAAATGGTGAACAATTAGAATCTGATTCAAAAGTAAAATACCCATTATGGCCACCAGCAGACGATTTTGCAATATCCATTTAACATCATTCATGCTTTACTACCTGGACTACTACTTAAACTTCGTATGTTGTGGCTCCACACTGACATTATTGCAAAAAAAAAAAAAAAAATCCAAGTCAGAAAATGAACAGTTTCTCCCTCTTGTTGAATATGCTGACACTGTCATTTCTTTGGCCCCTTAATGTTGCATTAAGTTCCCGATGAAGGGGTGTGTATCACCATTGTCTCCATGACTTGCTTAACTGTAGCAGCCTGAATCTAGAAGGCAGTTGGCTTCAGCTCAATTTCAGATGTGTTTATTTCAACAGTTTCTGTTCCCATGTAGATCCTCATCTCCATTCAGATACACACAACGTTCCTTTTTTCTTCGTCTCCAGTATTTTCAAAGGGGTCAGACGCAGGTCGTTTCAATACAAAGCTCCATCCAGCTGGAATAATCTCCCTCCATTCCTTAGATCTGTTACGTCTCTGTGCGGCTTCAGGTCATCTTCGCTTTTTCATCTTAAAATAACCTCTTCACGCTTTCAATTTGCATTTAATGTTTAGTTAATTTGTGCTACAAATAATCCGACCGCTTCAGCTGCTCTTTGTGCCGTAATTATTATATTATCTTGGTCTCTGTAACAGATTTTTCTTAAATAGCTGAGGTCTGGGGGTGAACTGCTGTCTGTGTTTGTGCAATTCAGAATCAGAAGCTGTTTTATTGCTGTAGGTTTTCACATACAAGGAATTAGGTGTTTTAGTGCATCATGGTAAACAATAATATACTAGTATAGATTGGAAAAGTGTTGCAAGTCAAATTAGCAGCAAGCGTAATCAAGGGAGCCATAAAAAGTAATAGAAATACTTCCAGTTTGCAAGAATGTGCAAATGAGTTAATTATACAGGCGTGTGTATCGTTGTGTTTGTGTGTGTTTTGTGTTTTTAGGACCCAAATGAAAATGAGATACCACATCCTATCAATAAATACAAATGCAGGTCTTATTCTTTCAATGCACCTTTCTTTTTTTCCCCTTTTTCTTCTACCCGACAGCATACAGTCCACCTGAAGTTACCACATTTGACCAGTAGACGTCTCTCCAACTCTACTGTCTCCGGCTACACAGTCTCCACTCACACACTATGTAGTGGGAAGAGGTGGGAAGCGACAGAGTGGGGTTTAGGGGGTGGAGAGCTGGAATGGGGGTCCGAAGGGGGGGAAAGAAAAATAGTGAAATTTAACTAGTTGCCAAATATTTGCTCTACAGTAAAGCGAACTCAGATTGCTTGCATTAGTAATGAGACACATGTAGTAAAGCTCCCCAGCTCCTCCCCCTGCCTCCATCCATCCCCATCTCTTCCCTCCTCTTCCTCCTCCGTTCTCCCCCATCACTCTGTCATCACTCCCCCACCTCCATCTATCTTTCTCAGATACTTTCCATTAGTAATGAGTCGCTTGCTGCCGTCCCCCCCTGATATCAGCACACGGGAAAATAGGAGCAGAATTTTAAAGTTGAATTTTAAGTATGCCTTTTTATTTCACTTATTAGACATTAAAACAGAGGAGGCAGCTGTAATGGTGGTGGCAGGTGTGTGTGTGTGTGTGTGAGGAGTGTGATAAGAGAGGGTTTTTTTTTCTTACATTTCGTTTCTCTCTGTCGTGCTCTTTCTTTGTCTTCATAACCAAACACAGCGACACTGACACCTTGTTGAATTTCACAGCCCTTACTATATCATCCTCCTGGTCTGTGTTTGCTTTTAATTTCATTCATCTGGCTTTATTAGGAGCGTATTTAGCTTTTGCTGCCAAGGCAATGTGTCAGAAACAGCATTTGGTATAAAAGAGTAAAAATAGCCTAAAAGTTTGTCTCCAGACATCTGTCACATCCTTCAGTTTGGATGTACCACTGGATGCTGAAGTGCTTGAAGATTCAGTTGTTTTAAAGGCCACGAGAAACAGAAGAAAAAAATGTGGAGACCTTAAGTTCTCTTCATATTCTCAGTAATAATGTAGAAAAATATGTAGAAACCATTGGCTCCAACTTGGCTCTTCAAAGGCCTTATTATAGACTGTATAAAACATGCATACATACGTGTGTGAGTGTGTGTGTGTGTGTGTGTGTATGTATGTATGTATAAAATGAAGCCATCATGACATCATAAATTGGTTTGTATACTTCTGTTTCGAAGGCTCATGTTTGAAACTTGGCCGTCACCATCTTGTTTTTTTTGAAACCAGACATAAAGAGGCAGCCTTGCCCTAAAACATACCCTGGCTTTATTGTCTATTTTCTTGTAAACTGAAAAATAACTTACCAAATGAACACCATGCTGTATTGAAGGACACTTGAAACAAGCATTTGAAACCATGAACTCATTAGGAAAATGTTTACTGAAGTGATAAATCAAATGAGAAGCAGAGTCATTTTCTAACAGACTTCTATACAATTGCAACCAGAGATGTTGCCCCCTGCTGGCTGTTAGAAAAAATGCAAGGGTAAGGAATTTCCATGTTGGCTATCTATTTTTTTTATACGCAATCTATATTAATCAATAATTAGATTTACACTTTACACTTTAACACTTGTAATACTTTGCACTATGTACATACTATCTCAGTTTTGTTCTTTTTACAATAATCTGTTCCTTCATACAGTAAAATCCTTTTTTGGTATATTTTGTGTCATGACTTTTATTCCAAGAGCTGCTCAATTGCCTTTTGTTCTTTAACAATTACAATAAAGATCTATTCTATTGTCTTCTATTAGATATCCACATAGTTGTTTTCTCCATCAGTTGGCTCTTAGTTTGGTAGTTTGGAGTCAACTCTAATCCATATTTTTAAATCTGATTATTATTACGTTCATAAAGTTTGGTGACCACACATGATCCCAACACAGCTCCAACCTCAGTCTGAGCAGAGGTTTAACTGGCCAGAGTGACCAGCCACCTGTGTGGGTCTGCAAATTGGCAGTTTAAAGATCCTCAGTTCCATGACAGCTGCCGATTAAGGTACTGGGATGGTGTGAAAAGCTACAGAAAAGCTTCAGAATGGACCTTGTGTAAAGATAAATATTTTGCAGAGAAGAGATATTTTATCCGACTTTTTAAAGCAGACTGAAAGGAATGTTTGGGGGTTTGTCTGCCTTCTCCGTCGTGAATCAGCCCTCATTACAGTCAAATGTAGAGAGAAGGACTGCAGCCGGAGCCTGTGGTGAGCCTGGACTCGAAACTTCACAACCCTGCACTAACCTTTGAGTGACATCCGTAGAAACTATGTCCATGTCTTCCTACAGTGCCCCTCTGTTTGTCATTTTCTCTCAATCCCTCTCCTCTCCTGTCAGCTCCCTCCGTCTGTCCTCCCTCCCTCCATTTTTCTTTCTAGTAAGACTCTCGTCATGGTGGCTGAAGGCGGCTCTTTCTGCTCTGTCAGTTACAATAAGTAGATGTGTATGGTGTGTGCACTGTAGGTGTGTGTGTGTGAGTGAGTGCATGCGTGCAGCATAGATGCATCGAGCCATTACCTTGGGTCACTGCAGAGTGAGAGCACACCCTAATTCAATCACACACACTCAGTGCATGAAATCAAGCTTTGATAAGTTGCGCTAACTTAGGGTAACTTGTGCTTTGTTTAGGCTGTCATGTTGTGTTCCGGTGCCCAAATGTGACCCCATTAGCTTCAGAGCTTCAGGCAGAAGGCTCCGGAACAGTCGGACTGGTTAGTGAACTTTTAAGTTACCCAGATTAGAAGTGGAAGTTACAAGTAACTTTGCTCATTCTATGGCTTTGTTCAGATTTAAGCCACTGACTGTATTCATTTTTGTGCACATCACTGTCCAACAGAAATATCACATTACTTCAACGACTTTTCTGGTCTTTCAATAAGCCCTGAACCAGAATGGAACACACTGTGACTGCTTTCAATCAAAAGCGAGGGGATGCACCACTTCTGAAAGCATCTGGTTCTATCAGTGATGCTGCTGATTTCACTATATCCACCTCTGCTTAGTAATGCTGTGTTAAAATTCTGTTCATTCACTGGCTCATATGCTGCTTCTGAAAGCTTTATGGTCGAATCCGTAGATTCTTTTGTCCAGTTTATCGCAGCAGAAAAACACAGCAAACTGAACCGAATCACTGAGTTATAGGCTGTAAAACTGAAACAGAGAAGCACCATGAAATCATTCAGCTAACCGCAGGACGATGAGCTATTTAAACCCACTTATTTTAAGCTCAGTATCTTACTATAAGACCATGGACCCGAGCAGATTGAGGCACTTATTCTCCAAGTCCATCTGCTGAAGAGGGTAGCTACATCTATCATTAACTGAAGAAGCCCTTCAAAAAGCCCACATGACACCATTTATCAGAGCTAGAAACAGCAAAAACTGAAAATAAATATTCAAATCTTTAACTTGTCGATGGTCCGTGGACTATTCATCTCTAATGTTGTGTTTACTTGGAACAACAAACCACGATTCAAGCTTAAAGCCTTAAAATTTCATGTAAATGACTTCATTTTCGATATCTTAATTAAAAGATTCCCCCAAATTAAGCATTTCCTCTAACCATATTCTTTGATCCTTGATGCAAACCTGAAACCAAATAATGGCTCACATGTAACTATAATTCAGGGACTTTTCGGCTGAACTGCAGGCAGTGTTTACACAGAGCAGCGAAGGGACAAGCATGGAAACAATTTGAAAATGCAAGTAGTAAAATATCTATTGTATGCAGAGTCACCATTTTTGCATTTTCTGTAAACACACCTATGCCTGATTGTGTGTGTGTGTGTGTGTGTGTGTGTCCATTTTCATATAAATAAAAAAAAGAAACTCAACTTTAAAGTGCAGTAGTCTCTCACGGTTCACTTTTTGCAGTTTTACTGTATCACAGATTTTTAAATTGTGTATAAAATACGTAGCATACAGCAGGTGAGTAGATGCACGTGTGGAAAATGCAGCTACGGCTGCTTCTGCTTGAGCTAGTCAGTTGCTGATTGATTGGTGGTGATTGAAGCCAGCCAGAACCTGCAGTCCCACACGGTGAGCGTTTACTGAAAATGACCGTCAGAGAACCGGTGACAGTCTGTAGGGTTACTGTAACGTCATCATCAGTTTACCAGTAGGCAGCCGGACGTCCTCGGTGACGGTGTGTTAAAAATACGGCAAAGTTTTTCTGAAGTGGGTGTTTCAAGTGGATCGCTGCGTTGCTAGTTCCATTATCGGACATGGCTGTAGAAGCTTCTCTTGATGGAAGGTTTAAGAATGTAGAAAGTGTTTAAGAGCATAGGAAGTGTTTATACGAGTGTGGGAAAGGTTAATAACAGTGTGGGGAGGATTTATAAAGCCTTAAAATATATATAAATAATAAAATAAATATAAGGTCGCTACTTCACGGACTTCTTCTATGGCGACAGACGAGGCATTACTGTATATATATATATTTTTAAGATTGCTGGCAATGTGGCTTTCTTATGCCACTCAGAAGCATTTTTAAGTCCTCTCTACTTCTAGCCCTGTTTCACAGGAGCACAACACAACAGGGTTCAATCGTAAAAGAATCACAAATCCCAGGAAACGGAGTTAAGATTATGCAGAAATTCCAAAAGATCCCACATCACAAAAGGAAATTTGACAGTTACTCTTCTGGTTAATGCGGTTCATAAATTTAGTGTTAAAACCAAGTACCATCAATAATTCATTGTCTTATTGACCCAAGTGAGATTTCTCCAGATTCATTTCTATTGTTCTGTGCACAGATATTATTCTTACAGCGTAGGCTACATGATGTCAAACCATCTTTTTTAAAAATGGCTCCTCCCACTGAAGACTCTCACATGCTCTCAAAGGAGACACAAATGTGTTTCTCTCTCTCTGTAGAATCTGTTGGAGAGAATTATGCTGAACTCACGTTAAAACGTTTTGCAACTTTGGACTCCAAATGATCCACGAAGAGTGAAGTCCACATGACCATTAACATTTCACTGGTATTGTACAATAAAGGATGATGATGGTTCATGTTTGCATTGTTTTCTCATCTCTTTTTGTCTATTAGTCTGAGTATTCGGATAGTTTATTGTTGGTGGGGTCCAGAATCTGTGTTATGTACCAATAAATGTGTGACCTGCATAAACTGAACTTTAAAATAACTGAATAAAACCTGATTGCTGAGAGATGCTACAGTGTTCTTTGGAGTCAAGCCGGTGGTAAATCTGTGTAGGTTCATCACTACAAGTAAACCACTTCACATTACACACTGACATTTGATCTGCTGTTAATATAAAAGCATGGATTGGTGCAGAAACACCATCACAAGGAAGCAAGTCTTTATCCATAAATGTCATCTAGTTAATGGGCTCCTAAATGTTAAACATGCTCAATATGTGCATCATAACAAGGATTATTTTTGACCGACTTGAGGTGATTTAAGTATTCACAATCTATGCAATTATCTTCACCAAAGTCCTTTATTTTGTAGTTACATTATGAATGTTATCTTTGTATCTGACCTGATGTTATTGTTTCATGCTGACATCTTAGATTCTCTCGTCCAAATTGATCATATTTAACGATGACTAGGCGAGGTGATTTACACTGAAAAGCTGGTTTTAGTTATTTCCTGATTTATTTTGAATGAGTCTTTTCTCATGTACCTGATTAACTTTACTTCCTGTCGTCGTCTTGTTCCTGCCTCTGATTGTTTCCATTACATTACCAGCCTCCCTGGTGTATTCAGCCCCGTGTTCGTCCCTCTGTTGTTGTCACTTCGTCTTCTTATCTGAATTTGTCCTCCACTTTCCAGTCAGTTTTCCTGCCTCCTCACATCTCTGTGTTGTCTCACTGAGTTTTTGTTGTCTTTTTTTCCGTTATCTCTTTTGGATTCATCTTTCGGATGAGCTTTGGTTGGACTTTTTGTTGTGTTGATCCTGCCTGAACTCTGTGGCACCTTTTGTTTCTGCTTTCTTCCTGTAAGTTTTATTAAAGTTACTTTTTCTCATTCTACCTTCCAGTCTCCAGAGTCCTGTGTCCTGCATTTTGGATTCTCTCTTTGACCTGACCACAACACAATACCTCTCCTTGTTTTTGCATTTAAGTGCTGGTTCATGTAAAAACCACAAAACCACATCAAAGAACTTACTTATTAGGTAATAAATTCCCCAGGTGGCAGGTCAAATAATGAAATTACAGACTTGCTGCTTCTGTTACATCAGCAGTCAACCCATATAAATCATTTTATGATTTTGTTCCTTAAATTGTTGAAAGGTTAAAAATACATGAGCTGCCATGCAGGTGGTGCGATTTAAAGAATAAAGGCTTCTTTCTTGACGCATATAATGAGCTAAATCCAGGTTAAAGCTATTATCTCGCTCCTATTTCCTTTCAATCTAAAATGATTACAGAGGAGGAGATACAGATCAGGAGAAGCAGAGAAGTCGAAGAAAGAGTTCTAAGCTTTGGGACTGCTGAGATTGAGCAGAAAACCAATAATGTGCTGTATTATATGTTGTGAGCCTGAAACACACAAAACACATACGGGTTAGTGCAAAACTATTCTTAGCCATGCCAAACTTTTGATCTATAGAATTTTTATATTTGACCAATAGATTTCTTTTCAAGGTTAGGTTAGATTTAGATTTATTATTATTTTTAAACATTTTTTGCTAAAAACACCACATCCAGAATTGGTCCCACCTCTCGATATTGTCATGTTATTAGTGGGTTGATATTAGATATGAACTAAATATGCCTTGACAAGCTTCAATACCATTCATACAGCTGACACAGTGGTTCCCCAGTCAGTCATTAGTCAATTGTAAGTCATGGCAAGAACCAAAGAGCTAATAAGTTTGCTATTAGGGTCCATCATAAGAAATGATTGTACATTTTGGCTGTTCACCTGACAGAGTAAGGCTATGAAGTCATACCCAAGCATTTTCAAGTGCCAGTGACCACAGTGCAAAGCAGAATCTAAGAAGTGCAAGGAGTTCCACACTAGGAAACATCACAAAGGTTGTGGTAAGAAGAAGAAGAAGTGACCCCTGTGCTGGCAAGATAGGTAGTGGGAGAAGCCAAGAAGAGTCCAAGTATTAATACCAAGACCCTTCTGATGAATGTGAGTATTATGCCAGTGCAGACACTGAACTAGACTGGTCTCCATGGACGGCAAACGCTCCACTTCTCCAAGACAGGCAGACAGAAGCTCACCTAGCCTTTGCCAAAGCTCACAATGGAGTTGTTTGGACACAGTGACGTTGCTTTTCTTTGGCCAAAGAAAAGAGAATACTTTAACCCCAAGAACACCATCACAATGGTCAGACATGGTTGTTTCCAGTCAGTGGACCAGACAACATTGTGAAAGTAAACAGTCTCATGAGAAAAGACAACTACATCAAGATTCTTTGGAAAAACACCAGGCAGTCTGCAGAAAAGCTTGAGCAGCACTGGAGCTTCCAACAACACAGAGAGCTGAAACATACAGTCAGACCTGAATCCAATTAAAAAAACCTACAGAAGAACAGAAGAGTGATGAGGAAGAAACTTTCTGAGAAGAGAGCAACAAAGCCCCAGTGGAAAATGGTTAGCAAATATAAGAAGTGTTTACTTGATGCAGAGCCATGTGTACAGACTTTGCCATTAATTGGTGGAAATGGGTATGAGTACTTTTGGACATGGCATTTTTAGTAGAAATGTGAAAATAAGCATAGAGATAGTTTAAATGTGTCATTAACATCTGAAACACAACATCTTACTGTCTAAGTGTCACTTGTTTATGCAGTTTCTAACCATTTGGCATTTTTGGTAAAAATGTAAGAACAAATGGGTGTTATTCAAATGTATCATTGTCTTTCACCACTTGTTAGTGTTATTTCCAGCCTAAAGAAACCTTTTAGTCACATTAAAATTCACTATTAACCAAAATCTGCTGTGAGTGTTAGTGACTGTTGGCTTGGCTGTATATGGAGAAGGCTTTTTTGGGCGATCTCATTTGAAAGTAGTGCAGCTACATAGAAAGCACATCGCTGCGTCAAGCTCCAGCTCCTGCAATGTGCCTCTGTGTTTCTGTATGTGTGCATTTATAGTCTGGTATGGTGGAGTGTGTTATGCTTTTAAACAATCTCTTCACACTTAACGTCTCCCATTAGGAAAGTGTGTATGCGTTTCTGCATATATGTGTCCAGTCCGATCCAACGCATCTGTACAGAGTATTTGAAATCTTTTGAAATCTTTCTCCTCAAACATGTGCAGTTTCCTGGAGGTAATTACGGTGTTAAGTAATGAGGACCCTACAACTCTCATCCTGACCCCCTCTGGAGGTGTGTGTCTGTGTGAGTCTGCTTGTGAGGGTCCCTGGGGTGCTAGTTAAGTATAGTAAGATAGATTTGACACCCAAGGCGTTCAGCAGGAGTCAGACGGGGAGAGAGAAAGACCTGTTTTTAGTCCTCTTCCTCTCTTCTCTCCACTCCATCTCTCCTCACCTTCCCCGTCTTTATCTCTGTCGGCATCTATTACTTCTCCCTTGTTCTTTATTTTCTTGCCTCGTTCCGCCTCCCGCCATTTCTCTGCCTGTGTATCTTTTTTTTCCACCATTTTTTCCCTGCGGTCTCTGCTTTTTTTTCTTGGCATTACACGCATTTATTTCATATAGTGGTCGTTCATGCGTCCCTCTTTTCCAGCCAGATTTGAGGTAACCGAGATGATTCCTTTCCTCGTCCTCCAGCACTGCTTTACTGTTTCTCTCTGTTTCTCATTGTCTCTCCAGGTTTCCTCCTTTTTCTCCGGGTCCTGGCCTCTGACTCAAACAGGCCCTTTCTCTCTGCTCATCAGATAGAAAGCAAGATACCGCAGGACTGCTGCAAATGTTTTACAAAAGGAGTTGTGCCCTCATGCATTTTTCAGCTGAATATTTAAAGCAGTAACTACACGATCCTGTTTTTTTTTTTTTGTACTTGGTCTCCATCTGTGAAGCTCTTTGCTGTGGTGCCTTTTTTATTTTTTATTTCACTTTCTGGAACTCACTTGTCAGTCAAACAGAGTCCATTACTGTGACTTGTTCCTTCTGAGATAATAAAAGTGCCACTGCTTTATCTCATTCAGCTGTTTAGAAGCAGCTCCTCAAAATTAAGCTTCTGCATCTCACACGTTTAAAGTCCTAATTATCTCGGAAGCTGCTCGCATCCGCAAATATTTACTAGGCCATAAAAGTAGCATCAGTTCCCGAGCTGGAGGGGTATTTCTTGTTAACAGAATCATAAAGAGAGCTAGGAGATGTCCCAGGTAACACGAGCAGACATGGCTTTATATTTAGCAAGCCGGAGTGGGGTGGGGGGGAAGAGAAAAACTGCTTTTGGGAGTAACTCTGTGGAAGCTCTAAATCCAGAACGTGACTTATTGTTTATTACCGCCTGTCTTTTAGGCAGTAGGATATAGGTATGTCAGTCAAACTGAGTATTCCTCTAATGTTTAGTTTAGTTAATGGAGTAGTCTGACACTTTGGGAAATTCACTTGTCTGCTTTTCTTGCTGAGAGTCAGATAAGAAGATCAATGTCATGCCGTTACTCTAATTATTGGAGACAGTTTTAATTTGGAGGGAATTCAGTTTAGGGTAAAGACGGGTTTTGCCCAAAGTTCAGAAATACATCCTCCAGGACCTTGAAAGTTTGTGAACTTGTTGTATCTTATAGGAGGAAATGTAAAAATAGTTGAAATATTTGGTCATCAGTAGCTGGGTTTCGTGTCATTTCTACATTTCTTTCTGAGTACAGATCAAAGTAGATACAGTGCACTGACAGGCAGGCGTTTTTGAACATCGGCGAGGACTGTGCTTGCAGTTACACTCTTGTTTCCACCTTTCTGCTCCCCTAAGCTGATCAAAGTCTGGCTCGAACTACAGAACACGCCGACATGAGAGATACTGCACTGATGGTTGAACATGTTGAAGCAACTAAGTTGGGGTTCAATGAATAATTGATGTTATTAACAGTTATCAATGGCTAAAGTTGCCATTGGATTTAATTGTTGATTAAATGGTGATGTCATCTTGTTTGTTGACTTGGAATGTTCTGACATGATGGTATTCCTCCTTATTGGAAAAAGTCCAGAAGCATAAGCCTCCTTCTCTCAGTCTGGGGACAAATGGACCAATTAATGGCTGATTTTAGCACAGGAGAGCTGGAGGAAACCTGGATGAACCAAAAATATAACCAGTGTTTTCACCAGAGCATTGCAAGCCTGTAGCTCTGCCAAGGCGAAGCATCAGGGAGGGTGTTTTTTAATTATGGTCACATTTAGAGACAGATAGTATAGTTAAAAAGCTCACTAGCAACTTCTGACATTCGCATGTCTATTGAGTCAACGTCAGCCCAGCCTTTGGTCCAAATCACAGAACTATAGGAGCAAACTCTAATGTTGCCATCGGTCTGTCAAAAAGACACTTGACCACAGTGAAGTCGCCTCCCGACCACCGGCTCTGTGTGTCTTTACTAGCTGGATATTTGGCTAACTGACAGGCCACAGCTGACTTGTTTAACAACTTTCCAGACATTATAATAAGCTGAACATTTGAAATTCCAGTGTTGTAGCAGCAGTTCACATAAACACCAGTGAATGACAGAAATACACAACAAGCATCTTAACTATGTTGACTGTTAATTAGCCTAACGTGCCTAAATCAAGGCCGAGCTATTTAAAAGCTGACAGCTATGTATGAGCCATTGAGTGATTCTTAATTCATAATTCATTCATAATCAAAATAGTAGATTATTTATTTGCAGCCCTACAAACAAGGCCTTTACAATAGAAATAAAGCATATATTTGGGATGACATCGGACATGTTATATGGGTTCTGATCTCGGAGGTCCCTTGGATAAGTGATCTAAATACAATGTTTTGGTTCTCAATTTTGAGTTTGTTAGATAACATTTTGGTGTTAGCAGATAATAAAAATGCACAACTTTACCAAAGTAACTTTGATCCTTCCAAGAAGAAGCTCTTTCTTAGTGTGGACGTTTGATTTCTTTCACTACATAAAGCATAATTTAGGTGCTTCAAGGCTCCATCCAAGGCTCCATCTATCCCCTCTCCTTCGCTGTGAAACATAAACTGTGTTTTTGCTGTAGACTGTACAGAAAGATGGACATAGCAACCATGACCTCGGTCTGTGGAATGCCATTTTGAATCCTTGTTTATGAAATTTGGCCATCACTATCTTGGTCTTTTAAAAACGGAGGTAAAAACCTACCCTGCTTTATCGTCAATACTATGCTAAATGGGACCATAATTTACTAAATCAACAGTGTACAAAGCGACTGAGCCCATAAATTCATTAGGAAAATATTTACTGAGGTAACAAATTAGGTTAGAAGTAGGGCATTTTCTCATAGACTTTGATACAGTCTGACTTCATTTTGCAACCAGAAGAGTCGCCCCCTGCTGGCCGTTAAACAGAATGCAGGTTTGAGGCACTTGTCAGCTGGCTTAGCTTTTCAGACCCGAAGGCGACATCCATCTTTCATACACAATCTGTTGTTTTTTGCTTAAGGGCTTGGTAATTACATTTTGGTTTATGCTGATGTTGATGATGGCTTCTAGTCGCACAGACAAGCAGACTGACGCAGACAAAATAACAAATGCGAACCATATGCTGCTGGTTGCTTTAATGAGCAATTTATCCACAAACTGCTTCTGATAATTTGTCATTCTAGCTGTCACTCCTACAGATTTATTGTTTGAAGAGAGGAAACAATAATGAGATGATAATGACATGACAGTCTTTCATTGCCATATTTAAGGATTTTTTCCCCCCACTATTTTAAAGTAATGAAAAGTAAAGAGAAAGAGTACCTTTCTTTTGCAGTATGGCACTCCCACTACGCTTTCCTATGTGGTTCTCCACGTAACAGGTGTAGTTGGCCAGGTCGGCCTCCTCCACAGCATCAAACGTTAAGGACAGCTGCACCTCCTTCTCCCCTAAATGCTCCCTCAGGATCCTGGACATAGAAAAAGACACAGATAACAGTCACAAACAGCATCTTTTCTTCTTTAACTTACGCCTTAAAAACGAAGACCAGGACAACATGAACTTGGATTTCCTCTTTCCCAGATTGCATCAGGGTGCGAAGTAAACATGTAAATCTTAGAAACAAGAGGAGCTCCATGTCTCTCAGAGTGCTCATTGAAGCAAGAGAGGAAGGAGAGGAGTAAGACACTGTGGAGCAGAGTATATAGGGCAGATGAAAAAAAAAAAGGAGGACAGAGGGATCGAGGAGGCATGTGTAGAAAACATTGGCGACAGCTGGAAAAAGCCTCTCTCCTCACGGTGAGGTCACACTCCTCTAAAAGCCTGTGGGGAGCAGGAAGAGGAGGCTGAACGGATGTCTGGGTCACGAAGTACACCTTAAAGCTCGATTTAAGGTCAGACTCAGCCATAACCAGAGATATCTGACATCAGACTAGGTGTGCTGAGATTGCAGATTCAGAGCGGTCGGCACAGATGGATCAGGTGCACTGCAGGGAGGGAGAGTTTTATCATTCTGTGGCTTTAACAGTGGAACCCTATACCTTAATTACATGTCATGGATGCTTATTATATCTATATATATATTATGATTTTTGTTATATATTGGAATCATTTCCTGAATTAATTTATTACAATTAGCAGAGAGAGCGATCAAAATCTCCAGACATACTTAATAATGTGATCTGTACTTAAGTGAAAGCATCAGTATAGCAATGTCAGAATACTTCTCAATGAATAATCCCACTTAGTTTAAAAACCAGCAACCCAACCGGTCGAGGCAGATGGCCGCCCTCCCTGAGCCTGGTTCTGTCAGAGGTTTTTTTTCCACCTTCCCTACCAAAAGGGGTTTTTTAGTTCCTTCCCACCGTCGCCGATTGCTTGCTCATAGCGAATCAAAAAGCAACTCTGGATTGTTGGGTTTTTCTGTTTCCTGTTCTTTCTTACAATGTTTAGCACTATGTGACGACTTATGTTGTAAATATGCGCTCTAAAAATAAAACTGAATTGAACTGAATTGAACATGGATTTAAAACTAAAGTCCTGGTTTGGTTCCTCTGACTGGTATGTTATTATATCTGACATAATTAGATTATTAATAGAGAAGGATCAGTGTGTCAGCAGCATGTTACTGTTGCAGCTGCTGCAGGTTTTAACTATTTTACATTCAGTTGTATATGCAGGGACAGAAGATCAATCTGAAGGCTCCAAGCATGATTAAAGGGAGAAGAAAGAAGAAAAAGCAAAATGTGATGCTTAAATCTGTTTTCATTTTTTCTCTAAACTTTGATTTTTGGAAAGATATTGAGACATTGTGAGAGGAGTTTAGAGACAGAGCTGTTGTTTTATGTAGATGACCAAAACTAAAAAGGTTGGAAACCATTAGTTTAATCTTTAACAATGAAGTTCCAAAGCTTGCTTTTATTATTAATTATGACAAATCTTTATTTTAAAAGCAACTAATGCTGTCAGATAAATGTAGCAGAGTAGAAAGTACAACATTCCCTCACATGTACATGAAATTTAGGGACAGTACTTGAGTAAATGCATTTGTTACGCTCCACCAGTGTTGCTCGTGATCAGCAGCTGAGTGCAGTGAACTGTTCAGATATCAAAGTGTCACCACAGTGAAGCTGCAAAGTTTGGTAACATAACTGTGCTGTTTTGATTTCAGTGCAGTTACAGCTGTTTCATGTTATTTATTTTTTCAAGCTTTACATTCTAGCACAACACATCATGGAATCATTAGTGTGGCAGGTTCAGTACTTAATCACTCCCTGCTTTTATATAGAAAAGCCGGTTGTACTGTTTTAGCAGCTATTTTTTACCAAGCAAAAAGACAACTCACAAAAGTCTATACTGAATAACTTTAAATTCAATACAAACAAAGCCTCTAAACTCTTTCTGTACTCAATATTGCTGAGCTGGAGATTGACAGTTTATAAGCTACGAGTGGACGATCACTGCAAAGCTGCAATGACGCGGTGACCACTTCATGTACCTCGATCCCCTTCTATTAAGATCCATCCAGGGGTTCAGAGGGGGAAGATTATTTCATAGCCAGTGTCTTGTGAAGTCAACTCACTGTCAGCTTTTTTAATACTTGAGTGATCACTACTTGAACTTCAGAGCAAAATTGTCTTAGACGGAGAAAGAGCCAAAAAAAGAGAAATGTGAACTGAGACAAACCTGGGCAGACTTTCGGAGTGTCACATGGGTGACGACACCAGTGTGAAATGCCTTGTTTGAATAGAGAAGGTTCTTGTGTCTGCAGCCAGCATTGTATTTCTGGATTAAAGTGGGAAATTTGATTTCACCGTACTGAGCAGAATGTGGAAGTGTCTGGTTTGATACGTCATTTTTGCTGCAGTTCCAATATCACAAACACAAGCAGCAATTACAGAACACACCACATATGAAAATCTGAATTTAAAGTGGCAACAGACGACTTTTGACTTTTGGTTTCCGTCACTCTCCATCATTGCCTTTGCTTATTTTTCACCATTTGGGTTTCCACAGTTATTCCAGCTGTACTTTGGGCCTCATTGCGATGAGTTAATCCAAAACCTGTCCACTGCTACATTAATGAATATGTTGCAACAGGTGATGTGGTATAGATTTGCTTAGAAATGTAAAAAAATCTTGATAAAGAGCAACTGTAACTATAGGCATGAAAAATAAAAGGAACCAAAATGGTAAGTGTACATAGTGAAGACTGTGCAACAGCATTAAAAAGTACAATAAGATAAAGCAATGAATGGAGCAAAATAGCACCAAATTACTAAAAAGCAGACAAAAAAAAAATGAGTCAGACATGCCCCTCATCTGTAGCCTGGCTTAGGCTAGCTGTGTTATGGGCCTGGTTGGTTTGAATGTGGAGTAATTGGTCGAACCAAACCAGTAGACAGCAGGATTTTGGAAATAATGAGCACATCCTGTGCAGAATCAGCACTTGTGTTAGAAAACCAGCTAGGCAGGCCTCAGAATATTGCTATTCTTCCTCAGTGTAGCTCGTGCTGGTTTGACCTACGGTATTCCAGACTGGTCAGACTCTAAAACACACAGGAGTTGAACTACACCAGTACAACTGTGTGGAGTATTTTCACGTAGCTCTGTCGGTAACTCACCATGAAAAAAATGCTGCATCTTTTATCTAAGAGCTTTCATGCAAATAAGTTTGACACACACACACACACTTTTAGCATGGTTGATCCCTGTGGGAATTGAACTCATAACCCTGTCAATATTTATGTTGCCTTCTACCCTTTTAGCATCAGAGGAGCAGGAAAGCAGTGAAATCTGAATACAGGATTTCTGGTGTGAGAGATAATGTTACAGAAAGAGTTATGAGATGACAAATGTCAAATGCTCCTGAAGAAATGCTCCAATTGACTAGTGTGATCTCTGGATGGGTCCTTCTCAGCTGTGTTTTCAGTGTTTGCATCACTCTGATGTCTACCAGCACAGAGCATCAGAGGTCTCTGTCAGACGCAGTGACTTGCTAAAATCCTCTATTTAAAACACATCTCCTCCTCACCCTTTTTCTCACCTCCAATAAGTCCATCCATTCCCAGCCTCCCTCCCCCAGCTGATTCAGAACTCCCTTCTTTCTCCTCTTGCCTCCCTCAATCTCTCCTATTATAAGCTCCAATGCTCTCCTGATGTCTTGTATTAAACACACTCCTTCAGTCCCACTAACCTACACCTGAGGATCACCTTGGTGAGATCTCCACAGTTCAAGTTTGTGTAATCTTCTAGACGTTACCATCAAAATAAAAGTCACACTTAAAGCAATAATTCTTCAGAGTCACCAATGATCTCTTGAATTTTCACAATCCTGTCACCTGGTTTTGGATGACATCAGCTCATCATTCCCATACAAGATGAGGCAGTAGGGTTTTCTTCAACTCTGTGCTCAGTAAGCGTGTTATCATCCCATTGAATGGAGCCACATTATCACCCCATTTAATAGCAGTGAAGGTGCAATTTTGCACCTACAAAGAGGAACAAAAGTCCACATTTGAGGGTTGGAGGAGATGGAAGACTTGCACCAAGGAGACTCAAAATATAGTCTTGTCTCTTGTAGTACCGTTTCCACCCTAAGTCTCATTTTGACTTTGGCTTTCACACGCTGTTTAATTGTGTTTTCAGTCAGTGTTTGGTTAAAAACTAAAAACTAATTGGTTAGATTTAGAAAGGGATCATTGTTTGGATCATCACTACCAAAATCACCATTTGTAGGTTTTCAGTGTTAGAACTCCATCACAGATTTTGCATCTACCATCGCAAGAAGTCACCAACAATACTGGGGTCAAATTGTGTTTATTGGTGATCAGGACAGATGATAACGAATGTACTGAGTCTACTAGGAGGTGGAGGAAGTCCTTACTGGCACATATGTATGAGAATAACATGCCACAACAATGGCCATTTAATAGGCTGATAACATCTGGATTGGATAATCTGGTCATCTCAGACTTCTTTTGACACCTCCAACCAAGTCATTCTTCTTTCCTGCCACAACTTGTTTTGCTCCCATTCACGGTTTATCCCAAGATGTTCACTACAAGAACAAACTGTTCACTTTCTGTCTCATATATCCCAGATCTTGACATGCCCCATTGAAGTCTGATAATCAACATTATCGACTTCAGCAGTGAGTGCTCCTGATGGTTTGGCTCTTTATTGTTACATTACTTAATGTTGATCATATTCATGTTTTCATGTAGAAAAGTAGTTTAAAGAGGCATATTATGAAAAAGTCCATTTTTCAGTTCTTACTCGCATACATTTGGGCCTGTGATGTGTCAAACTATTCAGAAATGTCCTATTGCGTCCTTAATTTTTGATTATTAAAACAGCGAGACTCTGACAGCAGTTGGACTGGACAGCTGACGTGAATTTCAAGCAGGTAAAGAAGCATCTTCGCATCACTAGACATATGGGCCAGTGCTGCCTTCAAGTGAAAATATGAAGCATGCAGCGGCCCAAGCGAAAACACTGTAGTTACAAATTCATTGCACACGAACGAATCATGAACTGCATTGGCTGACTTGCAGAAAAACTGAAGCCCAAGTGGAGCTGTGCTCTTCCAACAGCTGGAGTGAAACTGATGATACTGCTCATGGTTATGTTGTCTCTGTTTCAGGCATATTTGATCAAAATCACTTGAATTATTCACAAGATGTATTTATAGCTTCCAAAGAAGGATGTAGGGTTTCAGGAGGAGAGCACTTGGTGGTCGAGTGCAGAGAAGAGAGTCAAAAACTTCTGCACTTCACCCAAATTCACGGCTCTCTTCACGCTGTAGTAATAATGAGGTTAAAGAGTCAATAGTTCTCTATGATACTGCAAGTGAACAAGCATCAGTAATTACAGGTATTCACACTGTCACTGAGGTCCACAAGACGGTACAGGACACTATGCAAACAGACATGGACACAGTCTGCAGGCCAGAGCTGCAGAAGACAGACAGAGGGAGCTTCAAGTGGACAGATTAATGTGCATCACAGCAGGAGTCTGCCTGCTGCAGTGTGATTGTTGAATTTAGAATAGCAGTGTGATTGGCTCAGAGGTGGCCAGAGGACTGGACCGAAAGATTGAGAACTCATCAGGCAAAGGTTAATTTAATACCACGGGGCATGATTAGTTTCAAGTTTAAACACTCCCACTCCCGCACACCGCTGCTCTCTTTATCTACAACACTATTTTCCCGGGAGTGAACATTTTCACTGGGTAGTAAGTGGCTTAGCAGTCACAGATACCATCCTTGAGGCAAAGAACCTGGGTTCAAGCCCCGGATCAGCAAGCGGCTCTCCTGCTGAAGTGTCCTACAGCTAAACACCGAAGTTCTACCAGATTCGGAGCCGCTGTTGCGTAGCTGAGTCTGACCTGTGACCTCCCTGCAGAGGGAGGTGGGGAGGAGGCGAAAGGATTTCCCTTTAGGGGGGATAAACATTCACGTTATTATTTGTAGGCTGAGCTGATGCCATGAAATGCGATGGCTCTTTGAGTAGGAGAGAACATTTTGTCTGGAGTTTACTCTGAAACACTTTCTAATATAAATAGCATGGGCTACTTTCAGGTCAGGGTGAGAGAGATAGAGCTGATAGTTAAAACTGGAAGAAAACAAATGTATAGCACTTTGCATTTTACACAGCGTGGTGGCGGAAGTGAGGGAGAGTAGAGTACTATGGAGGCTCAACAACAACATGGGAAGAGAAAAAGCAATAAAACGCTCAGTGTAGTCATTGCAGATGGTGCATTTATCAGTGCCAGATTCTTTACAAAATGCTATTGGCAGCATGCAGCTAGTGCACTTAAGGAAAACCAAGCAAGCTTTTCTCTGCCTAACCATTTGTTATTACATCCCTTAAAGTCCCTCTCTGGTCACTGATTCTGCCTCTAAAAACTCATCTCTGTGTCTTAAAGTTATGTGTTTAGAAGTTTTTTTTTCAATGAAATTAATCATTTTCTGGCTGTTTGCAGATCTGTGAAGTTCTGGCCTCTTTCTCCGCTCACACATCCCTCTACTGGCTGCAGCTCAGCACACCAGCTCACCTACACCTCTCTGTGAAACTGCTCTACCCTGCACAATGACAAAGGTAATATTGTAGTAATGTATCTGTACATGTCGGATCCAGAGGCTGATTCTTAAGGGGAATAATGATATGGAAAGCAGCTCCCTGCAAGCTGACGGGATTGGTTCTTCAGGTTTGTTACATGTGAAACCTCAGAAGTCTGAATTTATCTTTTTGGGACTGTCATTGGCACACTGCAGCTTCAAGTTGGAGATACTCAGCCTTGACCTTGACTACTTGACCTACTGCACTTGCCTTATGTGTGCATATTCACAATTTTTTTTTTATTAGCTGTTGTAAAAAAAAACTTTGGTACTTTCAGGTTGTGATGCTGCTGTGAACAGTAGATGAGGATGTACTGCACACCCAGAGCACAGGTATTAAATGTTTTGAAGTGTTTCTAAGTCTGCAGCACGTATTCACAGGTGGAGATAGGTTCATGTTGTCTAATCCTGAATACCTCATCCCATCTCTACCGCTGCACAGAGAACTTCCAAAGCCCTACAGAGGCTGCCACCACACTTCTTGTAGCTAATTCATAGCTGCCTCTGTACCAGGGATGCCTGTCTGTACTTCTTGTGATCTCTGCTAAGATTTTAGACATTTTCTACTTCTATAAAGTTCTATTTTCTTCGCTTTGCAGGGTGAAAAACATTTTGAACCCAGATGAATCATATGAGCTCAGTCTGAGCCATTAACTGTGTGTTGTACTGAGTGCTCTGTGGCTTTGGCACTATTTCCTTTTAAAGAATCCATAAAAAAACAACATAGTCATTTGTTTTTAACACAGTTACTCCCCTGCAATTGTCCACTAAAGAAAAAATGTAGTAAGTAATGCAATTTCTGTATATATCTATATGTATATTCATGTGAGAGGTGTTCATAGTCTTTGATATATCTTTATTTTTAGCCTTATTACACTTTTGTATTTCTTGTTTTGCTTTTTCCTTGCTGCATTTGCATCTAGATACCTTAACATGTAAATTTTCCTAGTGAGGGATTAAAAAAGTTTATCTTATCTGATCTGATCTGATCTTATCTTATCTTATCATTCTCTACCTCCCAACTGACCAAGCTGTTGTTCATTCAGCCACACTGCCCCCTTTAGCTTGGCTTTCTACAGATTTTGGAGATAAAGTGATACAAATTAAAGTATTTAAGGAACTATTTTACTCATAAATTTTTAACATTTTATTCCTCCCACTGTGTGCGCGAGAGGGACTGCGAGATTGTAAATGTTCTTATGGTTACCAT
Source organism: Dascyllus trimaculatus (assembly GCA_024666655.1). Taxonomy (NCBI): domain Eukaryota; kingdom Metazoa; phylum Chordata; class Actinopteri; family Pomacentridae; genus Dascyllus; species Dascyllus trimaculatus. The sequence goes on along the minus strand of CM045457.1, from coordinate 10,491,855 downwards.
GGCGATCCAGCAGGCTCTTCTAATGATATCTGATGCCCCGCAGACAATCAGGCTTTTCCCAATAGAGTCCAATGTAATTGGTCCCAACAGGGGAGAAAATGAATTCAATTTAACTTTATTATTAGAATTCATAATTTTTTAGGAAAGTTGAGAAGAAACCTGTCAGAGAACCCTCAACGAGTCATAAATCATAAGAGAGCAAATTAGATCCTGACAGTGTGAGGAGTGCAGCTGGAGTCGGGCCTTTTCAGAAATTAATTAACAATAGAAACCTGTAAACCTGAGAGACTGTAATTGATAATGTCTAGCAGTGCGTTGTGGCGGTTGTGCATCCCAGGAAAAAATTATTTACTCCACTTTGGTTCATTTTCGATTTACATCTCCGGTGGTTTCCTTACTTTCCAGACTATAATTAGGGGCAATACTCAACATGTGACTGAATCCATTTTTACTGAGGATGCTGGTGTATTTACCTGACTTCACTTTCTTTAATATGTCCTGCCAGTTCTTCAACAAACTTTTCTCCTTTCATCCAGTAGATGATGGGTCTTCTGTTTTCTCCGCTGTAGCCAAAAAAGGCCTTGCAGTCCAGACTGAGAGGCATACCTGCAACACACAACACAGATACAATGTTTGTTCTGTTCTGCAGCCGAAACCTCAAACTGAAAACACACAAAATAACACCATCATTTCACTGAAACTGGAAGAAATGATGATCCACTCTGAGTGCAGAATCAGGAGTCAATAAACAAAGATGGAAAAGTTTGGTGAATTATCTTGCTCAGTCTCGCTGCTGCCTTCCCAGAGGAGCTGCTTTGGAAGTTATCATACCATTCAAGAAGTGCATTATTCCTATAAATATGGGCCAGGAGGGACCTCTTCCACTTTCTATGAGGCTCAGTAGTAGTTATCACCCCTTTAATGGTGGCAGAGCTGCAGTTTTGCACTTTCAAAGAGAAACAAAAGCCTGAAGTTGGAGGGGTTGGTGGTGGTGTTTTCAGTCAGGCGACTTCACTTCAAGTCCTGTCATGGATTATTATTATAGGGTTATTCTTTGACTTACGGCTCTTGTTGAATTTCATTTTCACCCTGTGTTCATTTGCATTTTCTGTTTTTTTTTTTGTTTGTTTAAAAACTACTTCCTTAGGTTGAGAAAAAAATCATGGTTTTGGTCAGAATAGACATTCACATGACTGCAAGTAGTCGCCGGCGTTACTGGAGTTGCTTTCTGTTCATCAGTGATCAGAATGGATGATAATGTGCCTGCTGAGTTTACTAGAATGTGGAGGAGGTCCTTACTGGAATGATGTACAAGGATGATGGCCATTTATTAGGATGAGCATCCAAAGCGGCCGAAAGTACTCTAGATGTATAGCAAAGTGCCTGAGTGGCTCTCCTTGAAGTTAGATAATTCCTCCTTGTGGCAGTAATACAGTTTACAGAGAGATGAGTTGAAAACATTTATGGGATCAGGAGAGAAAAAACCTCCTGGTCCCAACCTGCTGTGCTTTATAAGCTGCAACATTCCCATCAATTTACCCACATAAGTCAGGCTGATGTTTTACTTTTCGCGTTCGTGAGTAGGCGAGAAAGTTTTCACAGATCCCTTCCCGGATGTGCAGCCTTTCTGTCCACGTGGCAACTGCACTACAGTAGTGCACATGCTCAGTAGCAGCTCAGTGACCTACAACTGGAGCAGAGGTTTTTAAGTGGTTTCCCACATCATGCACGTTTCCTCAGCTCTCCATGTATGCGTCGACAGGAGAGTATAATGCAATCCATTTTATGCATTCCACATGCAGCCTAAACTTTGCGACCGTGTGGGTTATCTGCAGTGCAACATGTCGACTGCTAATGTTCCTGGAAACAAAAACGGTGTTTCAGGCAAATGAGAGTCTGTGCAAGGAGATGCTCCATCATCCACACCTTCATAAATAATCATTCAAAGAGTTAAGAGTCACTGAAGTAGTCGCTGTTGGACTTTGCAGGTGCTTTGATTCGCACATGCTTTCCAACAAAGGTGCTCAAAAACAGTAGAAAGTTCGAGATCCTCCAGAAATCCTGTGCTATGATCGTCTTCTGTACTGGGCACACCTCAGGAATAATCACACTCACATGACGCTACAGCCCAATGTGTCAGTAGCTGCTATGTCCTGTAAAAAGTCAGCCAGCTTTCAGGCATATCCACAGGAGCCCCGTGTGTTTTTCTGTGTTTGACTTGAGGGGTAATACGATCATCTATGTAACCGACTGACACATATAGATTGTACTATGCATAGAAGTGCGTGTGCATCCACTGTCCCCTTTCAAGGTCCAAACTGGTCTGCACAAACAGATGCGGAAAGCATGAACCGGCCCTCGGTTTGTGGCCCTAAGTCCCACTCATTAAAAATGTCACATCAGGTGGTTACAGTGAAGCAAAGCTGCATTTGATCAAGTGAAAAATATACACTTCTATACCAAGTATCGACTTCATAAACCAACAGAGAAGCAAGAAAAAAGGGGAGAAACTAGAGGGGAAGTTGAAACGGAGCTGGAGTTCCTTTTGAGTTCTGAGTCTTTTCAAACACTGTAGCTTTATACGAGTAACATCTGTACAATCCGTATAGTCTGCGTTAATGTGGAGTGAAAACAGTCAGCTGTCAAATTTAAACAGATAACCCAAAAGCTTTCTCTAAGCAAAGAAGAAGGTCGCATCAGCAGATTGATACTGTTAAAATCTACAGCTTCAGAAGAAACAGGCACAATAAAGAACTGTTACCTCAATAGCTAATTAAACAGACTGTTATGTGGGGTATGCAGTAGGTTCTGTGATTCAGTGATTTCAATATTGGGCCACTGGAAGAAAGAAATCAACAATATTAGCAACACAAACGCACACAAGCACACATGTAAGTGCAGACGGTATCCACACACACACACATATAAGACCTTGAAACCCCCACCACTCTGTGATTACAGCTATCAGTGGTGATGATGGAGTATTAATGAGCATTCTAATGAGTGCTACCTCGTTAGGCAGTCAATTAGCAGATAATTATGATAGACCTCAGTATTATCATAATGATAGCTCTATCAGCACAGTCAAGAACCAACAATGAATGTTAACGTCGAGCGTATATCTGTTTCTTTCTCGTCACGCGGGATGCCTGAACCGAAGGTTAACACTAAGCACATTTGCATTTAAGACATTTGCTGCGGCTGGAAGTTCTGTGGAGGAAATGCAGATGGCTCCGTTGCAAGTTCTGTCCTCGTCCTCGTGCCTAATTACCATTTTTGAAAGAACTTCAGAGCACTTAGAGCAGCAGAGGTAACAATTCTTTCCCAAAACTGGTTACAGGTTGAATAAACATGAGGTTTTCTGTCAGCTGGTCATGGCAAAATGCAACTGTTTTCATATGGAAATGTGTGATGATTGCATTATGTGTGGTGTCATTGCATCACTTACTGTGATTGATGGAAACGTGGGAGCAGGGGTAGAGGAGACAGGGGGCTTTGACTTCTGTCAGTCTGAAAATTATAATTTCTAACAAGCTAAGAGAAGAAGTGGTCACCAAAGCTGCATATGTCTGACTGTGTGTGTGTGTGTGTATTGGAGGGAGGTGTACGCACACACACTGCAGAAAAAGGCTGACAAAACACAAAAAAATCAGGATTAGAATGAAACAGTTGTAGCTTGATTGTGTGTGTGTGTGTGTGTGTGTGTGTTTGTTTGTGTGTGTGAGTAGGTGTGTGTATGTGAGCTCTGCAGTAATTGATTAGCACCCCGAGGGTGTGTTTGTGTTCTCAGCATGTTATGGTGATTAAAATCATCAACTTTGTTTGCACTTGTCTGGCATCGGGGTGTGTGTAGGTTGGTAGGACTGATTGTGTATGTGTGTGTGTGTGTCTGTGTGTGTCTGTGTCTGTGTGTCTGTTTGTGTCTGTGTCTGTGTCTGTGTGTGTGCGTGCGTGTCCCGCAATCACAAATACAAGCCCTGAAATTCAGTCTGCATTTCATCCAGCTAAGTCATCACTTCTATTTGTGACTCCAGCAGCAGGGTGTTTGCTCACAAAGTCTTTAAAAAGGTCGCTGCCAAGTTGTTGTCATTAGTATCAAAGCAACACCAGTGACTGAAAGGGGTTTTCTCAGGCTGGTGCATCATCATTCCATGCTGCTGCTGCTGAGTGTGGTCACACCTCGATGTCGTTTCCTTCGGTGTGACCGCACAAAAGGAAGCGCTCACTCCATTTGTGAGTTTGCAAACGGCGTCGCCTAACTCCAAAGTCAAAACCAATCTGATTCCACTCTTTGCAGCTCCCCTTCAGCCTGACAGAACTTGTCTTTGCTCGTCAATGCAGCTTTTCCCAGCATTCATAACATGTAGATGCACATAAAGAAGCAGCTGAATATGAGCATCAGTCCAGACTGCGCTTCGCCCTTGGTTCTTTTTTTTTTTAATGCTGCTATCCAAGCATGAGGAACTGCTGGTGATCAGACATCAGCATCTGTTTCCTTCTGCCTGTAAAGTCCTGTGTTTTGAGTTTCCCATCACAGGTTCATGCTGCATCCTCACTGCAAAACAGCTGCTTTCTATATCTGATTTGTTCCTACCAGCCGGAGTTAAGGAATACAAATTTCTCCATAAGTTGAAGTGTAAGTCTGTCTCCTATGGTCCTATACTACTAAACTACATTCTCATTTTCCTCACTGTAAGACTGTGGTGAGAGAGTAGGAAAGGCCTCCAGATAAACCAACAAAGTTCATCTAGGCTGGTAAGACGACAAGATGGGATCAAGTCAGCCTCAGGAGACCAATATTTGTCTCGTGTTTCGTCTTCATTCGCTGTTTGGTTAAGTTAAGGAAATTATCATGCTTTAGTTGACACTTTCACAATAAAACTACATCTTAGAATCTTAACTAATTTTAGGCACTGTTATGACCCATAGGGAGGGATAAACATATGTATAAAGGACACAGGCAACAATGTCAAGGATTTAAACCTTCAGTTTATTTTTATTTGTCATTTAGGCTGGATATAGAGAAAAAACTGGTGGATCGGAGGTATAACAAAACCTCTTGACAGCCCCGTGCCCCCCAAAAACCCAAAGTGTCAAACGGAAAGGTGGACCTGGCAGGTCGGCCAAACAAAACAAAAGGGAGCGGCACCGGGCCAACCCTATACAGGGCCGTAGAAGCCGGTGCTGACACCCGAGCTACCGAAAATCCCAAACTAAACCCAAACCAAACGAAAGAACAAAAACAAGACGGCCGATCCTACCAGGTCAAATGGGAAACCAAGGCAAACGAAGACAAAAGAAACCCAGCTGCCGGCATGCTGGAGACGGCAGCGTGGAGCAGCTCACGGGGGCGCACACCAGCTCACAGCGCGCCGCAGGTGGTGATGTGAGAGAGAGAGAGAGAAGCTCTGAACTCTGGTCCTATTTATAGGAGGAGCCAAAGCGCATTAAATTAAACTACAAAAACCTAATAACGAAATAGACCTACTAGAACACTAGAATAATCAAAGGCAAATATAACTGAACAGAGAAAAAATATGCAAAACTAGATTCAACGCAAATAATGAGGAACAGATATACTAAACCAAGGGAAAACGTGAAATATGTGCCCCTAGCACATAACAGGCACCAACTGCAACACCGCAGTTTGGGTTCAAATACAACCATTTCACAACATGTTTGAAGCTTCTACTCCTTTTTCTGTGTTACCAGGCGTCCCGCCCCAATAAATATATGATAAGTTGGTTGAGGAGACAGTAAATATATGTTGATTTAAAACATATTTGTGAAATTTTCATTGTTATCATCAGTTATCATCCTAATTTACAGTTTAATTTAGTGCTTTAGTGATATAGCGATGCATTTTAGTGCCTTTCAGCTCCACTATTTTCATTCTAAAGCTGCACACTGTCGCTTTGGGTTTAATCTGACTCCCACCACAGGTAGCTGTTTCTGATTAAAACAAAAGCTCTGATAAACTCACCATACATTACTTGCCCTGGACAAAGTTAGTGACTAGCTGGTGAACAAGGTGGAATGAAGAAGCAGATATTTCTCACAAGAGTTAGCAGAGACCCAAACAGGGTTGAGCCAAAGATAAGCAAATTTTAGGCCTAACAACCAGAAACACGACCTCACATGAATGTTGATGTTGTCCTGTATCTGCTGGATGCTAAGGCCAGTTTTTGTGTCATGTTGTCGCTGTAATTACACTGGTATGTCCGTTCATCCAGAATCCTACAATTTTTATAATTATGGCAGCCAAACAGGACGATTTATCAGCACAAATGCTAATTTCTGATACACTGTGGTTAAAAATTCAGGTATAAAAATTGTTATTATTACTGTTTGTCACCAATCATTAGAGTTTTATTCATTTTTCTTACAAATACTTGGCAAAAACTTTCAAAAATATTTAGCAAAAATATTCAGTGAACACTTTTTTATGTCTTAAATCAAAACACATCCAGCATCGAAACTCAAACTCTGAGAGAGACCTGCTGTACAACATCCATGTACTATACGCTGTTACGAAATTACATTCCACATAGAAAGGTGTGCATTTAAAAGTAGCCACTGAAGACTAAACTAATTTTAAAACTAGCTTCCAATGTGACGATCATCATAGTCTCTTCTTGTTTAATTCTGCAGATTGCTGGATCAGAGCGTTACTTTCACTGCTCTTATTTAAAACTGAATCTCTTCTATGTGTTTTGGCATCCCATCTACACGCAAGTGCAGTTTCAGATCACTGGAAAATGGAGTTTTTGAAAAACTCCCTCCAGGGTGAAGATTTTCAGAAACTCTATTTGCAGGGAGAAACGTTTGGAAAAGAAGCAAACACCCACCGAGTGTCGGGCTTCAAAGTGTTTGTTTACGAGGCGGTTTAGTTGAGTGGTGGACGCCGCCAAAATCGTGCTAACCTCGCTAACAGGTCTATTTCCATGTTTACACGTAAATGTACAGTTACTCTTGAGATATACTGAGGAACAGAGGCGTCAGAATCAGTCCACACGTGATTCCCACCTTACAATGTGCAATTGTTGCTAGAATCGATAGACTTTTTCTTCCAGCTTGTGGCCAACATGACTCGAGGATCTGGGTTGTGTTACTGCCTGTTAGCTTGGCTCTTAACAGCTTCATTTATGTCTTTGCATTTTCACGTAGATGGAAGTTTTTTTTTTTGAGAACCATGGAGGAGAAACTCACCACAGCTCATATTTACTGAGCAGATTGTCTTCTTGTTGGCAGACTGTTTGGGTGCTCACTGTAGTCGAGCCTTCCAGCTGCGTTAGTCTGTAATTCCTAGTGTGTGACCTCTGCGTGTTCCTGATCACTGTTTTTCATGCATTGTGTGTCTCCGGGTTTCTTTGGGCTGTTTCTTGTTCTTGCCCTTTTGTCTGCTCCGGCTGCCTCGCTGTGTTCGACCCCCGCTGTGTTTATTAGACTTTAGATTTTGGACTTTTTCCTCAGTGTTTTCTCTGATCCCTGCAGCTGGTCCTGTTCCTGGTGTCAAACCATCACGCTATCAACACCACAGCCTCCTAAGTGTGACCTGTTGTGATTTATGTCCCGACTTTTTGCGACTTTGCATCGTCCCAAATTCCACGAGGAACTGATTTTGTGACGTTTTCATATAAATGAAAAGTGAAACGAGGGGACAGGGGAAGATTCATCGAAACACAGCCTTCCCTCTGCGCTTCCTCCTCTTGCAGCAAAAGGAGATACTGTTCACATCATTAGTCTGTTTCACTTGTCACTCTTTGGGGTTCCCTGTTCTCTCCTTGTTTTTCACTTCTCATCGCTAAAATAGACTCTTTCACACCTCCACATGTCTCCCTGACTTTCCCCCCTCCGTGTCAGGATTTTTTCTCGTCGCTATTATTCACCCTCCATGCCTCCTCAGTCTTTTTTTTTTTCCCCTGCTCACTCTCCTTGTCTTAACACTGTAGGAACCTTTCACATGCATTGCTGCGGTACAGATCCACCCCAACCCGTGAAAGACGCTCTCTGTGCACGGACAATTTTACTTGTGAATAAGCAAATCCAGGTGTTTTAACTCACCAAGAAATAGTGGATTGTTGAACAAGCAGGTAAAAATATTCACATTACTTTGCCTATTTGAATAATGGAATTACTTTTGGAACAGCATTTAGATAATGAGACGATTATTTTTTGGGACAACAAACCAAACAGTGGCCGCGTTTGGAAAGGAAATGAGAAAGCAGCAGATAACGGCCAGGTGAAGGATTGTAGAGGAGAAGTAGGACAACCTTTAACGAGGGAAATGAATCACCGAAAACTAGTTTTACACACACACACGCGCGCGCACACACAGAAAATCCGACATCAGTTGACTTGACAAGCACGTATGTCATAAAAAAGCACCCTAGTTAATAGACCCAGGGCTGCAGACTTTGGCAGTCATATATTTTTATATTTCATGTCATCTGTGATTCAGCCCCTTCATTAAACCTTGGCCTACTTAACACCAAGATTAACGTTAAATAAAGGTTATTGAATTGAATCGCGCCTTTTCCCTGGAAATTCAGAGGCATCGGGGGAGCCAGTGTGTCTCAGCACAGACTGATAAGTTTCAATTAGCTCGCTGGATGAAATTATAGGAAGACTTTTATACACGGATTAAATTCAGTTCGTACTATGGCGGGTTTTTAAGGGCGAAGACGGGCAAACGGGACAATACTGTGAAATTGTAAAAAATTAGTTGAAGAGGGGGAATAATCTGACATTTCTTGGCTGAGAGATGGAGCGATTTTAGAGATCCACTTTGTAGCACGGTGCTTCAGTATGAGAAATTCTAGAGACGGGGGCCCGACGGACCTGCTGAAAGGCTTGAATACGCACTTCACATACCAACATATTCCACATACAAGGACTATGACTGGGCTCCCAAGAATAAACTAGGATAAAAACAAGCATCACAGCAAAAAATAATCTCAAAACATCATTAGATATATGATTTGAAACAACTGACTGCCACTATTTTAAGAAAGCTACAGGGAATTTACATATTGCGCAAAAAACCCTTGTATTTAATACAAATCGCAGCTTTTATTCACTTTGGTACTTGGAAGCTCATTTAATCCTGGTATAATTTCATTGTCAGTCATTTCAAGTACAGTCCTAGTATTATTTATGATGTTATCTAAATCTATATTTTAGACAGACCTATGTTCCCACATTCCTAAGATGTTTTCAAAATTAGGCCCTATGCTCCCACAGTTCCCCCATCTCTACCCCTGGTAGTTAGGGGTTCGCCACTCCATCCCGCTGCTGGTGATTTGAAGACGAGAGCTAGCTTCCAAACTCTCTTGAGCTCAACACCGCTACTCCAGCAACTGCAGAGTGAAGAACCGCGTGGAAATATCTGTATTTTCCCTTCGTGTAAATAGGGTCTTAGAAATGTGAGACATGTGGGAACGTAGGGCCGTGGGACAACTGGGTTGTGGGCTGACCCCTTATAAAGATATATTCTAGATTTCTCAGATCTCCTTGCATTCCCCTTTCTTTTACTCTCTCCCTCTGCATCCTCAAATATAATTACATTTGTGCATTTCTTCACACTCACACAGGTCCTGATCACACTGTGACTACAGTCATTAACATGATGCACTGTATTTGTCTTATCTTGCAAAGTATTTTATCATAAAATAATGTTTTGTATTTCTGACTTCAAACATCGTCTACTTTTAGGTAGAGTACTATTTAGTGTCGTAATAGCTTGTCCATTAGTATTAAAAACACTATAACACTTTAATCACTGTATTAGTAATATAAGGTCATTAGAACATGAACGAATGATAAAGTCATGAAAAACTGGAATGACAGAATAAAACACTCGTGAGATATGACAATAAGTAAACCTACAGTGCCTGCAGCTAACTCAGTCAGTAAGGGGTTATGAGGGTTAAGTCTTCCTCTATTCAAGTAGAGATAAACAACAAAACTGCAAATCTGTTGCATCCTTCAAGCTAAATTGCACAAAAAGCTGAGGAAATGAAGGACAAGACTTTTGTTTATTACCAGTCTGGTCCCTTAAGCAATGTCATTAGAATTATCTCTCTGTATGAGCAACTTAGCCTTGGTGTCACTATTATTATTAAGTATTAACAAGAATAACGTCATATTTTCTTTCAAACTGGAGACCGGTACCTGTGAATTACATCAATCATGCCATCTTATTCTTATAGATTAGGATATACGCAACTATGACCTTGTAAAGTGTGCAGCCATTTTTTTTAACTTAAGCCTATATTTACTCCATATTTTTTTAAGAGGATTCACTGTTTAGTTTTAGGTCTGTAAAGTGTGTAAAGGTTTAGCATGTTTTCTTTAAAGGTTTATTTTTGTTCTTTTTGCCTTTATTGGAGAGGACAAGACAGTAGACAGTTAGAAACGGGAGAGAGTGGGGAAGTATGCAGTAAATGGCTGAGGTCGGACTCGAACCCTGCACAGCCACTATGCCTCTGTATGCGGGTCACATGACATAACCACTAGGCTATCGGGGCACCCAAGGTTTAGCATCTTAGCTTAAACTATTAGTGCAACAACAGAAGCTAATGCTGCAGTAAGCAGAAATTTGGAAAAGGCCTTTTTGACATCCTCCATCTAACCGATTGCACCGCCTCATCCTGTTCTTGATGCTTACTTTGTTGCTATTCATACTATGTCATCTGATCTATGAAAAGCCCAGTGATTGGCTGCAATCTCCCTCATTGTCTAAAGCCTGGAAATGGAGCCAAGAGGAGGTGCAGAAGACTAATTTCCTCTAAGTCCACTTGAATTTAAAAATGCTGAAAGATTAGTATGGAATTGTTGACCAATGATTTTTTTTTTTCCCAATAATACTGCCGACCCCAGCTTTAGGCAGTAAAACCTGCTCGGACACACAGATAACAGAAGTCCAGCATCATTTCTTCATCTTCATCATTGTCACTTTTAGTATTTTCTTTGAAACTAATTTCTGTTTCTAGAACCCTGTTATTACTTTGCTAATGTCGGATTATTACTATGTTGTTACGAGTCATTACCACGCTGTACGTTTTTGTGTGTTCATCTTTTATTCTGTTAACTTTATGTAAAGAGAGAAAATTCTATTTTTGCACTTTGAAAATAAAAGATTTAAGAAAAAAATCACTTGATTCCACTTGTCATCAGAACTCAGGCAAATTGTCAGATCTGTATGCAAACACCAGCAGTAATCCTCCCACTAGAACTGTGCATGTTAGATGTATTAGACAACCTGCATGTGAAGATGTGTGTGTGTCAGTGGCGGCGGCATTTCAACAGAAGCCCTTTTGAGTCATGGATATAGAACATTGCTTTATCAGTCTGTTAAAGTGACAGCATTCTGTAACTCAGACATAGGTCACGTTTACATAATATTGGTCATTAATGCGGGATTAGACAGTACACCAAGTGATGTATAACACTTAATGATGCAATAACAGAATAAATCTACACTAACAGCATTTCAGCCGAGATGTAACAACAACAAACTGTGACTGTGTGACGGCTGAGGTGAAGAAAGGTTCAGAGTGTGACTTGCCGTTAGATCTGGATGGATTGTGTCTCCATGTTGAGGATAATTTATATTTAGAACTAATAATTTACTGCTGTTGCTTTCTCTTTGGAGATGCTCATATGGATCTTGCTGTCCAATGCTGCAGGCATTTAATAAACTCAGAGGAAACAGTTCTAAACAGCTGGAAGAAACACACTGAACTATCATTTTACGTGTGATAGCTCACCTGTTTGATGTGAAGACAAGTAGACCTGCACAGTGTTAGTTGGATCCTGGCCCACACTGATTACTGATTCATTGAATAGAGTGCATATGTGAAAGGGATAAAGCCATTCCATTGACATTTTTTGCACAATATCACCAAACTTTGCATCTCAAAAAGATGCCGGTGCATGGATATCTTGACTTACACTGAAGAACTGATGTGTAGTTAGAGCTTGGTGTTACTTTACATGATAATCAGATTCCCACTGACAGATTTACACATTTAAAATGTATGGAGGACAGAGCACATGAAGCAGTAGCTTGAGTTTGTGTATTGATAGAAGAGATCAAATACAAGCTTTCTGAACAACTGAATAAATAGCATGTTAGCATGGACGGACTCAATGTACTGTAAGCCAACTGAAGCTGGGAGCAGCATGCCAGGGTGCACAGCAGATTTTATTGTATATGCTCATATCATATAACAGGCAGGCAGCTGACTTATATTTAGTCTTAAGCCTCTCCATCCACCTTCTGTGTGCTGCTCTCTCCAGGCCCATCTGATGTTGCAGCAGAGAACCTAGCCACTTCTGACAGCCATAGGCAGACAAGGCTTGCATAAGCACATTGTTTAATTCTGGCAGCAGCATGCTCCAGTGACACTGACTTAACCAACGCGCTGATCCTTTCCACTTAAATCTTTCCTCTGTGCTGCAGAGTTAAAAACATTCTGCAAGAACGGCACACGGCTGGAAAAACACTAGAAGTCCTAATAAGTTCAGACAGCTCCTCTCGAGCCAGAGAGTAGTTGGGCTTTAATTTAGGAGCACCAATTTTCAAATATTGCTAAAAACTCTTGTCACATACCAGTGGTTCTCCTCCTAGAGGTCTGGACCTCCAGGGGCTTACCAGATACATTTGGGAGGTAGTGGGATGGCTGGGATGTGCAGGAAGAACATAATGGCTGGATAGTTAATTCTATGTGTTTATTTGACAGGCACAATGCATAATACATGCAGCTGAAAGCTCATTTCTAATCCCTGGATTGGGGGGCCGCTAACACACAGTACAAAAGGAGTTCATTTATCTATATTAAGGGGAAAAATTGGATATCAAAAATCAAAAAGCAGTGGTTTCCAAAGGAACACATAACCATGAATAGTCTATTGGGATCAGAAATTATGACAGTGGTCTCAGATGTACCTCCTACAAGACAGCATGTGAATACAGTGACCGAGCAATGTGGAAGTCCATTATTCTTAGTTTATCTGAGGGGCCAGTATAATCAGGAAAACTGCATCGCTCTACTGGATGCAGCCTCGGAGCAGATTGTGCTCTGGTGTATCTCTGAAAAACATTAAATGGTGTAGTGGTGACTGGAGAAATGGGCATACCCTAAATTTCTACCTCCCATTTCTCGTAACAAAGCATAAATGTCCTGTCCTATAAACAGCAGCATGCAAGACTTCTCCTGCATATTTGGTTCAGCCAGTAGTGTTTGTCACCGAGCTTGTGCTGCTGGATTTTTAGGGAGGAAGGTTCGTTATAATATTAACATTAGCCACAGAAGGGATACAGATTTTGCAGTCAACACTGGCCCACAGACTGCAGGCAGAAAAAAATTACATAATTCTGCATTCTGAGCGATCCTTTCTTCACTCCTTAGTCCATCCAAACATACAAATTTGACAAATATTCTCCCATATTGCAAATGTATGGGCCAGTAGTTCCCTTTCTGATCAGTCTCCTGGGACAGCTGATTTACAGCAGATAGTGTCAGCTCCTATTATAATGTTAATATTATTTGTCAAGGGGTGCTTTGAAAATATTACTCGTCTTACACAAACCTAATGCATGAATATCAGATGCATTCAAGATGAGGCAGACATGGTGCTTCTGTTAGAGATTAGTTTACTAATTCAGTTGGCTTCATAACTTGATTTGACAATTCTCAACAGGTTTACAAACCACTTGTAGGAGGAAAGACTTCCCAGGTGCTGCTAACAGATTTGTGTAGCCCAGTCCAGTGCCAGAAATAGTTCTTCCTCATGCCGGAACCTAACCAACTCATCAAACAAAGGCAATGAGTACAAGCCATTTAGATACGGAGATTGTGCATCGTGCATACAGCACCATTAGAGTTAAAGACTTGCAACACACTTCTGAATTACGCACACTACAGGGGGTTTAGAAGTAGGTACAAAGCAGACTGAAAAATGAGCAGGTATAAGCTATATATTGTACGCATATGCCCTGCACTAAACTACTTGTTACGCTACAATAACACCTACTTGTATGTCTGAGAATGTCAAGGATCCTTACACCATCATCATAGAGTTTGAAGTCCGTACAGCTGCTGGTTTCAGGTGCATGTCATCCCTGTTTCTGGTCTTACTTGTGTTCTTAGTTTTTGTTTCTGTTCTTACTCCATAAAAAAAACAAAACAAAAAATACCTGTGACAATCTCTGTTTAGGTGCTGTTAAAGTATGAGGAACATGGCAAATTTCATTCATAAATATTCATGAAGTGTAAAGTATTCGGAAGAGATGTTGTGCCTTGACCTCAGCTACAAGTTTAGAGGAGCTGCTTAACATAACTGTCCATAATAGTCTGCATTAAAAAAAACAGTCTTTTGTTATGAAAATGTACAAACAGAACTCGTCAAAGTAAGTGGAAATCATCCGTTAAGTGTGGCGTTTTAGTTTAGTCTTAACTAAGTCACCAGCAGAAGAATATACCCAAAAGAATATGGATCATATTGTTATTCTGCACTATTGCTAATCATTTCCATGCAAGCTTATGATTTAAAGGTGCTGTACACAACCCTCAGAACCACTGGATGTCACCACAGGAGCAGCATCTCAGACCAAAACAAACAGGCACATCTGCCACACCACCACCCTCCCTTCAATTTGTTGGGTACACAAAAACCAAAAAATTATAAGTATTTAGATTTTTTGGATTTTGTGGCACCGGCTGAACACTAGACTGCACTTTCTCCTTTCCAATGCGTTGTGGGAGGTCAGTCTCAGTCTGTTTATAGATGTGGAGAGGACAGTTTCAAATGGAGGGACTCACATGCACTAACAAACATTAATATGCAACCCTGTCACCACAAAATAATGTTCCTTCACATCTTACCTGCATCCTCAGGAATGTCAGGAAACAGACTGAGTGGTTGGAGGTATAAACCAGTGACTGGGTGTATTTCTTATACTTTACAAACATACGTAATCCAGAAAAAAATAACAACGTAAGGAGAAATCAGAGTAACTGTATAGAAATGTAATTTTGTGGAGACTGGGCTATAATATGCATTTGTGGGTTGACCTACTGCCAGGGAAGCTCAGATTACAATTCAGTACTACATATTTAGGTAGCAGGTAGTTGTTTCTTGTTCTACATCTTGCATGCTGTACTTTTAACTATTAAAAATGTGAAACTGCAACATTCAATATCAACACCAATTGTTTACTGTAAACATTATTACACGCATACATGTGAGTTGTCCTCCACATCCAGGCATCCTGGGCAACCAAACCTGTTAAAAATAGGTGCATATAACTATAGGATTGTATTATATTAGATCTATGTATTCTCTCTGTATGTTTGTAATTCACACAGGTGCACTCTGGACTTTTTAAAAACTTATTCTAGCTCACTTCCTCCTCATTTGTACAGGTGATTCATACAGGAAAGTTTAATGTCCATCCAGGTCTTGAAGTGTCCCACAAGTCAGCTGACATTTTCCGTGCAGAAACAGAATGATTTTTTTTTTGCTTCCACTTCTCAGTCACAACCCTACATAATTATCAGGCCTCTCTGGTTACAAGCTAAATATACCTCCGGTCACAACACTAAATTTAATTCGACAAGACGAACTTCTTCCTAAAATGAGCAGACCAATGAGACAGTGGACCACAGAAGGTGTGAGCCTGATTAAATGACTGAAAGCATATAGAGGATCGACCAAATACATATTTCAGCAGTAACTGAGCTCGCAGCTCATCCTCTCAGCACAGTAAAAGAGAAAGTCATCCCGGACTGAAACGTCGACTGTCCATCTGCTCGTCACTCGCTGTTTCTGTCTCATGCACACACACGCACACATGCACGCATGCACGCACACACGCGCGCACACACACACACACTTCATCAGAAATGATACATCTCTGTCCATCTGTTCGTTTTAAAAGCACACACAGTGTCAGACCTTTAGGTGATTTTGAACACTGTGCATGTGTGTGTGTGTGTGCACCAGGTATGGGGTGTGTGGGGGTTGTCTTGGTAACAGCTGAGTTTTGGGTCTTGGGCTCCAAGGGAACGCAGCTGCACATGGCAACACAGATGGTGCCTCACACACTCAGTCACACACACACACACACACGCACACACACACACACACACACACACACACACACACACACACACACACACACACACACACACACACACTCAGGGGCCAAATACTCCGATACACACATGCATGTTCACACACTCTCAGGCCACACACACACACACACACAGCCACGTGTGAGTAAATGGGCAGCTCAGCTGTAACCTGGGAGGCTGTTCATGCTTTAATTTTGTCTATTTACAGACATCCTGCCTCTAACAAATTATTCCATGTTAATTTTCTATTTTTAGGGAACTGTGTACGGAACAGCGATGCTCCTCCAAATCCTCATCCGTTGTGCCAACTACAGTTTTGGGAATATCAGTGCTAATTGTTGAGTTTTTTGTTTTGATTATTTGCTGTCTGACTTTGTTGCCAAGTGGTCATTACTGTGTTGTTTTTGGGCCACACTTCTCTCTGTGTCATTTTTTTCATTCAAACTGTATCTACTGCTGTGATGCAACTGTTCTTACTTTGTAAACTGTGAGTTTCTTTTGAAGGTGCAAACCTGTTTGTCAAAGGGTTTCTCCAATAAAGACCAGCTAATTACGAGTAATCAAATATTTTTTTGTGTTTTGCATGTTGACTGATTTTCAGTGGTTTTAGCTGAGTCCTAAAGGAATAGTGAGTTAGATGATTAGTTAGATCAGTACCACTCATTTTGTGTTCACTGACTGTAGAGCTAGATTCATGAGTCAATTAGCTTAGCTTAGCATAAGGAGAGGAAGCAAACCAACATCCTTAAAGCTCACTAATTAACACACTGTATTTTATTTGCTTAATCAGGATACAAACTGAAATATGAAAATTATTGTTTGTGGTTTCAGGGAGAGTTACTGCTGTAGTAGTTGTAATATTGATGTTTAAAACTTGGAGTGAGCCAGTATCTGTTTGCCCTGAAGCTAAGCTGATCAACTCCTTGCTCCAGCTCCACAGTTAAAGAGAGACATGAGTTTGGTGTTAATTTTCTTTGAGTAGCCAGTAGGCCTAATTTCCAAGAACTTCCTTCCTCTGCTCTGCATGAAAACATCACCAACACCTATTACTGTTTGTAACAATCCTAATTAACAACTGTCTCCAAACAGTTTGGTACATATAACATCCATATGGATACTAGGACCCAAGGTTTCTCAACCATCTAAATTTCAGGCAACTTTCCTTTTCAGGAACTTGGGGAGGCACAACGTTGCACAAATGTTTACAGACATGGCCCCCCAATTGGCCTTCTTGGCGTTTCCATTTCCATTGTAATGTAGACTCTTGACCATGATGGGACTCCAAGTGCACCAAAACAGTGACGAATAATAGGTACTGGTCATTTGTAGGAAACAGAACAATGGATGGTTTGTTACTTATATGGTGAATTCTACATGTAAAATGGTGATGTTTGAGAGAAAGGACATGGGTTGTCCCCACTGCAACAGCATTCCCAGATGGTAGTGGCCTCCCTCGACAATACATCTGACTATATCACAAACACTGTTCACGAGCAGCTCGAGGAACAGGACAAAGAGCTCAAAGTAATGACAAGACCTTCAAATTTCTCAGATCTCAGTTTCATGTGTCGGAACAAGCCAGATCTACAGAGAGTCCATCATGAAATCTTCGTTATCCAAAGGATCTGATGCCAACGTCCCCGTACAGTACAGGACACCACAAGATGCCTCCAGTGGTCTGGTGACAATACCTGAAGATTTTAAATAAATATATAGTAGACAGTGCAATTCTAACCTTTTAAAGTTATGACCACTTAGAAACAAGTAGTGTCTGGTTAGGCGCAGTGGTTCAGTCAGAGAGTTATTTCAAAAAGAAAGTTAGAGAAAACAGACTAACATACAAATTTGTATATCAAAACTTTCGCTCTTCCTTCCCCCCTCACCCAATAATCATTCTACAACCCTCCAGAATGATGGTAGGAAACCAGGTATCATATTATTGACTGACTTCCACAGTAAAATGCTGCTGACATGTCACTACATCAGTATTAAGAATCAGCCGTGCTTTAGAATCTAGTGATTCTCTGTGTAATTAACATCATAAAACACCCTCAACAGATTTTTATCAGAGTGCATCTGGATTAGAATCCACCAACCGCACACTGTTAGAACCCACAAACCACTGACAACCACACATCAGTAACCCTCTGTGGTGAGTCTTTTAACAGGTTTGTTCTTATGGGATTTGAGCCTGTTAATTCCATTTTACACACTGAAATATTCATGCAGATGTGAGCACACACACTCACACATACACACAGTTAGACCGTCCTGCTTAGCGTGGCTGCTGTTCAACACAAACACAATCTATTTATTGTCAAATTAACATTGCGACTGAATATTTTGACTATTTATGGAAAACTGTGGCAAGATTTAAAAAGAAAAAGAATCTAAAAGTTAGTGAAACTGCTTCTGTGATGGATATCCATATTTAGCATGTTTACAGTCAAACACAGTGAGTCCTGTGCAGATTTTCAATATAATTTGACATTACAATCCTCCCGCAGAGACTGAGTATTATTTGATAAATATGCGTTGGAGAATCACTCCTGGAAATGCTAGAGGCCCAATTTCCTGTTGAACAGGAAATGAAGCTGCCACAAAGTTGAGAAGAGTCACATTTGATTATTCAGAATAAACTAAATATTTCTTTCTCTCCATAACTGACTTTATCTCTCTTCCTCGTCTTCACCTCCCTCCTCCTCTTCTTTATACATCCACACAAACACATACTCTCCCTCACACCTCCTGAGGTGATTCCCACAGAATTAATAACTCTCCCCGGAAAGTAATAAAAGGAAATCCAACCTCCATCTTTGTCCTTGTTTGTTCATTTTCTGACAGCTCTAATTAACCAAGTCCTTTCTGCTTCTCTACCTGACATTTGATTGGCTGGGGGGCTGGCCTCGTTAAGAACAGTTTTAAATTAACAGATGAAATTAGATAGGAGATTACAGCAGATATGCTTGACGAGGTTAATTAAATGACCAGTCACGAGGGGAGTGTTTTAAATCCAACAGATTCGGAGCCGATACAGTTTGTCAAGGCGGAGTTTCTGTCTGCTCCCAGTTCTCCAAGTGGCTCTTTAACATGGGTAAATTATTAACAGGTTTATTTTAACATGAGACCATCTCTGAGATCCAACCTAGTCTCCACATCATTACGTTCCTGTGCAATCAAACTTCTTTCTCAAGGACATTTTGAAGGACATGTGTTTTCTCCCACATTACGTTTGGTTGTAACAATTAACAAACACGCTTCTAATCAACATGTTTGAAATGATTTTACAGCTTCACCATCACCAACCAATCATATATTAGATGGGGCAGGACTTGTTCCCCCAGTAACCCAGAAAATGGAGGAGAAGCTTCAGAATTGTAGTAAAAAGGTCGTCTTTTAACCAAAACCAATTAAATTTTATTTCTGTGGCTGATGGTCTCTCAGCCATCACCTTTCTCCCCTCCAAACATCGACTTTGTCCCTCTTTCAAACTGGCCACCTTTCCCACCAGGTTTCCCATCAAATATGTTTATTTCAAAACAAACATGCGTTCCCTTTAAAACTTAACTGATAATACAGCTTATTTGTTGCAGAATGTAGTTTTGTGGAGACTTGGTTGCTGAGAGGTCATTACATTTATGGCACTAAAAAGGAAGAGGACAATCTTTTATCAATCCTTCCTTTTAGTTTCAGAGTTTATACTAGTTGTCTTTTAAGAGCTCTTTCTTACAAAGAATATGTTCCGATACAACTTAACCGCATTTCTTAACATGGTTTAACGGAAATGTATTTTTCAATGGATTATGTTTGTTTGTGACTATGACAAATACATTTCAAATACTGCTTCACTGTCGCTCCTTTTCAGCTAATCATGTATTTAAATGGAGTGGGACTTGTTACCATGGTAACCCAGAAAATGAAGGAAAAGGTTTATGTGACAGAGTTGTATTTAAACTTGGAGCATTATATGTTCCAAAACATAAGCAGGTAATTTCAATACCAATGCTTAACCGAGCGTCTAACGTGTAATTTTATCGTTGTGAAAGGGTCAACCAAAGCTTCCAAGTCTAAGAACAATGGTCCCATCCAAGACATGAACCCCGGTCTACTGAATAACGGTCCTGTTTTGGACTTAAAAGCTTTCCAGTTTAAGAGAGCTACAAAGTCTAAATAAGGAGAACGAAGTTTTAAGTATGCAACAGTGAAAATGTAAATGGCATGCAGTTTAGTTGTCTAGGAATGTAATCTCTGGGTTACATTAAAGGAGTCACTGATTCTGATTCCACACAACCAAACACTGCTCTACCAGAAAGGCAAAGAATAAACTTCTGTGCTTTAACGATCCACCTCACAAACACTTGAGGTCATAAAGGTTTAAGCTGGATTAATTAATGTCTTCTTTTGCTTCTGGCTTCTTAGGGGAAGCAGAATAAGCTGTAAACATAATATAATGCTGCTATAATATGTCCGGCAGACACAAAACAACAATAACATTAATTTTAGAGTCATGTTTCTTGCTGCACGATGAATTATGTAGAATCCTTTCACTTCTGTCTTAACTTTTTGTCTGCTAAATGTTAAGAGCAGCAGTGGGCTTATCTGAGCTTACTAAAAACAGCAGCTTGTTGTGACAAGAAACACAACAACCCTTTCTCCTAAGTACTCTATTACTAACTTAACCACATTCTGAGAAATGTTTTTCTCTGGAGTTCATGCCCCGTGTTGGACAATTTCATTTTTGTACAGGTTGAAATACTACCATCTTGCAGCATGTTGGAAGCTTCTCCACCATTTTCTGGATTATTGGGGTAATGAGTGTTACCACATTTAATATTTGAGTGGTTGACTGAAAAGGGGAGACAGTAAATCAATAGAATAAATTGCTAAGATGTGTTGATTTAAAACACATTTATCACAATCAAATCTAACCTAGAAGGAATATTTCTCCAAAATGTAGCTGTTTAGTTGTATTGAAGCAGCTGATGAGGAACCACAAGGTACGACATGAAAATCCAAACCTGAAAAGCACTCAGAGAGCGTATACCTCCGCCAAGAAGCGTCAGTCCACCTCCAACACAGTCTCCCAATTCACATATTTTGTATAGAACGTGACAGATCCAAATGTAACAAGACATCCCAATTTACAGCTTTGTGACAATAAATAAGCACCAGGACATTTCAGTAAGATCAAAGAAGGCTAACCTTAAGGCCAAGTACGGTGTAGTTCCAAGTAGCCTAGAGTGGTTAAGTTAACTACCTGGTAGTTTACCTGCTTTACAAACGTAATATTAGGGCTGGTCCCGAATATAGGAATACCCGAATATTTGTTGGCTGTGGTGGTATTTGGATAATAATTTATTTGATATTCGAATAGTGCTGCGTGCCGCCGTCGGGCTCCACTGGGCGCTGCCGAGCGTTGCTGAGGCTGTAGAATGCTGCCATGGTTCTAGTACGTGGACCGGTGTCAGGCTCCAGTGTCAGAAGCTCAAAACGCTTTACAATAGCACAGTGTTTCAACTATGGATGGATAAAAATAAAAGTAGAAAAGCACTCAGAGAGCACAAACCTCCGCCAAGCAGCTTCAGTCAACCCCCAACACAATCTCCTAGCGACAAAGTATCCTTAAAAAAGTTAATTGTCCGGTAATTGCTCTCACACCGTAACACTGCTGTGGTTGAGCACGAGCGGCCAACACCCACCAGCTATGTGCAATGCACTTTCCTACCACAAGGTGGCACTGCAAGGCTTTCTAACACTCCCAATGTTAAAGAATCTTTAAAAAAAATCCTGGATCCAGACGGTGATCCCGATCACTCGCAAAACTGAATCATTTCTTCCTTGTCCCATTTCACACATTTCCTGAAAATCTCATCCAAATCTGTCCATAACTTTTCGAGTTATTTTAAACACAAACTAACAAAGAAACAAACAAACTGACAAACAAACCAATGCCGGCCATCACATAATCTCCTTGGCGGAGGGAACAATGAGCTAAAAGACGCTAAAATACAGCTAAAAGTAGGGCTTGCAGGTAATTTTCTGTTCTGTACAAGTGGTCTATTATATATTTCACTCAGTGATTTCATATACAAGTGTTAAATAGTGCACATTTTAATTTGGGCCTTGGATTAGGCTTCTCTTATTGTAGTAAGTTAGGCCAGATTTCCTTGCAGAGGAAGGTGAGAAAGGTTTGCCAGGAGGACAGTGGAAAAGCGGCTTCATGCTGAGGTGTGTCTAATAATTTGTCCATCTTATATTTATTTTGACTTTGGGCTTCATATCAAGCAAGAGGAGACAATTTAAACATTATATCTGTGTGTGCAAGTCAGAAGTCCAACCCTGGTGGATCACCATTGGAAATAAGGACAAAAAAGATGAATAAAAACAGGAACGAGCAGATGGTTTAGCCTTTGGGCTGGTCGGCTGTGAGCTGAATACAGAACCAAGAATCAGAGAAAGAAAGAATAGAGGAAAGAAAGGATAGAGAAGAGAAAAGCAAAAGGAAACCCACATGAGGCCTAGAGTGCTAATAGTTTTGGTCTCTGTGGTGTTAGCATGTGTGTGTTGGGGAGTCGGGGGGGATTCATGACAGAACTGGGTGGCAGGTGATGGCTGACTGACAGCTGTTACCCAAGGGTCCCGAAACATCCAGGAGTGTTCTACTTCTGCAGCTTAGAGCCAGTGGTTTGCAAAGCAAACTGAAGAGAGGAATGCATGTAAAACTTAATTTGGTCCCTGAATTGTTTGAGTCACCTGTGGTTTGAACAGCTGGAGGCCTTCAAATGACTGGACGCTTTTAATTTTGTATATGGTTTCAGGCTGTAGCTGTTATAGTTGTTCCCAGTTGAGTAGGTGCAGATAGACTAGAGAGAAAGTTTGGGTAATTGGTTTGATGAAATTTAAGTTTTTTTTCCTGCCTCGCTGCGTTAACCCACCGATTACCAAAATACACTGTTTGTAATGACCTTCTGGGATGTACACAGTATATATAGTTTTATTTTGTTTTCTAATTCTTTTTTTAAATTAATTTTTCTGGGGGAGATTTTTGAAATTTTATTGATAGGCACGGTGAAAGGGGGTAGAGAGGAGAGAGACATGCAGCAAAGGGTCGTGAGCCGGACTCGAACCCACGACCGGCTGCTGGCGACCTGCACCCACGTGGTAACGCCTTAACTCAGTGAACTATACGGTGGCCCTATTTTGTTTTCTAATTCGACTTTTGGATGAGCAGGTCGTCATTATTCGCCTGTGACTTGAAAAAAATGTTCAAATATTCTGGTCTGTGCCCTTCCTCTGCTGTGGATAAGGTTCTGCTGGGTTTAGAGTAAAATTGCTTGGACAGGGTTGGAGAAAGATTGTGGTTTGGATTAAAATAACTACTTCTAAAGCTGGAATTAGACTTCTATAAAGATACGCCTCAGTATCTTGCAGAGGAGCTGACGCAATAGTAGTCTTAAGAACATGTTGCGCCGGGCTGTGTGTCAGTCAAGCTGGTTTGGTGGTTTAACTGTGTTTGCAGGCAAAAAACATACATAAGTAAATGAACATTAGATGAACAGAAACAGCCTTGTGAATGTCTTTCACTAATTGTGTGCAGCTCGAAGGAGAATGATTCAGCCTTGGTTAAATCCATGGCTGCATGGTTAAGGTTGGAGAATGCTTGTGCTAAAACAAACCAAAGCAACAGGAGCACACAGTCGCCTGCAGAAGTGGAGGGAGTCATCAAAAAATGCACTGTTACTTTGTAGACACAGGCATTCGAGATAGAGTAAAAGCAGTCAACACAATAACTACTTGAGTACAAAAGTAGTTACTTAGGAAATGACCTGAGTAGTAAATAACTTCCACAAGTTCTCCTCAGTTAAAGGAAAGAAAAACACTTTTCTTTACAAATCATGTGCTACATATACACCTCACATCGAAACAGTCAGTATTTCTCAAGTAGGGCTGCAACCAATCATTATTTTCATCGTTGATTAATTTGCCGATTATTTTCTTGATTAAGAGAATGCTAAACGAATCCAGTCAGTGTTTCCCAAAGACAAAGATGACGTCCTCAACACAAAGATCATCAATAATAAGCATTAATAATCATTAGTCATCACAGTCTAGGAGGTTTGGAGGTCAAATCAATATCTTGGGTCATTGTCATGTTCCTCAACTTGTTCCTGATGGTTTGATGTTTTTCCATGTGGTGGGGTGCATTTTCCTGTGGGGGTAGGCCAGTGACATTTGGGATTTCCATTTACATGAGGTAGTGTGCTTGTTCTGGGACAATATTTATTTGGGTGTCTAAGTCTCACCAACACAGATGTTAAAATCCAAGGTTTTCGAGCAGAACAGCACATAGTACCAATATGATCAATGTTATTCACTTCACCTGTCAGTGGTCAGAATGTTGTGGCTGATCAGTGTACACACACACACGTACACACACACACACATACACACACACACATATATATATATACATATATAATCAATGCATATTTAGCTTAATTGATTTAAATGATTGCCTTAATGTCAGTAATCGGCTCAAAAAGTGTCATTGTGATATCTATACTTTACATTTTTACGTTTAAATAGTAGCTTCCAATAAAAATGTTTGGGAATTTACAACACATTATCAAAATTAATATTTTTTTTATGTGTCAGCCCGAAATCCTAAAGTCAGTCGCACTTAAACACACTCAACCCTCCAGTTTTGTTCCCATAGTCTAAAAGTCTACAGTCTAAAAGTTCTCACAGAAGGGTTTGTTCATATAGATCTATAAATCTTAGCCTGCTTTATAGAACATTTTGGAACTTCTTTTTCTGGCTGTTGACAGTATTTTCTGAGTGATAAAAACAGAGATATCCAAAGTCCTCTCAGTAAAGACCTTTGACTCTATTATGTCACTTAAATGAAGCAACATTTTTGAACCTGGCTTTATACAGTGTTCAGATTTGTATGTAAATCTGCACATATTCAGATTGACAATATCTCATCTGTATATATAAACATTAAAGTACAGAAAACTTGTAATAGAAAAAATCATTGCCTTATTAGAAGTGATCGACTGGGGAAGCATTATGCTGATATCTAATGTTTAAACATATTGACCTGTAGTGTCTCCTCTTTAGATTAAAGACTGTGGACGATGGTCATTATGTCAAACATTAAAAGTGATAAATTGTGATAATAAAAAAGAGTGTCAACCTGTTACACTGAAATCTTTGCAGTTAGATTTTAAAAGAGCCCAAATCAGAGTCTACACTTTCTAAAAACTGAAATCTGCACTACCTTTCTTCCTCTAAACGATCATTAAAGTCCAGAGCATTGGGGCTCCACTATGAGCGTCGCTGCCCTTCAAAGTTGTGCAGAAACTTGCCGTGTATCACTGTCTTGAGGTCAACAAAACCTCAGGCTGGCAAGATGAGCAGCGTCACCTATTGTAGCAAGAGAGTGAGTGAAAGAGACCTCTTAACCTCCATTACACATCTAAAAGTGATAGAAACAAACTATTCCACTTAAGATGCCTCTACGACTGCTGTCCTCCTGCTCCTGCTCCCACAGCTGTTAAAGGTGTGAAAATGTTAAGAGGGATAAAAAAAAAAAAAAGTGCCGCCCTTTGGGAGCAAACACACACATGGGCACCAAATGCAGCCATAGACTCACATACACTGTAATGAATCTGTGCACAAAAGAAGACGTGATTTTATTGCAGCAATAAAACTAAAAGTGTGCACGTTTAAGATAAATCTTATCATTAAAATGAGCTATAAGGTAGCAGACATCTTTTCTGAGCCAACTCCAGGACACACAACAAAAAAGAAGAACTGTTTAACCCATTTAAATTAGACGAGGACGGGCTTTTGTTAAGTAATAAAAACTCATATTGTGATGAAATCTTATTCTTAATGAATAAATAATTGTGCCTGAATTTGTGTGAATTCATCCACAACCGGAGAAAGTCACTGAAGATGAGAAACACTCTGGGGAAGCTGAGGATTATCAGAGGATTATACAAACTGTACACAAATACATCCAAATATGTTTGAAAGCTTTGTTTATACATTCAGCACATGAGCTAGTTTCCTCCACAGCTGGATTAATAGTGTAGAAATCACTTGGTTCTGAGAATGTAACTTAAAAAGACCTTCTCAAACCAGGCTGGAGGCTCATTTTTCGGTCCAGAGGATTCTTACTTATGGCCAGTGAATTACATCTGTCGGCAGCTGTTTATACAATGGTGGCAGGTTTCAATAGTATATAAGACTGAATGTTCACATCAAAAGTATCTGACACTGCTGCAATTTCTTGTTTCAACATCTGTAAATGACAGTTTGGACTTCTTGGTTAAATATGTTTTATATAGATTAAGCTAGTTGCACTTGACCCCTTAGTGAAGTGATAATAGGTCAGGCCATGTGTCAAAAGTTTAAACCTAATGGATAAATTGCAAATGTTTTGGATGCAGAGAATGTATGGGGATGAATGGTAATATAAAACTAGAGCACATGGACCACACAAAAGGCAGCAAATGACCATAGAACGCTTAAGGACCTTTACATCTGATCCCAAAGATGATTGTAAAAAGGAAGTGGAAACTTTAGCCCTCATGATCATCATGTTAACAACAAAACCATGTAGATGATGAAGATCTGCAGAGGAAAACCAAGAATTGCGGTTAGAGATTTGGGATCAGCTGGTAGATTAAACCTTGAAAAACTGTTAGTCAAACTTCACAGTCGAGATTTTAGGAATGCTGCCAGCTAATGTGGCAACATGGTGATGGTTTAAACTCACATGAAAGAATCAAAATCCCGTTCCTATACAACTAAACTGCATTCTCAATCACATTTTGAGGGAAACGTGTTCTACCAGATTATGTTTGTTTATGACACGTCAGCATGTCTTTCCCATTTATTTTATTGCTGTCAGCCAGTCAATCTAACATACAGTTGCTGGAACTCATCATTTTACGCCTCAGTCCTCTGTCCCTACTTTCTTAAGCGAGTGTTTCTCTTTGCGTGTCCGTGTGTACACAAGAGTATGCTACGGTTCATGTTACATAAATGTCTTCATCTCCTCAAATCTGTGGAGACTCCTCCATGTGTAGGCCAGAATTTTTGTCCATGTCGGGACTTTGGGTCAGGGTAGGCTACAGAGTACCCAGCCTCTGCGGCCCTCTGGCCTCCCCCTCTCGCCTCTCCCGCCCCTCAAGCTTTTAATGAACCACATTACACACAGGGCTGCACTCAAACACGGTTTACGGTTAGTTTTCCTCGTCAGGGACCGAGGAAAATCAGTAATAGGGAGGTAATGGTGGCTTTACACATCCATGGCATGGCTGCCCTGTGCCCCCCGGTCTTGTCCTTGGCGCGCTGGGGGTGTCGGTTACTGCCTTCTCTTGGTCTCTGGGTCCTCGTGCTTGTCTGCGGCCCGGGTGGTCTTCTGGGCGGTGCCTCCTGGTGCTCCCCCTGCCCGGGGTGTGGGGGCGCTTGGCCAGCCTGGCCCTGCTGACTCGCGGTAGTCACTCTGGGCTTCGGTGTCCATCACACATGCATGTTTGTTCAGGGCTTACCAACTCCTGTCGAGTCCCCTTTCTGAGAGCTGATGGGACCTGCCTGATTGTGCGGAGTCACTCTTCAGACTTTGCACTAAACTCACACCCTTTATACATTTCTCTCTCACTCCTGTCCTCTGGCGTCCTAACTCTGTATACTGTCAGGACTTCTGGTCTCCTATTCGTTTCTGTGTTGATTATTTATTCCCAGTTTTCAGATGTGGGATCGGTTGTTGGGAATGACACAGCATTTTACAGCACTCTTATGGGATTCAAATAGCACTGCCTGTCTGTACCCTCCCTGTTCGTCTTGTCTTGCCCGGTCCTTCATTTGTTTCCCCCTCAATTCACTGAGGTGCAGCACTGCCCCCTCTGGCTCATGATAGAAAAATTCAATAAAGAATGATAGCTTAGCCTCCAGGGGTGGCCGGTGATGGTCACGCACATGCACTAAATATTAATATATTTTGTTGCAAGACTAAAATATGCATTGATCTCACTAAAGTTGACACCCTTCTGTGGTGTTAAACGATGAGCATAAATGCACCAAATACACTACAGGGACAGTAGTGTGTACAGCTGATTACATGGATACAACCTCCTATGCATGTCTTACCTTCCAGTGAGATACGTGTCTTTCAAAGCAGTTCACCTGTATCAGAATGTCATTTTGAGAAATAGGCTTGGTTTCAGCCAAACCTTTAGCAGGTACATGAACTGTGTTTTTTTCTTGTGCATGAAATTGAGCCATTATGGAAAACAAGAGATATCTGTTTGATATTACAGGTTTAAAGAAATCAGGTTCAACACACCATTGCTGTACATTAAACTTTCTCCAAATGGGCCAGAGATCAGAACATTTCATACTTTGGCTTGGAAAGTTATACCTTCATAACGTTAAATGTCATGCAGTTTTGGATTTTATTGGTTATATGATTAACTATAACAATACTGATATGACATGTTGGATTTGACATCTCTGTGACTCAACAAAAGTGACAGTAAGGAAAATGAAACGCTTACAGCACATTACAATAAACCTTAAAAGCATTCAGTCTCATAAAACAATCAGTCATGTCCATGAATGCTCACTCCAGAACCTGCATCACTGCATGATGGAGAACCAACCCCACTGACTCCCACAGTCATTACTCCTCTCAGTTTCATTCACACACATATACACAGACAGAGTTTTAGGTAGATTTTCAAAGCGGATTTTGTTTTAATAAAAATCCAATTGTGGCTCCACGGGATTCTTATCCCACAGAGAGAGTGAGAGTTTGAAGGAGATAGAGAGGAAGTGGAAATACAGCAGGAGAAATAATTAGACAGTGATGGAGACACAGGGATGACAGTGTACCAAGAGCGAGGAATACTTTTTTCAGCTTCAGAACTCATTTCTATTGTTCTTAACATTTGACCAAACATTTTAGGCTCTTTGAGTCATACTAATATTACTCATATCAGTGGGAATTATGGTGTAAAACAAACTAATTAAACTTGGCAGCACTGGAAGCATGCTTTTCAGAAAATCCTGGCTACAATGGAGTCATCATAAATTGATTGGTTCTGCTTTTAAATGAAGCAGTGAGGATGAAAATGTAATGACTGCTGTGTGAAATTACATAATTACAGCTACTTTTAATCAAAAATCACCAAATATGCAAATAACTTGAATAGCAAAGAGAGACCAGCATGTAAATAAATACATGAACAGGAAGTATGATCTCCTGTAAAGGCTGATAATTTATTTGTCAGTTGGATTCTTACTATGGGGAATAAATTCTTACATGAACACCAACTAAATTTTTGCAACTTTGAACACTTATTTGCTTATTTTCCATGAAGTATTTATGCATTTCTGTGTTGCTGTCTTCGCCTCTCTCACTTGTTGAATGTGGGCAGGGCTCAGGTGGAAAAATGCGGATTCTTTTGTGCATCAGAGGTTTTCAGGGTCTGCATTAAATTGTGATGACGGTTGTAAGACATTTTGCTTCTGTTGTAAATCAAATGTCTTCACACCTTCGCAGTCCTGAGTCACTGTGGAGTCTTTAAGATTCTGTGTATCCGACACACCAACAGATCATCCTGATGCACACTGTCTTACCTTAAGTTACCATACAGACAAAACAACATTTAATATCTAGACACGCTGACGAGCATTTCTTATTGATTTCCTATTGACATTGACATTGGTTGGTCGCACCAGCAAATGATTTGGTCGCCCCTCTCCCACCCCTTGGTTTTGGTTCAGCATTTCCACAGCTCTAAGTCCACCACGCATGCTGATGAACAGCAGTTTTTAGAAAACCTAGTGATGTTGCATTGACTTTCAGTGATGCAAGACTTCATATTTGTAAAATATGGAAATCTGAAAATAGATATTTTTTGTCACCAGTCCTCTATTGATATCAGTAATAAACTGGGCACATACTGAACATATGTTTATTTGTACATACTATTTTATCTAATTATCTTTTTTCTGAAAACTCCCCTTTGCTGTTTGTATCAAAATTTCCATTCGTATTTGATCTTTGTATGATAAAAACAGATCAATAGTGATGTTTCTTCATATTATACAGCTTTCAACAAATAACTCAATATTTATTTTATGGTTAAAACATGACAAAAACACATAAAATATGAATCAATATGAGAGATGTGATTCCCAAAAATTCATCTTGTCACCCAGTAAAATCTCCTAATATCACATCTATTTATTTATCAGTCACAACTGACATTATCTGCAGGATAAATACTCTTGTTATTGATGCTTTTAGTCAAAACATTTCTTTTACTTAAGGAGGATTTTAAATGCAGGACTCTTGTACGGAAACAAAAAGATCCAAGTTCTTCACCACTGGTGCACAGTATTTTATGTTAATTTTACTCATTCTAATATCTTATTATGTACTTATGTATATTAATGTGAACAAAACAGCAGCAGCAAAATAACTCAAAAATAAACATGTCTCCCTTCCTCCCTCCATGACCTTCCACTGCTACCATCCCTTACATCTCCACCAGTCGAGTCAACTTAAGTCAACTCAAGGCAAGTCAAGTCAACTCAAGGCAACTCAACTTAACTCATCAACTGAAGTAACTCAAGGCAAGTCAAGTCAACTTAACTCATCAACTCAGGTCAACTCAAGTCAACTGAAATCTTCCTTCCTCCCTCCTCTCCTCCATGACATCCACTGTTACCATTCCTTCATCACCCCAGTCAACTCAACTCGTCAACTCAAGTAAACTCAAAGCAAGTGAAGACAAGTCAACTGTGAAAGCAACTCAAGCCAACTCAACTCAAGTAGATTCAAGTGAATTCAAGTCAAGTCAAGTCCCCCTTCCTCGCTCCTCTCCATTCCTCTATCTTCCCCAGTCAAGTCAACTAAAGTGAACTCAAGTCAACTCGAGGCAAGTCAACTTAAGTCAAGTCAAATCAATTCAACTCAAAGCAAATCAAGTCAACAAAACTCAACTCAAGTCAATTCATTTCAACTGAAATCAACTCAAGTCAACTCAAATCAAGTCTCTCTTCCTGTCTCGTCCTAATCTCCTATGTGACATCCACTGCTATCATTCCTTTACCTCCCCTAGTCAAGTCAACTCAAGTGAACTCAACTCAAGTCAAGGCAAGTCAAGTCAACTCGACTCAAGTCAACTCAAGACAACTCAACTCAAACACCTCTAAATGGACTTTGTCCCCGAACCAAAAACAAACAAACAAACAAAAAAACAACACCAAAAACCCCAGCTGTCACGAAAAATCTGTGAGAATCAAAATCTTATGGACTATTACAGTAAGAGGCTTAAAGTAAGAGGTTTTAATGTGCAGTTAGAGGTAGTCAACATTTAGCTGCATTAAAAAATGTGTTAAATATGTTAAATGATATAGGACAAAAAAGCAACATTATTTTTGAACTTTTTGTCACATCTGGCTAAAAATAACACAAAGAACCATTAAACGCAACCTCTCAAGTTCATTGCAAACATGTAATGTTCATAGATATAAAGTTACATCATGTTGTTGTGAAATAATTTTGTGGCCTAAAGCTTTAAAATGTTATCCATGTAATTCGAGAAACAGAAAAACTTGAAAGAGGCTGGAAGTATCCCCTCATGACTTTATACAAATGAATGTTGTTGTGAATTAATGAATATTTACAGCCTGCAGCCATCAAATTATGCAATAATTAATTGCAGACATCACACATTGCCTCCTTGAAAAATGGTGGGAATAGCCAGTACACTTGATTTTCATTAAATCAAAGTGTGGGAAACTGTCTTTTTTTCCCACAGGTCAGAGGTCAGAATCAGATGCAGAGTTAATAATATTGAGGCCTGCAGCTCTGAGGGGGAAGATTTCTATAACAAAGCTTTGAAGCCGCATCTTCTGACTAAACCTTAAGTAAGTCGGAACACTCCACTAATAACTAATAATTCCACTAATAATCTGTGAGTGCTATGAAAGTCATAGAAGGACAAATTCAATTGAATTTGTGGAATGTTCCTTTAAAACTTGGTTAATTACACTTTGAAGTATTGGTAGATGGATGGATGGATGGATAGATGGATAGATAGATAGATAAATAAATAGATACCCCATCACTCTCACCAGTCTTTTGGCCAGCAAGCTGCTGTCTTCAGTGATAAATGGCTTCTACTAACCCACTCTACGCTACATGTTCAGAACCAAATGACAAAATGCTGCATGTGTAGAACATCAACTGTTTCCTCACGTTTGCCTCAACCACTTTAACATACAGCGAACACAACGAAGGCACATAATCAGCACACAC
Source organism: Dascyllus trimaculatus (assembly GCA_024666655.1). NCBI lineage: Eukaryota > Metazoa > Chordata > Actinopteri > Pomacentridae > Dascyllus > Dascyllus trimaculatus. The sequence goes on along the minus strand of CM045457.1, from coordinate 10,459,365 downwards.
GACCGTGCAGTAGATTGTGAGATATCTTCATAGAATTCAAAGCTGCTAGTAAAATCTGAGAAAAGTTACACAATAACGAGAAAAGAAGTTGCTTTAGCTGGTTTGTGCTTCTGAACCAACATGGAATTCTGACCATTTACAGCAATTTCATTCCTGCAGCATATAATTATAATGGCGCAGAATTAATAGAAGGTGGAAACTGGGTCTTGGAGGACTCAATTTGTGAGGGTCACAAATCCAAGCAGTTTGTGACTCTTTTATCACGTACAGAACAAACACTGTAATTTCCCAGCTACTGTTATTCTTCCAGCTTTAATATTTATCAGTCATCTCATTCATATACAGCTGTCTCTTTGCATGTTTGCCACATTTGTCAGGAGTCAGCTTTGTACACACACACACACACTCACAGGCTTAACCAGTGCTTGACCCGAGGTAATAATACGACTGGTTCAATTTCCCTGCTAATATCTTCCTGACCTCCCTGCCAGCTACTTAAACCTGCGACCTTGCAGCCCACTTCTTCTCCAAACCTCACTTTTTCTTGCCGCTGTTATTTCTTCCTGTAAGGAGGCAGTGAAACAGGCTGTTTAGGTGACCGCCTCACCTCCATCACGCGCATTTCTCACCCCCTTCATCTCCCTTCTTCTCTCTTCCCATCAGTCCCTCCTTCTCCATCAAGGTTGTAAACAAAAGCTATTTACCATATTCATGAGTCCCCCAGATGAGTGAAGGAAAGAAAGGACAAAATCCATTCTTTATCGCGCTTTCATCCCATATTGATCATCCGTTCACCTGCAATTATTTTCTCAATCCCTCCGATGCCCTCTCTCCTCCCTCACAACTTTTATTCTCTCTCTATTTTCTCTCTCTTGTCTGTCAGCAGCCTGTTTATATCAGAGCATCAAGACAGATGTGAGCCGGAGTCTGTGTGCGACTGTGAGTTTGCACATTATGACACTGATGGAAAGGCTAAACACCTTGTACTATATTATGTAATATGATATTTTGTGTCTTGTGTGTGTGTGTGTGTTGTGTGGTGAATGGGGAGATTGATGAAGACAAGAACAATGTGTGTGTATGTTGACAATGATAAAGAGGCGACTCAGATACTCTCACAATATAATACTCTTATTGGCAGGTGTTTGTGTGTGTTTTTGTGTTTGTGTCCTTGAGTGTCCTTCTTTTCTTCTTCTTTCTTTCCTAACTTCAACCCTTCTTACTTCCTCCTTGGTTGTTCTATTGGCCTTGTAGGTTCTCCTATTCTTTTGTTTGCTCTATTCTTCCCCTCAGCCATTTTTTCTCCATTCTCTTTTCTACAGAGCTCCGAAAGGGACATTGGCAGAGAAAAGTTTCTTGTGCGCACATGAACTTCCAACATCAATAACTCATTAGCGATACCTTGTCAAAACATAAACGATGACTCTTTTCCATTGTTGTAAGGTAAACAATGTGCTACAAGCCCAGTTTTATCAAAAGTAGCTGTCTTTCAAGCTTCAGAAATAACACTGGTGCCTATGTGCAGCTGGATGTGCGTCACCCTTATATGCTGTAGGGTCACGTTACTGAACATTTGTGTGGTGTCTCTCTTCGCTGTTGCAGCGGTTTTGCAATTTGCAGACGGTCCCTGTGCACTCGTTGTACAGCCACCTGCACATAGACACCAATGTTATTTCTGCAGCCTGAAAGACAGCTACTTTTGATAAAGCTGGGCTTGTAGCACATTGTCTACCTTACAACGATGAGAAAGAGGCATTGTGTATGTTTTGACAACGTATCGCTAATGAGTTATTGATGCCGGAAGTGAATATCTGTGAATATTTTTCCTGTATGATCGTTTTCAGACAAGCACGCCGAGATGAACTGCTGGTCTATTGTGCGTGCCTGCAATGTGTACAAACAGGGAATTATCTTGTGCTCACAAGAAAGTTTCGCTTGTGCACGAGATAGTTTCTGCCAGTAGGGGCTCCTTACTTTTCAGACTGCCTCTAGTTTTATGTATGCTTTTTTGAATTTCTTGCTCTGCTCACCCTTTCTTCTCTTCACTTTCCCCCTACTTTACATATTTTGCTACACCTTCTTCCCACTCCTCCTTTGTCTTGCCACATTCTCCTGTATTTGCCGTTATTCTTCGCCTACTGTCCTCCTTTTCCTTTCTCTCACTATTGCTTTTCCCTCACCTGCTTTATACTGTTCTTCTCTCTCCCTTAATCCATCTTTAATTCCATTTATTTCTGCGCACCGGTTTTCAGGTTTTATTACAGAGATAAGGTTTGTATCACCCTTAACCGGGGAAGCAAAAAATAAAAGAATAAATCACCGCACGGTTTTGTTGCGGATAATTTGACACTTTGGAGCTCCTGCGCTGCATTATTCTGCTGCGAATTACACGGCCGAGGGTGACTAACAACTGTGAGCGCCACCAGACTCTCTCTCTAACGGATCAGAATGTGAAATATAAAGACCTTTCTTGCATTCATTTTGTGCTGTTCCCCTCCCACCTCCCATTATCTCTCTGTGGCAGTTTGAAAGGGAATAATGACATGACGCATCACCATTTTAAAGCATGCGGATGGAAGGACCGAATGAGCCCAAAGAGGAAGACAAAGGGACAGTTAGAGATACAGAGAGCGATGGAGGGACGATGGACAGATGGAAGGGAAGCGAGATAGAGGCCGACACCTCGCAGGGAGGCAGACGTAGGGAGATAAATTCGATGGGAGAAGAAAACGACAGAGACAGACGGAAAAAGAGAGAAGAGGGGAGGGAGAAGGAAAAAGACAGAAACCCTGCCTCCTTATCTCACCCTGCCTTTCACAGCCAACCCTCAAACTGGCATCTAATACCACTCTGTATGTGAAAGTATCAGCGACTTGTTTGTATGGATGCAGGGTCGAAATCTCAGACTGCAGCTAATGAAAATTTCCATTATGAATAAATCAATATAATATTTCTTCAATTTATGCAGGAATCATTTACTGACACGCCATGTCAGGGAGTGTGAAGACTTAAAATATTAATCAGACATCAAAAATACATTTTCTGTCAGTCAACTGCTTGATACATAATCTCAGCTCTGGAGTGTTCGCATGCCTCCACCGTGTGTGTCTTTGAGGCTATTTAATCTGCATAATGCCAAAAATGAACTGATGTCGTGTCAGTGGACACGTGTTCCTGCACCTGTGTGTGTGTTTCGCTGATCTCCATGAAGACTATTTAATCTCCCAGAGTGCTCGGTGTGTCGTCGGCGAATGAGCATCGACAGCTGAGGTCTAATACTTCTGTGTGTGTAAGGTAGACTTTACTAACACTCACTCACACAGTGCAGTTTAGTAATAATAATAATAACAATAATAATAATAATAACAATAATAATAATAATAATAACGATTATTATTATTAATTAAATAAATAGCAAAAAAGAGTTAAAAACAGGGCTGCACGGTGGCTCAGTGGTTAGCAGTGTCGCCTCACAGCTAGAAGATCCCCAGTTCGCGTCCCAGTTAGGATGCCTGGGATCTTTCTGTGTGGAGTTTGCATGTTCTCCCTGTGCAGTGTGGGTTTTCTCTGGGTACTCCGGCTTCCTCCCACAGTCCAAAAACATGCTGAGGTTAATTGATGACTCTAAATTGTCCATAGGTGTGAATGAGAGTGTGCTTGGTTGTCTGTCTCTATGTGTAGCCCTGAGATAGACTAGTGACCTGTCCAGGGTGTCCCCTGCCTTCGCCCTGAGTCGGCTGTCCCCGCGACCCTGCAGAGGATTAAGCGGTGTATAGATAATGGATGGATGGATGGAGTTAGAAACAGTTTACAACAAAGTGTTTTAAAGCAAAAAAAGGATGCTCAGTTACACCACTGAACAACAGAAGGTCGGTCAGTCCAAACAGAAGGAGAAAGACCAGAGAGGCAAAAGTGGAAAAATAGAGTTAAGCATGGTAAAAGATTTACAACATAAATCAAGACCACAACACCACATAAAATGATTAGAGAACCAAAGATGCCAGGTCCTAGTAAGGAAAAGGGAAAAGTGAAATAAAAGAGAATGGAGGATAAAACCATAAACACAAGGCTAAAAATAATCATAAAAAATAGTAGCAATAGTAAATAAATGGGATAAATATGTAAATATGTATAAAAAATAAAGGGGAAAAGAGAATAAAATGAACACATAAGAAAATCAATTAGACGATAAAAATAAATGACATCACATAAAAGCAAGTCTATAAAAATGAGTTTAGGAAGTGATTGTAAAGAAGACACTGATTCAGCAGGACTTTCCTCCTCAGGCAGGTGGTTCCAAAGCCAAGAGGTCTCGATGGCAAAAGTTCAAGATCCCCCTTAGATTTCTGTGTCGACTTTGGAAAGGTGATGTGCTGTTCCATCAGAAATCTTAGCCAGACTGAAGCTTTAAATCCTGATATTCTGTCTAAATCACTTTATTCTATGTGCCTCTTTAAAAATTCACCACAAACAAACCATTTGCACCAACTGGATTCTGAGCCCTTCGACACAACCTGCCCTCATCTGTGAGGATCTAAGGTTGCAAACAGGCTCATAAGAGGTCGGCAATTCTGTTAAATAACTTGGGGCCAGACCCTGAGGGGCTTTAAATGTGATCAGTAAAATCTTAAAATCAATTGTGATGTTGTCTGCTAAAGTAAGTAAATGCAGATGTTAAGTTGCTTAATGTTTTGGTGTTAAAAAAGGAGTTTCAGCAGTATACAGACATGCTTTTTTTTGCAGAGAGTGTATCAGTAGATTGATATGAATGTCCAGAAAGAAGTCTGATGAGTTTAGGACTAAGACTGCAACAAGCCAGTTCACTAATTAACATGTCCTTTGTTTAATGCGCACCAAAAAAAAAAATGAGTGTAAAAATAACACATTGTGGCTTTACACAAGGCTATGTGCAGAGCCTGGAGGCTGTGAGGTGATTTTGGCATAATGGCCAGACTGTATTCCAACTTCTGGCAGTATCACGCGATGCCCCCAAAAAAGCCTCAGTCACATATGCAATCATTGGAAAAGGAGAAACTGTAAAATGGTGAATACATTTTTCTGAGTGCCACAAACAAACGGTCACAAACTGCAAAGTGACTCGTTTTATTTTCCAGTTACATTTTGGGAAAGTCCAGAAGAGCTATATCAGCTGAAATATTTTATTCCATTCATGGGAGCCAGTCAGTTGAACTCTCTATACATTCGCTTGAAACCAGCTCACAAATGAGGCAGCATAGGAAACGGAACTATTTCTTGTAAGTCACAGTGAAGGTGCCGAGCAGAGCCTCCAGGAGAACACTGCTCTTTATAGGAACTGATCTGAATTTGTGGTTCTTGAGGTCAAAAGACAGGAAAGTTCCTCTGTTCTTCAAGAGGCAGAGCTGGCTGGCCCATTAGGTAATACAGGCAAATGCTAATGGCGCTGTGGCCTCCAGGGGGCGCCACAAAATTGGAAGAAAATTCACCTTTAATATAATTATATTAAAACTAGCTATCATTATTAACTCTTAAAATGGAAAAGCTCACATTGATTCACATGTAAAGCAATGCCCAGTTAATATTACTACAAAACAATGCTATTCGATCTCTTGTGTAAGCACTGATGGAGGGGGCACCATATAAAATCCTGCCTAGGGCGCCACATTGGGTAGAGCTGGCTCTGTCAAGAGGCTTTTGGTTTTAGGCAAAGCTTGTGCAATGGAAAAGGCCAAATAGTTGCATGAATACTTTTGTTCCAACTCTTCCTCTGCAGAATCACACAAGTGAACTTCTTTCTTACATTCTGGCTTCTTGAAACAAAGTTTCTAAGATTTTATTGGACTCATCTTTCATAGTTTAAAACATTCTTTAGACTGCTTTTTGAAAATTCTGCCTGCAAACAAATCTCCAACTTCATTCAGTAACACCTTCACAATTGTAAGGTCAACGATCTTGGGCTCTACGGATAAGAGACACTTGAGAGAATTATGTTGAAACACATTAAGCGTCCTTGTCCCAATCAGCAGACATGAGTGAGATAAGAAATACTTCATTTTTACTTCTTTAGAGAAGAAATAACAGCTTCTTATAACAACTAGTCAGAGACAATGACGTTATTGGAGCTGTTCAAAACATTCTCAACTGCATTTCAGTAAATCTCGATGTGCAACTTATTTGGATCTTACAGAAACCTAAAAGCCCCGGCTTCTGAAATCTAAAGCTTGACAGGAGAAAACTTGGATATAAATTGGAGAACATACATGTCAGAGCTTGCTAAATGTGACTGAACATTTGCTTTTGAGTGAATTAAACAGAGTGCAGCCACAGGTGATTGTAACCTGGCAGGCTGGCAAAGAAGAAATGAATGCATAAGTATGAAATTTCGATGCAGAATCTGAAACATTTTCATTAGAGCTTGCTTGCTTCACTGCTTGCTAAGTAGAACTGTGAGCATCAAATAGCCTCTTTGATTGTTTTCTCATAAGCTTGCTACAAAGTAATAAATGTCTTCCTAATATTAGTTTAAATGTTTGTCATTTCATACAAGCACCATTTACAATCTATAAAAGTTAGCTTCCCTTGGCAACAAGCCACCAATGTCTTCTTGCTACCATAAATTTGTGTTTGATATGTTTCTTTTTTTTGGGGAGGAGGGGGGTTCATTTTAATAATGGGGGGAGAGACAGGGTGAAGATGGGTAGAGAGAGACATGCAGCAAAGGGGCATGAGCTGGACTCGAACTCATGACCACTGCTGGTGACCTGCACCCACATGGTAGCACCCTACCTGAGAGAGCTATACAGCAGCCCATTTGGCATAGTCTCATCTAATTTGTGATCGTTTGAGTGGTGGTGAAATGTGCTACGTGCAAATTTGCTGCCTTTATGGTAAAGAATGTGCTAGCTACATTCAAATCCAATCAAGTTTATTCGTATCGCACATTTAAAAACAACCAGAGCTGACCAAGGTGCTGCATATGTTGACAGTCAGGAGGCAGCCAAAACAAGTGCAAAAAAAGGCAATCAGTTTGTAAAAAATAAATAAAGAAAAATTGTAAAAGAAAATGAAACAAGATCAAACATGCTATAAACATGAAAGTTTAAGATAAAATAAATAAAATATTAAAAATTAGGACCATTACCAGCTACCAAAAGCCAATGAAAACATGGACGTCTCAAGTTTTCTCTTGAAAAAGTAATAGCGGAAGAACTTTTAATTGCAAGAGGAAGGTTGTTCCAAAGCTTTGGAGCAGCTACAGCACGGGCTCGATCGTGGAGCAGTTAACAGCGACTGTTCGGAGGACATTATATGTCACTCTGAATTCTTTGCAGTTGTTAATTCTTGAATAACTGAATGTAATTTTAACATATTTGAAATTTACGCCATTTTCAAGCAAAGCAGGAGATTAGTTGTTATTTCGTTTGTCCATCTGTGTGTGTGTGTGTGTGTGTGTGTGTGTGTGTACCTCTGTGTATGTGCCTCTGTGGTGTGTGTGTGCTTATTAAGTTATGAGCAGTTTGTGTTTTGGGGCCATAAACCAAATCTGGTTTAACGCCACCAACATCCCAGTGCCGGCCCCTGAATCAAACACTGGCTGACTTTTTAGCTGCAGGAAAGACGGATGGATCAATGGCAGGAACATTTGACAATTGAGCAATTAGCTGAGCCTCACTGACTTTAAATATGACTGACATTTAGGTCTGAGCTGAATTACTGAAGGTAAATGATGAACCTTAACACAGCGTAGAGCTCGTGATGAATGGAAGGAACATTTGATGCTTCCAGTTATTAAAATGAAACTGTGTTTCATCTATTAAGTCGTATCACCCCTGCTTTAATTTATGTGCATTTTCACCACACTACTTTCACATTAATTTTCACTCTCTAGTCTACATTTATCAGTTTGCTTTGTCGGTTCTATTCTTCTGACTTTGTATTAAGAAAAATAATGGGAACTCTTTTTTTAAACTAATTGCTCAATGAAGTATTGCTTTGATTTTTCACGTTTTATTTTCACACCAGCCACTTCACATGTTTCTGATTAATCAGAGTATGAAAGTTAAGAAACTGTAAATGAATGTCATAAGAACTCTGACTGTGTTCATAAAGGCAGAATGGATGATATATTTCCTGCACTCTACCCAAAAGAAGCTGCAGCAACAACACTAATGTTATTGCTTAGTTAAAATTACAATAAGATTTCCAATAAATCTATCTGACATTTAGATAATGTATTTACACTCTCATCCATTTTATCCTCTCTAAGCTGCATTACACACCTACACAACCCGACTGCACCAGGTTTTAAGAAATAAATTCACCAGGGTAAGCACCATTAGCTTCTCTGATTTCATTTTTTGAAATGTTCTTTATACTTGTATCATGAATCGATCTTTAATTATGAGCTCTTTTTGTGTGCTTACTGCCTGTAGACCACATCGGTATAATAACAGAGGGCGTAATGAATTGTGTTTATAACCCATAGCATTATGGAAGGATGAGCGAGAAAAAAATCTCAATAAAACAAATGAGGAATGAAGAGGGAAAGAAAGTACGGATGGTTAACAGAGAAAAGAAGAATAAAAGAGGAAGGAGAGGAGAGGAAGAGTGGAGCAGGGAGGAGGGGAGGAAGAAAATGAACAACATAACTGTGGTTGCTGATGTAAATCTCCCCCAGGTTAGAACAAGATGATAATTAAAAATGCACCGCGGGGTCACACTGTGGCTGTGTGAGTGTGTCTACTGCGTGTGTGTGTGTGTGTGTGTGTGTCTTACTGTGAGGTCTGTAAGTGTGTGTTTGTGTGTGTGCTGGGGGTGAGATCGCGGTGCCCATTAAAAGGTGTCCCTGCTGCAATCAGTGTGCAGAGGCCTGAGGGCCTATTTGTTACTACATCAATCTGGAGTTAATGGAAACACGCAAACACACAAACACACACACATCCAAACACATCTCTGCCTACAGTGCTAACACTGTCAGAGAGACCGCCGAACAGCAGGACACACACATGCGCACACACACTTTTGCACTTAAACACACACACAGCTGGCAAGAAAGGCCGCCGACCAGGCCGAGTTTAGAACACAGCAGGGTTTACTACGCAAGAAAATCCTAATGAGGTCCTTTTCATTTTTAATTCTTGTCTCCTTCACAGATTTCTTCATTCAGTTCTTTTCTGAACAGCTTATAGGTTTTTGTTCACATTCCGAACAGAGGCCTGATTTCCTCTAGCCTTAATGATAACAGTGCAAAAATGACATTTCTGAGGCTGAGATGTGCAGCAGTTTGCCGATCCAAACAACCTTTACTCTCAATCTGGAAAGCATCCAGTAAAGATGAAGCAAAGTAAAAAAAAAAAAAGACTCGATTTGAAACTGTCATAGTCTTGACCGTCTTCTTGGTCTCATCAGCAGATAAGGCAGCACCGCAGCGAGTCCTGTGTGGGCTCCACAAATGTTTGAGCACAAAGTAAATTGGATTGAGAACATATCTGCTCATAAGTCATTGTTAATCTCTGACTGGAGGAGATAAAGGAACAAAAACGCAGCAGGACTGGAACGGATAGAGTGTGTTCTGACAGAGAGCGGGAGGCCAGCACAGCGCTCACTGATCCACCATCTTTCAATTATCTGACCCAAGACAGTAAAACCCCTGCCAGCTCTGGGGCTGCTCTTCTGTGGCCCAACCTGACCTCTGACTGCCCTACAGATGGGACTAATGACCCGTCAGTGTTTGGTAAAGTGTCTCTTTACTGAGCTCTGAGAAACAATACTAGCTGGAGAGGTGATTTTGGTGAAGTGGCCACAGTCGGAATCACAAATAAAGTGACATCAACTGATCCAAAACTCGATATTCCAATCACAGACTGTACATAAAACATGGGCATAGTGGTGGGACATAGTTTTTCATTTGACTCTAACCTTCTTGGTCTGGAAAACTTGAATCTTCAAATCAGACTGACTGAAGAACCCAAGAACACTACGCATGATGATACAGTAATGACCTGTCAATCACAAGATAGCCCTATTCTAAAATATATATCATGTTTTATCATCTATTTTACTCTAAACTGGACCCTAATTTACAAAATAATTATCAAGCTGCATTCAAAAAAGTCTTCAAATGAGCAATTTAAACTATAAACTCATTAATAAAATGTTTACTGAGGTAACAAATCAAGTGAGAGATAGGTTTATTTTCTCATTAACTTCTATACAATCAAACTATTATTAGGAGTCGCCCCCTGCTGGCTGTTAAAATAATGCAGGTTGAAGGCACTTTCTTGTTGGCTTCACTTTTAAGAACATCAGGCCACATCCATCTTTTCCATACCGTCGATTTCTCCAATTTATAACCATTACAAAAGAAAAAAAAAGTGAAGAAAGTTAGTCAACACAGTTTGAACTGTTGGCCCAGTATCACAGGCTATTAGAATTATTCTGGACAGTTCTGCACCTCATGATTTATGGCAAAAGCCGAACTTCAATGCCCGTGTAGGAAGTACTGTGCCCTTTACGCAGGGAGGTGGAATGTAAGTGTGGAAGTCAAGGTGATGGATAGGGCAGCTGAGACAGGAGCTTGCATCACAGACCTGCAATTAATGTTTGCCTTCTCATTGACCTCAACCACCATCTTTGCCTTTATTTGCACCAGTTTAAATAAATATGGTCAAGAGTAATCTAACATCAGCATAAAAACCAGGAACCCTTCAAAACATCTGCTGCATGAGACAGATTAGTTACCCTTACTGGAATAACACAACCATATAATAACATGATGTGTGTTATTATATGGTTATTAAATGAACTATAATGCACTGCAGTTATACATAAAGTGGCTAACATAGTGTGTGTAGTGATATATCAGAAGCGAGAGCAGACCCAAGAAGACATAATACCTCAAACATGGACCATCATTGAGAAACTCGCTACAGGGGTGAAACACCTTCATTGTTGCCCGACACGCTAGCCATCATTCTGCCATTAACACACAATTAAAGGTGGAGTCTGGGATTTTTGAAGAAATATTGTCAACATTAGGACAGTTAACATATTTAGATAGTTAGCATGTGTCCAGATTACCATCCCTCTTGCCTTCACTGACCCCTTTTTGTCTTCCTCTTCCTGCTTTTCCCCTTAGAAATACTGGATGTGTTGTGTGCATCAGTCCGAGCCACTTTGTTTCTCGTTTACAGAATCAGGGTAGCATATGAACACTGGATTTTCTTTCAGCATACACACAACAAACAGCCGACCAACTGTGAGGACGTATTCAATGAATTTCACAAGAATGTATTGGATTCAAATTGCATACTCCACCTTTATGTTTATGTTCACTCATATAGGTCTGACATTTGCTGTTCTAAGCACTTGGCGACAATCACTACATTTAATTTCACAAAACAGAACAGCTGCTTGCCCAGAGTCAATAGCCAGTTGCCACAAACAGAGAAGAACCTGGGTAGTTAGCACCTATAGTGACAGCAATCAATCATCAATGAAAAGAGAGAAAAGGAAAGAGCTTAACCTTGGTTTTTGTAGTGGATCCACTAACTGGAATTGTAGTTGTGCATTAAGGGGGTTTGTCTACACAGAAACAGAACGTATCACCTCAAAAATGTAAAGGTGACGTCAGAGGAAATTACGATAACTATAAAGCATAAGTTTGAGTGTTGATACAACATTAGCAAGCTGAAGCCCACGTTTAGCAAAGCCACTTTCCCTCCAAACAGCATCAGTCTCTGTGACGTCCTCTGTCTGTTATAGCGTGTGAAAAAATGTAAATCAGGTGGTTGCACAGAGACATGCAAACCTTTGAGCTAACACTTGCATCACAAAGAATTTTTTTTTAAAAAAAGGATTTACATTCTTTAATCACTGCATCATTGCACACGGAACTATGACTCATGGTGCAGGTTTCTACTGCGGGGATTTCCTGAGAGTAAAAGTTCATTTATGCCTGAAGGTCACATTGAAGTGGCACTGATCACATCTGTTGTGACAACTGAAGTGTCCCAATAGAACATGCTGTTCTATGAAGGAACAGCAGAGCAATGAGCACTTTGCACCACGGATGAAGACACAGATCTACAGTAAACCTGAGGACCTCTGGTCATTTTAAACTAAAAAAAACATAGAGATGAGAAGTTGTTCCTTACCAGGCGTGATCTCTATCACTGTGTCTTGTCTCTCTGGGGGGAAAAGGACCTTTGGAGGCTGAGTGGTCTGGAGGGCTGAAGAGGAAAAGACAAGGAAAGAGACACAAGAAGGAGGTTGATTATGAATTTCAAAATGTGCAAATTCACTGTAACCATCACACATACAACATTGTATGTACAGTGGTAATAAAAAAATATGTGAACCTTTTGGAATTTTATGGTTTTCTGCATTAATTAATTATAAAATGTGATCTGATCTTCATCTAAGTCAAGGGTATTGACAAATATAATGTGCCTAAAATAATAACACTAAAAACATTCTGATCTTTCATGTCTTTATTGAGAACAACCATAAAAACCTCATCATGCTTGAGGAAAAAGAATGTGAACCCTTGAGTTAATGACCTCTAAAAAGCTCACTGGAGTCAGGTGTTAGCATACCTGGAGTCTGGTTAAGAGCATGAGTTTGGAGGTTGGACTGAAGCTACTTTGACTGATAAAAACCACTCAAACTTTTTGAGTTTGCTCGGCACAAGAAGAATACACTTATATGAGCCATGCCTCACTAAAAAGAGCTTTCAGAGGATCTACAATCAAGAATTGTTGATTTACATAAAGCTGGAAAGGGTTACAAAGTGATTTCAAAGACTTTAGAGATTCACCAGTCTACAGTCAGGCAAACAATCTACATAGGAGACACTTTGGGACTGTGGCTCCTTTACCAGAAAGTGGGCGCTCAGTCAAAATGACCCCAAGAGCACAACAAAGACTCATCAATGAGGTAAAGAATCACAACCAGAGTGACAGCCAAAGATTTGAAGGCATCATTGGACCTGGCTAACATCTGTTTTCATGAGTCTACAGTACGTAAAACACTGAACAAGCAGGGTGTCTATGGCAGATACCATGAAGGAAGCCACCACTTACTAAAAAGAACATTGCTGCACGAATGACTTGAAGAGAGCCAAACACATGAGACGTCCAAAGAATATGACAGAGTTAAAGCAGTTCTGTCAGGAAGAATGGGTTAAAATTCCTCCTCCACCAAGAGGGCTGCCAAGAGGGGGGTCAACCAGTTATTAATTCCAAGGGTTCTCTTACTTTTACTCTCTTACCACTACCGTTTAGAATGCTGAATGAGTGTGTTCAATAAAGACATGAAGGATTCATTTTTTTTATTATTTTAGCCACATTATATATGTCAATACCCTTGACTTGGATGAAGATCAGATCACATTCTATGACAAATTAATGCAGAAAACCATGAAATTCTAAAAGGTTCGCATACTTTTTTTTATTGTATACTGGCTTAAGTACATTCCTGAAAAGCAACACTGAATGTTTCTGTGGAAAAAGGTGTTCAGAGATACTTGAGAAACCCAGTTGCAATGCGTCGGCAGAGCTCCACAGTACACTATTTTGTTAGGAGAAGCCAGGAGGGACAGCTGACCTTTGCCCTATCAATTGATCAGTGGCCCGCAGCATCGCAAAGCCAAATATAAAGAGACTGGACCTCATCAACTGTCACATCCACTAGATGCCACAGAGGCAGCTCTGAGTACGACTTGTCTCACCTAATGATTTCTTCTTGTCACTGCACAGACAAACCCACTGACTGACTGCCTTTATACTCTGATGACCAGCAACACTCTTTGATTCCACCTGATGCACCTTTCAATTTCACCTCACTGGACTCTGAACACCAGAGCTCTCTGCTGTCCAACACATTTCCACTCTCCACCTCCGGGTGTCTAACAATCCTCTGATGTCTTTCAGCATTCCCATTTGTCTGTGAAGGCTGACCTATAACACATGCAATTTGTTCTGTGTCAGAGGTTGATTTCTAGATTCATACCCTGCATGCACAATTATTAAGCGGTAGACGGTACTCCTCAGAATGAATTCTGTTATTGAACAAATACAATCTACTATGCTACTGAACTTTTAATACAGGAAAAAAGTGAGTTTTGTCAACTATTAGCGTGCAAAACGATTGGGAAACTAAATTACAACATAAGATTTGTTCATTCTCAGTTTGTATAATGAGTTTGACAAATAAGTTACACTAAATGGCAATTAAGTAACATCTTTGGCCTTCAGTCACCAAAATATCCACTGAGGTTTTCAGTTTTTTGGTCTTCTCATTGTAAATTTCAAATTATTTGGAAATCTTTTAGGCCTCTCCTGTTCAGCCAAGTGGCGGAGAACTTGGATGCATATGAAGGAGCACAATCCTGTATCAACATCTTTATAGATACTTGAATGCTGCAGAGTTCTTCCTGTACCACTAGTTGGAGAAAGTATCTTCAAGAAACTGGAAGTCGGTTTGAGAGTTGCTTTTCAGTCAAACCTGAAAAGGTTCAGCTTCTAAAACCCTGTCTTGAGGTATGCCTTCACCTGATTTCGACACTTAAGAGTGAATCCAATACAGTCGGAGCCTTGTTCACCTTAATCTGAACACCTTACACTTTGTGCATACGGATAGTCCTGGTAGGTTGTGGATCTTGAATATGGTAGCAAGTCGTCTGCATTTTAATTAGTTCCTTTTCTTCTTCAAAGTGTATTTTTATTTGCAATGCATGTTTGATTGTCTGGAAGTCATACCTCAATAGTATGGATATTTCTAAAGTGTTGCATCCATCTGAAAGTCAGTATAGAATTTTTGACCTTTCAGTGTCAGTTAAATCTCTTGTGGTCTATATATGATATTTTTTGCAGTCCGGAGTGTTTTAGGAACTGATTATGAGTCTAGAGAGGCAACTCTGAGGGCTTGTTGCAACATGTTTGACAGATTTTTCAACACGCATGTGATTTTGATACCACTTCCTAGAAGTTGCTTGGCTGTGATTAAGCTGCACTTCCGGTAGTTCAGTTATATCAGCTACCATAGAGTTTATTCAACCATGATTCCAGATCTTGCCCTTCCTTGTTCTGTATTTTGGCTACAGAGATGTGTGGGAAGGAGTCCTACTTTCTGTGTTAATGAGGATGCCTAATAATTCTGCACACCTTAATATGAGCGATTTGCCACTTTAGGCCACGTTCATCCTCATTGCACAAACATGTAACTCCTCAAAATGATTAAATCCGCTAAGCATTCAAGCTTACACGGTATAGAGATGGACAATGTGCATAGAAATAATGATAAAGTCACAATACTGCTTGGGCTAATAATTCTACATGCAGTGTATTCTGATAATTATACAGTACATGGGAGCAGAATGTGAAGATGGTTGGTATTTTAAGTACATAAAGTAAAACATCTGTGCATTTCCTGGCGAGTTAACACTGTCAGGGAGCAACAATGATGGGATGAGTTTGAAAAAAAATGGACTTTGATTTAAAACAGCACACAAATGATCTATGCTCATGGCACTCATGCTAGAAGTGTGGCTCTAATAGTGTTTGAAAGATCTCATGTTGTCCTGAAATTTGGTCAAGAGAATTGAAACCTAAATGGTAAATGGGTACAGTTAGTCTTTACTACTTGACTATCTTAGCAGTTATTTTATTCTCAGATGTTTAGTGGACTGCAACCATTAAATGTGAAAATGCAAACTTCAGAAGTAGGAAGGTGTAGCACACTTCACTCATCAGCCACTCTACCACCACTCCAAGCATTGTTCCATTGATTCTCCAACATAGGCAGTCCTCTGTCAGCAGGACCATCCCCCAGATGTGATCCAGTAAGCCTTCTGGATGCCCTGGAACATGATTCATGGAGACCCCCACAACCCACGGATACCAAATGATCCACTACCCAAGGGCTGGTTTCAGACACCACAGGACACCTTCAGGGTTCACATGTCCATGACCCAAGTCAAATCTGTTATGGTGATAAGAGACAGACCAACACAATATTAGCCAGGCTGGTGGGTTAAATGTTGGAACAAATCTTTGCGCATGTTCTGATAAAAATGAGTCGCTGTTCCTCCAGTGTTTGCTCTTCAAATATTGGTTCACTTGTAATCAGATTTTCTGTTCCCACCAGACATTAACAACCCGAACACCGACAACAAAGCTGCACGTTCATATCAGGAGGAAGCGAGTCTTCCACACCTTAAACTGTTTAATTACTCGGAATTTTAGTGAAACTTCAGTTCCCCATTGGAATAAATGCACTTTCAGCAACTTTTTCAATCTGACAGCAAAATTCTACATGGATTTGGCTTTTCTTTCCTTTTCTTCTGTCTTCTTTAAACATATTAACTCCAGCCGTTTTCCCCCTAATGACCCAGTCAATCCCTCTATCATTCCAAATTTTATCTGCGTCTCTGACAAGACTGATAGTTTCATTTGCATTCTGAAGGTTCCGCTGCACCCTTTTAAGATTAATGAGACAACCCTTCACCTCGACCTACTACTGTCCCGTTCTGTCCTCACCCCTTTTACCTCTTCCTTTCCCACTTTGGCACTATTTCCTCATCATTTCGCTCCATAAGGAAAAAGGGTCAGTTTAGGTTAGGTTTACCATGTTTGAAAATGTTTTATTAGGCGTTTAGCTCATGATAGAATATACTGCAAAGCCAGTGTGACTTTCACTGGGTTTACACAGGTGTATTTACCTGCTCCTGGCTGGCGTTTTGGTGACTCATTGTGAACCTGACTGCATCAAAGTGAGAAGGAGGCACAGTAGGAGTTGTGTCATAGTGATTAAGTGGTGGTGCAGTGCGTCTCTCCTACATGCATCCGTGTCTTTATGAATGGAGAAAAATCATTTTCCAAAGTCTGCAATACGTTTGTGAGATAAATGGTCTTCTTTTTTGATATAATATTATTATTATCACTGTAAACAACATTATATTCTACCATTTGGCAAACTTTTCCATCTGTCATGTAGTTAGACACAATCCTGCTGACAATAAAATGACCAAGAATCTGTCACACTGTTGGATGCACTAACATCATGTGTCATTATTTAACAAAAGCCATCTTTCTGTGGATGAAGGGAAATTGTGTATGTGAGTGTTTGGGGTCTGTGTTAACCTGAATTAAAATCTGAATATCAATAGATGTGCAGCAAATAGACGATAATGATGGGGTTGCTGTTTGCTTTTAGCACTCAGCTTCATAGAGACACAGTTTTGAGATCTCTGAACTTTTCAAAAATGATTGCTTGTGTTGGAAATTACAGGACGCTTTTGATGTGGAAAGAGTGTTTGTGTCTGGGTCTGCATGTGTGCAGGAAAAGTGCCAATAAGTTGGAGGCAGTGGCTGATTTCAACCACACAGTCCCAGGAAGAAGCGATCCGCTCACAGTGGCTGATTTCACCAAAAGTACTTTTTGGCTTTGTGTTTCTCCCACATCTGAGGAGCCATGAATATTATGCAAAGCTTGGTTGAGACAAAAGTTTGGCATGCAGCACAACAACAGGGGGATTTTGCAATTCATTGTAATGGTTTATAATTGTGCGATGTTTGGATTGATGCTGAAATGAAGATGTGCAAAGATAAAAAAGGGAGATTGAAAATGCCAGAAAAAGTAGAACTGCTGGGTCTGCTGGGTGCTTCATTTTCTGCTTTGGAGAATGGAAAATAAATTCTAAGTGAAATCATTGTTTGGTTTCTTGGCAAGTAGCATATGTTTGGTTCATGAAAACTGAAAACACATACTGCTGGAGACGAGGTTTATTAGAACAGAACTGTGGGCTGGAAAAAATGGTGATACAAAACAGACTACAGTAGTGACGGTAGGTACGCTATCTTTCATATTACAGGCAGCAATTTGATCTGCTGTTAATTCAATGCTATTATAGGACTGCTTTCTTGTCAGCTAACTTTGCTTTTTAAGCTTAAAGACCCCCTCTGATGAAAATCGTTTTATCTTTTTAACATGTCCATGTGATGTTTTATGACAAAGGACACATCAGTAAACACCACAAACACCAAGGCTGAGTACTTCCACCTTGTAACTGCAGTGTTCTGGTGACAGTCTCTAAAACGTGAATTGAGACCTCTGGAGTTTCATATGTAACAGATCCAAGACACCAATCCTGCCAGCAAAACCTTTGAATATGTAACTCTGATGAAGATGCGTTTTTAGGGGTCAAATCAATGACTGGAGAGGGACTTGAGGAACTCTGGAAGACGGTTCAAAAGTCAAAGATTCATTCATCCATTCAGTCTAAAATGGTACACAACAAAGAAAAACAGCAAATCCTCACGTCTGAGAAGAATCCGGCACTACAGAACATCATTTGTATGAAAAATAGATGATTAGTTCACTTTCAGATTTAATGTCTGTCAGCCAACTGGCCTTAATCTTTGTGGATGTTCAGACTGTAGGAACCACCCTTATCAAATCTCTTTCAGGGCCGTTTTTGGGGAAGATAAAAGTAGCTACTCCAGGGTAGGTACTTCAGAGTCCTCGGAAAAACTGCTGTGTGGGTCTCAATGCTAACTGGTTAAACTCAGAAAGGCAATGCTATTTTCTGCTCTGTCGATGTCGCAGTGTTGAGGAGCAGTCTTCTCCTCTCCAACATCGCCACCAACAAAGTAAAAATCACAGTACAGGTGACCTTACAAAACACCCAATGTCCGATTTCCTCCATGTTCATTTGGAGTTAACGTCGAGGTTGTAGCTCTTGAATTCTACACCACAATGGAAACACAAATACTAGAAGTGGCAGTTATCCTTTCCTGTGTCACCTCTCAACTTCCTTGAATTCCTGTAGTGCAAAGCTGCATGACGTTTCAATCCTAAATGTTGGGAATATTACAGTAATGTCACAGACCGAACCGTATACCGATACCAGCATCAACTGGTGCAACAGCCAGGCAGTTCTTCAGATTACAAACTTCCACTTCATGCACGGGGACTTTTTGAAGGGCAGGATTAAGACCTAGTAACCTAAACAAAGACAAAACCTTTATGGTGGTGACTGCAGCCAGTATTAGTCTGTACTTTACATTCACGTTTCCACAGTCACATGTTGCTGTAGCCTCCAACAAATCATCTTCGTAAAAAAATATAAATGGATGTGATTACAGAGACTCACACTGCGGCTGTCTCAGCGCTTTGCTGCTTCAGCTGCACTTTGGATTTCAAATAAGATTTGACCTTTTCCAGTTATGTAGTTCATTGCAGTCCAGCACATTAGGTCTGCAATAATCACCAGACAGACCTCAAAGTTTGTTTTAGTGCTTATCTCCTTCTGCATATCATTACTGCCCATGTAAATCTGGCATTTTGGTGAACTTAAAGGTACCTCTGAGTGTGGGTGAATGCACATCATCAGACGAATGTGAGCAACAGGAAGTTTAGACCACCAAAAGTCCTTTGCGAAACTTCTCTGTGATTTACCAAAACTTTGACACTATCTGAATCATTCCGATCTGATTATTTCAGCTCACCGGGTACTCTAAGTAGATTAAAACAAACACTGTCTCGTTGCAGTTTTTTATCTCCACAGCTGGAACAAACGCACTTCGTGTGTCAAACCAAATGTGACCTTTCATTTCATTTTGAGATCTCAAGACAGCAAAAGAGTCACGACCAAAGAAACTTTAACACAGGAGGACATTTGTTAACATTTAAAACAATATTCACAATTATACTGCCATTTTCGGAGCATGATGTTAATTATTCCTGCTGCCTGACCTATAATGTTTTGTACTGCAAATGGAATGACCTCAGCCTTTTCGGGATCACTTCATTTTGACCTTTTGATGCTTTCTGTCCAGAGAAACGCTTTCTGCTCCATCTGACCTCTGACACGTCAGACATTTTATTTGAGAGTTTGCAAATCTTCCGTTTGAGAGACATTTTGTAAAAAGTATGAACTCATTAAAGCTGTCACCGAAAGCGGAGCACTCAGGCAGGAGAGACGTTGGAGCTGCGTCTGTGTCTGTTGATTAGTTCGCTGGGGAATGAAAAACAGGGGTCAAATCTGGTTCAGGTAAAAAAAAAGAAAAGAGAAAAAAAACTATGAAAATCAACAGCGGTTGAAAAGTACCCTGTGGGGTTTTCTTTTAAACGCATAAAGCTCTGTTTACATTCAGTGCTTCTCACAAAAATAAAGCTCTGCAGTATAACAAATATGCTGAATTAATTTCCTACCTCATAAAATATTTGCAAAGCTGACAATTTTGGGAAAGCTTTGCATTGTTTAGTGTTGTTTGCGAGCTGTCAGTCTGAATTTTTCTGGTGCATCAGTCAGTCAGTGGATTAGGATACAAAAGAGGTGAAGAATATCTTGGCCATAGACTTTTACATGAGCAACCCTGACATCACCTTTATTTAGAAGGGCCATTATAGTGACGAGCCACGATATGTAAGATATCTTTCATCCAAAAAGATCTGAGATTTATGTCTGCAGAGGAAAATACTGACAACTTTGAGATGTACATGAGATTTTATAAAGATGATGACTCTATTCCAAACTCTTGCACTCATCAGAATCTACCTACTGCTTGAAAATACTTCTCCAAAGCACTACTAGTGGTCAGTACCTCCACATGGCACCTTTAAAGCAACACAATGCAACTTTTAAAAGAAGTGATAACATATTATTTCACCTAGAAATAAAGAAAAATTGGTTTTAAAAATCAATAAAATGCACCCTTCTTCAATCTGACACATTCAGAGGCTTTATTAACAGTGACTAGCAGCTTCATGGTGGCTAATAGAGATTCCTGAGGCAGCCCTGAGGGTCAGTATTGGACTCAGTCTTTGTATATTTAAATGGATTCATATTGGCTAAAATGAAGCGGATCAAAAACAGATTCTTACTCAACGTTGCTGTCCATCTCAGTCTACTAGTGTTGCTTCACTGTTCCTTCTTAATTTCAGTGCTTATGAGCATGAAAATGACAGAATTACAGTGTGTCAAGTGTTTGGTCACACAGGTGGCTGAATCTGTTCTCACATCCAACTTGGCAAAATTTCCTAAATCACTTAGCTAACCATATCTCTTATTAATATTCTCAGTCTTCATCACCAAGCATGATCAGTGGACAGACCATTCAGCTTCTCACCTCATCACTGTTTGAACCAGCAGACATTGCTGGTGTTAACTCCGATCAGCTGTCACTAATTAAAGGCAATTTCATGAGTAACTTCACTGCAAGCCAAAATAAAACCTGGCTGTTGTTGGGCTTGTTGCTCTCTGCAGTCAGTACCCTGCCAAAAAATTGTTTATGAGGCAAAAGAAGCATCAATCCAATCATAG
Organism: Dascyllus trimaculatus; assembly: GCA_024666655.1. Lineage (NCBI taxonomy): Eukaryota > Metazoa > Chordata > Actinopteri > Pomacentridae > Dascyllus > Dascyllus trimaculatus. The sequence goes on along the minus strand of CM045457.1, from coordinate 10,438,061 downwards.
CACGAGTGTCACACACTAATAACTGAAGTTTATCAACCTAATAGTGTTGGACCTTTAGTGTTTTACTCAATTAGCCTGTGAAAAATAAGATGTGTCACATTTAATAGACTGGAGCTGTTATTTTAGTGTGTCAGATGCAATATAAACAACATTTAGGTAAAAATGAGTCTCGGATTGGCCTCAGTATTGGGGTTACCCAAAATTGAAGGACTTGGGTAGGACCTAAGTGGCTTTTATGGAGCTTTGTAACTGATATTGTTGTCTCACTGTTACACTGTGCTTTAGCAGCTCATCAATACAACTGTCACTGGCTTTGTCACGAAGGGTTTCACGAGAAACTAGCACAGCAAACCCAACCAGAGTTACAGTACAGGCTGACATCATGAGAAGGCACATGAGCTGACCCAGTTTGCTGAGATGCAGATGAAGGGGTCTGAGGAACAGCTAGAGGAACACGGCCAAGAGCCCAGTGCATTGACCAGGGCTCCAGAGATCTGATTTGGTGGCAGAAGGAGGGCAATATTCAGCTGGGGGTAAATGTTATGGCATATTGGTGTATTTGCTGTGTATGGATAAAATAGCTACTTTATAAAGTGTTGTGTCACATGATGTAATTTATTATACACAAAATATATGTGGTCATATGTTTAGTCTCATTTTACAAAGTAGCAAAGTATCTGAAGCTACGACCCTTTCAAGTGAAGAGGAAGAGAAATATAATCAGCTGAAGTGCAACAACCTTAAAACTTTACTGAAGTATTTGAATAAGCCACATTTCAGCTTGGACTGACCCAAACTTTGAGCTTTTTCTCTTCTTAAAAGGCAACAGTGAAGAATGTGTTCATTTTGTGCTGTTCAATTGGCATAATCAGACACTATATTCTGTACATCACATTGATCTGACCTATTGGGGAATTTTTAAATGTATGAGCAGAGAAGTTTTGGACATTTATGTTGCAAGTCTTATGTGTGCTGACACATTAAGACTTGTATGTTGTGTCCTATTCACAGTAAGGCTGATTTATTGCCGGCAAAACTATTTAACTTTTTTTTGGTTTAGTCACTCTGAGGAGGTGGAATCCTGGGTGAAATTCTGATGGAAAGCAAATAGCCAGATAGTCTTTCTTATTAAAGTCATATAATATCACAGTCTTGTTATAATTACAACAGTGTGCCATTAGTGGAACCTGAGTGAAGCGCTGACATTTAACAGATAATAAAGGAGAGGGTAGACGAACCATTCGGTTACTGTCTGTCCCTCACATTCTCCAGCTTTTCACAACTTTTTTTTCTCATTTTCTTTCATAATCTCCTCCTTTCTGCATTTATCAAAACAGGAAAATATTAACAGTCAAATATTTGGCTATTTTATGCCTGTTTAAGAACTTACAAACTCCCTGCCATCATTGCTAGTTAAAGCCGCAATGTTTTCACTATGTGTTTATGTTGACCACAGTAAAGGTACAATTAGGAATCTTTGGTAAACTGTGAATCTTTGTGAATTATTTGTGTCCTATAAATGGATGGAGTCAAAACTATCAGCGAGAGAGACATTGTGTGAGCTTTGTACATTCAGGTTAAATGTGAAAACACCCACTAGTATGTAAATGCGCTTGTGTGGAATGTGTATGCATTAGTGTGAATTTCCATTTTCTGCATGAGTTTACATGTGCGTCATGCATGTATATGACCTTTCATGCTCTTCCAGGGTCTGTGTGAGCTGTGAGTCAGCCGTTTCCTTTCATGAATGCCATGCATTGACGTCAGTAATGTTTGTGAGTTTGCTCAGTTTTACACCTCAGACATCAGAATCATAATGACATAATCAGTGCTGATGTTTCATTATGAGTCGCTGACACCGGTGACATCCAGACAGACAGACTGAGAGAAAGTGAACTTTTCATTCAGTGAGATGTCAGAATGCAGTCCATGGAGACACTGTTGAACGCAGATTTTTATGAATAAATAATATCATATTATGCAAGAATGATATATAATTTTAATTGAATCCTTCTAATTTCTGGGAACTGCACACCTGCTGGTATAATATTAATTATTAATGTTCATTATAGACATGGACATAGGTTTCATTTGACTGCTGGGAGAAGATGTACTAAGAAGGAGATCCAGGGGTTCTCCCTCAAAAAAGTACAAATACTGCCATGACAGTCAACTGCTTTAAACATGTAGATCTTTTTATCTTGTCACTGCTGCTCTGCATCTAGACCTAGACAAGTATTCCTCGCCAGGTGGAGGTATGATTTCAGTGGCAGTTGGTTGTCTGTCTGTTGGATTGTGCAACCAGGACCAATTTCATGAAACTTGGTGGAGAGTTGGAAAATGGTTAATTGAATTTTGCTTTGAAATTGTGAGATGGGTTGTAGGCTTTGACGGGGGACTGTGCTCTTGGAGTGTCCATCTAATGAGTTCATATAAATATGTACACACACACACACACACACACACACACATATATAGGAGCATTTGACTGTACACTTACTTTAAATTTTAACAGTCAGCAAAACATGTTTTACTGATATTTGCTGCTCTTTAGAAAAAAAAGTCCTAACTGGATCCTGGATCCTAACTGAAAGTGTTATTTTACATATTTTCCCTTGATGTTAAGTTACAAAAAACATCTAGGAAAATCACAGCAAAAAAGTATTCATTGACCACAAAAAAGAATGAACAACAACAAACACAAAACAAATACCAAGAGACAAGTAAAAGCTGTACATAATATCCGCATCAAAATACTAATTTGTTCTTGGTTTGCTGTATTTAAATTAGCAAAAAAATACTATTATTTTATTTGATGTAATTTTTACGGTTTTAACTGTTTTTGAACGTTCTAGTGTTCCACTGATGCCAAATTTTCACCATTTGTTTTACATGATTTATTTATTTCTTTTTTACAGTGTATAGGATGGTGCAATCCTCTGAATATTACTCCAGACATAAGCATTCTTGGATGTATAAGATCTATGGAGAAAATACTAAGGGTGATTCATTGTCAGGACTGGAGAAAAGCCTCGCTGAAACAGGCAGCTGAATCACAGCACATGATGCAAGTCCAGCTTTATGCTAATGTCATTATGATGATCTGGCCCTGCGTGAAATATACATCAGCGAATTTCTGATGCAACCACGGCCGCTCATTGGAGACAGCCAGGGCCCGGGGGTGGCGCAAACTGTGCAGTGCAGGAATGTGTGAGATCGATGGGCTTTAACGTGACCCTGGTGCAAGTGGTGAGGTGGAGGATACGTATGCATTGTAGATCCTTTTCACAGATACCATCTGCTCCGGAGCAGCGCCACACTGGAGGGACACCCTGATGGAGGAAACAAGCGCTCTCCCTTAACTCTGCACATTGAGCTGAATGATTAAAGACATAAATTAAAAATGAAGGGCTCTGGAGGGAGGGGAGGAGGCTGCAGAGGAAAGAGAACAGCACTTGATGAGCTTGGATGTGACAGGTACCAGGTGAACAAATTTGACTGGCTAAAGCTTACAGACGAGCACATATGGACGGAATTTCACAGGACAGTGTCTTCTAAAGAAAACATGAACCGGTTCTACATTTGCTTTATTTAACAGGAGGGCGTTTCGCAGAAAAGGAATTCAAACAGGGTCTCAAGGAATTATGCAAATGGGTAAAATGCGAGTTTCACTCCTGTTTCAGTGTCTCCTCTCTTTTGTCTAAATATTTCGGGTCCGAGCACCAAAGGTGCGAGAACCCTATTGATATTGCTCCATTTATTATTATTCCGCACAATTTGTTGTTCCACCACACAACATCTCTACAACACAGTGGACATCCTGAAACAACCAACTACATGCTTTATTGGAAATGATAATGGCAAGATGGATAGTAGGGTCAAGATTTTTTAGAGGACAAACGATGGAGTTGTGGACATTCAAGTGTCTGCATATGAACGTAACCGGCATGTTAGCATCCAGCATGTCAGTAGCACGTTCTCATCTTTCATTTGTCTTCGGTGGCATCATATCCTTTGAATAAAGCTGCATTTTAGGGCGGGCTTTTATAGCCATTGGTCAAAGGAGTGTCTGTGTACTGGTCACGCTATCTGATCAGTGAGTTAATCTACACCTGCATCAGGTGGATTAAAAGACAATGTTCAAAAATTTGTCACACTACAACACTTACAAAACTCTTTGTGCACCACTGGCTAAATTTAACGTCCTTTCTGACCGTACAGAAAACAATACAAAACTAACTTTTAAGCCAGAAAATGCTGCATTTATATTCTTGTATAGTATGAATCCACGTAGATCACTTTAGGTGTATATCACAGTTTATAAACTGGCATTGTTGCAGCTTTATTTATGCTTTCCATGTCCATGGATGACTGTAGACTTGAAGTCAGAGCTGTTCCCTCACATGTATTTCTATGCATGCTACAATCAAAGGTAGGACAGACATCTTCCACAATTGCGCCATAGAAACTACAAACTCATGACGACTTATCTGGTGCTGTCATGGTCAAAGTTGCTTGACAGTCCACACAGTCTTAAAATTTTGGCTACATCCAGATATCCACAGGAGGGTCCGTCAACTCTCATGAACATGAGTGGAAACCATTATTAGTCTTAAGATTCAATGATGTAAGGTAAGACACCCCATTAAACTAATTTCCCTCCAAACCACTAGACAGGGTCAGTTATGTGTTCAAGTTTACTGGCCTGAGGAAATTAAAAACATGTTGATTTATATTTATTCTGGCAATACAAAATAAGCCTCTTGTTTTCTATAGTTTACACGAGACTCACATAGAAGAGCATCGATTAGTATGAATAAAATATTAAAGAGTATGTGTAAGTGTCAGAAGAGGATTTTTGAGGGAAGACTTTCCTCTGATCTATGGGGTCATGGATATCCATGTTTTTCAAGAATCTAGCCAAAATTTTGATAAATTATGCATCTTCTATCACCCAATACAGATAACCACAGCTAACCAGCGGTTAAAAAATGTGATACCATGTGTTTAAAAGGCAAACAAAGCTGGCGGTTGGGATTTCTGGATGTGTTATCTTGACATTTATGTTGTTGTTAAAGTCAGAGAAAAACATCAGTAATTGAAAATAAAGTTAATCTTATGCATTAGTAGCAAGTTGAATGAAACAAAATTCCCCATGAGAGCTTCCAGGCTCGGGTATTGGGGCAAGATGTGCCATTTTTAAGATTTAACATTTATGGTCATAATAACAAAGCTCCTTCCCACATGATTTAATTTAGCTGTAAATGTGTTTACTGAAGCAAACAAAGCTCTTTGTGACAACATTATACACACACACACACACACACACACACACACACATATATATATATATATATATATATATATATATATATATATATATATATATATACATTGATCATATTGGTATTATGAGGTGTTCTGCTGGAAAACTTTGAGTCTGGCATCTGTGTTGATGAGACTTAGACACCCAAATAAACATTGTCCCACAACAAGCACACTCCCTCATGCAAATGGAAATCCAAATGTCACTGGTCTACCCCTGCAGGAAAATGCACCCCACCACATGGAAAAAACATCAAACAATCAGGAACATGTTGAGGAACATGACAATGGCCCAAGATGTTGATTTGACCTCCAAACTTCCTACACCCCATTCTGATCAAGCATCAACAGGATGCAGTGGAACAAGTTTGATTGACAGAGGCCCCACTGCACAAAGATCCAGTGCCAACGTCCTGGTTCCAGACCCCATAGGACACCCTGAGAGGTCCTCTTGTCCATGTCCAATGGTTCAGAGCATTTTGAGCACATAAGGGGAACCAACACAATATTAGGCAGGTGGTCATGATGTTACGCCTGATCGGTGTATGTTATACATGTAACTTGCAGAATAACTCTCCTGTTGGAAGATGATACTTGTCTTCCATTTTCATTACCATGAAAAGGTTCAGAAATACCCTGAAATGTACCCTCTTGTTCAGAGTCTAATTTTATCAGACAGAAATGCCACTAATGCACTAAGTACGATCCACAGCCTGCTTCATGAGTCTCAATGGAAGCTAAAACGCTCTTCAGAGGATAACAATGAAAAATCCATTTGACTGTGACCCCTGAGATCTCTCTCCATGTTGCCGGCTGAAATACCCCCACGGCCGGTTTCCAAATGACACCAGAAAAACTGTGAGAGCAGGAAAAAGGATGATCAAAAAAAAGAATGAAAGAACACAGGAGTGTGAACTGCATATAGATACATGCAGTCAGAATACCACAGCTGGTGTTACTACCACTCTGTCTTTTATCCATCACCACCTCACTAGATGTGTGTGTGTGTGTGAGAGAGAGAAAGAGTGTATAGTTAGTGATTCTAATTAGTTGATTCAAATCAGATAAGGGACTCTTACCTAACTGCCGCTGGTCCCACCGACAGCATGCATGGGAACACACACTATTTCCAGCGTCGAGGCTGGAGGGGGCTCAGCCACCCATGGAGATTTAGCTAATTATCTTTCTGCTATCTGTGGGCTAAAGTGCTTTCTCTCTCTTAGTCTCTCACATTGAGCAGGTGGAATTACTGTCAAGACACTGAAGTAGAAAGTCGTGCATCAACTTCTGAATATTGTATTGAGTCTAACAGACACAGACACCTACAGTGGTAAAGGAAACTAATCAAGTAAAGTCACAACCTCTATTTACTGCCATTACCCCTATGGTCAGAGTTCTGTTTTACAACAAAGCTGCTGTTAAATGTTCCAAAAAAAATCCATGTAACTGATTGGTTTATTACAACTTGGTCATTTTCATTTACTAATCAAGTTAATTGCTAAGATTTGGGAATGCAGCAGGAAAGCCAGAAATAATTTGAATGTGATAAGAAATACAAGAAAATGATGCGGTGCTTCTAAATCTGAGAAAATGTAAGAAAATGTAAGAAAATGTAATAAAATAAAATAAAAGATAAGATAAGATAAGATAAGATAAGATAAGATAAGATAAGATAAGATAAGATAAGATAAGATAAGTAAAAAAAATAAAATAAAGGATGTCACCAAATTTAGCTCAGAGACAGCAAGCTTATTATCATACATTTAAATGTAAAATTATTCACTTAATTTTTATTTATAATAAATATAAGGCCCAGATTGGTGCTTATGGGGCTTGAACCCCTGATCTTCCATTCAATAGGCCAAAGCCTTAACCAATGAGCCAGCACTACCCCTCATAGTTAGATTAGTTAGAATTTGCTTTTAAAAATGGTCATACTACTTCAAACAAGGTCAAACAGAATTACACTAATTACCCACATGATTCTATTTTTGTGTTTCTGTTTGTCATTACGAGCCTCTTCATGACCCCACCTACTTCAAACACAAGAAAAAAGCGACAAGTGTCCAGAAGACGGCGCCCTAAAACCAATTAAACAATGAGGCTGTAAGGAGGCTGTAATATTACAGAATTTGTATATCAATAGTAACAACAACTGAATCTGGTCTATGTGTGCTATGATAACTTATAGAAGCTACTGCCAGCTTCACTGGTCCAGTCCAGCAGATGGTTACAGTGTTGTCTTGCTTAACTAGCCCATTCTGTAGAGCATAATGGTCTGGCTGCATCTCCAATGAAGAAAATGCTCTGGCTTGGTTTTGTATTTCTTCACTCCAACATCGTGGGCTTCACTAAGCAAAGGATGCGGCTTCGGTACGTGGAGTAGAATTGCTGTGGTGGAGCATTTGCACACGGGGAGGCGAGAACGGTGATTAAAACGGACAACTGACCACAAAACACGAGCAGAGCTGCCTCACTTCACGATCCAGATCCTCAGCAGAACTTTACATTTTCAGTGTGTAGGTTGCTGCCCAGATGTTGCTGTTGTCATTGTTTCCCATAGCGAAGTGGATTTTGAAAATGGTACCACAGCGGCTAGTGGAAGGAGAAAGCTGGCTGACATGAGCTGGCTTATCCTCGCATCCTACATCCAGTGAGTCACACCAGCAAAGAAAGTGGCCACGTAGGCTAAACCATAGAGTGTTGCCACTTTTTATATGCTCTACTTTATATTTTTCATGCATATTCAAGGCAGGATTGCTCAACTGATGCATTGACTGTTGATTTTTCTCATGATGAGTCTTCCTGTAAGGCAAAAAACCAAAACAACTTGCTTACATTTGCAAAAAAAAAATCCACTTGGGTAAAATTCCACCCTTTCCAACACGTTTGGAGCTTCTTCTCCATTTTCCCAGTTACCACAGTGATGAGTTCTGCCACTTCTGATGGCCTGACTGTAAAAAGACCGACAGCTGGGAAGCAATGCAATCTGGGAGAAAATATTTTTTCCCTCAAAACATAATTGCAGTTCAGTTGTACGGGAACATAATTTTTGGGAGGACATGGCTGCACATCTATAAAGAGGAAGAGCTGCTGCTGCTTCAGGCAACCTTGACCTACAAAAGGTCGTCGTATAACTTTTGAAAAAGGTGAGTTCGGGCCGAAGTGTTGATTATGATGACAAATGCATGTGTGACATTGAACAAGTAGTGAGGTCTCCCTCTTTGGCAGTGTGTGTGTGTGTGTGTGTGTGTTACTGCGTCTGCTGAGGGGTGATAAGACCTTTAATAATGAGCTTGTTCATTCCGCCATCAGTCAATGCACTGTCACTGTCTCGGCCGTATTCAGTCATTAATGCATTTTTCATTTATACACACAGACATTAACAGGAGAGCAGCAAATGAACACTGGAAATGATCGAGCGAGGTCTAGACAGTGACAAAGCCTCTTTCTCTCTCTCGCGCACACACACTTATAGGAGGTCACACTCAGTCATTAAACTGTACATTTACATATCGCCCTCATCATGTGCGCGCACACACACACCTTCATCTTCCATCATTAGGCTGTGAAATCTCTGAATTAAATATCACTTCATTTCCTGAGAGGAGAGCTTGTCATTGGGTGAATCATAAGGAAGCGTCTTTTTTTTCTCTCCTTCTCTCTCTCTCTGTTTTTCTCACACACCTCTCGGTTAATTTAATTTGCGTCTTTCAAGTGTAAACAGACTCGATTGTAAATGCTCACTGTCGGTGGCTCATTTAGCGCGTTGCTGCAATTTTCTGCAATTTGCGGCCTTTTAACAAAACTGACTTTATTTCAATAAGCTAATCTTAAAGTTTGCACAACGAATTTACAACGTTTCCAGAAACAAACACCGTAGCAAATTGGGGGAAAACAACACAATCTATGCTGCTTCTGCCAAACACACACCCAGAGTGACGCCTCAATCATAGAGGACATTACATTCACTTGCATTCATTGAATGAAAGCTTACCTAAAGCATAAGACTGCTTGCATAACCTTAATCTCTGTGTGCCAAAATTGAACTTGCTCTTTATCCCCAAAAGGGTGTTTTTGTCCCCACAACATGAGCAAAACAAATGCACACACATAGACAGGAACCTAATGAGGATGGAGGTGGCTGCCAAAGAACACAACACACAGCAGCAAATACAGAAACACACACATTTCCTGATCGATGGATTCTGTCCCCTGGCCCAGTTTCAACCTTGCTGTGATGCACGACGGGTAATTATTCAAGCCTTTACGTTCTAACGAGAAACATGCCTCCGACATCCATTCCATTAAATACTCGTGCTCATCAATGCTGCATTCATCTGTCATTATGAAATATGTGTCTGAAATCCATAACAGAACGCACACCCACACACGGATAAAGGACGTTGAGGAGGGGATACATTTCAGTGCCATACATATTCATCATGTAAAATCAATGTCAGGGATTTGAACGTATCGATCGGAATGTATAAGCTGAATTTTGTTCAATCAATACTGAAGCCACCTGGTTATAAATACACGATGAACTCCATCAGCTATGAAAAGTAAATCAGTAAGGCAGATAGCTTTGATATAAAATGGCAACCTTTTACTTTGTCTTCTGTCAGTGAGCTTATGTCACAGGAAATAAAGAAAAATCCCTACAAATCATGTTTTCATGCACTAGAAGTCTTTGACATCGTTACAGGCACAGAACAGGCTTTTTGGTGAGTGGAAATATGTGTACTGCTTTATTTTAATGAGCTAAGTGCTTTAGGTGATTCAAATTTTAATGTAAATTACACAGTTTTAATATTAAAACAGCTCAGACGAAACAAATTTTCAAGAATTTGCTTTGCTTGTATTTGACCAGTTGGCGGCAGCACAACAAGCCATGGATCCCACAGTAAGGTAAAACTTGTTGAGCTTTACCTTACTGTGCCCAGCTTTCAGCAGTTATTTACACATCCAACAGACATTGGAATTCATTTGGCAACCCAGATAACCCATTCACACTTGACCACAAAGGGCCCTAATGAAGCCCATTATGAGAGGGAAGGACCGAACGACTTCATAATGAGAAGAGGGGCAACACACACACCAGCAGACTGAGGCTTCAATAGTGTCAATGGCTCCTGAAGAGTACAAAAATCTGGAACTCCCATCCAATTAGTTTAGAACTGATGAAGCCTCTTGGATGAGAGGCGAAGCGTCTTCTAGAAACTTGAGCAAGTCCAGATGCTACGATTGAAACCATGAGGACTTCACTGCTGCTCCCTTTCGACCAACAAATCAAAAGTTAGATGAGCCAGGATTTGTCACCCTGGTAACCTAGAAAATGAAGGAGACGCTTCAAACATGTAGCATGTGTTTGAAAATCATCCACTCGCTCGCTCCTCCCTATCTATGACCACTATATAGTGAACTATGTAGGGAGCTCCTCGGCAAAAGTAACACTGCTGGACACAACTCAAGTCTCAGTGCTATTAACTGAGTCACTGCTGTCAATGTCGGCTCTGGTAGTGAACCAACCAGCATCACAAATTCATTTCATATTGAGAGTATTTTCCAAAATTGATAAATGAAAATAACTTTTTTCTTTGTGTTAATTGTAATATTTTTGCACCATAACTCTTGGATTTGTCTCGTGCCTGTTGTCATTTTGACAAGCGACACATATAGAAAAGATATATTCTGTAGAAAATATCACTAAAATACGTCTTAACACTAGAAAATAGTCATCAGAAATCTGTGAAAATTCCACCTATGTTCAACTGGCTCTCTCGTCCAGCTGCCGTTCTCCTGCAACATAGCACAAGATGGTACATATTGCTGGCCAGTGACCATCAGCTGTACACTATTTTTCATGGAGCACTGTGGGGTACTTTGAGTGACTATATAGGGTGTACCAACTCTAACTTAACATTCGGACAGCAGTGCAAAATGGCAAACCAGCTATACAGAGCACTATATAGTGAGTAGTGATTGATTTTGGAAGCAGCTATAGTAAAAGCATTTTATTTTCACCCAAGCTGTGATATTTTTCCTAAACTTAACTAAGTAATGTTGGTGTGTAACCTTAACCAAGATTCCAAAACATAAACTGCTGTGGATAAATGTCTGGCCACTGATAAATGCCACCACCAAACCTCCTACCTCCTTACTCGGACTTTGTCGTTCTTTCACGCAAATTACATGTTTCCAAACAAAATTAGATTCCTAGAATGTAACTTAGTTGTCCAGGAGTGTAATCTTGTGAAGACTGGGTTGCATCTGGAGTTGTGTTTCTTGTCACCTCTATGGCTTTAAGTCCAGTATTCACTCTCCTTTTATCTCCGTTTTGCTCTCAACCACCTCCTGACAGGAACTCCAGCGGCTGTGTTGCTCCACTGGGTTGACTAGGTAGCGGCTCGCTCCTTTTTCAAAGCTTTAAAAGTTTTTTGGGGTACTTTAAAGGCTCTCCAATGGAAGCTCAAAGGGTTTTTTTTGTCCCCAGTGATGCATCGTGACTTCAGAAAGGGTTTCGGAGTAATACTGTAATGTATGTATAGAGAGCTGTTAGGCTGGCTGCTCTCCAGAACGTCTGCACCCAAAACTCCAGAGGTCATTTTGTGAAGAGCATCGAGGAAGCACTGAGACCCCCCCACCCCCACCAACAAGCAAACACACAACCTGCTGCTGTCCCCATCTGCTGAAACCACACACACACACACACACATACACACACACCACCTCAGTGCAGAGGGGGTTTGAACTCTGTCCAAGTGGTTCTCGCTGTGTTTACTGCTGTTGATGTCTGGGTCCTTTTCATTAAACCTGTGTGTGTGTTACTGTGTGTTCAGACTCACACCAGCACTGCAGCACCAGTAACTCTTTTATTTGGGTTTGGACTAAATGCCAGAAAGAAAATTGTCTAAATGATACGTGTTTAACAAGGTCAAAACTTATAGCATAAAGACTTTCAGATAAGCAGGTGTGCTCGAAGTTATCCTGTGACATAAAGGAGCACCAACCACCTACAGGAACATTCTCACGTCTAGTTGATCTTTAAGTTTGTGTTCAGACAATATGGCAATTTGAGGAAAATCTGCAACACTGCTGATGACAATATGACCCGTGATAAACAATAGAAAAGCCTTCTGAATGCAAAATAAATTATTTCCAACATGCTTTTACTGAACAAACTTAACAGAATTCCTCTCCAGTCATCGATTAAACTCCTAAAAACTCATCTGCGTGTATCAAACTTACATATTTTGATGTTTTTCCAGGAAAAAAACATTTCTGCCTTAAAATAGTTCACATAGATATGGATCTACAGCATTTAAAAGACAGAAGCTCTCTGCATGCTTATTATCTTGACATTTGTTGTGACAGTGAGCAAAAGACATGCTTTGTTTAGGATGTACTAACATATAAATTCCCCCTGAAATACCCAGAATGGGCTTCAGTAGTAGTGTGGCCATGATCTCTTAATAAATCATTTCAAATGGGCTCATGATGTCCTGAAATAGTCCAAAATACAGTCAAAGTTTATGTTGGACACTGGCTTTGTTGCTTTTTATGGCGGGACCTTATTGCAAATTTAAAACTGGATGCAGCCACTAGTACACTTGCTTGGAAGATTGCACCTCTGCTCAGAAACTGTAACAGTACTCTATGCTACAAGATGGCAAAGTAGAAACTAGTAGAAATAGTAATTCAACCAAACATGTTTAAGCTGGAAACCAAGTTGGCAGGATTAGTTCCTTATGTCTGTTATGTATAAAACTCTGTGTTGTTGAAACGATTATCTGCAGTTTCAAGGTGGAAATACTCAGCCATGGGGTTTACTATTTATTTCAGTCATAGTGTATCTTCCAACATATAAAAAACACTGTATGGACATGTTAACAAGGGAAAAAAAACCTTGATTTTCACTGGATTGGGTCTTTAAAAAAAGATATTCTAACTAAACGAAGTTAAAGTTTCGTGTTCCCTGCTCTCTTCAACATGTTTCTTCTAAACTCAACAAAAAACATCTCAACATTTTTCTTCCTCTTCACTCCATGAGCTATCGTGCTAGCTAACCTTCAATCACCACCAAACTGATACCAATCAATGCTGAGTGCTGGGACCCATAAGACAGCTTAAGAATGCATGCCACATATAAATAATATATTTAAGCTGTTCATCGTATTTCAGGCAGTCTTTTACCATATGTTCATTGCACATGTTCATATTGGAGCAACATTGTAAACATGATAGAAGTAGTTTGTGTTTGGGAAAAGTTTTCCAAAGTAATGTTCGGAGTTGAGGAAAACTGTGTCTCCATCAGCTTAGTGTTGGGGTATAATGTAAAGAATTGCTTTGGGATCTCCATGCACTCGGTTTGAAAAGAGGAATTTACTGTATTTCAATGTAACAACCCCAATAAACTCAATTTGTAACGAAAGAATTTAGGACACTTGTCAGCTTTTTCACATCACTGTGGGGTTTTGAGTGCATTTGTCTTAGGCTGAATGTGTGTATGCTTGTCTCAGACACACAAATTCTCTATTGTCATTCAAACTTTCAACAAAATACGAACTGATTAGACTTGATTTTCCGTCCCATTTCTACATGCTGAGGGTCGTGGACTATAGAACGCCATAACAATGGTGAATAGTGTCAGCTGTCAGCGTTTGCAAAGCGAAATAAGACAAAAGAGTTAGTAGTGGAGAGTGAAGACTGGTCCTCTTGGTTTTCATCATATCATACAGCAGATGAGTCACACACACTCAAAGACACATCTCCAGTAGTGCTTACAAAGGTATAAAAAGTGCTATATGAAATATTCACAGGAGTGTCGTGGATAGACTCCAAAAGAGATGAGTGCTGTGGAAGAGTCACTTCTTCTGCCTTTTTTTTTTTTTGCCTCTTTGCAGTTTGAACGGTCTAATAAAACAAAGGCTCAACATGCTTCAACACATTCTGTTATCTCTTCCAGTCTGATGTGGCAGCTGTTTCCATCTGGACAAATTGGATAAGAGTTACAGAGGTTTCTTTCATTATACATTATAGTCAGTTTGCACATATTCCTTAAATTAATTGGTTCTCAGGTGATGTTGAAGAGTCTATTTGACCAGTTAGGTATATTTTAACAGTGGAATAGATACACACATAGAGGGAAGTGCTCATTTGTGCAGCCACAGACATAATACTAGAATCCCTTTCATTATTTCTTTAGAGTACTGACTTTCTAATAAACCCTCATCCATCTATTTACAATCATATGACTTGCTGATACACTAAATTTAATTATCTACAATCACTGTAACCTCAGGTTTAGCCTTTAGTATTGAACTCTGCCTACAGGAAATTACATTCACGTCCATCTTTTTTATTTCATCCAGACCTGTAATACAACATCTCCTCAAAGCAAATAAAGCAAAATGAACATTTTTAATTGATATATTTATCCAAATTAACCACTTAGTTAAAGTTAAAGAAAGACTGTTGTCATGGTTAAAGCTGGCGTGAGGGATTTTTTGATATACATGAATGTCTCTTACATTCAAGCCCCTCATCAAAGGAGTCCACATGATGCTGATCAGGCCCATCAGTGCCGGTGCCAACGAGAGTTTTAAATCTGTACATTATGATTTGTTTGCCAGAGCTGAAAGGAGGAGGAACCATAGAGGTGTGTGATGGAGCCTAAAGTGGAAAAATTTAAGAGGCATCCATGAAAAGTTTCTGATGCTTGAGATAAAAAATAATTTTCAGCATTTCGAGAAAGGACTTCAGTCTAAAGCCACCACTACTCAAACTGGACTGCACACTGACTCACTGTCATACTTCACTTTGGTGCAACATTTCACACATTCAAACCTGTGCAGTATCATTTTTTTCTGCATATAAAAGAATCTGTGCTATAATATTTCTTATATCAGTATTTCTACTCATGGACGAATCTTTGTGACACCATTTACATATGCAATTTGGTCATTTTCCATGTCCAGAGCAACCTGTGAATATCTGAATATGCACAGATGGAAGTACTTGTGTATATTTTTTTGTTCGTTTTTATTTTCTTCTAATGTTCCCTACATGATTGCACTGTCCACTGTTGCTACTGAAAAAGTGCAAATTTTCCACTGTTGGATTAATAAGGGCTTATTTTATCTAATCTTATATTACCTAGTTTTAAAAAAGTAACCAATCAGCATATTTCAGAAACTGGCACCAACAGTGTTTGTGTAATTACTCTTAGTGCCAGTCGGGGGACCGAAGAGCGACGCAAAGTACTAGACAAGACATGTTTATTTCATTAACGTTTAACCCAAACTGCTCCAGTAACTAAACCTAAATTTAGGCAATGCAGTTACGCTGCTCTGTCTCTGTTCTTGGTGAATATGGATTAACCCTGCTGTTTGTTTCTCTTCATCACTTCTTTTTTCTCATGCTGTCAAAACACACAGCTCCCAATCTGAAAGTCAGTACACTTGTCATCTGTCAGTGCTCTTCAACCAATCGGCCTCAAGACCCCGTTCTTCAGATTTATTGTAATTCTGTCACTCTTCCTTCCAGATTGTTGATCTTGCATCTTCCTCCACCTTATTTCCACCTCATCCATCGAAATTTGCTCTATGACCACCACCGGCATCTAAACTCCAGTGATCCTGTCCAGCGAAGTCTGGCCACCATCACACTTACATTTAGCATGCTCTTGTATCTGCAATAAATGTAGTACTTTCCTTTAATATGGTCCGTTCTTGCTGAACTTTTCTTGCCTAAATCAAACCGCATTGTTGGACTAAAGATGCAAATCCTGGAACTTTGTATGGCTGCTATCCAAGCCGACCATTGTCCTGTTGAGCTCGGTCCAAAAGCTTCTCACCGGTGTGTATTTGTGGTTTGCTCACTTTTGTCTAAACTAAGTTATAACAGCAAAGTGGTTTATGGCTGTCAGGTCCCTCTTAATAATGTCATCACTGTCAGTGCTGATTCTCTTAGTCCAGCACACATTCAGTGTATTGCTGTTACAGTCACCTCAAAACAAGCCTACGTCTATACATCATCTGCGCTGTTAATAAAGGTGAACAGGTGAGCTGCCATGTATTAACAAAAGAGGCACCACAGGTAATTGGTTTTTGTGGTATTTCAGTGACCTTCTAAGGATAAAGTAACAAACTCTACATCCCAGCAGTTGTACTAATCATTCTGAACACCTCTGTTTTATGTCTCATGCAGTACAACAATGCAGTACTTCAATCACCGCATAAAACCCATGCAATGATTATGTTTTCTGCAGAAATTAATTTTGAGAAAACAAGTGAGCGATGTGTGATACTGTATGTTTGACTACTTTCGAATATGAACGATTTACCTCTCTGTTTTCAACAAATACATTATAGGTAATTCACATATAGATAAAGGTTAAAAAAAGAACGATGTCCTTCATGATGGCAGGAATTAGTATTTTACGTGTCGACCCCTGGCAGCGTTGCCCTGTTGATGCGTCTGTGTTGTTGACTAGAAACAGCAGGTTCATTTGTTTTTGAGTTATTTTCGAGAAGCACAAACAGATCTGTGAACCTGAGCAGAGACAACCTGAGCTTTAGGCGAACAAAGCTGTCAAATATAAATATGAGCAGGTATAAACTATGAAGCGTTTTGGCCTGCACGGTGTGGAAGTGTGTGTTTAGCTGTGTGTGCATGTAAGAACATATCCAACTAGAACTGTCTCCGAATATTTTATCTGCCGTCTTTGTGCGTGCATATCAACGTGTGTGTTGACAGATGGGAATAAATAATGTGATACAGGTGGATTATTATTTTTTATCTTTATGGTGACACTTTGAACTAGAGTCCGTTTTAGTCTTAAATGAGGTTCTGTATAGTTTTTAGATTAAATCTCAGCTTTACTTCAGTGTCAGTTCAGAAAGTCGATCTTCTTCTATTGTAAAAGACAAATCACTGCCATTAAGTAACTATAAAAAGACGAGGGTGGGTGTGTTTGTACTGATGCGCTTGTCAAGTGTCACAGATTTCCAGACACGAGTAGTTTTATAAAATCAGTCTGACTTTTCAATTCAGTTCATAACGGCAGCATTGCTTCATGCTTGCAGCTTTATTTTTTCCTACAAGGGGATCTGTATGCAGCAGTTTTGCCAACCAGATCCACATTGAGTATCTAAGCACAATAGCTGAGGAAGACAGCAACATCCTGAAGGCAGCAATGAAAAATCACTGGCTAAGATGTGTTCTAATCTGTTCTATATTCACAATGTTTTTTGCTCTTTGTTTGTTAACAAAAAGAACTCGGATCCCTCTTTCCCTCCAGTACAATTTCCTTCCATCCCTCCCTCCCTCCATCCATCCATCCATCCATCCATCCCGCCATCCCTCCATCCCTCCATCCATCCCTCCATCCATCCATCCATCCATCCATCCATCCATCCCTCCATCCATCCCTCCATCCATCCATCCATCCATCCATCCATCAAGCCCAGAAACTTCTTGCTGTGAGGCAATATTGCTAACCACTGCAGCTCACTACAACTTCAGAAAATGCCAAGTAATGTCATATAATTATAGATAGACAGGTAAATGTGCTCTTTGAAGGCTTAAAAATGATCTTGATGCATCACTCTAGGAGCTTTATGTCTGACCAGGTTTCTATCATGGACAAACTGCAAATTTAAACCTCATGGAGGAAGAATCGCGGAGTCATAAAGTCACTAAGACTCATCCTCTGCCAAACATAAATGGCTGCACAAGATTTGCATCTAGTACACGTTGAGCTATTTCACTAGATATGTTATGACTGACCTGTTGGTAGCACTAGGGGACAAGTCAAAGGATGTTAGGGTGAATTCTTTGGGCACCGTAGGCCCATCAAATAGTTGCATATTTCACTGTAAACCTAATACCATTGTCAACCATGTCAGTGTTTCAGTAAATACTCAAGAATTCTTATCAGCTTTTAAAGTTTTGGGAAAAACACAAACTTTTCTTCCACAATGTAGCTTTCAAAAACAAAACTTGTCCAACAGGGGGTCATGACTCGTAGTTGTTTCACAGGAATCCTAAACAGACGTTTGTGAAAAATTGGTATGTAAAGTCATTAGCTAAGCCACAGGATGCTGCCTTCACCACCTTTAATGTAAATGAGCTTGAATTAAGTACAGTACCCTTTAAAAATATCTAACCTTTGAGCCATTGCACAACACAACCTCACACAACACCTGGCTTTCAAGGCAAAAAGATACTGGGGAAAATGGTGGAGACTTTGAATCTTAAAGGAAGATGGAGCCGACTGTTTTTTAAGTGCTGAGACATGCCAGAAGAGAAGTTTTAGTTTATAAGAATGTAAATAAAGTGGATGTAAATAATGTCTCTAAAACAACATGGAGGACTCAGTACGGAGAAAGACACAAACTGATGACAATGCTGTGATTACTCTTCTTAATGGAACTCAATGATGTGTGTGTGTGGAGTGGATTTCTCTGCTCCCAAAAAAATTTGTGTCCTGAAAGACGGGGAGTGTAAAACACGCTGAGAAAATATTCATTGCTTAGCCGAGGGGTGTGGGATTTATGTTTGTAAAGGATTGGAAAATATAATGATGTCTGTTTCATATTCACTTATCAGTGTGCTCAGAGAAAGAAAGAAATAGAGGGAGAGAGAAAGAGGCTACAGGGACAGAGTAGTTATATATAAAAAGACAGAGGCAAGACTCAGACAAAAAAAAAAAAAGTCGGATTATTTATTACAAGCAGACAGAAATTATGAAGTGTTTTAATAAAAGGCACCAAGGTGATGTAACACACACTCTAGCAGCTATATTTGAAATTCTCAGCTCTCAGCAACAACAGCTGAGGAGAAGAATTTTCTTTTGAGTGACTGGGATGTTTGAACATTAACATAGTTGTAGCTGAGAGCTAACTGCCAGGAGACTTAGATAAAGGTGAAGCCTTAGGACAAGAGTGTTGTTGTACAGCTATTCTCTTCTTCTACCTTTGTGTTTCTGTTGTTTTTCTCACTCTTTGTCATGTCTTGAGGTTGTTCTCTGTTTGTCTTCTCTGCATTTCTGTACCTGGGAGAGCCAGGGATTAATTTTGCCAACGAAAAACTACAACAAAAGATACTCGACAATCTACTTTTTCACAAAATAAAACTAAACCAGGGCATTCCAGACGTTGTTCCGAACAGCAGCGCTTCCTAGTCCCTCCTGGGGGATCCACAGGTGTTCCCAGGCCAGATGAGATATGTAATCCCTCCCGTGAGTTCTGGGTTGACCCTGAAGTCTTTTCCTAGTTGGACGTGCCCAGAAAACATCCAAAGGAAGAAGGCCAGGAAGCATCCTGATCAGATGCCTGGACCACCTCAACTGGCGCTTTTCAATGCGAAAGGGCAGCTACTCCGAGTTCCCACTGGATGTTTGAGCTCCTCACCTCATCTCTAAGGCTAAACACAGCCACCCTGCAGAGGAAACTGATTTTAGCTGCTTGTATCTGTGACCTCTTTCTTCCAGTCACTACTAATGACCATAGGTGAGGGCTGGAGCATTGATCAGCTGGTAAATCAAGAGCTTTGCCTTTCAGCTCAGCTTCCTCTTCACCATAAAACACACACATTACTACTGATGCTGCACCAGTCCTGTTGTCCATCTCTTGCTCCACTTTACTGTCACTCCTAATCAAGGTAAGATTGACTGGAGATACTTTAACTCCTCAGTTCGAGGCAGCAACTCCCCCCCAACCAAGAGGAAGCCACTGGTTTCCGGCAGACAACCATGGCCTTAACTAAATAAAAAATAATATTTAAACAGGGAAACTATAATGAACTATGTTACCCTTTTCTTGATGAAATGGACAAATAGACAAATGATCAGACAAATGAAGTAATTGATGTGTTTTTCAGTGACCTCCAGCATTTCGTGGAATCACACAATACAGCTTCCAATCAAAGTTTCCACTTCTATTAACAGTATCCAGTCCAGTAGATTGATCAGTTTGACCTGTTTTACTGCTGTTAATAATGAAGCTTACTGCATTCAGTAACGTAACATGTCAGCCAGTAATGTTGAACTAAACAAATTACAAAAAAGCAGCAACAAAGCCGCTGAAATAAACAACGACTATGCAGGCAGCAGCAGACGACATTTCTATAAAGGTGAACTGATGTTAGTCTGACACTGCGACTGTAACACAACTGACGTGGATGTAACATTACTTTCACTTGGATATCTTTCATTTTACCATCAACAGAAATGAGTCAGTTCCAGGATTTATGACAGTGCTTCATGTTAAGCTTCCTCTAGGCAATGATGGATAACTGCATTAATGCTTTCCAACCATTTAGCATCTCTTCTCAGGCTAAACCCAGACAGTAAACAGGAGCTTAGTGAACAAGTGAGTGAATCATCCACTGACTGAGCTGCTGCTCTTCAGTGCAGAGTGCATGTAGCTGCTACTGCTAATGCTACCACCATGTGCATCAAGTCAAAGGGAACGTTTCAGAACTCGGAAATGATAACTGACTTTAATGAGGAGAGTCTGTCTGTTGTATCACTGCAGAGCAAAAGGACGGACACTGAGACTTTTCTATTAACCTCGCCACAGACTGGAGTAACATAACAGTGTAACCATGGTAACCACACACAAAGATGGCAACAGTTGAGACCTTGAAATGCTTAGATGAGACTAAAATGTCACTGATAAAAACTACACTAAAATGATTTTACTTTTTGTGACTAAACGTAGACTAAAACTAAATCAAAATCTGGTGTGAAAATAATCACTGGGAGTGACAACCTGATCCTCTCCTGCTGGACATCATTTGACGCACCTGTAAATTCACCAGAATGCTCTACCTGGCTAATGTCTTTGCAAAACTCTGGCCTTGGTTCCAGAGAGTTTTTGTTGCCAGTCTAATCTCATCCTTCATTGTGCTTTAGATTTTAGTTTCCTACTGTTTTCTACTTGCCATCCAGCTCCAAGAACCGGTCAGTCACTACAACCAACCTTCTACCCTAGATTCCCTCTCCAGGTTCCACTCATTACCCTCAAAAGATTTGTTGCAATGAATCATTTTTAACTGTTGCGTCTTTGCAAGTGTTCTGGATTGTGGGCCAAGAACTTACATAATCCACAACAGAGAGAATCGCCTCTTTGTAATACCAGAAATTGAGCAAGTATCTGACATAGTATGTAAAAAGAGCTCTGTTAGTAAATGAAAAAAAGTCATCCTGTTTTGCCAGAAAGGGATTCCAGTTTGCTCATTTAATAGGCTGCAAAAGGTGGTTTATATGGACATGTGGGCATGGAATCAGTGGTATGCCATCCTAACACTGCATTAGGTTTATCTCAGCTGTTGTTATGTGTGATTGTGCCGAACAGCTCCTCATTCTTGTGTTTTTGTTTGTGGTGCTGGAGGCAGTGTTCATACAGAAAACTGCAATAATGATCTGCCACACTTTGTGAGACAAAGCTTCCGACCTACTACTGCTTTACTTTTTACTTTGTCTGTTTTCTTGACTGGTCAACCCCAAACTGCTTGCCATCCCACAGTGCTTTGAAGAGTGATTCTACACTACAACAAAATAAACAGAAGCAAAGTTTTACTTGTTGCACCGCATTCAGTGGGTCCCCTGCCTAAAGGAGACAAGCTGGTATCAGGACTGTCAGTTTAAGATTCATATCAACTGCCTTTAAGGTACCAACTCTTGTGTTCCTAATCTGAGAGAGACATGCAAGGACAAAAGATGGTTTCTTATCCAACTTGATATCTTGCCTTTAAGGTGTCAATTTCCACCATGCTCTGGTGAACAGCCATGATGGTGAAGTTGACAACGCAAACTGACAGCTGGATGATGATCATTCCAACATCCTATTAGCTCCAAAAAACCTCCCCACTGGATTTTGTTTAAGTGGATCAGCTCCAAACTGAGCCTCACCTCTGGGGCTCGGCTCCGCTGCTGTTCCACAGCTCCAGGACAGGATGTCTGGAGACTAGCGTGATGTCTGAGAGGCCTGCTGGTGCTTAGCCAGACAAGCAGGACTGTGTGTTCATGCTTGGTGTGTCTCCTGCCCTTTAGTCTGCAGCCAGTGAGTTTACTTGCAAGTAGAACCTTGAGCAAGACGACTTTATCTACAAGCTTAATGAGGCTTTACTCTGACTCCGGACTCAACTTTTTATCAAATGAGAAATAAATATATAAAAAGAAGCACATACAATCTTGGGTATGTGATGTATTTTCACAGAACTGAGCAACAAAAAAAATGAATTTTATAGCCAAGGGTGTGGTAAAGAGCTGTGAATAAGATTTTCTAGCGTGCAACGCAATGTGACAGTGCCTTTAGGAGTAGCAATCATGACTGGAGCGACACAAGTTTAAAGGTCTAAAAACCATTATTTGGCCACACATCAGAAAACATCCATCCATTCATCCATCCAACATCCACTCACCCATCTTCTATACACTGCTGTATCTTCTTTAGGGTCACGGGCACCGGAAAACATGAGTAATTAGATTAAGACCTTTAGTTGCTAGTTTATTTTATATATGGAGTGTGCATTATATATCTACTTTATTGACACCTAATCAGTTTGGAAGTTACAGCAAATTTAGTAGAATTTATTTTTGATTTGATAGGGGCAATGCAGCTTAACATGGTTCCAATGCAGATCATGAAACTGGCTGCATAGCGAGATGACAGCTTAACTCTAAAATGATAATGCGCATCCTTCGTTGTCATAAAACCAGACTACACTACCATACAACTGTGTCTTTAACAGAAATGTGAGGTTTTGTGTTTGTGTTGCAGCCAGTTTTGGGTCATCAGGCTGTAATATGTCAAAAGCTACCTGTAATTCTCCTGTTTACCTGTTGGCCAGATGCTGTTGGTAATGTGCTTTAACCTCAGTGGAGAACCCTTGTTTAACAGCAATAGCCCAACTGCTTCTATGGTGCAATTAATTTTGCTGCTTTTATGTCTGAACATTAAATTCAGCCTGAGTTTGAAGACATTTAGGGCATAATTACAGGACATTAAAAGATATGTTCCTTTGATCTCCTCAATCTGAGCTAATCATTGAGGTTATGATGAGATATTAAGTGGACAATATACTACATGTTGTATATGATATAAAAGGCACATAAGTGGCAATGAGATAAAAACACCAAACACATTTAAAGTAACGTAAACCATGAGCTGGTCTTACAACACTGCTACAAACTACTTTGACTGTAGGTTAAATGATGGTTACAAATCTTCATGTGTGATCAGTATGTGAGGTAAATACATGTTACTTTATATGAGAGGTTTGATGCTGTTTGATTGATGAAGTATAACTGGTAAAAATACTGGTTTTTAGCTGGAAGACAGTTACTCAGACTGAAAGGTCACATTAGTATTGTAGTTTTTTGTGTTTGGACATTTCTTAACATAAAAATAGTCAAATCTAGAAAACAATATTTGCAGCTAGAGTGCAAAAAGTACTTAATCCTCATCTCATCTCCTGTGTTATTTGTTTCTACATCCAATACCGAGGCTCCTGCTTCGTGTGTTGTGTGTTTCAGGCCTCATGTTGTGTACCTCCTGTCTGTCCTTTACCTTTTACATTGCTGAGTTTACTTGTAAATGTGCCACACAAAGTTTGACTTGACTTTACTGGCTGGGAGAGCAAGTAAAACTTTGCCATGGCCTAATATACTGGTGGCACAGAGACACAGTCTTTGGAGCTACTGGCTCCCAACCAGTGTTTGTATTGTCTCTACACAGAGGCCAAACCTGGCTGGAGTGTAACTGAGCCAAAGTCATCCACAATCTGGTCAAAGCTAACCCCAACCTCATGAGATGATGCTCACTTTTCATGGCTTCTCTTTCAAGTTTGTGAATAAAACTGTGCAGCAGCTCATTTTTAACATGTCTGAATGAATACTTTATTCTTAAAACACAGCATATGGTTACGGGCTATAGCACGTTTTCTGCCTGTCTGTCTTCATGCTGTATGCCTTCTGGTACATTAAACAGCTTTTTATGAGAAACTAAATACTGGGAAAATTTCTGCCATACTGTCAGTGGTCTGGTTGATGTCGACTGCTTCTCCCCAACATGTGCTCATTATTTCCAAATCCTGCTGTTGGCTGGTTTGGTTTGACCATTCAGTAGAGAGCCAAACCAAAACTGACTAAAACACAGCTAAACTCGCCAGATTAAAAACTCAGCTAATGGGAGTCAGGCTGTTCCTGTCAAGCACATGAATGGAATCGTTTTCTGGGTCATTGCCTACTTAATAATGTTGGTTTGAAAAAAAATAGATTTGGTTATGGATGCATATTGAATTAATTTTAAGACAATACGCAAGGCAACCCGAGTCATGACACGACTATGTGTGTGTGCATAATTGTCTTTTCGCCATGGAGGTGCAGTGTGTGTTGATGTGTACAGACGTGCTGAGTCAGCGGTGAGAGTGCACTTTATAGATCCTGTCAGTGAAAAATACAACACATGCACACACACACAGGCGCGCACTTTGAAATCTGTCCCTCGGCTGTTTGTCATAATCTCTCTTCCCCACTCTGTCTGCCTTTCAAAACAAAAAGTCATCTTTCTTTGAATGGTGAGATGCAGCATAAACTCTCCAGACACACACTGTGCAGATAAAAATAATGTGCGAGTGGAAGTGTGTGAGACCTTCCTTTACAAGCTGCAACAGCGAGACTCGAAAATCTACCTGGATACTATAATGAGACCACAAGAGGGCTGACCTTTTAACCGAGTCAACATATGGCCCACTACACCTGTCCGTCTCTGTCTAGCTCGCACAGATAGCCAAGATGTGTGTGATCTTTTCTTTCTCCAAGACAGACCTGAAAATGATGGAGACACTGAAGTAATTTCTGTAAAATGAATCAATTTGGTCGATCGTTTCAGGAGAGAGCCACACTAAAGCAGAATTTTTCAGAGAATGTAAACAGCTCTGGTCTGTTTTTTTTTATGAATGAAATGCAC
Source organism: Dascyllus trimaculatus (assembly GCA_024666655.1). Lineage (NCBI taxonomy): Eukaryota > Metazoa > Chordata > Actinopteri > Pomacentridae > Dascyllus > Dascyllus trimaculatus. Next base: position 10,412,754 of record CM045457.1, on the reverse strand, counting down.
AGCAAATGTGTGTCTGCAAGAGGACGAGTGCAAAAGATACCAATTATGAGGCAATCCGCCAAATGGAACATATTGCAAATCAGTGTGTATATGCGTGTGTCTCTTTGTATGTGTGTGTGTGTGTCTCTTTGAGGTGCCCCAGAGGTATCAAATATTAGCAGACATGCCAAACTGAACATATTGCAGATTAGGGAGGTGGAGGGGGCCTGAGCGATCATTTGGCAACAATGTGCCTCCATCACCACCAGGGGAACAGATAACAAAGATGTTCAACTCATGAGGAAGGGGGGGGAAAAACCTACACACACAAACACAACAACACATGCACATGTTCCATCCCTGCCTTCATGGAGTTTTGACATACCTGCTCTACTTTTGTTTCGATTGTACTTTTTATTACCAGGATTTAACATCACATATCAGTCTGTGATACACTGGATGTTAAACTGCACATAAGTGATTTAAACACCTGAACTGGAAATCAAGGCAGGTTTATGTCAAAAACAAAGTCTAAAAATGACATCTTCTTGATCTATGGCTTGCTTGAATCTGAAGCACAAGTATGTAGTTAGATGACACATTCAGGTGTTGTACTGGTTGCTTTTAAATAATAATGGCACCGCAGAAAATCAACATTTAGTTCAAGCATGTTAATGAAATAGCACAATAAGGGTTTTCTGCACTTTTTGAAACACTCCGATTTAATGTGCAATATTTCATTAACATGTGATATTACTTTTACCTTCAGTATCATTGTCAGTAATACCTTATACTTCTCTATTCTTATTTTAGCTTACTTATTTTATTCATAAATGTATCATACTTACATGTAATTGCTTTTCTACCAGCATTTTCTTATGTTTTTTTTTGTTTTTCTGAGCAATATCTGTCAAAAGAATGTCCTTCAGGATTAATCAACTTTTATCTTACCTTGTAGGTCTGTCTAAAGTTTGATATTACTGATCACAGCATTTTCTGAAACAAGCTATTTTCTGTGCTTTTTGATGTCTCTGTTCCAAATTGTATCTTTCTGATAGAATTCAAACTGTGGTTGCCGGTTGTGATAAATCAGGTCCCAAAATCATTAATAAAGGTGCCTCAGGGTTCAATATTAGGTCCACTGCTCTTTTCTATCTAAATAAATTTGATTTGTTTTCCCACTCAGCACTGACATATATATATTTTTTATACTGATGACACCATGTTGTACCACATTGGCCACACTGCAAACTACTTCTCCTTCTTCAGATTATTCTAAACAGCAAAAAGACTAAATGTGTCTATATTTTAAAAAGTGATCTAATAATTGCAGTCCAGCATTAAAAATATCAAGAGTTTGGCGACACAGCAGATTGCCCTACGGAGCTCATGCAGAACATCTTCCTCAAGATGGGGTTCTTACACAGCAACGGACTCTGTTTCTCCTATGAGAGCAGAAAAAATTCATTATCCAATCCACCACAGTGTCCACATTGGATTATGGAGAGATCCTGCGTGTTCATGCTGCTGCCACCACCATTAAAACCCCAGACGCCATCTACCACAGCGGCCTGCGATTCATTACTGCACAGTTATCGCAGTCACTACTGTGAGTTACAGGAACAGGTTGGCTGGACATCACTGGAAAACGCCTCATTCACACAATGAAGACTGGATTCTATTTGCAACTACAAATGGTATTTGTGTGAAATAACTGAAATAAATTGAAATATCCTGTAACTTCAACATGTCATTCAGATTCAAATGGTAAATGGGTTGCACTTATTTAGTGCCTTTTTCTACCTTAGTGGTATCCAAAGCGCTTTGCAATGTGCTTCGCATTCGCCCATTCACACACACAGTCACACACCAATGGCGACTGGCCTGCCATGCAAGGTGCTTGCCTGCCATTGGGAGCAACTTGGGGTTCAGTGTCTTGCCCAAGGACACATCAGCATGCGTAATGGCTAGGGATCGAACCACCAACCTCAGATCAGTGGACAACCTGCTCTACCACCTGGGCCACAGCTGCCCCTGTTCATTCAAGAGTTATTATGATTCAAAGTCTGTGAGGCTTAAATCTAAATGCGACCTACTTTGATCGATGTTAACAATAAAGACAAACTTTCTGATGAGGTTAACAAATGCATTCATCTGGCAGATCAGGTGGTAACAGCATAAACAAAAACAATCTATCAGGGTGACAGTTAGAAAACAAACATGTGATGCAACGAGGATGTAAGACAACCATTAAATCCAAGAACGCTTCTAACAGCAAGGAGTTCTACTCTATTCATCGAGCTTGTACACAATCACTGCAACTGTGTCAACGTATTCCTCATTCCCTGCTGACGTCTTGTTCCTTCTGCATCCTTGTTGCTCTCATATCTTTACGAAACATCTCACTGCAGGATTTTTGAGACTACGTACACAAAATAACTTAAAAATGAGAGGCATTTTACCAGACTACAGCAGTGTTTTCACCCCTACAATGAGGCAGAACATGGAGAATCTAAATGGAAAGCAAGCAGATGCAACTAAAATTGGAGAATATGCAGAATTTCTGTGTAGATTCATCCCAACAATAGACAATATATAGGAGAATTTATTGACAGTGCATTGAATCTGTAAAAATCTGTTACCACCCTTATCTATAAAGTGAATTAATTCCAATTTCCATTTTCCACAGTGTTTTTTCAGGCTTTTAGCATAGTTACGGCACGGCTACGCATGAAATGTATGGGTTTTAATCGGTCTGGTTAGCCCATTAGTTGAAACACTGGTGTTCCAGCTTCTCTCTGAGCCATGGATTGTTAAGATTCCATGAACTGGACAGAGATTCAGGTTACAAACTGATTTCCATTTCAAAATGCAACCTTCAGTATATCCCAACAGTGTAGCTTAAAAAAGAAAATTTATATCATTGACCCACCCATCACCCTGACTGCTCTCCTTTTTTTTAATCAAACGAAACCATCATGCATATTTGCATGTTGTCAAACCAGTTTCATCTGATCGAACTCTGCCGTCAAGCAAGTTTTTTTTTTTTTTTTTTGGACTCCTAAATCACTCTCTCTCTCTCTCTGAATAATATTTTGTCAGAGTCATGGCCGAGGCTGACCCAGTGTTGGAAAGGCTGATGAATATCCAACAGGCTCTGGGTGACTGACTTATTAGGCCGAAGCAGCCTGGAGCTACATATACATTCAGGGCCACTTGACACACTGCAGCCCTTTGCTCTGACTACTTTTACTACTATATTAGATCAAGGTGCAAGAATAGAGGGGTTGAGCAGAGCATGGCATTATAAACCTTGTGTAAGATGGTGTTTGTGTAGCTATTGAAAATCCAATTGATTTGTCACACATGCTTAAGAATTTAAAGCCAGTCTGCAAGGCTGTACGTCACAGTGGCATAGTAGAAGCGGTTTTAGCTAAATGCTTATGCTATTGTGGCAACATGCCAACAATAACAATGCTAACATCTTGGTGTTTTGTGTGGTTACCGTCTTAGTACAGTATGTTAGCATTAACTTTAACTAATCAGCATTGAACACCAAGACGATGGGAATGTTTTGCAAGTATTTGGCCATAGATCGAAGTATTAAATGGGTTGAAATTTTGATCTGATGGAAAATCAACTGAGCCAAATGTCAGTCCAAATAATTTAGTAGTTGGCATTGAAACAGAAATTCAGTAGTGCTACAGAGAAAGAACCATCAGGATTCATCCTCTGGGAGCTATGAATGTCACAAAAAGGTGTACGTCAAGTTCTTGAGATACAGCTAAAATTAAACATTATACATAAAGTCCATTGCAATTAAAATCTATAATCAACACATCTCCACTTGAAGACACTGAACAAGTTTTTTTTTTTTTGCTGTTTGATCCTGCTTTGGACATTGTTGTAACAAGCTTTAAATAGCATAAAGAACATGTCCAGGTCTGCCAAGTACTAGAGGTGTTGGGGGTGCTTTGTAAAACTATAGCTCTGCCAAGTTCAGGTACAGGCTGTTTGAAAGGTGGGGATTAAATGGAAAAGCTGTCACATAAGTTAGACGCATCAGTGGTGACATTAAACATATAGACATTGTGTTGTGATGAGTGATGATTCACAGGATGGGCTAAAGACACTGCATTTTATCTTATCTTATAAAACGTAAGATGCAAGATGTATTACAGCAAACAACTCCCTCTGTAGAACAGCATTACAATATAGGTAATCTGACTCACCGGATGCAGACTGTGCTTAAAAATGTTTCAGATAGTCTTATTCCATCTTGTGAATAACCCACTTCCTATATAATCAAGGAAGCTTTTCAAATAAAGGATGCAATAATGCTTTTTAGTTTAACTGAGAACGAAAATAGGAATGCACTGTAATGGATAACAACTAAGGTAATGCAAAAGAAAATGAGCAGCAAAATCTCCATTTCAGTCTGCAGCTCTGGCCAGATAACCCTGCGTGTGCAAATGTGTACGCGCACACCCACATTCGGTGTTAATAGAGTATTATCTTGGCTGTAAGCTCTTAGATTTTCATGCCGAACATTTAGCTTGCCTATTAATACACTTTAATAGGGGTCAACGCCACTGTGTCGAGGGAAAATGCACACATAGATGCAGAGACTCACAGTTTCTGCTCTCAGGTCTAATAACTTGCATGCACGCACACACACACACACCTAGTACTCTGTGGTTAATTCTGTCTTTAGTAGTGACTGAATCAGGTTAAAGAAAGTAATTAACTCATAATAGCCCCAAACACACTGCCAATTACCATGATGTGTGTGTGCTTGCATGCTCATGTGCACACTGATTATTGTGCTTTGCTTAGTGTCCGTGAGGATTAATGAAAACATACATTTCATCTACGTCTGTGGACATGCTTGTGAAATACCATGTGGGTGCTTGCTGTGACTATAGTCTGTTTGTGTGTGTGTGTGTGTGTGTGTGTGTGTTTCCTTCCTGGAGTGTGTGGATAAATTAATAGATTTTTTTTTCTTAGTCGGGGCGTATTGGGAAATTAGTGCTACAAAATTAAGTGTGATTGCCCTAAAGGCCTTTTCCATTATTACTTAACGCTGTTTGGAGTATAGACAGTCAGCTCAAAGAAAGAGAGAAAACAAGGAAGAAAGAGGGGGGGAAAGGGGGAGAAAGAAAAGATCAAGAAAGCCGAGAAAAGGAAGTTAAATGGTCATTCAGTCAGGCAATCTGTCAGGCAGTCAGTCAGTAAAGCTGTCACTCTCTGACAGCGTGGAACAGAGCGCATTACAGCAGCAGAGGCACAGTTTGTTGATCTCAGTGAATCAGATCTCAGCTGGCGTCTGGCTGTTTGCTGCCTGCTGTCAGTCACTTTCCCAAACACAACAGCTTATTTTTCTGTGCTCTGCAGTGATGGCAGACATGGAGACAGGCAAAAAAAGAGGCCGGCTAACACACTGTCCAGAGTTCATCAATCACACAGTGGTGTTTTGCATTACTGGCTGAATCTCAAGGCTGTGTGAAGGCCATATGAAGATAGTCCTGGAATGAATTTCAAAAAGGTATTGATATAGTGGTGAATAATTTTGCAAGAAAAAGAGGCCAGTGCCTGACATTAAACTGAAGTGCATGGACTGGAAAAGTACGGGGAAGATAGAAAGTAGTTCAAAGCTGTATTAACTCAGATTTTTGACATTACAACCCCACTTAACCAGCTTCAATCAAGTCAACTGGAACCGTATTGAAAAGGTGTTTACTGAACAGTCATCTAGCTGAAAATACCAGGCAGTGACAGACAAATCAAAGTAACCCTGTCGAACTAAACTGTATTCTCGAATATATTTTGAAAGCAATACAATTCTGCTTTGAAACAAATGTATTTTGTAGTGAAAAGGTTAGACTGCAATGTAGTCCACATCAGGAAGTAGGATGGTAGGAGGATAACAGGGGCCAGGAGACTCCAACCCTGTCTCCACAAAATTACGTTCCTATATGTACAACTAATCTGCACTGAGAGATGCATTTTGAAAAGAACAAAATTTTGATTGGAGATAAATGTGATTTGTGGGATGATGAGGTGAGACATAAAATTGGCTTTTTCACATCATGTAGGAGGCCACATCAGTGTACATATGTATGAGTTTTGTGTTTTTCATGTGGGGATTCATCAAGGCACAGTTCACCTGTAGGGATCATCTCACCTTGCTCCAAGCCATATATGAAACACAAACAGTGCCTAATTTGTAGAGCAGGATTTCAGTGCTGACCCAACACCCCAGGGGAGAAAACCGCAATGAGACATGCAGCATATTGAACTCGTACATCTATATGTTCACAGCCTTCTATTCTACAAGTTTTAATAAGCAATATTCATCTCCCAGTTCTGCTGTTTTATGATGGTGAGTCAACAAAGTCAGTCAACAAATCCCAAGAAAGTGTTCGTCCATCTCCCAACACTTTCAAAGTAAAAGATTTCCATAAACAGCAAACATTAATCTCACAGACAACAGCAGTAGATTTCTTTGGGACTGTTTTCTGCTGTGCATTAATACATATTTGATGCTGTAGTGAGTATTTACAGCAGCAGGATGAACGGAGCACAAGGGACTGATTCAAAATAAACTGCAGCTTGTGTGTTCATGATGTTGAAGGAATATGTCAGCGCAAATGTGTGGCACTGGAAAAAAAATATTTTGCACACACACTCAGCAGCCACTTGATTAGGTACACCCGTTTAACTGGTTGTTAACGCAAATATCTAATCAATTAATCACATAGTAGCAACTCAATGCATTTATGCATGTAGACACGGGAAAGAAAATCTCCTGAAGAATGGGGAAGAACGGTAATGTAGGTGACTTTAAACATAGTTCTTGGTACATCTTTCAGAAACTGCTGGGATTTTCAAGCACAGCCGTCTCTGGGGCTTACAGAGAATGGTCCGAAAAGGAGAAAATGTCCAGTGAGCTGCAGTTTTCTGGGCGAAAATGCGGTCAGAGCAGAATGGCCAGACTAGTTCGAGATAATAGAGAGGCAACAGTAACTGGAATAAACCACTTGTTACAAGGAAAAGACCATCTCTGAATGAACAACACTTCAAACCTTGAAGCAGATTTGCTAAAGCATCAGAAGACCACTTCGGGTGTCACTTCTGTCAACTAAGAACAGGAAACCGAGGCTAAAATTCACGCAGGCTCTCAAATATATGTCAATAAAGAAAGGAAAAGTGTTGCCTAATCTGACATTCAGATGGTAGGGTCAGAATAAGGGGTAAAGAGCATGAAAGCATTGATCCATCCCATCTTGTATTAAGAGTCCAACCTGGACTCCCTCCAGGCTCCTTTTAACAATGTGTAGTGGAGTTATCATAAACGTCCTGTAAAAGCTATGAGAGCTAATAATCTTTCTGTGATTATTATTATTATTGTTATTATTAATTTAAGTAACATGTTTTGTTCTGTTCTCTCTTTTTGTTTTTGTTAATTAACAGCTGACTATGTATTTTGGCACCTCTAATCCTATGGGTGGGTATGAGTGGGTATGGGTGGGGCAGGAAATCCAATGTGTCAGCATCCAATAAACAATGCTTTTTTGTGCCTGGGGAATGAGTAGGTAGTAAGTGAACTAAATAATGTATTCACAAGATATATATTTCCTACTCTTATGGGATGTAAATTCTAAAAATCAATAAAAAGATTAATTAAAAAAAGAGTCCAACCTGGTACGAGCAATACGTACCTAATGAAGGGGCCAGTGAGTGTATGATGATTACCTCAAGGAAAACACATAAGAACAGCGGACTTGTTCATTAAATACATATCAGGAGCATCTCTGTAATCAGCCCAAACACCGACTGTATGAACATGGCCAAATAAACCAGTGGATAGAGCTCAGGCAGTGTGTGTTTAGATGAGAGTGCAGTCGGTCAGTTAGTCTATCAGCTACTCAAGTCTCTTAGTCAGCAAGTCAACAAACAGCTGGTCAATGACTCAGTGATTTAACGCGCCGCTCTCTCTTTCTCTCAGCTTGTCACTCATTGACTGAAGCATTCAGCCAGCCAGCCAGTCCACTTACCGAATCCATTTCCATTATTCTACATGACTGTTTCCTCCTCAGCGATGTTAATCATATTAACGTGCTGAATATAGAGCAGTTAGAGTTCCAAATGCTAATAAGTGACCAAGTCTGCAAACACACACCAGCACAGACAGAAGTGGGAGGAAGAACAGAGGCGGAGAAGAGCTTTTTCTCTTCCTCGTTCTTGCTCTGCTTTTATGTTTTTTATTGTTTTTTTTTTCCTGTCCTGGTGGGAAAAAGAAAAGATAAAAGTGCTGAGGAATAAAGCGAGACAGTGAAACAAAGAGAAAGACAGATTTGTATGGAAGTTTATAACTTCATAACATCATCTGAAGACAGATGGTAATGCATTTTTTTTTCATAATCAGAGCATCACACTGCTAAAGAGCAGCAACTGACGGGAAAACAGCCTCTGAATGACACACACACAGAGCCGGGGCTGGCAGGGGGCATGTACTGGAAACAACTTGAGGCATTTTTTTTTCTCCTCTTATTTAGCTGAAGCCACCCAAGGCGACACACACACAGAGGCAAATACACACACTCTTATTTAGTTATGCCACCTAGGGCGAGACTTCTACATAACATCTGTCCAACATTTATCTGCCCTGACGCAGCCTCTCAGCAAGAGATGGATGAGATGGAGGAGGAGGTGAGGGAGATGCAGGGAGTGAGGCGGATAATGCAGAGGAGGGGAGGAAATGACGACGGAGGAAAAACAGAAGGTAACAGGGCGCACGAAAGGTCAAGGATATGATGTCGGAAGAGGCAAAAAAGACTAAGAAGAGCAGATATGTGGTAAAAAACATGGACAAAGATAGAAGGAGGAGGAAAAGAAAGACGTCAAGTGAAGACAGAAATGAAGACGGTTGAGGTTTGGTGAAGAAACAGTCTCTTGCTGCCAGTTTGGAAACTCATTTTTTAAACACAAATAATGAATTTCCTGCTCTGCTAGTTTGGACAGAAGCTTTTTATTTTTATTCCTGGACTAATTACCCGGTATACGTTCCAAGAGATCTGGAGTCTGTCGTCTCAGTTTTGCCTGCTTTGTCTCATTATTTTCATAGTTTTTGATAGGAGAGTTGAAAGTAATTCTATCTGGAAGGATTAAGAAAAGAAAAACTGTGAAAACCGCTCATGTGAAGTGCAAAAACAGTTGCAGTCTCGCTTTTAGTGTCTGCGGTTCAAACACGGGCTCAGTCACAACACTAAAGCGCCCGCTGACTTGCCGTTTTTGCGCAGCTTGTTTGGACAGAAGGATTGTAGGATTGTTGGTAAACTGCCTCAGAAGCGAAGACAACTGTACTACGAAACTTGGAAAGGCTCAAGGAAATGAGGAGAAGTTTTCAGGAATATGAAATTAAAGACTAGAAAATGCTTGTGTCTTAGTTTTACCACACACGTTCTATCTTTCTATGTGGGCTTGGCACTATAAGCATCCCATTTCACATCACATGTCATCACTTGATCAATTTTTGATATTAAAATATTGATAAAGGCACCTTTAAATTGTCAGTTTTACCTGTCAGACAGAATACAGATCTCTGGTATTTGAGCTCCTGCCTCTGTGGATGAGCAGTATGTAAACAGAGGGTTTTGTATGCTTGTAAAGCCCTTTGAGGCAAATTTGTGATTTTGGACTCCGTACATAAATCTAACCCGACTCAACTCATGCATTTGCATTAAACCTTGGCAGTGGACATAAATTATGCCCCACAACATTGTCCAAGTTGAGCGTAATTGCTACAAAACCTCGACATCACACATCCGACAAGCGTATGTGGAGGAACCATTCATCTAACTTAGTGGAGGCTCTAACTTACAGTGATCACATTAAAAAAGTTGCTTTATGTTGTGATATAAAGGCAAACTGTACTATGGGATGTGTGCTGGTGCTTTTGTTAGTGAAGAGCAGCCTAAAAAATGTGTGTTTATAGTTTTACTGAAATGACAAGACGAGGAAGTGAGAGGCTGCTCACCCACATTCAAAGGAAAAGTCATTAGTGCTGTTGGAAATGCTTAATAATACTGATATGAATGCTGCTGTCTGACTGTAACCTTTGAGAACTGTTTCCTCATTCGAACTGAATAGTAAAATCAAGCCAGAGGCTCCGCTAGCTCTTTACACTGACACTTATTTATGCAGTTTGTTACTACGCTGGATTTAGCGCACTCTTAAACACGCATGACACTTTGTATATTCATACACAGTCTGAAAGGCCATTTGCTCAAATGTCACATGCTCATGTGACTTATTGTCTGCATGAGTGTGTATTTGTCTACAATTACATTTAACACCATTTTCTCATATCAGTTATTCAATATTTCATGAGCTTGTTTTGTATATGGGCCCTATGAGTATAATTAACAGATAAATTTCCCTGCTTTGTCAGTTAGATGTGTGCACAGCTGGTGTGTAACAGCCTGCACTGCCTGTATACACACCCAGACTATCACTGATGGACGGCATGTGAATGAATGTAGGTCTGTTTGAGGGCAGTTATGTGTTCAGCTCTGTCTGTGTCTATCTTGAACTATAAGAGGCTTTAAATTTTAACATGTGTAGAGAAGCAGCTCTACTGCAAGCAGAATAACTGATGCGGACTTTTAAAGTTAGACTTTACATACTGCAGTATTCTACTGACAACACAGGATACTAGTGAGTAATCACATTCATGTTATACCAGTACAGACACGTGACAGTGAATATTTAGAGTAACCCGGATCAATCAGTGGATGCATTTTATAACTCCCTTTTATATCCTCAAGGATAGTTATACTCAACAAAGTAATGAAATACTCCTCATTAGCATAGCTACAGAGAACCTCTCAACAGGCCACAACAAGAACTTTTCTCTATTGCTTTGACTTTAATGTATTTAATGTATGACGCTAAATAAATGCCTTCAGTAACGCCCCATATAATACAAGTCAGTGTAGTCTTCTCTCAAAATATGAACATATTTGTGTCCGACGAACAATTATTCAGGAGTAAAGCATTTAACTAGATGATGGTTTCAATCTTTTGTACATTTAAAAACTCAATATCAATTTGTTTATGTATAAAAATGTCTGTGCATATTTTTCTACTTCCAGATAATTTGGTGCAATATGGTTAACATTTGTGCAATATTGGTACGCCTTTCTCAGCATTTCTACTCACAAATACACCTGTGCAATATGTACAATATTTATTTTAATATCTTTTCATCTTTATCTGACATTTACAAATTTAGCTCACTTAAACATTAACCTGCCAGCATAACTATTGTATTGTTGTTACACTGCTAAAACTAAAACTAAAACCTATGATCATTATTATTATTATGACTAATATTTGTTCATGGTTTAGGTTTGCTTGGATGCATTAGTAAAACCTGCTTGTTTAAGGTTAGGAAAAGACTGAATAACTTCTTAGTTAAGGGACCTTTGTTGCCATGGTTACAGCAATAAACGTTTGGTTAGGACAAAGAAATAACTGAGGCAATTGTTATACAAAACCAATAGACCTGCGGTAAGTTACAGGAAACAAACACTGGTCTCTCTTGTTAAAGTCTAGTGTTTTTGATCCATCCATCCACCCCAGCCTCCTCCCTGCAGACTCCATGAAAAAAAAAAAACATCACCTCACTTCCTTCTGTGTTCTGGTCAAAATCTCTGTGGCCACAAAGGTTCTGCCCCTTTGAGCCCAAGCATATGCTGTTTTGGGGCATTTACTAAAACCACTCATGCTCTGGTTTCTCTTGGGAGGTCAGCCGCTCCAGTCTGTAATGCTCACTGCGATGACGGTTCTTTTCCAGGTTTTTTTTTGTTTTTCCAAAAAAAGCACAATTCTGTCCTCTAAATTATATAAAGTCTGTGATGTTTTTTTGAGTTAATCCTGAAGTACAAAACAATGTCTTTATCCTTCTAAACAGGTTTTCTAGTTGGAGCTTTCTGATTCATTCTTCCTGAGTGCCCAAGGGCAAAAATCCCAGTTTTAAATGCCTGGTGGTCATCCAGAATCCAGTGAACCACAGAGCTACAGACATCTTTTTAAAGTTTAGAGAGAGATCTGTCCAGGTACATCTAACCAACAGTGGTTGACTTGGCAGCTTTATTGATTAAAGCCTAGAAGGACAACAGACCTTAATGCATCAGCTGTAGATTGAGATAAAACAGTGATACAGTGGAGCATCGTTCTGTCACAGCTGTAAGAAGTTGTTTAGGGGTCAGGGGTCGTGGGGTAACTAGACTATGTTGCCCTTTAAGCATATTTCAGTGGTTTCTGTGGTCCGGCTGAGTTTGGGCCTTTCTGGAGCCACACAGGGACAAGCCCTAAGTCTAAATGTGGACTCTTAACATTTCCACCCCAGCTGAAATAATGAGATTACACAAATTGTCCATTGGGAGGATGGAGTCAGTCCCATGTTGGCTCAGATTTATTTTGGCTTCATTCCCCATGTGTTCCCTAGTTTTCATAGAACTGTCCACTTGAATTTATGTAATTATGAGACAAGTAAAGTATTGTTTGGATCTAGACTGTAGAACATGGGGCCAAAGATGCTCCAGCCTTCAGCCCATATCAGTTACTCTGAGCAGTCACATTAGTGAAACATGGGCTCATTTACAATAAGTTAGAGTTAACATTTCTCAGATGTCAATAAATTAAGTGTACAGAGTTTTGGGTGACCACATGCTACAACTGGCCCCAGAGAGAAGCAATACTATTGTCATGACCACTTATTTCAAAGACGGGTGGCAGAAGCCAAAAAGACAGACCTCGGGGTAACTGGGTTAAATCCTTTAAAGCATGTCAGTGAGCAAGACCCCAGCTAATCCAGCTGTCTAATTTTAAATTAGTACAAGACAATGATGAAAAAAAAGTGTGTTTCTTGTTGCACACTAAAATAAATAAAGAAATGAGTTTAAATGAAAAATCCAACAGCAAAGTCTTGGAAGAGTTGAAACCAGTGCACTGAGCACGCGACACTCTGTGTTTCAATGGGCTGCAAGTGAATATTTCAGTGGCCATGTGAGATAAACAGCTGCCTCAGTCTCTGCTATGTTTGCTGCAATGCTCGTCAAAGCCCTAACATATTGATGTTGATTGTGCTGACAGTTTATTGAATAGATGTCAGAAATTCTCACTGTCTATGTCTGGGATAGTGATAGAAAACAACATGTGGATAAGTGCAGGTGAAAGACTAGTCACACTCACACATACAGTATGTATAGACGTATATTTTCTCTCTATTCTTTTGCTCTCTTCCTCATTATCTGTCTCTTTTCTTCTTCTTTGCTTATATTTTTTCTTTATCTGTTCAATTTGAGCATGCTGAGAGGTCACAGACAAATAGGGAACACTAAGTCCATTTCAAATCACAAAGTGTGTATACATGCTCAATCAAAAGTAATCATAACGATATAAAATAAACATTTTTTATAATGGAGGGCTGTAAATCAGGGCATAAGCTGCTGCCAGTTGTTAGCAAATCTGCAGACAAATCCTTAACCAGCCTATCGCTTTATTCAGATAGCATTAGCCTTTTGATACATGAGATAAAGAATTTCCAGTACAGCAGAGGAGGCAGAAGAGAAAGGAACCACCATAGATATTAGAGATCAAATCAACCTGCCATGGCTCATGACCAGCTGCTTGTATGTTCTCCCTTATACTTCTGACTGTGTGATTCATTTTGAGGGTATTTTCAGCCTTATGAATACAAAACAATACAATACAGTCCAGCATTCATTTTTATTTCACCTTTATTTAACCAGGAAAGTCCCATTGAGATTAAAAAACTCTTTTTCAAGGGAGTCCTGGGGCTTCATTTAAAGTTGAATGAGCCGGATTGGATACTGAATGAATGAAATGTGGTGAATAACTGGATTTGTGATTTGTAATATAGTGTCTATTCTTATTGCTGAATGGAAAAAGAAACTGTTTAGAGAACAGTAATGGCCATCAATGCATCTTTCACATGTAAATTCATTAGGATCAGTTGGAAGCAATACAGAAATATGGAATGTAAACACATTAGCTTCTATTATAGCCCAATCTGACTTCTGTTTTAAGCCTTTTCAATATGTTCAGTTAGAATTGGGATGTATTGACTGATGTTAGTCATTTCCAGTAACACAAAGGAAATAAACCAGAGGAGCTAAGACATGAATTACATGATGCCATCAACCTTAATGTGCTAATATTAACAATAAATGTGTTAAGTTGTCCTACTACAACAGGTCCAATGACAGCTCTGTCCATTCAACACCTGTACACCTGCTGTCCGTGAAAACCACAGAATCCATGAGACAATTCAAAATCCTTCTCCTCACGTACAAAGCTCTTAATCACCAAACTTCAGAGCATCATAAAGACCTGATTGTACCAACTGAGCACTTTGCTCTCAGACTGCAGGTTTCCTTGTGATTCCCAGAGTTTCCAGAAGCAGAACGAGAGGCAGAGCCTTCAGTTATCAGGCTCTTCTGTGGAATCGGCTCCCAGTTGTCTTTAGGAATCAGATACCAACTTTTCCTTTAGGATCAGGCTTAAAATTTTCCTCTCTGATAAATCTTACAGTTAGGAGTGGCTCAGGCAATCCTACACCATCCCGTAGTTATGCTGGTATAAACTCAGACTGATGGAGGACTCCCATGATGCACTGGGCACTCTCCTGTCCTTCACTCTCCATTCATTTATATGCCACCACTGCATGTCACTAATTTTGTCTCTTCTCTCTCCTGTAGATTGTGTTTTGTTTTCTTTGCAGGTAACTGACTCTGGAGCTTCACCAAACTTCTCAGTGCTTACTGATCTTTTGTACATTGCTTGATTCTTGGTGCTATCCTTTATCCTCACCCTGACCTGGCAAGGCAGTTAGCTGTCCTCCCTGAGCCTGGTTCTACAAGACTTCATTTTGAAGGGAATTTTTTTCTTCCCACTGTTGCTGAAATGTTTGCAACAAGAGAATCATCAGATGTCTTGAGGTTTCTCTCGTTATTATAGTATTGTAAGGTCTTGCACTTATTATGCGAAGCATCCTGAGATGACTTGTCTTTTTTATTTGACTCAATATAGAAATAACTGATTGAACTGAATTGTAAAAGACCTATTTATACAAGCCCACAGGCTCATATTTGCATTTCTAAGTGAGAACAACTGTGTGGGTGAACAGTGAGTGTGTAGGGGCTTTAACCTGCTTATCTACACTAACTGGGTCACAGTGTGGGCTTATTTGTACACTTACTCATAAGTGTTGCGGTAATAAGTATGTAGACTTACTGTTCATTCATTGTGTAAATCATGACTCTTCAAAACATGAACTGTGACTATTCCTACTAAGAATGTATTTATTGAACGTAGTGTTAAACTGCTTCAGTCCTGCTGAAGCTGCATGAAGAACCCATTCAGGGCCTGAGATTTTCTAATGATGATGTACTGCTGCTGAATATACCCTCTATTGCAGCTCCATTGTCTTCTCTATATCCCATAATGCCAATCTACCCTTCATTTAACTCCATCTCGGTCTAGACTAGGGAGGGCGATAGAGGGATGGAAGAAAGGATGAATGGAAGCAGTGAGCGGAGAGAAAAAGAGGAGGACGAGAGAGGAGAGAAGTAGACACATAGTGGTCTATGTGTCTCTACTTGGTTTAATGATTTATACGGAGAGGAACCTCATCCCGGTAAAAAATAGCACCAGTCTTGTTGTAACAATGTGCTGTGAGTCATGCAACAGCCTGTTAAATAACAAGCAGTAGAGAGGTGGAAAGGCAGATAGAAATAGAAGAGGGAGAGGGGGGGATGATGAAAATGAACGAGAGACAGAAAGAGAAGGAAAGACAGCATTCTTAGTGGAGCAACATGGTCTGAGTCATGCGCTAATCAACCAAATAACATCGGATGTGCAAGCGGTGTGATTATACAAAACCAAAGCAGGAGCAAGATTGTACAGTTTACAAATATTGACTGTAGACTGCAGTAACAATTTGACATTTCCCACAAAATATACTGCACCAAAACACAAAAACAACAAGGCAATATGTCTTTCAACAACACTACAGCTGCCTAGTAATTCACACTATGAGTAAAGGCACTCAAGCATTTGCATGTGGTCAATAAGCAATGAAAAGGACACACGTAGTCAATATGCCTCCATTACTGCTAAAGCTAAACGAGTCTCTTGTTCCACATCTTAAATCATACGTCTCATGTAATGCTATGTGTAATTTTAATTAAAAGGCTTTCTCCACCATGGTGCTTCTATTAAAAGACAGGAGAACAATGAGAGAGACTTGAAGAGAGAGCGGCAGACACACTAAGAAAAAGAATGAGACGACGGTAGCAAGAGGTACTTGTAATTGTCTATAATTAATTGGAGCCTCATTAATCACATTCTCATCTAACCTAATGTCTCACTCCGTGGTCCCAGACAATGGGCAGAGAGCGGGCGGAGGGTGGAGTATGTGCATGTGTGTCGCGAGCAAACAGGGTGTTGTGTAGCAGCAGTTAATGAAATGGGTGGTTATCAAGGCAAACAGGCTTCATTAAGTCCAGTGTAATGACCTGTGTCACATTTCATCTCATCCTCGCTCTCTCGCTGCGTCTCTTGGCTCTCTTTCCTCTCTACCTCTTTCCTTTCACTTAGCACTTAAAGGAGAATTACACTGAAATTAATTAAAAGTTCTCCTGATTTTTTCTCCCTAGAATTAAAGCACAGGGTGAATCAATATCATTCAAACTTTTTCATTAATGGTGCTTTTTTAAAAATTAGGGACTTCAGAGATTGAGAGATTGTGTTTATATAATGCCAGTAGTCTAATGTTGCTTTATTGTAAATATAAGTTCCCAAAAAAACAAAGTCAGTCCCCATTAGCTGTTTATATACTGATGAGCCAAAACCAGCCTGAACTCAACAGAAAAAAACTAGAATGGTCAGTTGCTGAATGGAGTGAAGATAACCAGTGTTTATGTAGGCAACAACTGGCAGTTCTGTAACTAAATGCAGGTAAATCTCTGAAATTTTCAAAACCAAGTGACGTCACTGTTAATCTATTTGAAGCAGCGGAGTGTACATTAAATAGGGAAGGACTCATCACCGTGGTAACAAAAGAAATTGAAAAGAAATCTGTGAAATAGTGTACTTTAACCCAAACTATGATCTTCTCCCAATCCTGACCAAACAGAGACTGAAAACAACTGAGTAATAAGTCAGCTATATTTGAAAATATTGGCCCCAAACAGAACAAAAATCTCACTGTCTTGGGTAAAAGTCCAGTATTTGGCTATTGCCACCGCTACGCCCACCTCTGAATGAAGAGTTTTGGAAGCACCCATCTTTGTCCTTTTGGCAATCAACCTATTCTGTTGTCTAGTTATCAGGAGATCTTGACCAAAACCATCTGCCTGTTGCTTCTACTGGCCGCCAGAATCATTACATCCCCAACCCATCGAAATGGATAAAGTCTAAGAGTAGCGCTTTGCCCTCGTCTCATCACTGCCACTGGGAGTCCTTGAGCAAAGGCCCATACAGCCTCCTGTTGAGCAGCTCATGGAGAGGGTTTGTAACTGTGCTGGTATTAACAGTGGCTTGAGATTGTTTTTGTGCTCAAAGTAAACATTTTGCTCTGATGATTAGGCAGAAGAAAGCTCAACTAGTGTCAGGAATCCATTTGAAAGAATACAAATAGAGAGTAAATTGCATGGCAGTTTTCAGGCAAAAAAAGACAAGAGTAGAATTTGACCTGAAAGTGGTGATGATGGAAAGGTCAGGCAGTCACCAAAACCATTTGAACTGTCAAATTCCATTGTATTGCTCATCTTTTGCTCCACTACAAGCTTTGTTTTTATTCAGGATTTTTAAAATGTTACAAAGGGAACAATTAAATGACTCCTCGAACCCATCCTGCACTTGTCCAGTGTCAGAACTGGGCAGAGCTGTGTCCATTCCCACTGTGACATTCCTACTCCCTTCGTATGTTTACTGGCTAGTTGAACACAAGTAAAATAGCAAGAGATCTCTCCTTTCAACTTTTTATTTTCATCCCTCAAAGAACTATTTTTGTCATTTTGAATAGTCGAGTTCAAGCTTATGAATTCATTCCAGGGAAGACTGTCTGAAAACACTGATCATGTCCTCTCTGTGTCTTTCTTTTGTGCTTTAGTACCCTGAGTTCACGTATTTCATATGACACGATTGAATCGGAGTTCATCTGAAATCCTCAGCATCAGCGAAAAACTGTTTTTGTGCAGAAGAGTTCCTGATGCAGTTTTACTTATACCTGTAATGGAAAATTGCAATCTGTTATCTGTCTAGCTACTTAGTTCAATTATGCCCATCTATACCTAAGAGCAGCAGGCTGCTACCCTGTATTGATTGATAGGAAATGAACACAGCAAAAGTTTCTTCTTCGTGGCTGTTTATGGTGGATGTTGCCAAAAGTTCAATACATGCTGGTGGGTAAGTGAAGTAAAATACAGTTTCCAGCACATAAGCTTATTGTATTTCTCATCTTCAAATCAATTGCTGTCAATTGAAGAAGCACTGAAAACATTTGGATTTGTCTTTGCAGTTAGCAAAGAGACAGAAAACAGACAGAAGCCATCGCTGAGGGCTCAGGCTGGGGGGGAAAAGCACAGGTGAAATGTTTCAGTGAGTCACATAAGGAGGGATAAGGCAGAAAGATTGGTAGGGAAGGCGATGACATTCAAATTCAAAGCAAAGCAGCGGAGTGAAGTCACTGTAGGTCAGACTGTCTGGCCAAATCAAGCCTGATGCACACAATCACACAATAAAGACGCAAAGAAAACACACAGAGAGATGCAAGATCAGTCCAAAAGTGCACTGCAGACACACACACACACACACACACACACACACACTCAAGAAAGAGCCTGAGAACACATGATGAATTCATCTGGTTGAAGTGGAAATAACCTTCTCAGAAAGATTCTCCTGTCCCCTCTCCCTTGT
Organism: Dascyllus trimaculatus; assembly: GCA_024666655.1. Lineage (NCBI taxonomy): Eukaryota > Metazoa > Chordata > Actinopteri > Pomacentridae > Dascyllus > Dascyllus trimaculatus. The sequence goes on along the minus strand of CM045457.1, from coordinate 10,393,761 downwards.
TACAGAGATACAAATTACTCTCAGTCAGATTATACACAGGACAAAAGATATTCAGGTCGCTAAAAGGTTACACTGACATGCTTTATAATAAATTTAGTTTCCCTTTTGTCGCTATTACCTCTTTCCTGTCCCATCTATACTCAGCTTTCCCTTTGTTCAGCGTCTGCTTCGACTATGTTCTTTCCTAAACTTTCCCACCACACCTCGTCTTTCCTTCCTCCTGCTCTCTGCCATTTCTGCAAAGTTCACCGACTTCTGCTCCAATGCTCTTGAGCAAAACACTTAACCTTTAATTGCTCCACTGTAGCCACTTATTGATTAACAGTAGAAAGCTGCTGCGACTTAATTCGGTGTTTATAATGAACGAGCGCACTCGCAAACCGTCTGAGGAAGATATTTAAGGTAAGCGAGCGCTTCAACGGTTAGATAATTGAATCATTATCTGCTCAGTGACTTTGAATTATTGTGATAAAAACAAATGAGTTAGTAAGAGTAGATGTTATGAGAAGGAGGGGGAGAGTGACATTTGTGTGTGCGTGGGTGTGCAGCAGCAGGGAAATCACAGAATCATTAGACACGCCAGGATTTTAAATACTCATACATTCATAACAATATGCTCTCTGCACATACATTAGTGTTGGCTTCTGTTTGGGTCATAAATCACAGTGTGCTTGGACCTAATTGTCACAATTTATTTTCATTTAGCATTATTATAATGTAAAAAAACTGAGATGAAAACACAAATATGAATAGTCAGGCTTTCAAAATCCAAACACAGTTACGTGCAGAGTGGTATTAGCATCACTTTCTTTTCATACTCAATGGATATGTGAGGATGTTAGACGTGGCCCTATCGTCTGAGCAGATTCTCAATCATACAGGTCATGGTAATCCTGGACAAGAGGCTTCTTCAGTTTTAATTGACTGGTGTGGATTTGGAAGGAAGCTTCATCATTGAAAGTTTACATGAAATTTATACCCAAAGATTCATATCTACTGTTTGACTTCCACCACCCAATGGAGCATAAGTTGGGGTTATCCGAACAGATGAGTGAAAAGAAAAGGAGCACACATGTTTTAAGAAAGCACTTAAAATCTGTACCTATCTCAGCTGGGCTTTCAATAACTTATGATATAAGATATCTGGAGACAAACAACAACTTTAAACAGAGAAGAACAGGTGGAACAACATTGTCATCTTGTATGCAGCTGTCTCTGGTAAATGTAGAGGGACTTTCTCCAACACAACATCCTGATGTACTTCAAACCCAACAATCCTCTGAGACAAAAACTGGTTCACCCCAAAGATAAAACACCCACACACGAGCTGAGCAACGTTGTCCAATGCAGCCAGGAGTGTACAGACCTATGTATCCGTCACATGGGACAACACAGGTCATGGTAATCCTGGACTGAACATGTTCCACTTCTCATCCAAGAGGCTTTCTCAGTTCTAACTGACTGACTTGAAAGGAAGACCACTCTGTACTGTTTGACTCCCTCCGCCCAATGGGACATAAGTTGAAGATTATCAGAACCTTATAACATGTCCCTACCAATACAGACGGAAAAGAAAAGAAGCACACACGTATTTTAAAAAAGCACTTAAATCTGTGGTTGTCCAAACTAGGCTTTCATTAAGTCAGCAAAGAAATCTGGCGGGAAAAAAGCAACGTCAAACAGAGAAGTAAAGAAGAACGGTTAGAACAACACTGTCATCCCTTATGCAGCTAAGATCTCTGAGAAACTTCAATGGGTATTTTCAGACATGAAATACCAGTGCACTTTAGATCCAACAACCCGATCAGACAAAATCTGGTTTACCTCAAAGATAAAACACCCACACCAAGCTAAACAATGTTCTGTACATAGTCCAACGCAGCAAGGTGTGCATAGAGTTATACATGGGGGAGAACAAACAAGCGCATGGCAAGGATACAGGGAAAGCATCTTCTCCAGACAAGACTCAGCAGTTCATCTGCATCTAAAGGATAAAAGACACTTCTTTGAGGACAGCAATGTTGACATTCTGTGTGTAGTAAAGGAAGCCATCTATAAACAGAGGAGTGGGTCTACAACACTACTTACCAGGTACCTATAACGCAGTCCTGAGATCCCTCCCCAGACAGTTTTACAAACATTTACACCATGAAGTTTGCAAGTCTTGAGTGGTTATGGATTCAAGAACCATGTGCTTTGGTGGTGAAAATAAATATCCAAGATGCCTAACTTGTCTGTTAGAACTGAGGGAGCTTCCTGGATGAGAGGTGAGATGTCTTCAAGAAGCAAAAAAGAAGTCCAGTCCATTATTGCATACTCTACCTGCAACACCTTAGAAAAGATAAGGTGCCCTCAAGATGAGTGTTAGATAGATTGCTTCTGAACACACACACATGCAGCATGCAGCCACACAGAAAGAAAGAGAAGCAAGTTCTTGTTTTTAACCCACCAAAATGGTGACAAACAGCTTGTTATAGCTGTGAAGGAGAGGAGATGGGAAGGATGAGCCGAAGCAAAGTGGACAGAAGTTGTGCAGAAGAAAGGGAGGAGGCATAAAGTGAGGAAGCAACATGATAACGGAAAAGCAGGATATAATTGGCAAAACAGGAGGAAAAAAGACAAAAAGGAAGGCGGAGGCAGGCAAAATATGAAATCGCAGAGAAGAGATAAGGCGTAAAAAGCAAAGACCAACAGAAAGAAGGGAGCGAAACGAAAAGTTGGAATGACAAGGACGGAGAGATAATGGAAGAAATAAAACAGTAGGAAGGTGGAGAGGATGTAATGGCCATTTGAAACTCAATAATGGACCTATTAAAAACCGCTGTAGGTTAGTAGTAATAGGTCTGAAATATGAAGGAAAAAGCAGTTTAGTCTCCCTCCATTCCCCCGTTTTTTACGAATGATTATTTCTGGGTTGTGGATAATGGATTTTAGAGAAAAAAAGGGAATGAATAATCGCTGTTTGGAAGACTTTTATGGATTTAATATTAGGCTATTTGGTTTAAGATTATACTTAATGATTCTGGATGGAATACTTGCTACAGTCATCGTGAGAACCAGCGCTATTGAAGTGCACAGTTTTTGTACTGTTAAAAATATTACACAGTGGTGTGTTAATGATTACTGCATATCATCACTCACTAATGAGGACTGGTGTTATGTTATGGACAGGGACAGAGTGTTTTCTTCTCCACTCCCTGAGAAGAGACAGAAGATGACTCATTACTCAGCAGACATTTGGACTTTTCTTAGCAGGAGAACGCGCAGGTGCAACTAATTCCATTAACACTGGTTCTGTTTTATTTAGGTGTCCCTGTAAGAGTGATCTGGCCTGGAACACCTGAATGAAACGCAGCAATAATTGATGCTATTCATTAGACCTGTCCCCTTTTCTGCTATCTATGTCAAAAGATGTGCAGCAGAAACAGCCCGTATGCTGCTGCCTGTTTCTCACTCTCTGATGTAAGTGGACAACAGCTGAAAAAGAGCTTATCGCCTTTTTTTTCACTTTTGCTTCCAAACGCTGCCGTCAGTAAATGATCCTCCATCACAACGCGGTTCTAATATGGAGTCAGCAGACGGTCCCAGTCAGAGGGAGTGTTGGCCAACTCACTTTGAAGCTTTGCATAAATAAGGTTTCCCATTAGTGATGAATTGAACCATAAACCCATCTGAATGCACTTTACTCTTCTTTTGAAGCTGTTCCATACATTGCTCTGGCATATACTCAAGCATTTGTGGGGGGGGGGATTTTTTTTTTATCCTAAAATATGACCACATTTTAAAGGAATGGCTCGACTTTATGGGACACGTTTGTTTATTTCAGGTTGTGGTTAGCCTAGCTTCACATGAAAACATGAGGCTGAAGGGAAGAAACTAACCTGCTTTGTCCAGAGTTAAACAAAATACTTCTCACTTTTGGCCTTTTTCAAAGAAGACATTTTAACATATCACAGTGGGTAAATCATTTAGCTGCTTCAGTTTCAGGATCCTTCCATTGTCACCTGTTTTTAGATGTTATTAGTCCAATAAATGGCTGCTATCAGTTTATGTGTCATACATAAGGCCTAGTAGGGACCTCCTTCACTGCTAGCGGGCTTAGTAGGCACATCATGACCACATTTAATGGCAACGGAGCCCCAATTAGGAGACTGGAGGGGCTTGTGGAGGCGTAAGTCAGCAGACTCACCTTAGACACGAGTTTGAGTCCCTTCTCGGAACGTTCTTCATTCTTAATTTAACTATATTTTGACTTGTAGGTTTGATTTTTCCTTTTGCTGTTCTGCAGTCTGCATTGACTTATGTTTTCAGTCGGTGCTGGGTTAAATTTAGGTACAAAAACTAGTTGGTTTGGTTTATGAAGACAATCATGGTTTGGCTCCAAAACCACCCTGTCGCTACGGCCACAACATATTATAAAGCTCCATTTTGTGTGTTATGTATGTAAACTTTATACAACTTGACAGCATTTAGACAGACATACATTTTGTTTTCTGTCATTTTCTTTTGGTTTTACTAGTTTTCTGCTTTGGTTTAGGCATAAAAGCTAAAAATATCACCCTTTGGCAGACAATTTAACATAAGAAATCACATTAAGGTTAGGTACCAACATCACTTGGTTCATATTAGGAAAAAAGTCATGTTTAGGGTTGAAATACAGCCTTTTCAATACAAACAGTATCTAAAGCTTCCCCTCCATTTTCTAGGCTACCAGGGTGACAAGACCAGCTTTATCTAATATGTGACTGCAGCAGTGCCGCAGTAAAATCCATGGCAAAGATGCAGTGATTAGAAATGTATTACAAACAAATGTAGCCAGGCGAAAATATGTTTCCCTCAAAGTGTAATTGAAAATGCAATTTAGTTTTATAGGAACATTATTTCGTTGAGACTGGGTTGAGTCTGCAGTGATAACGGCCAATAAATGGGCTGATGACATTTGAATCAGGTGGTATTGTGCAAACTGTCAATGATTAGAACAGAGCAGTCATTGTTCCTGTCATTAAGACTTGCACTCAAATGAAAAGTGCAAGCCTATCATCATGTGAAGTTAGCTTGTTCACTCTGTACACAAGCAGAAATGATGGATTTCCTGACGATCAATAGTTTAGCCAGCTGTCAGATTAACTAGATCAGCACAGGTTTGGGATTTAGTCTCTGTATGGACATGGTGGCACCAAGACAAGACTCCAGGAAGCTGCATCTGACTGCAAATGATCCATTTTAGCTTGTATGTTACTCTAAAACCAAAACAGGTTGCACAAAAGAGCATACAGCATGTTGACAAATGAGCTGCAGAGGTGGCCACAGGTTTATTCCTGCTTCAAATCTACCCTGAGCAAAGCTAAACATGTCCAGCTGTGTATTTAATGCAAGGACATAGGAGTCCTATCAGTCTTTTCATGTTACTCCACTCAAGAAAGCAGAGCATAAGCAAGTTGTGATCACGGTATTGTTTAAATATTTGAGTGTATACTACTGAGCGTGAGCAAGGTAAGAATGAATGCATATGCAATTATGTGCAGGTAGTTTATATAATTTAAAGTGTGGTGATGCTCTGTGGTACCTTCACCCTTAATGCTGGAAACATTTGAATTGCACTTGTTACTGCAGTCCAATTGAATATACACAAAGTACACTGTTTTTAAAAAAACGAATAACCCATCCGCAGCAACACAAGAACATTATGAAACAATATCTCTACGAACAGTTTGTGAAATATGTGGATACTTCCAACTTACTTATAGATAATTTATGAGACTTTATTTTGAAGTATAGTAGATAGTGTAAGTGAACTCTCCCTGCTTGGTAAACTAATTTTATTCACTGCATATTGGTTTTCTGTGAGACAGAGGAAACAGATGATGAAATGTCCTGTCCTGCCCAGGCTGCAGATAATAATTGTGCTGGATAAAGTTTGTCAAAGTCTACCTAGAGTAAACAAAGTTTGTTATTAATGCCCCCGTATGGGTAACCTGGCGTAAACGAATTTGCATAATCGCTCCAGTATTTTTTCTCCTCAACTTGTTTTTCATCTTTTGTTCCCTTCAGTTTTTTTCCCGTCCCTGTTTTGTTCTCGTTTTTGTTGTTTGTCTTCCCTTGCCTCTCAGTCAGAGGTATCGATGTGTGAGAGACAGAAGGGTCTGCATCTTAAGGTTGTCTAATGCAATTAACTTGACCACTGGGTTTTTTGTGTGCATGTGTGTCTGCGAACAAAGTGGGGGGAAGACACTGGGGGAGAAAGTTTATGTCGATGGTCTTAACAAGTGTGTGTAGGTGAAAAACGTGTGTTTGTGCCTTTCTTCGGCATCAACGGACAAATTAAACTTGTGTGTGTGAGTATGTGCGTGTACATAATGAACCTCTTGACTCCCTTATTTTCCAGACCAGTGGCTGAATCATGTTTAAAGTGGGAAAAAAACAAGGGGTATCAAGTCACCTCAACCAAATGCACATGCACAAATTATAATACAAGACTGCAGACACGCCACAAATACCAAAAAGAACAGAATCCAGTATCTATATAATATAAACAAAGTAAAAAGCCTGCTGTGACCCCTGGCCTTGATATGCACCAAGCCTGTCGAGAACCAAGTTCTCATCCTAAACCAACTTGCCGGGTGTCTCAGTCTTGAGGAGAAGCAGACATGGAGTCGTATCATATGCAGAGAGTGTTACTGTATGGTGAAATCAAACTTCATCCAAAAATACCCAGAAAAAACCTGCTTCTGTCTCTTTCTGGCAAGTTCACCGTGTTCTCTTGTATCACTGGATGATTCACTCTCTGTTAACTGTTTCAAATTAGTTCCAAAAAATTGAATGGTGGATTTGATGCTACAGTCCACTTCAGATAATCCATATCACCCCATTTGGAGTTAAGCATTTTAAAGTGGAATCAATTCTTCTAGTTGTCAATCTTAATCCAAATGTGTTAGAGTTTTATTCATGAAGTTTTAAATATTTCTATATTTTGCTGATGGTAAACTCAAAGCCCAAAAACTACATTTCTATACAACTAAACTACATTTTCAATCAGGTTTTGAGAGAAACATATTTTCTGTAGAGTTACATCTGTTTGTTAGTTACCACAAATGCATTTGTAAAGAAATAAATAAATAAAAATCTTTGTCACATCTTTTATTGTGTTGCTGTGACTCCTTTTCTGTGAACCCCTATCGCCATGGTAACTCAGAAAAATGGAGGAGAAGCTTCAAATATATATTTTAACTCAAACTGTGCTGTATTCCCAAACCTAACCACCTAGCTTAAGGTGCCTAAACTTAAACCAAACTTAGGTCCATGGATATTAATCCCACATGTGACATGAACCACAGTCTCCAAGGTGAAAATTGATGAAGCCTCCCTTCTACCTCCTCCATCCTTGAGAGGAATTTTCAGCTTTTTCAAAAAGGAAGCTTTTCTTATTCTGACACATTCTTAGCTTACAATGACAGAATTTGTTAGTTTCAGAGAAAGCAGTTTAGTTGTCTGGGAACATGTTTTTTGGAGGACAGGGTTGGGCCTAAATAACTCTCTACAGTCTCTTTACATCCGCTGGAAGAACCACTCTTGGACATCTAGACTGTTGTCTTTAGTTATTGTAGTTGCGTGGCTCTTGGTTGGTCATCTGTCAGTGGCTACAAAACCATTTTACAAAACCTCAACATGTATTTGATGGATTTACATGACATCAGCAGACATCTGGATGAATCATACTGACTTAGGTGAACCTGTGAGTTGTCCTTTGCCACTGTTAGGTTGATATCCTGACAACTGTTTGATGCATCATGATGATTTTTTTACAGATCTTTCTGTAGCAGACTCTGAATCATCATGATGGTGATCCCCTGACATTTTCTCTAAACCACTACTGGTTCTCATTATTGGACATCTTTGACTGAGTGAAACGTCTCAACAACCTTCAGGTGTTATGGCCCTTGTCAACCTGGTGATTAACTGACTTTTCATTTAGTGTCATCATCTGGTCAAAAAGTCCCTACAGGTAACTCAGCAGCCATCTTGGTGATGCTCTAGAGCAGGTACTTTGGGTTAACAATACCAGGCTCTCATCTAAATGAATGGAGTGAAAAATAACCACAAATTCAATGGTCACCAGGACATCAAAGCTGCATGTATAGAATCAACAGGCAAATCTGACAAATAATATTAAAAAGCTTTGGTGACTTTGTCCCAAAATAAGGTTATAAAAGCAATTATAATCCAGTTTCATGACACCATACCTGTGTCAGGACAACAATAGGACTGACTGGATGTTTCCTGGATGAGCTAAAGCAGAGGATTTACTTTGTGGGTTGGATAAATTTTAAGTGACAAGTTTCTCCTTCTATCATCTCTGATTTATCTGTGAAACTAATCTAAATGAATCTGGCGTACGGTAAACCACAAGTTTCATTTGCTAGAGTAGCTACGATGGCAGTGGACTCGTTGGATGTTTTGAATGAGTCTTTACTGTGTATATTTCCTGGAGCTCCAGAGAATAAAAAAGTGTTGTACTTTTCCAACGGGATGCATCAGTTATAAAAGACTATATTTGCTGCTTAATGGGGTCACTTCAACCCCAAGAGACAAACCTAAACAAAGTTGTAAAAGCAAAGAAAGCACAAGGTAAAATCTTAACTTTCATTAGGTTTTGTGCATTTGTCATTAATCCAGAGTCACTGACTTGGTTATCACTATATTACAGGGGATTACCAACAGCTTCTTTGCTATTTTTTCCAGTGTGAAAACTTTTAGAAATGATGTCTTTAAAACCAGGTTACAAAGACCAAAAACACATTTAAGAAAACAAAGTGAAGGTGCAACAACCACATTTGACCATTTTGTATGACTGTATCTCTGTGTGTAAATACACAGAGCGAATCAAATTAAAACTAAAGCATGAGAGATGTGTGACAAGGGAATACACAATCCAAATTTCATTGCCATGTTTTGTCAGGATATTGCGAGTTGAAACTGGGTTCACTGTCTGTGCTTTGTTATTCTTCCTTTTAGTCCAACATCACTTTTCTTTATACTATCCAACAAAAAATCCAAATAATCCTATAAATATTACCGATAATGGTTCATTGCAGCCTGTTACAATGTTGTTTACAATTTTAACAGCATGCCGCCTTTAAAAAGGACTCTGTGGTTTTGCTGTTGCAAGCATAAATTTGCATCATTATGGAGTTATTATTGAGGTTATTCTGAGGACGTTTGTCAAAAACATATCCCCATTAATAGCTGCACGAATATGACAATGTGTTACCGCCTTTTCCACGGTGACTTTTCAGGTATAACAATACTTTCAATGTGCAAAACAAACCACGGCTGTTGTGTTCTGTTCTGGAAAAAAAAAACTTCAGCAGGTCAAGCGAAAAAAACATACTTAAAGAAAACTGACAGTGGGTGATTTTGTACTTCTTTGTATCATAGAGTATTTCTCCAGGCAATATACTACATATTGCAAACATAACCACTGCATATTGTAAAATATAAATTTGTTTTACTGCAGGGCAAATACTATATTTATTCTGCCAGCCTGAAATATACAGGATTACACTGAAACATCCGAAGAAGTGCAGGAGCATTTCAGCAAAAGGGCCACAAATGCCATATAATCATACATGCAGGGTGCAATCAAAAAGTTCAGAGTCTATGCCTATGAAAATCAACAGGAATACCTGGTTCAAGCTTGGCCACCAGTCCCTTTAAAGCAGTCATGTTGTGCAGCTCTACACAGCTCCCGGTGCTCCTGCTGCACTCTGAACTCTCCCTGGAAGTCTTGTTCTGTAAATGTGCCAAGCACCATCTGTGAGGCACCCTAGATCTGCTCCATCTGTCGTAGCAGCGATCCTTCAACTTGAGTTTCATTTTGGGGAAGAAGACTACGGTGGGTGAGGAGCAACAATTGCGTTGGTGCGGCCAAAAAAGAGCGCATTTTTAATGATTGAGGACCGACTCGCCATTGAGCCCCAGTTCAGGTCATTCACACCACATTTCCTCTCTTAGATGTCTGGGGTCATTACAGTAGACTTCACTATTGACAGTTGGGCACAAATTCACAGTGCACAACCCTGTGGATGTCTAAGAAATTGACGGGCGTGCTCTTGGTCACGCTACCGTTCTGATGAGTCCTTTTCAGTCTCGGTGAGCTCTTTACTGCAAAGTGTGATGTTTGGTCTCTGGGTCGTAGCTGTAGACCCAACTTTTGACGGAGATTCTTGCAGATTTTGACACAGTGCTGCTTCTGACGTCCAAGGGGAAACTGCAAATGAATACCATCAGCTGGTCAAAAAAAGTAACACAGGTTAGGATGGTGCCTGTGTGACATCCTGTTGAGTTCTGACTCAGAAGAACTGTTTGCACCTGCTGCATGTGCAGGACTGAGCTATGTTCTCTTTGTGCATAACAGGAACAGAATCTCAACTGACACGTCCCACTGGAGGCAGTAGGAAATGCAACTGTTGTCTATTAAAAGCTAAGAAGTTAATATATCACATTATTTTAGAGCCGCATGTCAGGAGGAGTCTGGGGTGGGTGGATGGGTCAGATATGTCCAATGATCAATACTGTTTCCAAACCATGACCAAGTACGGATTATAACCCAAATCACAACCTTTTAATACTCAGCATCCTCCCTAAGACATTACGTGGGCCGGAGCAATGTCACTCAACTTCTGCATTTTGACTTTTAAAATGTCTGTAGTTTTTCTGCAGAACATTTAAGACATGAAACTACAGGAAAAGTGGGCAGAAGAGAGTTTTCTTACATTGGTCAGATTTTAAAGCACATCAAGGCAGTTGTCTTGACAACCCACTGATTGACTCAGAATCAATACATCAGTGTGGTGCTACATTTTTTGAGACACTGCAAAAATGCCATTTCTTCAATATTCCCAAAATGTATCAATGTTATTTTATCAGTTACAATAATTTCGATGCCTGGCATGACTCTTATTTTCACCATCTTTTGCCATTTACCCCTCCGTACCCGTCAAATGTTTTTTGGTTGTACCGGATTTGACAACAACATTTTCTCTCCAACACTGAACTTTAACCGTCTTTCACACGTTCAGTGTGAATATTCACACAAACCTGAGAGTTTCTCCACTCATATTTATGTGCAGTTGCACTTCAAAATGACCAGTGATCCTCACAATTGTATTTCCTGGGGGGACCATTCAATAATTCTATATTTATTTACAACTTAGTAATCACAAAGAAGCATCATTTAGTGTTTCTCCAGCATCAATGTGAACAATATGTTCCCAGTAATTTCCCAACGAGTTCATTGTTGTGATTCTTTTGTCATCCACAGCACCATTGAAATTATCTGTGAAGCGTACAATTAAACCTTTATGAGAAATCAATTCATATGATAACTTTTCTGAATGATTTCCAAAACAATAATTACATTTTTTGTAAACAAGCATTTTTCCAGAGCAGTAAATTAAAAATTATCTTTTTTATCATGAAGGAAATCTCTCTGAAGCCCCTCAAAGTAAAAGCAGATGAATCATTTTGCTTTTCATTTACTTTTCCTGGGGCTGCTGTGGCTCAGGTGGTACAGTGGGTTGTCCACTGTTCACAAGGTTGGCCGTTCGATCCCCGGGCTCTCCACATGTTGAAATTTCCTTGGGCAAGACACTGAACCCCAAGTTGCTTCCTGTGGCAGGCAGCCACCTTGCACGGAAGCTCTGTTGCCATTGGTGTGTGAATGGGTGAATGCAAAGCACATTGTAAAGCGCTTTGAGTACCACTCAGGTAGAAAGGTGCTATATAAGTGCAGACCATTTTACCATTTAGCAGTAGAGATGGATTTCCTGTTAGATTTGATTAAAGAGAAAATGTTCCAAGACTCCGTGTTCTGCATCACTGCCAGGTGAAGAAATCTCCCAGCACCTTGATCCCACGACCTTTTTAGAAACACAATGGTGCCCTGAGCAGGGATCGTTTTGGGGATGCAAACCCAGACGACGAAGGCTAAAAGTGGCATCATACATCTTTTAAACGTTATAGTGAATAAGCCCTGAGCTCGAACTTTTAAATAAATGACTTCTGTCTCACAATCAGACCAAAACATCGGCGGAAGATTCCGTTTCTTCCTCTTGATTCTCTCTTTCCCCTCCGTCTGCTGCCGTCCCTCTGACTCGCTTTCAGTTTAAGTTGCAAAGTCATGCTAATGGTAAGTGTGTGTGCATGTGTGTACCGACTTCATCAAGCTCCTCTGTCTTTGGAGAACAGAGCCAATTTCACAATGAATTAGGAGGTGAGTCTCTAACTAGGTCACGAGCCCTCACCACATTCACCACATACACAAAAACACACTCGCGGGGACACACAGTACGCATCGAAACGCACAAAATACAATGTGCTGCACTGAGGAAGAGTGAGAGACAGATGGAGCAGAAGGAGGAGAGGGGAAGAACAATGCAACAGGGAAAGAAATTAAAGAAGGGATGGAGGAGAAAAGAAAAGAACGAGGACAGAGACACAGGTAGAGAAAAGACAATTGTAGTCAGAGGAGGTTAGAATAGGAATATTTTTTAACCTGTCCTGTGTCCTTCACAGTGTGTGTGAAAATGTGTGTGTACAGGAGGCATGCAGGGAAGTAACACTGCATTAGACCGAACATCATTCCAGTGAGGTTACAAACATTTTGCGCGACAGCAAATTGCCTCCTTTTTTGTTGTTTCTCCCTCATTGTCCTTCTCTCACACACACACACAAAGATGTACCTCAATACAGAAATCCTCAGCAGTTAAATTTAGCCTGAATGCTGTGTACTTTGCTAACACACATTTTACTTTGAAATGCCTCTGAAATATGGATGAGACTCTCTTTTTTATGAAAAATGGCTATGGGTGGAAAGAGAGTGAGGAAAAGGAGTAGAGAACAGAAAGAGGCTGGGTTTAAGACAGGAATCGCTCAAGACAAAGTAAGTGCAGATGATTAAATCTTGAAAAATGAATGTTAACTGGATTAAGCTCAGAGAATTAGCACAGAAAGAAAGCACAGAGGTGTCAGGTAAGTTATAGAGCACAGCGTAACGATGTGCACGGAATAAATGGGACATGCAAAGCTGGCACGATTGCATACAAGGTCACTCAAAGAGATGGTAATTCGCTCCAGGTGGCTTGATTTAAGGCAAACACTGAGCGAGCAGAAAGTATTTCTGCTTGTGCAAAGAAAGGCAGCATGTCGCTCGTAGCAACAGATATCACCTGTACCTGCTCTGTGGAAGGTTGCAGTGGCTGTTTGTGGCATGTAAACACAAGATGCACTTTAAGTTAGTATAAACAGATTACAAAGCAGAGGTGAGGTATAAGTTCACATCCAGCAGGTGATGCAATTCATTATTTACAACTGTAGGTGGCGAAATTCATTATTTACATTCCCAACACATGGCATGTTTGCATGTTTTGCACATGGGCATGCACTACTGGTTTTCGCTGAGCATGCAGAAGATCTGTAACCAGTGAGCAATATGAGCAAATGAAATGATCAAACTGCATCCCTTGTTAACCTGCACTCCCCCTCCTTCATCCCCTGGTGACAGAGTGAGTCAACCCAGTCTACATAACACTTTCATCCTTTACCTGACTGATATTTGTGCAAGGTAAAATCTATGACCCTGACTGTGGCTCTGAAATATCAGTAGTCTAACTGTGCAGTGTATTGATAAATCCATAGCGCCTCAAGGAATTTAGATGGTACTCTACTTGTAGTGTATTATGAGACTAAATGCATAAAGTTTAAAGATGTATTTACTTATTACTTTAACCCAGTGGTGGGGGCAGTGGTGGCCTAGTGGTTTGTGAAGCGAGCATGTAACCGGTGGGTCGCCGGTTTGAGTCCCTGGACCAAGAAGGCATGAGTGACTTGGCGCTGCACCGTGGAAGCCCACTGCTCCTAGTATGTATAGTTAAGGTTAACTATGAATAGGATGGGTCAAATGCAGAGGAGGAATTTCCCAAAGGCGATCAATAAAAGTTAGAGTAATATTAGTATTATTATTATTAACCCAATGAGCCCAAAGCAGTTTCTGGGCATTTATTTGTCTCCTGTCACATTTGTACTCACTGTGGGCTTATTTTTCACTGCAATATAAAATCCTGCACCTCCATGGAAACAGAGCAACCATGGCTAGAAGGAGAAAGAACTCAGAAATGTCTTGTATGCAGAAGGAAGCTGTTGTAATGGCAGAGATTATTTTAAAAAGTTGAATTATAAGGACTATTTATTTCGCAATAAGTTTTCTAAGTGCACACAGATGCTACCAATGCTAAAGGCAAAAGGGTGGCTCAACATACTGTAGATATTTTACTACGTAGATTTTTAATTTGTTTCCATACCTATCTCCTATCTGCTCTGTGTAAACACTGCAGATCAACTGAAATATCTCAGAATTTTTGTCATGCGACTCTGCTGCAGCTGAGTCACTCGTGCCTTCTTGGTTGTTGCTGTGGAAGGTAGAATTTTTAGTTTTTGTACAGAATCTAGTGCAACATTGTTTTGTATTGTCACCTTTTAAAAAATAGACATGGAAAATAAATATTATAATTTAATATCATGAGTTTGAGCTTAGATATGCTTTAGGCTCCCCAGTAGAACTGCATGTCACAAATGATTAGGACCATGAGAAAGTTGAAGATGGTGATTCTTTCTGTTTTTATAGCTCAGATAGATGGTATAATTTAGGTGATTTTCTTAAATAGCATCCTCTTTAAACTTGCTGGCAGGTTTTGGGCTTCAAAGGATTAATACAAAGTTATGAAAAGTATTGCAGTAGCATGCAATAGCATGGAATTGAAGAATTAAAAATGGGTAAAGGAGCAGAGTGGGTGGCTTCCACTCTGCTCCTTTACCCAAGCAAAGTAATAATAATAATAATAATAATAGTGTGTTGGTGTCTTGGTATTAGAAAATACCAAATCACCAACACAGAGAAAATTTAAAGTTTCTTTCGTGTCACACAAACTGACACACTGTCACAGTTACCCCTTTTCCACTGAGCCGGTTCCAGTGCTATTTTGGAGCCAGGGCCTGACTTAGCACCAGTTCTTTCTATTTCCAATGCCCAAGCACCGGCTCCAGGTTCTAAAAACTGATGTTTAGCAAGCACCAGCTCTTTGCTGGGCCAGGGCTAAGCACTGAGTACATCAGGGGCTGAGAGTGGGGTTATTGTGACCAACGATCAACAGTGAAAAGGGACACACAAGCAGTAATTTGCATCCTTTTTCACCAGGACGTCCCTGGTCCAGTCGCATATGGATTGCAATGGCTCCAAGCACACATGAAAGTTTTGCAAAAACTGTTGTGCGCCGAAATCTGGCACAATTGTGTCCCACCAGTAGTGCAATCGCGGATGTACCCGAGCAACAGGTGACCTCCGCCTCGCAATCAGCCTTAAGACCATCTATAAAGATAAACATAGATTTTATCATCAATTTATTGCGTTTGTTTAACTGCTATGTAATCGATGCAAGTGTAGTCGTTTTACGGTGACGTAATGGCGTGGCTTTAACTCTGCTCGTTGCCAATGGAAAAGCAAACAGTTCTTGGGAGGAACAAAATTTGAACCAACTAAGCACCAGAAGGTGGAAAAGGGGTAAGTGTTTCCTTTACACTTCAGATCTGAAGTCCTGCAGTCTGATTCAAGTATTTACAGTTACTCTGGTTGATCAGGCGATTAGTCCGGTGGAGCTAAGCTGAGAACTGTGAGACTCCTGTGAAAATAAAAGTCTGTTGAGCTGCACAGCTAAACGAACAGGAGAGCGAGGGAGCTGTCAGGTACAGTTTGTATTGGCCCACACTGTTATTTCAGAGGTCAAATCAGGAAGCGTAAGTGAAAATGTCAAAGTAGGTGGACTTTGGGTGTGAACAGACTTTGAGCCGGCTTCTAGAAAAATGCCTCTCAGTTTTGGTGCTGTAAGTAAAAACCTACAGTCTCTCCGAGGCCGATACTTATTTTAAATCAACATGATGCACCCCCTAAAAAAAAAAAAACTACAATAAAAATACACTGTTGGCAATTTTGTGAGAAAACAGTTGTGATCCCAAAAACGTGGATCACATCATAGTGCTGCCCTCGATTTGCTTTTATTGTCTGCAGCTACAACAGCTGACCACACATTTTGATTTTCTCTCTGTATTACACAAATACAGACACAAACACACACTCAGCATCAGATACATCATACTTCAGTTTGTATGTGGACTCTCACAGACACACACACACACACACAGCAGCGCTGTGGTGCAGCAGGCAGCAGATTGCTCCTGAAGGCAGCTCAGGGCAGGTGGAGCTCTTCACTGTGAGACATGACAGATACCAAAACAAAATTAGAGAGTTCAGTCTGTTTCTAGCTTTTGCCTCCGTCCGCCTGCAGAAACAGCCTTTGATGAAAAACCTCTTTCGCATCCTTCAAGAATCAGTTTTTTGATCATTTCAGTCAGAAACAATAGTGCCTCGTTTAATTGTGGAAATGAGAATTAAGCTGCCGAGAAAATGGAGGATGGTTTGTGTTAGGTTCAAAACCTGAAAATACACACAGCACAGGAAGGAAGACAGCACTCACGAGCTCAGGTCTTTTACTTGTGCACAAGGAGAGAACGGACACCACAGCTCTGCAGTATGCATCGCTACAGCATTCCAGCTCTCTGGCCAGTCCTTCTGTCCTTGGCTCTTTTATTTGGTAAAAACAATCATGTAACACAGGGCGCCCCCACACGTCAGTACAAGAGTCAGCATAAGATATGTGTCACTTACACAATCTTAATGGCTCAGTTCTCTGTGTTCTTTACTGTGAGTACATACAGCTTGGAATGTTTTATGGTGATTCATATCTTTACAATCATGGTTGCTGACATGTAGACTTTAAAGTCCTGACAGTCACTCAATGATTACCTAACAAGTATAATTGTTACATAAGCACAATTATAAGCACAATTCTTCTAAAAGTTCGTTATAACTTTATTGTTTATCTTTGCCATTTAATTTGTGACTTTCCACTCATTTCACTGCAGGCTTTTGAATTATGGTTTCATATTTTCAATGCAATTACTTCAACAATGTTTGTATTAATGTTTCTTTAATTTGTCGCATGTAATTACAAAGACACAACCATTAAAAAAGCACTTAAATATTAAAATGAAATAAATTAAATCATAATTTCAACCTAAAGCATCCACCTATTTGACCTGAAAAATAATGTTTCATAAATCGTGTCTGTGGCTTGAATTTAGTAACAGTTTTCCACCTCTCACTTGCTTTGCTGTATTTATTTATTCATTTAACTTTTCTTACATCCATCATTATTATCTAGTTTACCTCACCTTGTGAAACTTGAAATAAAACAGCTCTGTAAGACTGTGTGTGGCTCAGTTTGATGCAGGTTTTACAATGTATCCCGTTTTTCAGGTTTTCTACCCTTTGCCTCTTTTGCATACCCTGATATACATATATAAATGCAAAAAAGTAATCTACTTACCCCTCCCTATATTGTTGGAGCTCCTAAATGCATCTTACATCTTTTTTAACAATGCTCTCAGCTCAGGTATCACTGCATGATCTAAACATGCCGCTTTTGTTCTTTAATAACAATTATTTGAGCAATTTCAAGAGCTAGAATCTACTTTTCTTCCTCAAATCCTCCTTTTCTACCTTCTTCTGTCTTATCGTTCCTTGTTGTTTGTCTTCTAACTCTCTCTGCCTCCCGTCCACTGACCCCGAGTTGGCCGTGATCTGACCCGCTCAGCTTTGTTCTGGCCAGCGGACCGTGCGTGTTCTTCATCTGTTTCTCTGTGTGGACGTACTTCCCTGAGTGTTTGTGTGCATGTGTGCGTCCCCAAGGCTACAACTGTAATACTATAAGACGCTGTGCTCTGTGATCACTGCACAGATCACACTGCATTATCAACAAACTGCATGTTGATACAGACACACAGAGGCTGAACCATCCAAACAGACAGAGAAGCATCATGATGGAACAATTCATTACATTAACTACGCTATTCATAGTTTACTTTAAACTGCTTCAATAAGATGGTAAGTTTCCTGCAACTAGCAACGTCAGTCTGATGTGCTAGAGTGAAAGATTTTAAAGCAGATGCTGCCTCGGGTTAATGATCCCACTCTGACATTCAGTATTAATAGAGACAGTGATTCATCCATCCATCCATCCATTCTACCTGCTGTATCCTGCACAGGGTCTAAGAGGGATGAACTCTATCTCAGCTGAGACTGGCTGAGAGGCCAGATACACCTGCACAGACCACTGGTCTTTTGCAGAGAGAGACGGTGCTATACTCTAAAAAATCAATCAGGACTGATATCCACCACATAGTATGTAATAAAGCTTAAATGCA
The DNA here is from genome assembly GCA_024666655.1 of Dascyllus trimaculatus. Classification (NCBI taxonomy): domain Eukaryota; kingdom Metazoa; phylum Chordata; class Actinopteri; family Pomacentridae; genus Dascyllus; species Dascyllus trimaculatus. The sequence goes on along the minus strand of CM045457.1, from coordinate 10,375,389 downwards.
TGGTTGCAAGATGTAATATAAGGATTTAGATAAACCTTTCAAGTTACAAACACTATTTTGACAGCAGGGTTGTCATGACAATGCTGGCAATGGCATCAACATAAACTCAAATTTTTAGTAGTTTAAAACATCAAGTTAATTTTACTGTTAATTTTTCAATAAACTTAATGAAACTGGCTCTATAACTTAATTTTTCTTCACTTTGGGTTCAAGATTTCAACATGCCTGGACAATTTCAGATGGTTAAGAAGAGTAAAAGGTATAAAAAGCTATTTTCTCTGACTCTTTAGGTGAACAGAATTTTGTTAGAAGTTGCCGTAACTAGAAAGCACTGATGCAAACTGTTGCTTTAATTATTTTTTGTCGATCCCAAGCATTATTCTTTTTAGAGTGCTACCATTGTCCATTCAGCTCCAGTCTAGTAAACCTACAGACACATGGCATTATGATTTTGTTCATCCACTTTTAGTTTTTCCACTGCTGACTGACGTGTGTCTTGTTTAAAGCTAATTATACACATTTATATTTATCTGATTTGATGACTCGTCACATCAAAAGTGACACTGTTGAAAAATCACAGCCTGGGGATATTGAAATACACTGGCTCAAACCAGCACACAGATAACACATGCATGCAATCACACTAACTTAAGCTCGTCTAATATTGACCTAATATTGATTAGTGTTTTTAAATAGACTAGTCTGCTTTGTGTCCACCACAGAAGACATACTCAGTCGAAAGTCATTTCTAATCAGGAAAGCTCTGTGGACCACGATGGAGTACTGCACTTTCTCACAACAGCTGCTGCAAACTTGGGGATTTTGTTTTGCGAAATGTTTGCAGCTTGGTTGTTCTGGTGTATTTTGCCTCTCAGCTGCTATACACTATGTACAGTTACATGTCACAAACAGCAAATGTACAGCAATGACACATGTAATGTCCTTTGGCTTTTCTTCTAATAAGGATGCTAACTAGTCAGTAGCACAGCAAACAGTGTTTCCTTTTACTTCTGCTTCACAACCGCTGGCGGAACATTCTGATACGTTTCTGATCCTCACAGACAGTTGTTCTTCATTATTTGGTCCTGCTTACGTAAGTCAGGTCTTACTCATAGAGTCCAGTGTCACAAATCCCAGAGCTGCTCAGAGAGCTTTACAATCTGCAGCATCCGGCATCCTTTTCCTCAGGGCCTCGGGTCGGCAGCATCGTCTGCTGATATTCCACCAACTCTCTCTTACTCCTCTAGCATTCACACTTATTTTGGCAACTGAAACATACACTTACTGGGTGACTGAACTGATGCCTGTTGTGAACTTCATGTGACCACAATCTCCCAAAGAAAAATGATGTGGTTAAAATCTTACCAAGGTCATTTTTTTATGCCACTTGGTACTTCTCAGAACTTTCCTTTTCTATGAAAGTGTATTTCAGATTATTCAGTGTTGGCCACTTCAACCCCAGGGTTACTGGATTCATGGCAATAGAAGGTTTCATTTCAAACTACATACTTCTGTTAAATCTCAGCATAGTATAAACAACAACCACCGTCTCCTAGAGATGATTTTTCTACTCAAAAACACAGCATTTGAAGGATAATAATGATAATTTGTATAATAATAGTAATGAATAATACAGGCAGCAATTATGTTACCCTCTAAACGTAACTGGGAAAGCAATCAGCTTCTTTGGAGACATTATTTCGACAAAACTGGTTTGACAAGCTAGTTTTTAAGAAGCACTATAACAGAAAATAATCCTAAATGTTGCACAATCAGTCTACCAAGGATATTCCAGGGTTAAGAACTGAGCAGCATTGTAAACACCAAGAGATTTTCAAGCTTTACAAAGTGAACACTTCCCTCAGGTACGGTGGTTAATTAGAAGCTGTAAATATTTAAAAAGTAACAGAAAGAGGCCTTGGATGAAGCACACTGAGAGCGCGACGTTTACAGCGTTTCCTCCCAGTATCAGCTCTTTTCTCCGTCTATTTCCAGCACCTCTTTTCAGCTAAGTGTGTTTTATTGGAATCAGCATCATAGCCAACAGCTGATCTCGAGGCTCTGCCGGCGTCTTCACTTTAATCTCCATTTAATGTTGAAAGCATGATGATAAATCCCGCTGCCAAGAGACAGGCCTACCTACACGATCAAGGACAGAGATGTTTAGCCAAGGCCTGGCATGCACTGACAGATGTCTTGGGGGTTAGTTTCGCTGAACATTATTTACAGTGTAAGTGAGCAGAAGCTGATACTGAGCTGAACCTCCAGAAACCCCCGTATTCCAGCATGTGAGACAGATGGATCCTTCACAACAGCAAATGTTGCTCCTAAAACGCTGAAGTACCATGACACAGTAAATCTCACACAAATCTGCAAGCAAGCTGCATACAAATTAATGCACAGATACACAGACGCTCGCCGTAGGTCACGAGCGTTGGCCTGGAATCGCAGAAGAATTGGCCCGAAGCTCTGCTCGTATAGAAGCAGACTGCAAGAGCCAACGATGTAAATGCAGATGAATGTAGAGGAAGGAAAAGAGAGGCTGAAACAGTAATGAGGGTCAGAGAGAGATTCTGGCTTCCTAAACAGGACAAGACAAATTGGCCTCACAGCAGTTGGCCTGAGCAGCATCCAGATGACACACATACACACACAAACACTGACTGCTCGGTTCATTCATGCTTACATTGCATCACTGAGTTTGTCTATCCCCATATGTTACTCTGCATCCCTGCTCATTTAGGTAACTTAAATGATAAGGGGGAAAAAGACGTATATACAACAGCTGGCAGGAACTAAAGAGCACACAATTAAAGTTGACATAAAACTTTGAAGGTAATTGTGAGAACAATCTAACGGAGTATATCAGTACAGTCTCCTCATAATGAAGGTGGTTTGTCCAGTGAGAAAACAACTGAGCATCACAGTCACTAAACCTGGTAATGTACTCTGTGATGTCTTTATAGTCTGATGACATAACACATATCTATCAACACATTTTGCATTTTTTTTCCCCCCTTGAATCTATTTTATCTTCTCCCCCTGACTTCTGATATGTGGAATTTTCATTTTGCGTCACCTTGACATGTACAATATTGAACTTAATACAAAGTCTGCCTAACTGTGTGAGATGCCAAAAAATAAATGCAAAGTGTTGAAATTATTGTCATTTAAAATGATTTCGGCTGACAAATCCAGATCTTCTACGACTACAACAGCTTTAAATCACAGTTTTCCTTTATTTATCTCTTGTTTTAATTAAGTTGCAATTAAGTTTGAGCAATTGTTACATCATGTGTCAACACTATTTTGCCAGTACACGAGCTCTGACTGCTTTCATACCAATAACTGGCCTTTACCACTTATCATCAGGTGCAAAACTATGCTTTAAGTTGGACAGACTGTACCCACAACTTGTCCAGAGGTCATGCATTCTGATCAATGATAAACAGGAAACAATGTGTGATCATGTAAAATCTCCCCTGGTGTTGTCCAGTCCAGTGCCACGCCAAAGCTTGTAACAGATCAGCTGGTAGCAATAGCAAGTCTGTACCAAGTTTTGCCTCAATTAGGAATAAAAACAGGTTTTACCCAACAAACTGAACCCAAATTCAGATTTTTTTAATAAACTGAACAAAACAGCTATTGTGCCTAAACCTAACCAAACCTCCCGCACCATTATTGAGGTTATAAAAGCCTACTGAGGCAACCAGAAGGTGAAGTTACTAGCCATAACTAAGGGAACAACAACAAATGATAACAGCCATTCAAAGGGACATTCAGCAGGTGGCTGGCAGTGGGTCAAAGTGGGATATTTTCTTTCTGAACAAAGTTTTTCTGTCACTTGAAACAGTTTGAAGCACTTTCTAATGCACTTTGTAATTTCTTCTGATCTATAAAAAAGGCTGAGCTATGTTATTACTTAGCATTACGTACTAGATAGTAGATCATGTTAGCTGTAACTGCAACGGCAGTTGGTCCACCTTCAGCTGTGATTAGCTCAGGTCTGTACTATTGCAGCTAGACGGAGAACAATTAGAGCGTGTTACCGGAGCTATTTAACATAGGTCTAAGTGTACTATTTTGGCTAGAATATTTACATCTGGATTGAACCAACAATCTAACCCTTATAGATTGGGGAAATGCAAAATATAATGCAAAGGAACACAAAACTTAATGTCAGCGAACATAAACTATATTTTCAGGGAACATAAAAGTAGTTCTTTTAAAAATCTCACATTGTGATCCTTCAAGGGGCCTCTTCCATCATTTCTGTATTTTTTTTTTTTTTTACAGAAAAAGACACTACAGTATAGCAAATTTCTTTCCAGCACACATTCTATTACTTCACATCCTTCACATAATCCATTGTGAACAAGACCTTCCTCCTGTCTTTTGAGTCCTCGCTCTTTCACAGTATTGTAGCTCTGCACACTGGAGAAAAAGAATCATATCTAATGATGGTGCTCAGCATTGTTAAGTATAACTTAAGATATGTTTCACTGTGACAACTCACCATGGAAACCGAGAGAAATTCTCCTTTAACAGCAGTTATGCAATGAATGCGCAGTGAGAGAATGTAGAAGAATGACTGTGATTTCCCATGTTATCTTCCTCCACAGGAGAGAGGCCAGTACATGAAGGGAACTCAGGAAATGTGGTAGGAAATATTTCTTTGAAAAATGAAGCAGTGCCTGTTCATATCAAGAGGCAGCTGTACATCTGAACCGCAGCACTGTGTGAGATGAAAAAGTCACCGACTTCGGCTGTGGGATTCCAAAATGCAAGAGAAATGGAGCAATAAATGTTACAGGGCACACTCTAAAGGGATATTGTTTGAGCCGGATCCACTTTCACTCCCTCTCTGCTTATCACATCACATTATGTCAGTCTAGAAAATCAGTCAGCGTGTTTTCCTCTGAGTGTGATGGTGCAAATAATGCAGAATGTGTGAAGCACAGGCGGGCTACATGTTTAAGTGTGTGTGCTATAAAAAAGTATGATATCATTGCTCATAGCCACCAACAGCAAACTACACATGGCACAACAACAAAACACAAGTGTGAGTATCATCAGGGACTGCATTTCCTTAACCCAGACTCTCACACAGATGGAAGTCCACTTAAACTCATAGCAGCACGATGCAGATGTTACTGCAGAGGCAAAGTTAAGTCAAAAGACACTGAAGCTGGAAGCCAACTGTGTTTAATCTGAGAATAAGACGAATAAGATGAATAGAGCAAATACAAATTTATTAAGAAATTGCACTTTGTCCAAATTGCATGACTATAAAATCTCAACAAATTCAGGGACCTTTTCACCTCATCTTATGCTCTCTGCACTGGCAGCCAGTTAGTGTCAGGACTGATTTGGAAATTTCACATTTGTGACTAAATTAGGCCACAAACTATACCACTGAACTCCTAACCCCTGTAACTTCAGTTTGCAGTATTTCCAGCTTGACGTCCTCTGGCAAGAGTCTCCAGGTTATTTCTAGTTCCAGGCTAGTATCTAGAGATGACAGACCCTTTGCCATTTAATCATGATTTCATTCTAGCGAGTTCAATCCTCTTCTTTCTAGTTCATGCACATTTGATGCTTTCTTATTCTACTGTATAATATCCTGTCCCAGCCAAATGCATTCAGTCTCATCCGAATGCATCCTATCACTTCCCGATCCAATATTATTCATGGATCCATCCATCCATCACTTCAACACTCCATAGTATTTCTGTGCTCATCTTGCCAACCTACACCAAAACTCTTCTTAAATGCATACTTCAAAATAAAAGTCTTCTCCTTTTACATGCTCTGCAAATTCATCATTTCTCAAAACCGAACACTTAACTTTTTTTTCCTTTGTTGGACCTTTCAGCCATCCAGCCATACACGGTGTCCTACCTGTGACTTTGAGTTGTGTTGTCCGTCGCACCAGCCTGGATCCATACTGTAATTCACAGGTGTAATTTCCCCCGTCGCCCTCCTCTATCTCAGGAATCCAAATATGTGTGGTGTTAACGGTGATGGAGCTTCTCCATTCAACTCGCTCACACTCCTGACAGGAGATACAGGCAGAATTGATTCGGTTACAACCATCTACAAAAGACTTCTCCAAACTTTTTATTTTTCGCGTGCTTGTGTCGTACCTTATACCAGGTCATCTGCGGTTGCTTGTACGGAGCCAAATAGTCTTCTATATCAGGGCAGTTGATCATTTTGCTGTGGGTTATCTCGGCTTTCTCCAGATGGCGGATTTTGCTACTGAAGCATTTCCCCTCGTCGCTCTCCTCCACCGTCATTGACATGGACACTTTCATGCAGTATGTGGAGTTCCTGAACAGATTACAAACACAAAAAAGGAAAAAAATGTTTTAACATTGCCCTTTATTCACATTGAAATGCTTTAAAACTTCTGTCTCTGAGTTCTTGGAATAAGAGGGAACACAGAAAAGTGAAAAATAAGACCTAAAGTTCCAGGTCTAAATGTAAAGTGTTCGGCATCAAAAAAATAACACACATATGCAGTGGATATTTCTAAGGAAGGTCAAGCATCCTCGAATCAATCTGAGTGGGTTTGTTTTGAGCAGATTTGTTTATCCACCCAATAGTTAACTACAACAGTGACATGACTCATTCCTCCATTTGTCCAAAAGTGAGACTCTGTGTAAAACAGTCTGAGAGCTATTTTCATGGTGAGATCAATGGGCAGACCCTTGGGCACTGTTGTGGGTATTTTGGCGAAAATTATAGGCTCTCTGACACCACGGCATTTCATTGACATCATTGTAGGAATTGGCATGGAGAAGAAATTACAGGTTGTACAACCTCAAACATATGTAAACAAAACATCATTTTATCAGAAATGAAACTCTGTAAAGGAGCACTTTCAGTCCATACGGAGGCAAAGAGTTCCTTTTATGGTGTGTGACATGTTCTGCAGTTAGTCCTCATCCCAGCTGCAGATAAAACTGTCAGAATGATTATTATATACTATTTGAACAAAGAGTAGATGTTGGTATTTGGTTTACTGAATGGCCAGTAGATTAACTTCAAGAAACAAAATATCAGTCCTCGCCATTAGTGATTTTCCATTGTCAATCCAAGTACAAAAACCAGCTAAATGTGGCGATTTCCTTTATATAGAAAACTGTCAAATTGGTCAATAGACATGACAACTGAATCTTAGCTCAGAGTAAAGCTGCTAAGATTGAGTTGAGCTTTGATTAGAATTGGGACTTGTTTAATATCAAGCGGCAGCAGGGGTAGCAGGAGCATTTTCAAGGTGTTTGGTCACTTAAATCACAGTAAACATATTCTGCCATGATATGTAATGGTAAGAAAAGCATGTTACTAATAACAATAACAATGGCTGTGTTGTATTCAAGAGTCCCAGCGAGACATGACAGCCATCATTAATTGCATTATTGGTGCTTTAAAAAGCCTATTCGGCACAAACTGTCATTGCAAGAGAGAGCTCCAAGCATTAAAACGCATCGTTGGCTTTGTTGAATTTGAAAAGCAGCGAGTCCCAGCTTCAGCTCTGCTATAAGCCCTCATTTTGTCACTTTTTGGATAATGTTAGTTGTCAGTTGTAAATGGATATGCTCGCATAGAGTCTGAGGGGCAACAGGAGCCGTCTAACAGAGCCTCTGTGGTCAATGAGGATGATGGATTTGCTTCAACAGATATTGTGTGTTGAAGGACAAATGGGCTAACATGCCACAAATACTAGTGGAGGTTTTGAATATACTGATCATCTACAACATTAAAAACACTGAGATTGATCTTTGTAAAAAATTATTATTACAATGCATTTTTCTGCAGGGAAACCTTGGGTTCTGCATTCATGTGGATGTTACTTTGACATGTGCCATCCACAGTGGTGGGTAGAGTAAACAACAATAGTACTCAAGTAAAAGTACTCTTACTTTAAATATAATGACTTCAGTAGAAGTAAAAGTACTCCTAAAAATAAGTACTGGAGTAAGAGTAAAAAGTACCTCGTAAAAAAACTATTCAAGTAGTGAGTAACTTCAGAAGCAGTTTATTAATTCAAAAACAAATCATCAGTCCCTGAAGGAGAGGCTTGGATTCATTCATTAAAAAATGACCTTCTAAATTTTGCCACAAGAAACTATTCAGTTGCTTAACATAATGACTGATCTCCAGTTTTTGGCTTGTTTTCAAAACACCAACTTTTGAAACCAGTAGCAAAGTAACAACAATAATCTCTTAACACAGAATTATCATTGACTGAACCCTTGAACATCAAGTCTGTCCACCTGTAAATGTTCATATGTTCAATAATATATCATTTCATTGTCTGCATTAAAAATGGAATCATCATAATAAAGGCAAGCCTCATATTCAGACAGTTGAACCTTCCCGCTTTGCTAAACCGTGTGCTTGAATCCACTTGTTCTGAAATATCCTCACCAACATCAAAACACAGTCACTGTCTTATGACGGTCGTAGGAACTTTTTTCTGAAATTTAGCCCAACTTTGGAGCGTTATTTTATGTCACTGCTGATAAGCTAGCGTGATATGCTTGTTACGTGTTTATTCCTCAGGTTCTCTAGATTCATATGATGTACAGTCATGTGAAAAATTAGGATATCCTATGAAAGCCTTTGCATTTTTTAAACATATTTAGACATATGGATATTTAATATCAATTTTAACAGTACTGGGAGATAGAAGTAATATAACTAAACAATTCAAACTGAGACACAGTTGTATCACATCAGGAGCACATGGTTAGAACATTGTTACTCAGCATTTTGAAAGAGGCTTGCCCCATTTAAACCTCAGACATTTAGTTTGGTGTGCTCCTGCCTGTTGAAGTGAGCGTGAACACCATGGTGAGATCGAAAGAGCCGTCTGAGGCCATCAGAAAGAAGAGTGTAGCAGCTTATCAGTAAGGGATTTAAAAAGATCTCAAAACAATTTGAATCAGCGGTTCCACTGTCCAGAAAATAGTCTACAAGTGGAGGACATTCACAAAAACTTCCAACATGCCCAGGTCTGGCCGTCCAAGCAAGTTCACCCTGAGAGCAGATCACAAGATGCTAAAAGAAGTCTCCAAAACCCTAAAATGTCATCACGGGACCTACAGCAGGTACCTGCTACTGTTGATGTGAATGTGAATGCCTCAACAATCAGAAAGAGACTGCACAAGTTTAACTTTAATGGGAGGCATTCAAGGAGGAAACCTTTGCTCTCAAAGAGAAACATGAAGGCCAGACTGAGGTTTGCCAGAGAGAACGTAGACAAAGACCAGGACTTCTAGAGTAATGTTCTTTAGACAGATGAGTCTAAAATTATTTGGACACTAGAACAGAGGACATGTTTGGCTTAAACCAAATACACCATTCCAGGGGTGTCCTCATTTTTTCACATGACTGAATGTATCCCCTGTATGTTGCATTAACAATGCACCCGCTAGACCCGCTAAAAGGCGCTACACAGTTAGTTAACCCAGCGACGGGCGGATTGGCTACCAACAGAGGTGGGTTGTGCAGTACTAGAAAGACACTTCCTCATTGTGTTAGCCTGCTTCGTATATTACGTACATATTAGCTAGTTAGCGTTGCTATCATGAACATGTCAGCCTACTTACCATCACGTTTTCTCAGACTTTATGTGGATTTCTTGGGCTGACAAAGTAGGCAGCGCATTACATGACTGTTTGAAAGGCAGGCAGGGTCTGAATGTGGGTCCAGGGGTGTGCCTGCACATTTCCTGAGGGTGACGCCGGCGTTTCACCTTCCGCCATGTTCGTAAACTACAGTGAGGTGAATGGGGGCCGTGGAGGGGCGGGGCCACACCTCTGTCCACCTGCGGTGCTGTGCTGTGATTGGTTAATGATGTGTCTGTCAGCCGACAGCTGCAGTTCTGCGTCTGAGCTTCTCTGCATTTATTTATAGATAAATTAATGTAACGACAATCATGTAGCCAAAGTAACGGAGTAAAAGTACATATATTTTCTCACAAATTTACTCTAGTGAGAGTTAAAGTATTCTGCAAAATAACTACTCTGAAAAGTACAATTTATCAAAAGAAAAAAGAACCCCACTCAAGTACACATAACGGAGTAAATGTAACGCGTTACTACCCACCACTGGCCACCCATCTAACCATTGTTGCAGACCAAGCACAGCCCCATGACAGGAGCACTCCCTGTCTAGCAGGACAATGCCAAACTGCTCAGGAACAGGACAAACAGCCTAAGGCACTAATTGGCCTCCAGACTCCTCAGATCCAAATGCAGTCAAGTCAAGATTCACTGCTGATGTCCTGCTGCCAGACACCACAGGACACCCTCAGAGGTCCAGTGTTCATGGCCTGATGGTTCAGAGCTGCTTTGGTGGCATAATATTAGCTGAGAGGTTTTATTGTTGTGGCTGATTCGGTGTAGATGCCAAACTTGGCAAAGTCGATGTGTTTTACAGTTTGCTGCAATATGCAAATAACACATGTTGTACTTCTACAGTAATCAGTCACAATCTTTGAGAAACCCAAACTAATCTAAAAGACTAGAAAGACACTATTTGAGGAACTATTCAGTTTTGTCCTTGACAAATAAACCTAAAGTTACACTGATCTAGGAGGTTTTAGGAACAGTGAGTTAGTTGATATGTAAAAGGGGTTTCTCATATTCTCATATGGTGAAAAGACAGAAAACCATTTACCATCAGATCATCATTTGTTTTGGGTGAAGAACACCTTTACTTACCACTTTCATTAACCCTAGTGAGCCCTAGTGAGCCCTATCTCGCCGTAAGCTGCTGGAAGAAGAGATGTATGTTTTATAAGAGGGAAGTTTGTCTGTAAGACTTGCAGATTGGAAAAGAAATATTTGTTTGGTGCCTAATGTAAATAAATGTCCTTACTTTATGTACAGAAGTATCCACAATCACTAGCCTATAGTAGGCCTACATTATGAAACAATATAGACTTAAATGAGAAGCAAGACTGTATAAATGGATGAAGTAACTAATAAAAATATTACTTTTAGAGGTTTCATCTGTCTTCATACTGTTATTATTTCAGCTTGTACAAATATGTAACCAGTATAATTACAAAGCCCTGGTTCAACTCTTACTTCTGATATGATATTTAAATTTAACTGTGTAGACATTAACCTGTGTAGATTTTAACATGACTATGCGATGACGGGTTCATGAGTAAACCAAGCAAGAGTAATGGGTGTGGTGATGTATGCAAGTTGCAACTCTGAATACATTTGATAGAAATTCAGAATGATATTTTTCTCGCCAACACTTCGTCAGACAGCCAAATTACATTGTTGGAAAGGTCAAGTCATGCGGCTTCATTTGATACGTGCTCCGCCTCGCTGCAATAAATACTTCAAGAGCAATTCAATGGAGAAGAAGAGATGCAAACTTAGAAAGTGCATCTGTCAGACTCTGAGGGTTTACCATAACCTTTTTCAGTAGCAGGATGCAGCAGTTTTTGTGAACAAGCTCTGATAATCCCACTGTAAGCAACCCCACAACCAAACAGCCAAACAAACGGACGTGTTGGACCAGCTGGTTAAACGAAATTGAATTAAGTGCATCCAAATTCTATTAATAAGTAATTTTAGTGCTACTGGTTCGAGTTAGATGTACCTAAATCATTTGATTCCTCTCAAATGATAATGCAAATTGATTTGAAGGAAAAGCTTCCAAATTTTCCAACTTAAATATTTGCTTTATCCAGAGGTAAATTGTAAAATATGATTTTAACACCATACTTCTACCATTCTGTCCTTTTCTTTACTCTGCAATGCTTCTCAAATGCACAACGATAAAGGAATAAACCTTTCACCAAAATTAGAATGACAATTTAAAGGAACAAAGAGTAGCTTTATGTTGATTGAATGCAAAAAAGTAGAGCTAAATTAGATTCATTAAAAAGGTTTTCATTCATTTAAAAGGTCAAATGCAGTTTTTACAGTGTATGTTGGGTCAGCTCTATTAATAACTAAGACATTTTTCTGTACATGGACACCAATGTGGTGTTTCTCAACCCTATCCTGATGTGTTCTACAAAGCATTATTCCACCTCTGTTTGTTCATACCTCCTATAATTAAGATGCAGCTCCTTACTGTAGCAGGTTTGACAGACCAGAGCTGTAGTCATAACCCAGAACTCAGCTAGACTGTGTGGACTGTGTGGATGTTGTTATTTGGATGTTGGATCTCATTCTGCATCCTGCTGACACGCTGACACGTGTGACAGAGCGTCCTTGAGCCGAATTATCTAATGAAATAAAAAGAGCAAACTTTGAAGTCTGTTTTGATGCGCATGATGCAACCTCGTTTTTGGATTTGAAGTCTTAAAATCTGCTCAAGGTGATTGTAATTGTTTGTGTGTGTGTGTGTGTGGCTAGGCCTTATTATGTGTGTGTTCTCCCAAGTTCACCTCCAGACACAAAAACCGCACATTGATCTCTCTTTCGTTTTTGCTCTCGGGCGAACACACACCCTCACCCATTGTCCCCGAACCACAACCTCTCATCTAAGTGGATCTAAACCACTTATCCCATCAATGCTGTGCATGTGTGTGAGTGTGTGAGTGTGTGTGTGTGTGTGTGTGTGTGTGTGTTTGTGTGTATCATACAGGGGACACTGGGATTTTTGTCATTGACCTAACCGAGACCACTGAGCATTGAACTAGAGGCCTGGAAAGCTTTTTATCCATCCATCCCTCAGTTCTCTCCTCCTCATCAGTCTATCTGCAGCCTGCAGCATCTTGTTTTCTCCTCCACTGATTCAGCTTCTCTCTGTCTCTCTCACAGAGATCACCCATCTTCAGTGCTTTCATATTTGTTTGGATTTTTTTTACCTTCATTTCACAGCTAGAGTTAATTTTGTCGACAGAAAAACATGCATTGATCACTTTTTTTCCCCCATGACTAAAGAACACAATTTAATCAAACTGTAAGAGCTCCAGTAGAAATCAACTGGACTTCTCTTTTTGGATCTTGAAGACGTTTCATCTCTCATCCAAGAAGCTTCTTCAGTTGAAAAGTGAACAGCTGCTTGCATGACTTGAATGACTGCACAGACAATTTCATACAAAGGAGTCTGTGTCATCAGCTCATAAAATGAAACCAGTAATGTGAAAGACTGGGCAATGGACAAATGGATTACTATTTTAATCCTATAAATAAGCATACACTGTATGTTCCTTATTAGGAATGTATAATCCAGCGTCCAGACTTCCAGACTAACACCACAGAAGATGTAGCAGCAGCAACAGGTCAGCAGCAGTTCCATATGTGTCTACAAAGGATGCATTCAGGAACAGTATTCAGCTATAGATCAATTGTGTTTTGTCTCAGGATCAAACATTCTGTTTTTTCAGGGTCAATGCCGCTTAGCAATGAAGGAATACCAATAACCGGTATTTGTCAAATGAAAGTCTTGGTCTCGAAATTTAGAGTAACTCTAATTCCAACACAAAACATTTGTGAAATACCATGTTTATGTTTTATATCTGTTTAAATAAAAGAGGACTATTTTTTACAATTTATCCTTCACTGCTGATGGGCTATTATTCGTGCCATGTATAAATCAAACTGTGCTGTGGGCGGGACGTTGTTCAGGACCAGAGTGGAGACCACAGGCAGCTGCATCAGAGCCAGATTAACATATTTTTTAAATCAATTTATTTTACTGGCAATGAGTATTTAAAAAATAACAATACCAATAATCAGGCTGCTAATCAGTCACTCCCTGATTCTGACAGCACTCAGAGAACGGCACACGATCCAAGTGGTTATGCTTCAACTTGAGGTGTGAAAATATGCTGCAGGGTGGCTTTACAGGGGTACAGAGTGGCTAAAATGTGAAATGTGACACCAAAGCTGAAGACTGATTCAAGCGAACGTATCTTTTCTGTCAGAATAGACGAGCATGAGGCAGATAATCAAAATTATAAAGGATATTGTTGACCTCTGCACTGTAAAAACAAATCTTTTTTACACTGTAAAGAACAAGCTGCACATTAGCCATATTAGCTTTATGAGGTGACGATATGTGAACTCATTGTTTACAGCTGCTCCAAAGATCAGTTACTTCTGGTTTCATGTTACTTGAATGTGTATCTGCTCAAATTAAGCTAAACCCAGGAGAATCAAAGCTTTTATTGTGACTTTGGGTTTCATACTTGACTTCCCAAACCATGACTTTTGCCCTAATTGCATTGTACCAGTATAATATTGTCACCTGTAGTGATTTATAATCACTGTGGAAGCTGTCTGTGATTTTAATCCTGTCTAAATCTGCCATGTCTATAATTTCTGAAGTTTCCATGTCAGTAAGCATCTTAGTGATTTGGGGTCATAGTTTAATTGTTTTGCTTTTTTTGGGTCTTCTTCGTGTCTTTCTTTTGTCTCCTCCATGCCTTAGAATCACGAAGGCTGTGCTGGCAATTAAGAATATTTTTGATAGTATTTTAGGTGCAAATTCAGGAGTGTTACGAACCAGTCTAGGGGCCAGGGATGCAATATAAAAGAGTACGAAAAAAAGCAAACTTTGTCTCCAAATCAAATCACAAATTTATTGGAATAACAAAAAGAGGCCTGATGTAGAGGTAACAAGATGACCAAAGCCAAAATAAAACAAAACAGTGCTAAATATATACAGTGATAGTATCTACAAAACCAATATCCAGAGAATATACCAAGCTACCACCCAAAACCACAAAACTAAGCAATAAAGCCACCAGGATACACAACTAACAAGGCGGTTCATGTTGTTGCACAGCACAGAAACCCATTCAGGGAAAGCTCAAATCCAACAAAAATCTAATCTCAAAGGAAGATTAAATGGATGGCTGTCTAACAGGCTCAGCAGTTATTATGTGGCAGCATGTTCATGTCTTATCTGTGGATAACATCAGCAAATTTGAGTAAAACACAGACTTCGCCTATCCAGTATGAATTCGCTACAAAAAACACAGATGTAAAGGGGTAGTTTCTAGATCTCATGAGGAGCCCAGGTACAGCTAGTCCTGTGCAATTTGTGTTTTTTGTTCCCACCTTTGCTTATATGTGACTGTGTACAATACACGTGGATCCCGCGTAAAACTTCCACATCCACCATCAGTGCTGCCATGAGATGAAACATCTGAACTGAGAGAAATCTACGTCATCCCTCGCACAGGCACGGACACAAAAGCACTCTCAAACGCAGAAAAGGGATTTCATGTTAGAACATTCCTTTATCTTGCTGCTTTGATGATTCTGTTCTGCCACATTCATGCTAGCGATGCACGCTGAACTGAGATGAACTGAAAATGGGGGAACTGAAGCAGCTTTCTCTTGTCTCCCTCTGTGCTGTGTCCTTCCTTCTCTTTCTCACTGTTCCATCAGCCTTTGCCCTGGTTCTCTCCCCCCCCCTGCCTGTCCAACCCACAAACCAGAAGCCAAACACTAAACGTTAAAAACAGCGTATATGTAAAGAAGTATGTATTATGCATATCTCACTATAAACATGGTGATTCAATTAGACTGCAAAGCAAACGCTGTGTCAGAAGCATTTAGTGCATGCTGTGCACCTCTTATGAATGCAAATCGTGTGTCTGTGTGTGGGTGCGTGTTCATATCTGGTGCTGTGCGCAGTTCATTTAAATGCTTTTGTTAGTAAAATGCCCCTCAAGTTAAAGACACTTGAGCACTTAACGCTAGAGCGGCACATTTTGTTGCTGTGCCCTACGTTACTGATGGCACCGAAGGTCTTTGCACCTGAAATAATGAAGTTATCTTGATGTAGGAAATTAGATATTCAGTGGATAGTCATTTTTCCATTCCCACTTACCTGCAGGGCAAACAAGTAATATCCAGCTCTGAATATATTTGAGATTTTTGGAGGAAGAGGAAGAACACGGTCACTTTAAAATGAATATCCAAGAGATTCAGGCTCTCCCGATCATACACCTCACACATCTTTTTACAGTGCACCTGTGGTCTTTGTGTGAGAGGTTCTAAGAAATACAGGAAATCACTAATTAAAGCAAAAGCAGGCGAAGCAGAATAAAAGACTGAGGTGTATTAGAAAATAAAGCCACACCATTTCATCCCAAACATCACAGCAGTTCCAGAGTATCTTTTTTAATGTTAGAGCTTTAATTGGCATCTTCCAAGAAGAACAACTTTATTTTAGCCCACTTCTTTGGAAATCAAACATGTTTCAATAAATTTGTTTCCTTTCCAACTGATGTACTTTAGGCACTCCTCCTTGGGTTTTAGCATCCTTTGTGTGATTTCTCAATAGGTATTTTAGATCGAATGGTGTAATTTGTCATGATTTGGTTTGAAAGTGTGAAGTTTCTATTCTAAATACACTTTTTTCTGTCACGTTTTGGCTCCAGCCACTGTACGTAACCAAGAATAGTGTACGGAACAATTCAACAATTTGGCTGAGAAGACTGCCTGTATGCCAAATAATAGACCATGACTCTCTATGGCAACAATAATAGCAACCTCTGAGCAGCAAACTACCTCACTAAAAAGTTTTGCAAAGGATTAGGATTGTGCAGTGAGGCAGCTCTGCTCGAGTTTTTTTTGCTGTGGATTATCCATTTTAATGACAGCGCTCCTCTCTGTGCGTGCAAATGTTCAAACAAAGCAGCCACAAAACCGTCTCTATTTTAAGGGAAAGCTACAACCTTTGCTAAGCTCCGCCCACGAACACTGGGATTGGTTTAAAGAAATACAGACAAGTCAGAGTGTCTTTTACCTCTATAACAGAATGAGAGATGCAGTCAGACTATCATGCTCTACAGAAACCTCTAAAGTAGGCCTGGGCCATAAAATGATAGTGGATGATACCTGGATGATAGCGATATGTAACTGTGATGGAGACTTCATCAATCATTTTTTGATAGATTTCCAATAGTTTTACTTTAAACTGCCATGAAAGCACATATGAAACTCCAAATGTGCTTCTTCACCGATTCACATTATCATATCTCTTGATAATAGAGCTCCTTCCCCCTCCATCACTCTCCTGTGACTTCTGTGCAGGTCTTCCGAGACATCCCAATCCTGGCCTTAACCTCCCCTGGTGGTGGCTTCAGCTGGCAGGGATCAGCAGCTGCCCCTGTGAGACAGGCTTTGCTTTTTTTAAAACACCCACCACCATGTGTTTCCTACCACCTCCACACTCCAGGTGGCCTGTTCTGAGGGTTGATGGACTTGGCGTTGGGATGTGCGTGAGTTAGAATTTGTGTACGTTCAAGTTTTACTTCTTAACATATCAGAACTGCAACTTTCTATCTATTTATCTTCACTTACACAGGTTGAGTTGGTCAAATAATGAATGGTTTATGGATGGTTATGTTTCAGAATAATTCTCTGCTCAGAGCAGCGATTTCCTCGTGTTTCCTCCTGTCACCAGTTATTATGCAAAGCTAAGCTGAAGCCTTATATTTAAACCTGTAAGTTGTATTGATCTTTATATCTAAGTCTTGGCAAGAAAGTGAATTAACTTAAGTTACAAAATGCCAAACTATCATCATAAAGAATCACAAAGATTTTACATTTTGATAAAAACAATAACATATATAGTGTTTTCCTTTTACCCTTATAGCAGACGTTGTTAGGAAACACAGCTAGAGGGTGTAAAGTGGATATAAAATGCACATAAGTACATTATATTAAAAGTTAACACAAAGTAAATCTACAGCACTGAAGGGAAATTCTTACTATATTCTTATTAATTACATTTTCTACAAATTTACACACAAAACATACTAAATCCCCGTGATGATAAATGATGTGAAAGCAACGTCTGAGCCCTGAAGACAGCTGCTAATGTAAATATCTGTCAGGAGGAAGGAGGGAAACCATTTCTGTTGCGCAGGACTTTATTATTAAGCAGACAAGAAAACAGCTGCAAGAAACAGAGAAATGAGAAAAGATGTTGAAATACTGAATAACAGAGGCAATATAGTGCTGCAGATTAGATTGTGCAGGGATGGTATTTATGGTTCATCTTGATCTTATTAGAGATGTGTTTGCATTTCATAGCCCCGGGGCTTTTCATTCTCTGGAGATGTGCACACTTTGTAGGCCAACAAAGCCGCATTAACAGGATGGTGTTTATCGGGGTTCTTTATGGGACTCATGATCACATTATTGACAGTCTCATTTGTTTTAACGTGTACTTGGGCTTGCTACTATCTGTGAAATAGTCTTCCTGTTTGACCTAGAGATGATAACAAGATTATTTCACCCACACAAAGAACAGTGTTACGTATCAGCTTATAAGACTCCAGAAATTAAATTGTCAGTTAACTCAACTGGCAAAAGCTGAGACTATTTGTCTTGAATAGTTCAACGCTATGAGAGCACTCATCAACAGGTGATGTATGCAGTTGTTTTAGTACAATTTGCACAGTGCAGTACTGCAATCTGCATAAAATTAATACTATTAAAGGAATAGTCTGGCATGTTTGGAGTCCTTATTTGCTTTTTTGCCAAGGGAAAATTGTGAGGTGAACAGCATTTAGGTCCTATCTTGTGTCTTTTTAGCAAATTACTGAAAGTCCCCACATTGGGTTTTTCTAGTTTGACAGCACGAAATACTGCAAAGATAGTTTAATTCACCCTGACTGTACAACTCCTGGTTTTAGCTCTGTCCTAACGGGTCTGTTTCAGTGTCTGCAGCTTTAAATGCACCTGCTACTGGCCTCACACCCTTCAGGAAGAAGACTCTCTCTGTGTTGAGCTGTTATCTTTAAACTCATGTGTTGGGTGAGTTTATCAGATGACACTGCAGTTATGAAATCTGTATTATAGTAGTTTTTCCAGGTTGGAAATGGCAATGAAGGGAATTCTGGTTAACATGTATTGTTTATATACTGCACTCAGTCACTATTTCATACTTGTACTAATGTCTAATAACAGAAACAGAAAAATACAGAATTTGCTCGAAGGGGAGCTAACAGAGTTGTGTTAGTAGACCGATCAGGTGTAACATTATGACCACCTGCCTAATATTGTATTGGTCCCCCTTATGACATCAAAAATGCTGTGAACCATTGGACAAGAGGACCTCTTAGGGTGTCCTCTGGGGTCTGGAACCAGGATGTTGGCAGTGGATCCTTTGGGTACTCTGGCTTGTGCAGTGGAGCCTCTGTCAATCAAACTTGTTCCACTGCATCCTGTTGATTCTTGATCAGAATGGGCTCTAGGACATTTGGAGGTCAAATCAACATGTTGGGCCATTGCCATGGTCCTCAAGACATTTCTGATTGTTTGATGTTTTTCCCAAGTGGTGGGGTGCATTTTCCTGCAGGGGTAGACCAGTGACATTTGGTATTTCCATTAGCATGAGGGAGTGTGCTTGTTGTGGGACAATGTTTATTTGGGTGTCTAAGTCTCATCAACACGGATGTTAAAATCCAAGGTTTCCTATCAGAACAGCACATAGTACCAATATGATCAATGTTATTCACTTCACCTGTCAGTGGTCAGGATGTTGTAGCTGATCAGTGTAAGTGTCTTTGTTTTCTCAGCTTTTACTTTACAGTTCTAAGTTTAGAAAACACACATAAAACTTTTACATTTTTGTTCTTGACACTGATACATGTTTGGTGACAGAGCTACCATGTAGGGCTTCCCTGTTGGGGTTCAGAGTCCAACATATTCCCCACTCCCCAAGGCCCAAAGACATTTTGATCCACCAGCCCACAGTTAGTGAGTGACTCCTTCACTGCTTACTGAAAACTTTATATTTAACATGTGGACATGTAAGAAGTATGCTTCTTCTCATCTCACTCTTTCCAAATTCTTGAACAACTAGTTAAATCATGTTCATCATATACATTAGGAATGTAGACATGTTAATATTGAAAACACACCACATTTTGCAATCTATGACACATTGTTTTAACATGTATTAAAAACCTATTTCTATGAAATTATTATGAGATCTAATTTCTCCCTCTCATTATTTGCATTCTTCACTGTTTTGTCCAAACCTTTTTTAACAAACTTGTTTTGGCAAACAGGCCTGACAAATAAATTTGGCCCGCCTTGACAATTTAATGCCAGTAAAATGTGTCCAGTAATGCATCCTGTCTTCTGGGCAATGAATGAAGTGAGAAAAGAGATTTAAAAGGTGAGCGGAATGATTTGTGGCTGTCATTCTACGTCTAAGTGAGCGCCTGACATTCATAACCCTTTTGTTCTCAGCAAGTTTCTACATTAAGCTACAAGTCTGGTGCACACACACACACACACACTGGACACGTGTGTGTCCGATGTCTGCTGCTTGTTATTTTGTAACGGGGCAAAGAAAGGGTACAGTTGATCGCCTTTATTTGGATTTGAAGACAGCTATGAATAAAACATGGGATTTCACTCTTACCGGTGTGTGGACGCGTGTGTTCATGACTCCCTGTGTGCATCTATTAAGACAAATGAGGAATGTGCTGTCATGCTGAAACAGATACCAGGTGTGAGTGAAAACATCTTTCAACTGGAAGTGCACCTGACAAATCAACCGAAAAGGCAGCACATAAAGCAACTTCAAATTGCATTACATGTTGTAAAATAGAAATTAGAGTTTATAGCTTCGAAATGATGCACCACATTCATTACAGCACATTTTAACAGGCTGCTAATTGGATTAGTTCTTCCACCTTTTTTAGTCCTTTTGATAAAAGCTAATGCTCAAGTTGGAATTAGTGTAGGAGTGTATCAGGAGACAGCATATGTGTTTAGGCAATAATGATTTTCCATTGTTACAGCCTGATTTTAATTTGAAGGGACTGCTGCGGACAGTCACTACTGAAGTGTCCCTAAGCAGGGCAGCATCACTCCCACAGCTCCAGACGCTCTGCACCTTGGCTGACTGCTCTCCACCAAAAAAACATAAAATCCTGTCGTATAAAATGCAAAAATAAGCTGAAAATGATTCCTCAAATCAACTTGTAATCAACCACATCCACCCCGTCAATAAATCAGGCTCACCCTCGCTGCAATTACCCTCCCATGATCAGGGCAGGCTGCTGGAGGGTGCTTTGAATTATGGAGTTAATAGAGGGGGATGTATCCTGGCCAGCAGGCAACGTGTTTATACCTGGACGGAGCTCCAGATTAATTTGACTATCAATCTAACTAACAGGCAGAAGGAGAGAGTGCAGGCGCCTGTACACGCTGAGACATTCACACACTCAAGCGCGGACACATTTCTGTGCTTGCAGGTATCTGAACACATATGCTTATACATAGGAATTTGTGCATTAGCTTACAACAGGCTCCATTACATTAATGAGGCCTTGGGCTCTGCTTGTAGAGAGGTTTTGTTAAGATAATATGGACATTTCCTACTAAATGTTAGCAACAAATATGTTTCTATTAGTGGAACTTTGATAATCCTCTACATTAAATATACATTTACTGTATCTAAATCACAGCTAGTTGAGTAATTCATTACTAACAGTGGCTGCAAATTTGAGTCATTTTATGTTGCAAGTACTTCGGTCTTTTGAAGCCACTTTATGATTAAAAATATCTAAAATACATCAAAGTGCATTGTAATTTCATCCCTCCTTTGATAATTACACTTACTATATAGAGGACACAAACATATACTGGTCTGAATCAGCTCACTGGTATGTAAAAATTGTTCAAAAGTGAAAAACTGTCTGCTTAGTATTTGTTCCGTGTTGTCTCAATGTGTCCATTGGGCCTTTGTGCATTCGTCAGCTACCGTGAGTGTCGTGCATAAGTAAAGCCACGGTTCACGCTCTCTTATGTTTTAAAGTCAAGTGTCAGTGCGCTGCATGAAAGGGCAGCGACATGCATGAGTGTGTTTGTGTATTTTCCACATGAGTGATAAGGTCAGCAACCCCTACCTGTGAAAAACGGATCAATACATGTCACCACTGATCAGCAACAATCTTACCTTTGTCCCGACGGACAGTTTACACAAGAAATAATACAAATTTAAATCATCGCTATCTGCAGCTAAACCCCAATTTATTCATAGCAGTGACAACTTTCTGTGAGAAGTTTTTTTATAGTGAATTTTTATTTGATTATAAAGTTTTTTTCTAGCTAAAATGACAGGGACAGGTGCCAAAAATGGCAAGACATTGTGTTCAAGAAAAATCAATGGTAGATTTGAATGATTTCAGTTTTGACATCTTAAAAAAAGGCCAAAACTAAATTATTTATATTTTTTATATTTGAGAGAATGCAGTGTCTGTACCATTCCAAATGGTCCTTGTACTTTCTATCATCCTCTAGAGCAGGGGTGTCCAATCCTGGTCCTCGAGGGCCACTGTCCTGCATATTTTAGATGTTTCCTTCTTCCAACACATCTGATTCAAATGATGAGGATCGTTATCAGGCTTCTGCAGAGCTTGACGATGAGCTGATCATTTAAATCAGGTGTTTTGAAAGAGGGAAACATCTAAAACATGCAGGATAGTGGCCCTCGAGGACCGGGATTGGAAACCTCTGCTCTAGAGTATTTCTAACACAGTATGAACAGCTAATGCAGTAGTCTTCTACTCAGTTACATGTCAATAGCAAGTCTTGGTGAAAACCAACAAGGTTAATGAGCTTGATATCAGGGTCCATTACTGAGAGAGAGCTGTGCATTGTGGTTGCTCACAAGATGGGGAAGGAGTATAAAGTCATACTCAAGAGTTTTCAAGTGCCAGTGACTCACAGTGTAATCAACAAGCACAAGGAGTTCCACACTGTGAAGAATCTGAAAGGGCATGATAGGAAGATAAAAGCAACCCCTGCACTGGAGTGAAAGTGTGAGAGATCAAGGAGATTTCAGAGATCACCACCGATGCTATCCTGATGAAGCCGAGCAGTTCTGGTAGCAACATCTCAAGTAGACACTCCAGCAGACACTCCATTAAGGCCAACCAGGAACAGGACAGGAACACAAAAGCATACCTAGCCTTTGTAAAAGCTCACCTGGACAAAGAAGAAAGCTTTGATAATCAACTCTGTAGCTAGAAGAGATGAAAATAGAATGGCTTTTGTTTGGAGGAAGAAAGTAGAATCATACAACCCCAAGAACACCATCCACAGGGTCATGTATGGTGGTGGGAATGAAATGCTTGGGGGCTGATTTTTAGCCGACGGGCAAGGTAGTCTTGTTGAAGCAAAAGGCACATGAGAAAAGAGGACAGCATTAAAACATCAGGCAGTCTGCAGAAAAACTTGGCAGCTCTGGAAATTCCAACAAGATGACAATCTAAAACAGACAGTCAAGGTGGTCAAGAAATGGTTAGCAGAACAATATGAACATGTGGAAGGAACTGGAGACCAGAGTGATGGTGAAGAAGACTTAAACCCTCAAGATGTGAAGATCATCGTGACAAGAGGACTAGAAGAAAAATCCAAGTGGAGACAAGCAGAAAGCTTGTTGGGAATTATAAGAACTGTTTGACTGCTATGATGAAAAATGAAGGCTTTGAATTAATAATCTTGGACATGGCATATTTAGTGAAAAACAACAAAAACCCCCCAAATAAACAGAAATAATTGAAATCCATCATTAACATCTCTTTAGAAGAAACTTATTGGTCATACTGTACGGTAAAAGAGTTCAGTTCTGTTTGTGGCGCAGATTTAGTTAATAGCCATAACCACAAGTCCAGTGTGAACTGAAATAACAAAGGCATCTACATCCATAATGGGCTGTTCCATTAAGAAGGCCTCTGTTCACTCAGCTCATGTGTTCTAGTGGTGAATACAGCATTAACAACCACACTTGCAATTAATTAAATTTTCAAAAGTGATTGCTTAATGATGAATCTTGAGCCTTGGGGCCTGCGAACACTTGCCCACTTTGATCCCCAGGGTCACCAGTGGAGCTTGTAGTGCTTGTATTAGTGGACTAACATTAGGGCATATTCTAATTTTATAATAAAGATGATAATTTATGCATGATGATATAGAATGATGACATGATTAATGTCCAGTGGCCTATATTTACTGTGCAATCCAGTTTCTGCAGGCTACAAATGAGGGACGGTGTAAAAACTAAATGGTCTGGGGATTAGATTGTGTCACCCAGCATGAAAGCCAATGTGTGTGATGGAGAAAAGCCGGACAAGGTGACTCCACTGAGTGTGCATATGTGTTTGTGTGCATTATTTGTGTGCAGTACTGAGTGCACTTACCCCCAGGCCTGTATATAAAATGAAGTTATGCAAGCTTGATTTTCTGTGAAGTCACCCATGTGCCGGACTGTTCAAGTTCATGTACTTCTTCTTATATTTATGGGGGCTTATAAATGATATAAAGATGCCTCTGTATGTTTGCAAAGTAATGTACAGTACAGTTCTCTGTACTTCAGAGGAGGTTATAAATTAAGCAGAAAGGTTTTGGAATCTCACAGGAGTGTATTTTCTAAAAAGGGGTCAACATTTGGTTACTTATGTGTGATATTTCACAAAATTACAAATTTTATTCTGAGTTACTGACCTCTGTTACAGATAAGGAGTATTACTATTATGCACGCATACATATTTGCCGCACGATACCATCCATCCATTATCTATACACTTAATCCTCCGTAGGGTCGCGAGTGGGCTGCAGCCTATCTCAGCCGACTCATGGCGAAGGTAGGGGACGCCCTGGACAGGTCATCAGTCTATCGCAGGGCTGCACATAGAGACACACAACCAAGCACACTCACATTCAGGACATGCCAGGACGTGAACCGGGGTGCTGTGGCCTCCAGGGGGCGCCACAAAATCGGAAAAACTTTCACCTCCAATATAATTATATTAAAAGTAGTTACTACTATTAACTCTTAAAATGGAAAAGCTCATATTGATTAAAATGTAAAGCAATGCCCAATTAATATTACCACAAAACAATGCTATTGGATTTCTTTTGTAAGCGTATGTAAATCGACAATGGAGGGGGGCACCATATAAAATCTCGCCTAGGCTGGTGATGGTCACGCACACGCACTAAATATTAATATATTTTGCTGCAAGACTAAAATATGCATTGATCTCATTAAAGTTGACCCCTTCTGTGGTGTTAAACATTGAGTATAAATGCAGACAAAAAAAAAAAAAAAAAAAATCTCGCCTAGGGCGTCGTCACATTGAATAGAGTCGGCTCTGGTGCTCACAACCAAGCACCCTGGCACAATACCAATCATGTCAATAGTTTCACAATATTCCACTGGTCAACAGGTGAAGGTAATGATGCAATGAGCCAGTGAATGCAGGAAAGAAAAGATTGCAAACTAGCAAAGATAAATGTAGACAGTTCAAGAGTAAAAATGCTCTCTACAGACCTTTTATGGTGGATGTTATGTATGTAGGAAAATACATTCAGCACATTTGTTTGACCCCGTGGAAAAACAGAAAATAGAAAGTTTCAGAAATTAACTGAAAGCAAACTTTACAGGGCACCTTTAAATGCAGCAATGTCACTCCCAGACACTGAACTATAATGGTAATTAAAGCTGGGTTAAAAGTCATGACAGGCAAAAAAGACTTTTATGCTTCCCATGAGTCAACAAGCCATTGACTGTCACCTTACCTGACACCTGAGGGCGGCATGTTGGGCTTCTGGGAAACAGCAAAGATTTCATACCGGCTACAATAGTATTTTGCCTATATCTTGTGTCCTACGTGTAACATAACTTGGCTCTGAGGCTAATATGATGATTTTTGTGGTCCTACCTGCTTTTACACATCAATGAATTAAACAGCATGCTGATCACAGAGACTGTCTGCCTCTGGTGGTATTTTTTGAGTCTTGCTGTTGCTGCATTTCAATACACTACACTGATCAATATGAAACACTTCATGTTGACAGTGTTGTAGCTGTTGGTGCTCATATAATCTTTGATAGATCATTATCTTCAGCAGTCTGGAATAAAAGCAAAACCACAATAAAAACAGCTCAATAACGTTGCATATTACATCCATATTTGTTAACTGAAATCCTCCAAAGATGTGTCCACTCCCAGGATTCAGTGCCGATGCAGGAAGTTATGTAGTAAGGTAGAGAGTAAAGGTGTGGAGGTCAGGGCGGTGGATGGGCACGTAATACATCTGACTTTTTGTAGGGTTACTGTCTGTCACCACAGACCTTTAATTAAGATTTTACATCTTATTATTCATAACCATGATCCATGCATTATTCATCGCTGGTTAATGAAAAGGTAATTATTTCATTCACAAGAACATTGGCTTGTTTTGCGTACTTTTCACTTCATTCAAAATGGGAAACAAAACAGCAGAAATATTTAATCTGTCCAATTTGTGTGACCAGTAAACTGTTGACTTCATTTGGTGTTGCACCTGATTAACATGTAGCAAATATGCAGAGGTAATTATGCCACATGATTTAATGAATAAATATGACCTAGAGCATCAGTAAACATGTTTTTTTTCCTCCAACAAAGTAGTTTGGAAAATGTAACAAAAGGAAGTATTTAGTGATGTGAACAGAGTGAAAGTTGCCCAAGAAACAGGAACTGTAAGTACCGACTGTTGTACCAAAAACGAGCCTAGTTATGTATCTGTTACAATTCTAAAACATGAAACTTGTCTAATTAAATACTAACAGTTCTTCTACCTCTCCACCACTGGATATACTGACAGTTATCACAGGATTATTTCAATACTGAAGTAATCTTGATGAATCGCAGGCAAGTTCTGTAGTGTTCCCATTATTATCCCAGAACTTGAATACAGTGGGTTACATTCTATGCTACAATCTAAACTTTGCTTTTAACCAATATGCTTACATTCTTGATTATAATCACACAATTGAACCCTAACCATAGTAGATTTGCCACAACCACATTCTAACTGTAGTTGCCATGCACAGCTACTGATGTTTAAAGATGTGCTGAACATTCAGAATAAACAGAAATTACACAAAGTACAATTATAGTAAGCCAAAGGATCCATTCATTTCCTCCTTTCCATTGGGGTGCAGCAAGAAACAGTTCATTGTCTCCTTGTCTTGCAGGCTCACTCGAGTTGTCTTGCTATTAGTATGCTGATGACACCCAGTTGTATCTGTCCTCCCCTTCAGATGACCTCACTGTATCAATCTGCCTCAGATGATGGAACATAACATTCAGCTCCATCTCTGTCAGATTGAACTCCTGTTGATCCCAGCCAGTTGTCCAAGACTGATTATCTCCAACAAGTCTGCAATAAATCTGGGCCTCATGATTAATGACCAGCTAACTTTCAGTGAGCGTGTTGCATCTGTCATGTGGTAGTCATGTTGTTTTGCACTAGACAACATTGGAAAGATCTGGTCTTATCTGACTGCACATGTCACTCATCTCTGTGTACAACTACTTCAGTTTGGGCTAACAGGAAGTCCAGTAAAACCCTTGAAATGGCCTAAAATACAGTGCCACTGGCGGTTTCTGTGAGAGCTTTCCTTTGTGACACTCCTTTCCCAGGTATGTGACAGGATGAAGCTCCATGCTTGAGTTATAGACAGGATGAAGCTGCAGACAGATGTTCGGCACTAAATTGTCTGCAAACTCTGGGAGAATGACTCCCCAGTAAATTTCTGCTAAAACTGACATGTTCTGTCAAAAATGATGAATTATCATGACACACGAAGTAGCTTTGATGTCCGTAAAAAGAATTTGTGTTTTAACATTAAAACCTCAGTTTTGCTGAAGCAACTCAGCTTATTGTGTTCTTTTGTTGATGCAGTAAATCTCTGGTAAACTCAAGATCCCTCTCTAGTCTCATTATTTCCCTTAGATCTGTGTATAGCGGCAGTACAGCTTACAGTTTTTCGGAGCATTTAAAAATCCATACATCGCCAACCACACAGAAACAGTTCATGCTATATATGTATATTTGATTATTCTCAACTAACTCCCCGTCACAGCTCACATTAAGTTCAAGCCACTGCCAGAAAACTAAAATGCCAAATCTCTAAATTCCTCCTTCCTAGTTGATAGTTTCCTAACTTAATTAGGTGAGTCTTAAAAACTACATAGAGATTACCTAAAATGTATTATTTCCCCCTTCCTTAAAAGTAGTTCTTTCTTGTGTACTTATGTTACTTAATGGACCTGTGTCTTTTGCGTCAAGTGGTCTTGTGTGGTCAGTTGTGTCAGGATCATCCTCACCAGCTTTGATTACACTTCTTTTGTACTTTGCTTTGGAAAAAAGCATCTGGCGAATTAATATATTTAAATGGAGAACACCAGTGGGCCACAAATAATGACTCAACTGAATAATTATAAGGTAATTCTATGCTTCTTCAAGGGATAAAATCATGTTCATTGAGTCCTTAATGAGTGACGAAGCAGGATGGTGTCTTCCTGAAGGACACTTAAAGAAAGGCCGTGAGGACCAAACCACCACTTCTGTTTTAGAGAGCAAATTTTTTCCAACACTGGACCACTCTGACTGTTTTCACACTCCCTCCCTTGCCCTGCCCTCCTTTCCCATGTCTTAGCCCTTTCCTCCATATCTCTACCAAGTCAGATCGTATTTCAGAGCACCTTAAAACCCCTTGAACATCAAAGTGTCAAAACTAAAGCTTACTTTTCTTTTTTTTTCAAAAGGCTGGCCAGGGCACCAGCCATTGGCTCAAGTTGGCATGCACTGGCACATGTTAGCCCACATTGGCAAGAGATTGGTGCCCACTGAATGGCTGCCAAGCTCTGAGGACTGCCAAAGAAACTTCAAATGACCGTTCTCTCCTGTTCTGCTGCTATTTCGCTCTTTCCTCTACGTTGTTGCTGCCATTGTCTTCTTCACTCCTCTTTCTCTCTCTCTCTCTCTCTCTCCCCACATCTCTTTGTCTCTTCCTCTTTCCACTCGCTGTCTTTATCTCCTGCTTGGAGCCTGTTAATCTGATGAAGAGAAAGGTTAAACATTTGGCTGGCATTAGAAAACACCCTTGTGACAACTTTGTGTGCGTTTCCCGTGTGCGAGTGTCCACAGAGTGTAGGATTTATCCTCGAATGCAAATAGAGACAGGTGGTTCAGCTTACTAGGAAATGTCACAGGGGAATGGTTGAGAGAGAACGAGTGGCGGAGGGAGGTAAACATATAGAAGAAAGAAAAATAGGAAATGAGAATCCAGCCTTTTAGTTAGCTTCACCAGCGAGTCCAAATAGGCGAAAGTGCTCGGTGGAATGTGAGCTGAGGTAATGATGGTGAAATTTCAGCAGACGCACAGCAGTTTATTTTGTGTAGTCAACCACCCATTAGCCATACCACCAGAAACCCAGACATCAGCAGGAATGCACCACACCAAGACGAAAAATAGTCGCCAGTGCCTTCTGAAATCACCCATACCAGTCTCTCTGGTCCGCCACCTTAATGATCGAGGCTTGTGTAGGTGTAGGCAGCGAAACTAATTGCTTGAAGGGTAACAGTCTCCTCTAAGAAGAGCCAACATTGACTGTTAGTAAATGACATAAAAATTCAACTGAGGTCTTCACAGTTAAAGACGGATCACATCCACTCTGAAATCCCCACCACCAACCCTTCCATCAGGTTTTCGCAGACCACAAAAAGTGGCCTGTCAGGAAAATGTCAACATGTGCCCTTTTGTCTTGATAGTTCCGTGCTGTCTTCCTGAAACTATGTTTATATGATTTCAGTAAAATGCTCATTGACAACTTAAAATGCCAGTAAAATGTATGTTGACAACGCATTTCAAGAATAACTGCTCTCACAATACATTTCTGCTGATAGCAACTAAAGCATGATTTCATCAGGCACATCGGCTGATTACAGTTAGAGAATGACTAGTCTTTGTCCCTGATGGAAAAGTCGAAAGAATCAATTGCATGTATTGCAAGACTCAAGATAAAAACCCTGTTTTCAGTGACAAACTCATGCGTGTTGTGAGCCCAACATCCTCCCATATCACCTGGCAACTGTTTTCATTGTATTGATGTACTGAACTGATGTCAAGGAGACACTGAAAAGGTCAAAAAAGGATCCTTAGAACTCCACAGTACCTGACCCCAAAGTCGTAACAAGGGGAGTGATTTATGTGTATTTATTTTCACAATGTAGCTTTCCCACTTCATGTTTATCTCAGCTTCTTATTTGTACTGACTGGAACTCCAGCAACATACCTTTGCTATTTTCACAAAAATGTCCTCCATTCACTGTAAAGGGCGACTCCTGCTGCTTTCTGTGTCAATGTACACAAGATGTCGCAGCAACAAGTTGTGTCTTCGACCAGTTAGCAATGTTCAGTGCTGAAAACTCAGGTAGCTGCTAGTAGCCCTAGATGTTCGGGCACCAATAATGGCAACTACATTTTGACTCTGCTCTCCACAACTGAAAAAAACAGATAAAGTTCTTGACTCTCTGAAATGGTTACTGGGTCAGAGAGATTAAAACAAACATTTGAATAAGCAATCAGTTCTGTTGTGTTTCTGTTAGGGACAGTCTTGCCACCAACCCAGCCAATTAGCTACACGGTCGACCAGCCAACAATGAGTCGGCCAACAAAAACACCCATCCTTACTGCCAATCAAATAGTCAACCATGCAGTCAGACATTCAGAGGAGCAGCCAGCTTGTCAGTCATTTCACCGAATATCCAGGTAGCCAATTTGCCTGTCACCCTGCGGAGAAACCAACCAACCGCTGATTCTACCGAGCCAATCGTTCTGCCAACATGTCACCAATGAAACAACCACTCATCCACCCAGCCAATCGACCACAGGCTCACTATCCCAGAAGCCAGTCAGCATTTCAGCCGGCTAGTTACTCATTTTCCCCCCACACAGAACATGTTACATTTCCATCTAATGCAATGTGTTGAAGTGAAGAATGGGCAAAGTCAGAGGCATGAAATCTCTCATCTCACGCTACCTTGTTCACTATCTAACACTTATTATTTTGTTCACTCTGAGTTCTTCTCTCCGTCCTACGACTTTTTCATTCTTCACCTTCGTCCTTGTGTGTGTGTGTGTGTGAGTCTCTCCATCTACTTTTTGATTCCT
Source organism: Dascyllus trimaculatus (assembly GCA_024666655.1). Classification (NCBI taxonomy): domain Eukaryota; kingdom Metazoa; phylum Chordata; class Actinopteri; family Pomacentridae; genus Dascyllus; species Dascyllus trimaculatus. The sequence continues at coordinate 10,344,406 of CM045457.1, read as the reverse complement.
TTTCTGTCTCACTCTGAGAGAAAATCGAGTGTTGCAGGATGGAGGTTTGGTGCAAAGACTTTCTCGCAGCGTTACAGCCTCAAAAGTAAACTGAGACCTCTTGCTGCGTGTATCAATTTCTTTCTAAGTGATGTCTGTGTGTGCATGCATGAGTGTGTGTGTGTGTGTGTGTGTGTGTGTGTGTGTGTGGGGGTGCACTGTTTTCCCAATCATAGTGCATTTATGAGGGGGGTCTTGGGCAGTCACTGCATGCCCTCTCCCCCTACTGAGGTCCTTATACCTGCAGAGAAAATGGATTTTTGCTTTTCTTTCCTCCTCCACTCATTTCTCCATCCCTTTCTACCTTCCGCTTGTCGCTCTGTACATTTCCATCTACCAGTTTTTCTCTGTTTTTCTATTTGCCCTCTCTCCCCACCCTCCAATTTAACTGCTTTCTCCTTGATTTCGTCTTTACTCTCTTCTGCCTGACTCTTTCCCACCCACCTGCTTTCATTTCTTCCATCCTTTCCCTACCTCATGTCTAAGACAATGTTATTTTCCAGTTATTGTCTCTTGAGAGGGAATGTCACTCCACTCTTAATGCTTGTTCACTGCCGGTTTTATAACAGCGTCTCTAGGTTGCCCTCCTCTTTGTAGCTCATAAAAACCCTCACACTACAACACACACTAGGGATGTACCAGTGGATTGAAAATCAACAGGTAACAGAGGGATCCCAGCCTATCTGATATGACATGAAACATATAAAAATTCAGGGTGTGTGAAAGAAGATGACAGACTCACTTTTACAGCCACAACCATAAACAAGCTAGCCAGGAGGCATCACCTGTTTTCTGTAGAAGACAGTCCCACAGGCCCAATATAGACAGGCCCATTATAGAAGACAGACTATTGATGGAACGTGAATTATCTCTGCTTTTATAAGCACTTCTGTAAATGTCATATTGGGCAGAAATTGCAAACCCACAACCTGAGCAAGAAACAGCCGTTCTTACAGAGCACTTATACAGGTTTGATGATTACTATGAGAAATGGCAGTGAGGTTTTTGCATTTATGTACACTACATCTCTGTAAACTAATGGATAGTTAACCGTAGAGCCCTCAGGATCTATGAAAACCTTTCATGGCAAAAAACAGAAGTGTAGCTAATTTGAGGACATAGGTGGTCACTAGATAAAATACAACATGTCAAACAGCAGTGTAATACCACAGCATGTCAAACCCACTTATCCAACTCAGAGCCACTGAGGTACAACTAAAATAAAAATAAAATCAGCTGCATGATTTGGGTTCACTTGTCCACTTAAAGAGAAGAGTCACTGCAAATCAACAGAGTTATGCTGAGTGAAGAGTATTTATCTATCGTTCTGCAGATGACACCCTTTATACGTATCTATTAAACAAATCAGTGGCTCAAACTCCAAGCATGTCGTAGAAACATAAAGGCCTGGATGACCTGTCATTTTCTTCTTGGAGTTATTTTTGACCAGGATAAGTAATTTAACTCACAAATAAAGCCATAACATCAGTAAGATGACCTTCTTTCACCAGAGTGATCCTGAAAAACTGGTCCATGCATTTGTAACCTCTTGGTTGGATTAATTCCTCCCTATCAGGATGTCCAAATAATTCCCCGAAAACCCAGCTGATCCAAAAAGTTGCGGCCAGAATTAAATATTCCTTCTCACATCCAAAGCTGTTAACGCCCAAGCTCAATCAAGATCTTATTGTACCGTAGCATCCTAACAGAGTACACTGTAAAAATGATAACTAGGCATTTGTTGCTCTCAAGTAACTTGCAAGTAACAATGACGAGTCACCACAGCAAACTTCTCACTATCGCTGCCTCTACTAGAGTTTTCATAAGACAATAACAAGAATTTATTTGTTGAAATTACTTGAGTTGCATTTCCCTGGATGGAAACCCCATAGAAGAGCACAATGTCTGTGTGTGCATGCTAATTAAGGTTCAGGCAGGGGGCTGCCATTTAGCTTGCTTAGTTAAGGCGATACGACATGGGCTCAGTCCCTTAGCAGCGGTCGTGAGTTCGAGTCCAGCTCAAGACCATTTGCTGTGTGTCACTCTCCTGTCTCCCCCCACTTTCACTCTGTCTCTCTCTAACAATAAATTGGACCAAAAAAAAAAACAGGCAGGAGGTGGACTGGACAAAGGAAAGTTTTACTCGGTCCAACATTTAAACCCAACATCTAGTTGGGTGCACAAGAAAATCCTAGTTGGCAGAACTTTTGACCAAATTTATTAAACTTAGTCAAGTTAACTTTGGTAGTCAAAAGTTGAGGAAACTTAAAAATCTCTTGCATCATGTTGCCTTGATATTTTAAGTTTTGACAGCTTTGTTTTTTTTTTACAGTGTACTTCACTCCTTTACACTGATATTGATACATATAGCAGATATATGGTACAGTACCCCAATATTTAAAGTTTAGAATATTCACTATCCTTAATCTGTCTTCCAGCTCTTGAGTCCAACCTTTGTCTGTCTACACGCTGTTGTTTTTTTTCTTAGAGCTTTGTCACTGCAACAGCTGGGAGAAGGAACCAAAACAGTGAAGTTGTGAGGCTGTCAACTAAATAGTGAAACTGAAACCACAGAAGCTGCAGATTTGGGTGATAATTCTCTGACACTCAGATCTATATAGCACTCTCCCCAACGGCTATGGTAGTATGGACTTGTTTTGCCTTTGTCTGGAGGAAGTAAACAATTAATGCAAAAAACAGTTCAACTAAATAAAGACAAGACATTTTGCAATAAAGAAGGAAGCTCTGATGCTTAATGCTTGCCTTTAGAGTCCAGGGCACTAAAAACTTACACCCAGGTCAAGAATCTCGGCAAGACTTAGAGACAACGTTCATGTTGTTGTTACTTGCAGAGTGGACTACTGTCATGCACTCCTTACCGGCCTCTCTCGTAAGATCATTCCACGTCTGCAACTCATTTAAAATGCTGCTGCTAGAATAATGACAAGCATCAAGAAGAGAGAACACATTGTTCCGATTCTTAGATCCCTGCACTGGCCTCTAGTTGAATATAGAATTTAATTAAGTCCCTACTTATAAGTCTACAAGTCTCTTAATGGTCTGTGCCCAGGGACTGGTCAGTTAGCGGAGCCAAGAGTTCAGACCGGACAGGAAGAAGCAGCATCTTTTCCACTGCTTTTAGTTAAACAGTTCTACTTTATATAGTCTGGTCTAAACTGCCTGTACTTTTATTCACCTTGTCTGCACCTTGATTTGCTTGTTTGTAATGAATTCTTTTCCATTTTATTGTATATTGTATCTTGTGCATGTTTCTCATCTTTTGTCTTTTTATGATGTTGCTATTCTATATAGTTGGCATGCAATTTATTCAGCTTCTCTTTACTATTTTATGATTTATTTAATGTCATATTTGACATTTATATTTCCCCCCTGCCTGTTAATGGTTCAGTCTGCGTATGAGCAGGTACTACATGTTCCTTCACACTGTCACACTGTCTCACGTAGCTATTTTTAATTGTTACTTATAGTCACTTCCAGAAAAAGCTGAAAACCAAACATGCAACCAGCTTCAAACCTCAGGGCAGACTCAAGGCGTTTTGTGTGAATTAAAGAAGCCAGACCTCTTTGTAGAGGTCATGAAAAGGATCACGGCTCACTGTGAATGACAATCAGCTCGCCTTGGGCCAGTGGAGTCCTATCTTGTTTTTAAAAAATTCAACTTGGAGTTTCCACCCTTAAAAACAAGTAGTTCTTGTGATATTTTCCTTTCCTTCTCGGAATTTGTTTTATGCCTTGCACTGGGATTAGCTCCTGTGTGAACTCATGAGAAGAATATATGGCATGATACCAGCCATGATTGTCGACAAGAATAGAGAAAGGACACCTGTACAGGCCGAATCATTACATTTACTGATCAAAATAGTCTTTTAACAACCACCAAAAGTCCCCCAGTCTCTTAATGTCACTGTCTCTGTCTCTGAGGTGTGATGAGAAGTTACCCTGAGCGGTCACAGCTGCAATGGCTTACTGTGGCACCAAATTGTACCAAGAAAATTAAATTACAGCCCAGGCTCACAATCTGAGAGACATTACTGTGTGTATAAGTGTGACACACCACTGCAATGGAGACAGAGCAGCAACAGAGGAACCCAAAAGGAAAACCAAGAGAGGTATAGAAGGGAAAGTTCCATAGAAAAGCTCATCCTTTTCCCCTTGACCCCCTCTGTCACGGCTTGTTAATTCAATAAAGACGACGTAGACATCTCATCACACACATATATCACCACTGACAAGCTCGAGGCCTGAAAAGATGAATGGGGGGATGGATTGTGGAGAGCAGGGAGGGCTGTAGATGAATGGACAAATGGACAGAGCAGCAGAGAGAGCGATATCAAGGAATGGAGACTGATACCGGCAGGTTTCCCATTTACAAACAATGAAGAGTCAACAGCAGCTGCCACAATGTTATGGTAGGTTAAAGCAACCGGTTGGAAAGCTGTAAAATAACTGTTCAGAGGTAAATTTAGAAGTGGTTCATCTTTGCTTTTCCAAAACTTGCATACCTTCCATACACTAATGGACATCTGTTGACTCTACTAAACATGACACAAGGAATCCCAGTGAGAGATAGTAATAAGAAGACGTAATGAGAAGAAAACTGCACAAAATTAGACAACATTAGCATACATTAAAATCCAGCTGTTTAGCATTGAAGTGTACCAGAGACAGGATTTCTTCCAGATGTGTTAGATTAGAGTTTCATTGCCACTCAATGGCGATTTAATGAATGCTTAAGGCTGTAAGTATTATTTATCATGAATAAAAGCTTCGACCAACATGGTAGAATTTCTCCTCTCATGAGCTGTTTGAGACTCTGAACACACGTCAAACTAATCACTGAAGCACTAGTCACGGAATTTGACAAACTGCTGTAACATTCATTAAACAGTCATAAACGTGCAACGAAATGCGAGATGTCTGACACGAAAGAGGAGGTTTCTTCTTTACCGATTTCTGTGCAAAACTATCCAGCAACTAATTAAAACTGAGGCCTCTGACTAGATAACCAATTGACAACTTCTTTTTTTTTTACTTAAAAAAACTTTTTGGGGTGTTGGACATTTTCAACAGCGAGCACCCAACCTCTCATGTTGATTTCTGCATAAGTTATCATGCATTCTGGTTGGTTTTCTACTTCCTGGTTGTCCAGACACAATTTGGAGAAGTTTTATAACTTTACAGCGTAAATGACCATCCTGATGTTTTGATGAATTGATTTGATCTGTTCTTTAAATTTTGATTCACAGTTAACTGACAGTTAACAAGGCAAACTGTTTCACCTTATTCGGATGTTATTCTCCCATTAAACTTCCTGTTAACATGGCGGATCATTCCCATACATGTAAGCTAGTAGGGACCTTCATATTGTAATGGATTTGGTATGCTGTTTTTACCTTTAATGGTGGTTTAACTGCGTTGTTTGACTTACAAAGTCAGTGGAGACTCACCAAGGAGAGTTCGAGTCCATTTACGACCATTTTTATAGTATTATATTTTGACATAAGTCTCCTTTTGACTTTTGCCTTAATTCTGTGTTTTTCAGGGCAGCTGTGGCTCAGGTGGTAGAGCAGGTTGTCTGCTAATTGAAAGGTTGGCGGTTCGATCCCCGGCCCCTCTACATGCTGAAGTGTCCTTGGGCAAGACACTGAACCCCAAGTTGCTCCCAACGCTAGATTAACGCCTTCCATGGCAGCTCTGTCGCCACTGGTGTGTGAATGTGTGTGTGAATGGGTGAATGCTAAACACATTGTAAAGTTCTTTGGATACCACTAAGGTATAAAAGGGCTATATAAGTGTAGACCACTTACCATTCACTCAGTGTTTGGTTCAGTTTAGGCATCAAAACCACATGGTTTAGTTTCAAGGACCATGGTTTGGGTTAAAATGCACCTTGTTGGATCTAGCTTTGTACACAAGCTCCATCGTAAACACTATACTGGAGATTTTATATGCATTTACTCACACAAATGCGAAATGTCGCCAGCGCTTTCAGTGTTGCTTTCTGTTCATTAAGGATCAGAATGGATGATAATGTGTTACTAGAAGGTGGAATAGTTCCCCACTGGCCCATATGTGTGCATCTAATGGACTGATAACGTCCAAATCTGGTGACCATTTATAGCCACTTACAAAATGTAAAGGCAGTGCTGGTGTCAGAATGAAACATCACACCAATTCCTGGAAAGCTGACATATTGGAGAGGAGATTCACTGTGGAACCTTGGCAGCATATGGAGATAAATGAAGTATCCAACTGCTCTTGGAAACATTTTTGCTCGAGATCGCACCCATTTTATCTTTAGGCGGGCTGTAAATCCAACTAAAATTAACCTGATGTTTTTATTGTCCCTTGATGAACCCAGCTCCAGGCAGAAGTGTGTATCAGGAGGTAATGTGAAATTAAAAAGTGGCTTTTGTTTCAGGTTGAGCGTATGTAAAAGGCAACATATGGCAACTTCCTTGTAACAGCAGCAGCGATATACATCAGATAAAGGGCAATAAACACATTTGAAAGCACAGTTTCCCTGTGGCTTTTTCTGTACACATTCTAGACACAACCTTCTAGTAATATAATAAGATCCAGTTGGTGGCTCCCCACTAGGAAAGGAGGTGCTGAGCCTTTCTGTGCATGTGTGTGTTAATAAGAGACCCTGAGACAATGACAGACACCAAGCCCTAATTAGGTTGTCATGCTGAGAGAGCGAGGCAAAGACAGAAAGAGAGAGAGAATGGGAGAGAGAGAGCTTGTTAAGGAGGATAGGTGTCAAGCTCTGGCAGGAAAAGGAGGTGGGAGGAGAGCAGAGGAGGGGGAGGATGAGGGAGGATGAAGGGGGGAGAGGGAATTGGTGGCGCTGACAGCGAGAAACCGGGGTGGGAATGGGAGAAAGATGGAACAGGGGCAGGATGCAGAGAGAAGAAAAACTCGAGGTGGAGGAGAAAGAAGTGCAGGGGATGGAGACAGCCGGCGAGATGAAGGGAAAGCAGATTAGGTGTGGGAGGGAAAGGAAAAAAAAACGAGTAGGAGGGGAAGGTGATGGAGAAAGAGGTGCAAAGGGAGAGAAGCAGGAGACGGCGAAGGTGGCGAAGGTATCTGATGCAGAGGAGGAGAGACAAGCAGGATCAAGTGGCGGAGGGGAGAGATGGTGATTTATGGCATGAAAACAAGAGGAGAGCTGCGCTGCTGGTGCAACCGCAGCTACTCATCCCTTTTGTTAAAGGATAAAACCGGCTAATTGCAACTTGCTGAGAGGTGAGCACATGGTGACATTGCAAAAAGCACAAGCAGGGAGACATTTAGAGAGGTAGTAAACAGTTTACACACTTTAAAAAAAAGGAGTGACAGCATCTGAAATGTTGCCAACAATCCCTCACTGAACAGCAGACTGATTTATAGCCAAACTAAATGCCATATGGTGCGTTTAAAGCCGACCCGGGACGGACAGTTTTGGTCACAATTTTACTTTTCTACCGCCGTTTTCTTTTCTAAATATTTTTAGCTAACCTTTAGGTTGTATAACTCGTCTTCTGCATCTCTTTCTCCTTTGCAGTATTTCTATGTGAAGAGCTCCAGCAGCACCACTGTGCTATTTATGCCATTTGTTACAGACAACCAAAACTCCAAAAATAAGACCCAAACTACATGTACAGGTTCAAGACTTGGAAACATGTTTTAAAAAAGAAAATCAAACAGAAAGAATGGATTTTCAACCACATCTCACAGCCTCCACCAGCAGACTGAAACAGCTCGTTTACGACTCTGTATTTCACTGTATTTATTTGTTTTCAGAGCTTAGGCAACTTGCAATTTCTCTCATGTCCTGGCACATTTCAGTGATTTGCTGATGTTTCCTCTGGTTCTGTTTTACGACTTGCTCACACTGTCAAGATGCCTACATTCACGATTCTGAAATCACCTAATCTTTGTTGTGATGTTCCTCAGCCCAAACCAGAATGGACGTTATTCTTTAAAAGTCACTGCACTTCTGTAATTTTGTCTTTCGTGCCATCTTTCCACCACCACTGCTCCATCACCATCCTCAGGGTCTGAACTCTGAGGAATATCTGTGGTTCTGCAACTAACAAAGATGCGCCACATTGATAGAGTTTAATTGCAAAAGTGTTTCATTGTTGCAAACCTCATTATAGAGCCCTGATTCTCAACAATACATCCATACACAACCAAACATTTTCAATTGTGTTTGAAGGGAAACATGTTTTCTGCCAAATTACATTTATTTGTGATGTATTACAAATACATTTTTTAATCAACATGCCCTTTTTTCATTTATTGTATTGCTGCTCCTTTTCAGTCAACCCCTCATACATTTGATGTTGCAGGACTCATCGCCATGGTAACACAGAAAATCTTCTGAAAGGTTGTATTATAATCAAAATGTGTCTTTTTCCTCAATCTAAGTAGTTTTGTTGCCCTAACTTAATCAAACAGTGAATGAAAATGAAACTTCCTAATGACACCACCTTCTCCAAACTCCTAAAATAAACCTTGTCGCATTTTGAAAGTGAAAATCTTTCTTACTACAGCTTACTCTTGTTTCAAAACCTAACTGAGAATACAGTTTAGTTGCAGGAATGCAATTTTTAGGAGATCGGGTTGCAGTAATGTATAGTGTATACCCTATTGTATAACACCATATGATAACATCACTTTGCTCCATACTTAGATATGATGACAGCTTAAAACTGTCATCATATTCCATGAAAACTGTGTCCTCAACCAATAAACCATGTCTAAATTTTGAGAAATATTAGTGATGGAAGTGGCTTTTACATTTCCACTGTGCTTTTAGTTCAGTCTAACACACAGACAGCCATTAAAGCAAGGTTTGGCATCATTATTCCACAACTGTGTGCCATTTGATTATTCACACTATCATTAACTTCAACAACCTTGGCTGTAGAGGTCATGAACACACACAGTAGCAAAGTAACTTTACATCAGATTTCCCTGATTTAAGTTCAACAAATAAACTTTTCATGCAAGTCAGCACTTTTTAAACGCTTGTTTTTGACCAAAATAATCACATAAATCACCCTGGTGTAAAATTACTGCAATTTGTAAGTGTGATTTATTAAAATAACCTTGGCTATGGAGATCAATCATGATACATGGTTATTCAAAAGTAGGAACTGAGGTGAGGCCTGTGGCTATTGGCTGAGAAAATATTTATGTTTTCTAGCATTACAGGAGAGCATATTTTAATTCAGTCCATTATGCAGAAACACACACAGCTTCCACCTGCAGGTAAACAAGACTGTATACCTTGTTCCAGGCTACAAAGCCAGCCGGTACACATGAGTTGGTTTCTCTCTCCCACACACAGACCACTGTGGTATCAAACACTTTCATATACAAACACACACACACACACACACACACACATATCCCTAAAGGACCACACAGGACTCAAGCCAGTTTGTGATGTGGCGCCAACAGCCATACTGTAAATATTCAATTTGCTAAACTGGCAGCGTTCCACAGAAATGGAAGAGCAACAACACACATGTCCACACAAACACACCTGCAACGGCGACACGTGAGAGACATGTTTTGCTATTCAGGCCTCAACAATTATGAGGAAGAACTGACAAAAAACAGACAACAAAAGCCTTGAATGTGCAACTGACTGACTAGTAATCCAAATGAATAGCAGCTCTAAATTTTGTTAATAAAATACCTTTTTTGGGGGGAAAATCACACTCATCTGTGTTCAGTAGTATTGATTATTGAGGACGGAGGGCAGTTTTTCCTAAAATGCGTACTGAGAACTTTTGACTAAAACTCCATGTTCTTTTTATTCAACAAAGCTGCCTTTTGGCCACGCAATGTAAATGGACCACCTGTGCACAGACACACTCAGAGTCAGAAATCTATTCCAAGGTTGTTCCCAAGTGATGAAATCAACAATACGGAGGCAACTCCATGAGTGCTGCATGCTGCAGGTCAGAGTCGGGCCAAAAGTATTTTGTTTTTGCACTGGTAAACTCCTCACTGTGTTTATGTAGTCTAAGAAAATGTGCTGGGGCTGGAAGTGAAACTTCAAAATAAAGTCTGTGTTTTGTTCCGTGTGCTCTGACCCAACTCCCATTTGGGGAAAGGAGCTGTGTTTATGTGATATTCACAAAGTGAATCAACAATCAACAATGCACCCAACTGAACCAGAAATAATCACACTTCCTTGGAAGAATCTAGGTTGCAGCTATCTTACTTGGGAGTTGATGCGTGGCTCTGCAAAGTTACTGGTCAAAATGATCTCACACTGTGTGATGTTATGCACTCATGTTACCTTAGAACACATGTGTAGAATCCATTGTCTTCCAGTTCAGCAGATCTGAACCAGATGGAGTCGTCTTCTTTGCTCAGCCTGTGACCTGAGAAGATGATGGGCTCCTAAAGGACACAATACAAAGAATACAGAATGGCACATTCTATTACAAAAAGGGGAAAAAGTGCATTTTTTGCAAATATCCTACTAAAATGAAAGCAATAACAATCATTTAACCATCAGGGTTTTTCATTTCAATTAATGCCTTTCTCTGCACCTGGAATTGACAAAGGCAATACAATTGCAGAATAGTTGAATAGAAAAAACAGATAATTACTAAATTAGAATGCACCTAAGATTTAATAAAAATGCAGTATTTCACTATAAATACTAAAGACGTACCGTGTCATGCAAAAGTATTTGCCAGAAATCTTCTACTTTTGCATATTTGTCACACTTAAATATTCCAGATCATCAAACTAATATTTATATTTATTGAAGATTAGACAGAGATAACCTACAAAACACAAAATGCAGTTTTTAAATGACGATTTATGAAAGGTTTATGGAAAGCCTGTATCCCCTCTGTAAAAAAGTAATTGCCCCCTGAACCTAACAACTGGTTGGGCCAGCCTTGGCAACAACAACTGCAGTTAAATGTTTGTGATAGCTTGTGATCAGTCTTTTACATCACCATGGAGGAATGTTGGCCCAGTCTTCTCTGCAGAATAGTTTTAATTCGACCACATTAGATGGTTTCCAGTATAAACTGTCCATTTAGGGTCTTGCCGCAGCATTTCAGTTGGATTCAAGTCGGGACTTTGACTCCGAAACCTTAATTTTTGCTCTTTTTGAGCCACTCAGAGGTGGACTTGCTTGTGTGCTTTGGCTCATTGTCATGCTGCATAACCCAATTGTGTTGAGCTTTAGGTCATGAACTGATAGTGGATATTCTCCAGGAGGATTTTCTGATCGAGTCAGATGTTTCCCTTCAAAAAATGAAATCATCATCTAAAAACTGCCTTTTGTGTTTTCTTGGGTCATCTTTGTCTTGCATTAAAGTTTGTTTGCTGATCTGAAACATTTAAATGTGACAAATATGCAGAAAAAGAAGATTTCTTTAGGGGGCATATTGCATGGATCATCAGGTCTACTTTTAATCTACCTAAATGCTGCCTTATTATTCTGATATCAACCCCGCTGCTGGGAAAGGTGGATGTGTTGGGGGTTTATTTTATTAGAGCACGTGGGAGCAGAGTATGATTTATCAGTCCTTCTAGTTTTGAATGTATTGGCAATTACTCAGGCAGACACAAACAAGTGCAAAGAAAGTAAAGATGGTTATAAGGCTCCCTGCAACCAGGCTGCTAGCTTTACTTTTAAGGGACTTTCTAGAACAACAAAGTGCATTTTATTTGGCAATATTGATCAAAGACCCAGAGCGCTTTCCAGTTAGCAAATGACAAGACTGAATACACTGCAATGGATCCTTCTTTGCAGTGAACTTGGAGAAATCTTTTGAAGATAGTTGGCCTTTTTCTTAGTTCTTGAAGGTGTTTCACCTCTCATCCATGAGGTTTCCTGACTGATTTAGTCTCAGGTATTTATTCTCACCCCTAAATCATGGCTCATGTTGTTGGTCATGACTCACGTGCTTTGAGGTGTGAATGACACGTGAGTCATTAACAGGTTTTGGGTTGTTAACAGGCCATGAGCCATGTGATTTAGGGGTGAGAACAAATACCTAGAGGTCCCCATAAGTCAGACAGAGCTCAGTAAGCCTCTTGGATGAGAAGTGAAACATCTACATGAACCAAAAAGAAGCACTGATGTCTTCTCTTTAAGCCCTTTGGATTACTGTGACCTGGAAGACTGAGAATCTACACAGTAAAATTGGCAGAATTCTCCATGTCAAACACAAAATGGTACAACAACGCTGAATGTCAGGTCTTTTTGAACAGACTTTTTAAAGAGAAAGAAGCATGTTTCTTCACAAAAAGTTAGTTTTTTTCTTTAGATGTCCCTCAAGCTCTTTCGCCATCATTGACAATTGAGCTGATTTTTTAACAGCTAGGCAGAGGACTGTTTTATGGAGAAATGGCCCTGAGGAGTTCAACAAAGTGACGGTGGTTGGTAATAGAGTCCAAATGAAGTCCAGAGGTAAAGTCCAACCAAAAGGGAAATCAAAAACACACGGGACACACACACTAGAACACTCAGGTAAGGACAAAGGATACAACGACATGCGAACAGATGATCTGACACAGGAGAGAGGGGAAGACTAGACTATATGCAAACATACAGAGGCTGACTGGGTAATGAGACATGGTTGAACCTGATCAGGGTGGAGACAGCAATCAAAAACACCCAAAGGGATGAAACAACAACACCTGAGACACACAAGGTAAATGCCTGCAAAATACAATAAAAGTAATATGTGCAGACAAACAAACAGAAGCAAATGAGAGACAAGGCAAAGGTAAAATACACTAGAAACACATGGAAAATACAACAGTGGATATAGTGGATATAACAGAAACTGCCACCAGGGGCGGGAGTGGTCACGCTGTGGCAGAGCAGCACTCTAGTTGGTGAGTATAGAAGAAATGTTGCACCATCCTTTTATTTTCACATGCATCTTTTTTGTCTGATTTTTTTTCTGTTACGTCACTGCCTTCAAAGTAACTAAGAAGGATGCCTATTGCCAATAGAGACTGTAATTTCAACATTACTTCCCAAACAAAGAGTGATAGATGTCATTGTCAGTCATACTACAGTACATATCAGGACTCTTCAGCTTCAGTAAATGTGGCCAGATTATGGTTTAAACCCTGATTATACTTCCTTTCATATGCACACAGACAGCTGTGGACACCACTGATGTGTAGCTGTTGTTATTTTACTACTCTTTTAGTCGACTTGGCGTCCGCTTGGAGGACTCTGTTCCTTACATACCCATCAGGCATAACATTATGACCACCTGCCTAATATGGTGTCAGTCTTCTTATCTTGTCAAAAATGCTCTGAACCATTGGGCATTGACAAGAGGACCTCTCAGGGTGTCCTGTGGGGTCTGGAACCAGGACCCTGGCAGTGGATCCTTTGGGTACTCTGGCTTGTGCAGTGGGGCCTCTGTCAATCAAACTTGTTCCACTGCATCCTGTTGATGTTTAAACAGAATGGGGTCTAGGAAGTTTGGAGGTCAAATCAGCATCTTGGGCCTTTGCCATGTTCCTCAAGACATTTCTGATTGTTTGATGTCTTTGCCATGTGGTGGGGTGCATTTTCCTGCGGGGGTAGGCCAGTGACATTTGGGATTTCCATTTGCATGAGGGAGTGTGTTTGTTGTGGGACAATGTTTATTTGGGTGTCTAAGTCTCATCAACACAGATGCTAAAATCCAAGGTTTTCCAGCAGAACATCACATAGTACCAAAGTGATCAATGTTATTCACTTCACCTGTTAGGGGTCATAGTGTTGTGGCTGATCAGTGTATGTGCGGTAGATCGGCATTTACGTAATCTTTGCATGCACACTGCTGCTGAATATACACACTACTGACCTTGTATTATAATCATAAAACCTTTGTAGATGCAGACAGTATAACGCTGGACTTAGGATGTAATAAAGTCAATAAAGTATTTTTTAAAGTTCATCCTAAATTTTGGGAGGACACAATGACGGCATTTTTATTTAAATACTGTCATTTGATACACCTCATATAAGACAAATTCTGTTTTACATTTTTTTTTAATTTTTTTGAGTACAGTGTTGTTAGCCTCTACATCCATCAGCCTTCTTGTTTTGCTTACTGTCTTACTTCCTTGCATCCTTTCATCCTGTTAGTCTCATCAACTGTAGTGGGACTCACTGATGTAGATACCATTTCCACCGAGCATTTCAAGTTGCTTTCTCTTCCCTCATCTGTGTGATGCTGTTTTTAAAGCCCTCACTATGGAAAACAACCTCCAAGCAGCAACCTACATGTTGGAAATTTCAGGTTTTGCTAAAGATTTGTATCGCACTCTGCTTAGTTAGGCAGTTGGGGCACCAACACTACATCCTGGGCTCGGTAAAGTTCCACAATGACTGTGATTGAACAAGCCAGACCATTCTCCAACACTGTGGACATGCTGTAGGTCTGACTATGTGTGGCTACATCAAGTGAGCTCACCTCTGCGTCGCCTTTGTTCTTGTACCAGATGAGGCGCAGCTTGGCGTTGGTGGCCATGGTGTAGTTGGTTCTTATGTAGCTATAGAACAAGGCACATTTGACCCGGACAGGCTCACCAGCCAGAACGTGGTACTCCTTCAGGTCCACCGACCAGTCTATGCATCCGTCCACTGTGAGGAGGACAGAAAAGAGAAAAAATAAGAAATATTAGGAATATGATGATAGGTGTACAGTTTTTACAGTACCATAGATTGGACAGACTTCAGATACAGCTCTGCTCTGAACTGCAAGACTGAGAAACACTGACAGAAACAGAGAACAAGATTAGGAACTCAAATAGCTTTTAAAACGAAACACGATCAGTCATCAGAAAGACTTGAGAAGACTTTATATAAGATATAAAGCTGGCTTTGTGAGGTACAGAAAAATGCCCGACAGGGAAAACGATGGAAAGAGGATGTGAGAGAGAAAATGTGAGCGACAGGAAGATTGTTTTATGTTTTATTTGGCAATATTTTCCCTTACCTTCAAGACAATAAAAGTCCGAATATACATTTTAAAGGTGTTTGTGAGTTTTCTTTTGTTTCAGAGCAGGACGGGCAATGGAAGAGGAGATTAAAAGAGTTATATAGAGACAATGTTCTACTTTTTAGAGGCACAAACAGAGGGAGTGACAGAAATATAAGGGAACATGCAGGAGTTGGAACCGAACTTCTGGTAAAAAACAGACAAACTTAATTCATTTTCCTTGTTTTGATTTATTTCTTACAACCAAATGTTTGCCTGCTCTGTTTTTTTCTACATTGCTTTCCCCTTTGCGGTATATTTGTTGAAAGTACAAGAGGACAAAAAAGAGTAATAACACCAGAGAGACGTGACAATAGAGATTCGGAGTAATAAAGAAAGAGGAGGAGGTCAAGAGCAAATGAAAAGGGAGAAGAAGTGAGAGGAAATGTGCTGCGGCGATGTCAGGGTGAGACCAGGTCAGCTGGAAAGAACAGAAAACAAGTTGTAGATGGAAGACAAGTAAGAGCTGGCGAGACGTAGAGGTCAGTATGGAAAATGACAAGGAGCTTTCCCAAATGGACTTCCTCCTCCTCCGCCTCCGCCTCCTCCTCCTCCTCCTCCTCCTGGCTCCTTCTCTTTTTTCTTTCCACTCTATCTTCTTCTTCCCCCGGCTTCTTTTTTCTCCTCATGGTCTGCGGCTCCGATAGATGTGCTCTCTTTTAACTGTCACCCTCCATGCTCTCGCCATGAGGCCTTCCCTCTGAATTACAGCCTCTTCCCCTGCAGCTATAAAGCCTCTGGGTCCACCTCAGAACTCCTCCTCAGCCTCATATCCTTATTGTTCTCCTCTTGTTTATAATGCAATAGCGGCAGGAAATAGTGTGTATGTTGTCTCTATATGAACAGATAAGATATCAGGTTTTTTAGATGTGATATTGTCTCTTTTTTTTGCACTTGATTGATACCACAGATGTCATGCCATGTCTTGATCCGCAGAAACAGGATGTGGAGTAGAGTAATGCACTTTCTATTAAGGTGTTTACGATTAGTCTGTGTTTCAAATCTTGGGGTCCACTGAGAATAAAGCCCAAGAAATCATATAAAAGAGCACTCCAGTGACTTTCTGTGTAGCAATCCAGATGATTATGTTAACAGGAGCTGCTCAGGGTCAAAGCAGCAGCAGGAGTTGTTGTACTGCAGACTTGACAAAATGTAAACAAATAGGCTGAGAACTCTGAAGTGCAGGTAGGTTTTCACACCGAAACATTTGGCAGAGTTCATGTCAGGCTGTCCACCATAAAGCCTGACTGATGTTGCACAGATGCTACATTTATACTGACGGTAAATAGAAGCTTTTGGGCTGAAGTCGGGAACTGTCTCAAAAGTGTGCATAAAACACCCAATATAGACAAAACAAAGACTTCAGGGACAACCCAACAGCTGACATTGTGGTGCATTTTCACTGAGCAGCAGATCCCCGGTTGAAATTCTGGCTCTCCCATATTTCATGAACTTTTCTCCACTGTGTTTGTCACCATCTATCTACCCTCCCTGTCAAAATAAAAGTACAAATACCTGAATATAGATCTTAAAAGTAGCAAAGTAAATTCAGGCAAATTTTTATTCAAACGTTGTTATGTTGTGTGGTCAAATGTGAAACAGGTCACCCAGAAAGGACATTATTATCAAGTGTTTCTTCATAGCCATGCTTAAAAAAAAACTCTAACAAGATTCCACTTGGACTTTTCCTGAAGAATAAAAACAAAAGATTGAATTCGGACTCCATTTTTCAAAGGAAGCATTCATTTACAAGCTACATCTTACCAACCAATCTGTTAAAATATGAGGTTATTCAGTCTATTTTGCTGCCAGCTTCTACATACAGAGCCCTCTAAACATCAATAGAGTAAACAGTAGATTGAGCTTGTTACTGTGTTTAATGATAATAATAATAATAATGTTAGTAATAATAATAATAATGATAATAATAATAACAATAGCACCAGACAACAGATGCAGAAATGCAAACACAACAACACATGCAAATGCTGACAAATGCAAATAAATAAAAAACAAAACCAATAAAATGAAAAAATATATATATAAAAATAAAAAAATATATGTAAATAAAATCTAAATAAAACAAATCAATAAAACCCTGATAAGCAAAAAGAAAAAAAAGACATCACACAAAAGCAAATCTATCAAAATTTGCTTTAAGAAGTGATTTACAGAAATACTCGACATGTTTTTTTGGACATATATAACTTTTCCATATCCATCTATATAAAAGCAAATGAACTAACATGCTATTTGCATATAAACAGCATATATGCCAGTTTGTACTTTTGCGTAAAGTAGAAAAAGCTTCAGTTTTGGTTTAACATTAACATACGTTCTGTATATTTCTGGCGTTGATACAAATGAGGTGAGTTGAAATGTCAACAGTGTAGGCAGCATAGATTAATTCCAACTGTTTGTAATAAAAGCATAACTTGCTACCAAATTAAAACACAGATGCAAACAGACCTTTTGCAGCAAATATTTTTTGACATTTTATTGCATGAAAAGCTGAGCTGAAATGACAAACATTAAAAATAACTGCATTCCACTTCAGGAAACTTGATTCCTTGCATTGTGCGACTGAGCCATTGTTGACTAAGTTTGCTTCACTTGTGCCTTTCAGATTTCTGACTCAGGATGCAGATGGTTACTATGGCTACCACTGTAAGTCAATGTAAACATGTTCTAGCACTCTGAAAAACGTGTCAGGTGCAATCTGAGTTGAGGTAAGTCACCACGGAAGATTTAAAGACTCCATGTGCTTGCGGTTCAAATTTACAGCCGCACACTTAATTGGTTACATTTATAGATTTGGCAATATGCATTAAGTCATACAGTGGCAGGAGAGATTTAGTATGGCTGTATACACACACACACAACACACAAGCAGATTTATGACACACACAATCACTCCTTCACCCTCGCAAATTAGTACTCATCCACGTTACACACACACACACACACACACGCGCCATATTTAACAGCAGACACTTAATCACTGACAGGGTTGACAGCTACGCAGACTACAGTCATAAAAGCTCGCTGTGTGTGTGTGTGTGTGTGGTGTGTGGTGTTGGTGTGTGTGTTTTAGCACAATGTGTGTGGGTTTATGAGTTTGCATGTGTACGAGAAGCAAAATAACAAGTCTGAATGGTAACGGAAACGTGCATTAAAAAAAAAGTGAGTAATAAATAGCCCAGTGGTGACTTGGTGGTTGCAAATTAATGAGCTGACACAAAGTGAAGGTGTGAGTGCAGTCCATTCAACACAGGATGCACCCAGGGCATCACATTAATAGAAAATCACGTTAGTTTGGTCTAGTGGACTAATGCCTTTCGTGTTAGACCATGTTTAACACAGGTCAGGCACACACATACACACTCTAACACATTAGAACAATGGGGCCATATGTAGCTGCGAGTCATAACCAAAGCAAACTCCAGATAATTCATTCATCTTCCCCTCTACACGTGCTTGTGCATGTGTGTTAATCCATGAGTGTAAGTGCGCGAGTTGGTGTGTGTGTGTGTGTGTGTGTGTGTGTACATAAGCCGAGAGTGTAAGTGTGTGTACAGCGGAGTGCAGCTGCCTGCGACTGTAGACATATTAAATGTGTGGGCGAGGTGTTAGCATGGGCAGATATATCATTCCCGTCAGCTCTATCTGCATACGGATGCTCCCAAACGGCAGAATGAAAATAACCCTGGATAAATGGCAAAGTTTCAGAGTTTGGAAAAGAGAAGAGAGTTTTAGGCAAAATACAAACACATTTAGACACACACAGACACACACACACACACAAACTGAGTCACAAACCCAAATGGTGGGTTGTCATTTCTTTTTCTTCCTTGTATTTGTTCAAGAACAAATATGTGAATTTGGAAAACTGTATTTTGATGTGATCTAAATGGCAGCAGATTAATTTGTCATATCAGAGCAATTATTGTGTTTCTGATGCTGTGAATGTGCTTTCAAAAAGTAGAATTTTTACCAAAAAAAAAAAAAAAAAAAATGCAGCCTATTCTGATTTGTTTTGACTGGAAACAGAGGAACCGAGAGACATTGAGCATTTCTTGTAGTAGATATTGTTTGACAGTAAATTCCTGGAGGAAAAAGTGCAGATTTATGTGGATATAATACCTCAAACTTTATGTTTATCCGCAAAGGAGCTTTAACAGCACTGTACAGGGATGTGTAGGATGGCAATCATTAGGTGTGAAGAGGTGTGATAGTGTCAAAGTTACTGTCAAACTTTTAAGTCCTGCTGTAAAACCTGGTCGAAACGTCAAATCTTGTGAGGTAATGTTTTTGCTCACGCTCTATGAAGGTGGAGATACTGATTCTGGGTCTGTGGGTGACGGATTGGAACTTTACACTGTGTCATCTGTGCGCTTTCATACATTCCTAATGTCACTCCTGTAAACTGACAAAAGTTTTTAAATAGTGAAAAAGTGGTAAAGGACTGCAGAGTAGGAAGGAAACTAATGATGAGTCTACATTTACTTCTATATTTACTATAGAGAAGAGCTCAGTTCTGACCAGCTCTTCTTACACTGTCGCTGTCCATGGTACTTCAGTTGGGACATGATATGAAGCTTTTGCATACTGTGAATGATAAAAGATATATGCATTATCTATTTTAAGTCAGTGTCAAATGAGATCAAACAGAAGATTTGACTTTTGCTTTCTCGTTTCTACATTTTCATTCCATACGGCAATACAAAAAGGGAGATTCTATCCCAAGTAAAGGAATCTCGGAGTTTAGTTTGCGACTGAAGGGAAAAGTAATAATGAGACTGACTGTAGATTTGATGCAGCTTCTGTTGCGGTGCTGTACTGGACCTTAGTGGTGAGGACGGAGCTGAGTTGATAGGTAAAGCTCCCAGTTTACCAATCCGTCTATCCTGATCTGCAGTCATGAACTTTGGATAATGACAGAAGCATCTGCCAATAGAAGCAGCTGATCTCCACAGCACAGGTGGGCTAACTCTCAAAAATTAAGTGAGAACTTTGGAAATCTGGGAGGAACTGGTGATTTAGAATAAAGATGCCCCCTGGATGCCTCTCTGTCTGGTCTGGTCTACCAGGTACAACAAGCTAGGTGGAGGCTTCAGGGCCGACCCAGGACTCGCTGGAGGGATTATATCTCCCGGCTGATCTGAGAGCAGCTGGTGATGCCTCAGGAAGAGCTGGAGGAAGCTACAGGAGGCATCTCATTTTCCCCTGAAGAGGACTAAACAGTTTGTAACATAAATGGATGGTTATACTACTGTGTTGCATTTAATGGAGGATATGATTAGACATTACATCTAATTCCTTGGAAAGATGTCTTAAATTATTTTTTCGTCCACTGTACATTACATCTGTCGGGCTGCATGTTTGCTACAGCAAGAACACAATATTTGTCCTTTCTGATTTCGGGTTAAGGTCTTAGAATGATTTAAAATCAGCTCCACCAAACATCCTATTTTCTTCTTATCTCATCTCGTTGTCTCATCTTTTTTTTTTGTTCTGACTGTCTTTGCCAAGACGCTGCTCCTGGATCTGTTTTGCTTCGATGTTTTTTCCACAAAGTTCAATTTATTTCATGCTCCATCTAATCAGCAAGGTGTGATTACAAAGACCCAGGAAGTAAATAACCACAAAATGAAATAACCCACACAGAATTATACATGTGCGGGTGTTGCAGCGGAAGAAGTGCTGAACTTCCTTTACACTGACTTTTGTTTTCAGGAAAAAATTATCTCCATAGACACCAGAAAAACAGCGTAAATGCTTCCATAAATTGCCTCAAGGCTGAATCATTATTTTGTTTTAGAAGCATTTTTTACATACTGCATAAGTTGAAGATTTCCCCACAGACTGCACATTAGATTACATGAGTGTAGCTTAAGAGTGTTACTGACAATGGTAAGGGCATATATTTTATTCTATTTAATAGCTGAAGGAGTGTGACTTATGCAGTTTGTGCAGGATGCAGCATTTTTTAGTTCAGGCCTGTCACTCAAACATAAAGCCCTTCAGAGCCTCCAGCCTGTCTGCATGCCTCCCACAATCCCCTGCAATACCACTACAGCTGCTGCCATAATAATAGCTTGACCTGACCCACACACACATACACACACACAAACACACACACACACACAGTCACACACAAGCACAGGTAATGATCCTGACATTCACAAACAGGTGCAAACACACACACACATGCAGAAAAAAAAGAAAGAAAAACGAAGAATGAAGTCAGACACACACCGAAAAGAAAGGCACACAAGCATGACACAAACACACACACACATACAAACGCACAAGTCTATCACAACTGCAGGGCAATTTACACCCTGGGTGAGAGGGAAAAGAATAGAGGAGAGAAGAAACAAGAAAAAAAAAACAGGAGAGAGAAAGGAGGTGAAGGAACCAGATGAGAATGAGAGAGAGACTGCCTGCCATTTGGGCCAGTGGTTTGTGCTGATGTTCAATTTCAGCACACGGCCAACTTGATGGTTACTTCTTTTCTCCGAACACATTTATGAGAATAGGCTTTAGCCTAGATAGAGCTTTATATATATATGCCTCGAGGACATACTGTATTTGTGTGTGTGTGAAAGAGAGCGAGGAGAAGCAGGAGAAAGAGTGTTTGCCATTTTCAAAATGACTCCTCAAAATAAGGTGCACTCCTGCACAACCCAGAAATCTACACACACACACAGAGTCATGTTTCCATAACTTCAGAGTACCGTACATTGACATACATCCTTTTCCTGAAGACCTGGAGGCTTACCTTCACCACAATAACAATTTGCCTAACCTTAATCGTACTCAATCCTTAAAACACATTTTTTAATGATTTATGTTACAGGGATTTGCTTTTTGTCCCCATAAGGCAGACACGTCCCCATAACGTGACTGCATAAACAGATTTAGGTCCCCACAACATGAGTAATACCCGCCCACACACACACACACACACACACACACACACACATACAAACACACATGCGCACACCAAAGCAATCTATTTTGTGAGCTGTATGAATATGGTAATGCATGTGTGGGTTATGGCCCTCATTCATTTCTATGGCGTTACAACAGCATCTATCAGCACACAAGGCTTGTAGCACCACACCACAGCACACACACACACACACACATATATACAGCCAACAGCCCTGGTAAAAAGCTCAACCTCATATTAACACACACACACACACACACACACACACACACACACACACACGCGCGCGCGTGCGTCAGGGCTGAATAAATGGAGTTGACCACAATCTGCCCTCTGTCTAATGCTACCAAACAGACTGAAATATATTCACTCTCACATCAGAAAACACACACACGGACACACACGTGTTCCAACAGTTCTTTCCAACAATTTTGGTGAACAAAAGAGAGAAACATGTGACATTTATTAAACCAAAACCGCTGCAGCAAAAACATTGTTTGACATGACCTGTGCATTGTAGGAATGATTGAGCGCTTGAGTGGAGGGTGGGCTTTGTTGAACAATGACAAAGGTAATGATACGGTGTTCTTTATACAGTTAGACCCTGAGGTGAGTAATATCAAATGAATAAACTATGTACATAAATAATAGGAGGTGAAGGAGAGGGGAGCTATAACCTACATTCATCATCATGTCCAGTATAGTATAAGGTGCGATCAAAAAGTTCAGATTTTGCATCCATACAAAGCTAAACTGTACCTGATTTAAAGGTTGTCTATCATCCTCTAGGAGGTAGTTACCTTGTGCATCGGTACACTGCTCCCAGTGCTCGTGCCACATGTGGAACTCTCCCTGGAAATCCTATTCTAGAAGTATAAGCACCATCCATGACAAGTGCAAAAGAGAAAGAAGTTGCAGGGAGGACCAGGAGTGATGATGTGTTTGTACAACCAAAAAACGTGCCCAATTTCAGTGCACTGTCATGATGGCGCAACTTACTTCTAAGTTACTGAGTTGCCATTGTGCCACAGTTCAGGTAATTTGGATTGAATGTTCTCACTCTGAATATTACACTAGAACTCTGTGTTGACGGTCTGATCCGTGTAAACAAATCTATCAGTTCTACTTGTCCTATTCATTATCTATGTAAGCAGCTGTGCAATGCATTCTGGTAGCATTATGATGTGTTTCAAGAGGCAGTTGCTCTCTTCTCATTTGATAAAAGTTGATGTCTCAGCTACTTTACGGGAATCAGGGTCATCTGCTGCCACTTAACACCTATGGAAACTCTTGAAAAACTTTTAATCTAAGTGTTGTTGATCCAAAAATAAGAAAAAGAAAACTGATTCAGCAACTTTGTGGCCTTTTTCTCACCTCAAATGATTGAGAAAAGCATTTTGGTGATTGTTTGTTGTAAAATAAGTAAAACTTTCCGAACAAACCACCATGTTGGACCGGTTTGAAATCCAAGAGCAGGCAGCCTATCAGTGAAAGGATTCCTCTAATCAGGTGCAGCCAAGGCAAGGCTGTAGCTTGTATTGGATTACTGTTGAGGAGCTCCTGTAAAACCATTTATCGTGACACTATCTAGTTGTACGCCCATCAAGTCTCCAATGCTGGGAAGCAGTGCAACCCCTTGCATCTAAAAGCATACCATAGGGCAATCCTGCCAGTGCTGAAAAAAATGACGCGTGCTCCTGGAGCTAACCTTACAGGCCTTTTTCGGTCTTGGAGACTGCAGCTTCTTCTAAAAAAAAATTGCAGTTTGGTCTCTGAATTATAGTCATAGACCCAACACTTGATCTATGACATGAAGTTTAGCATTTCCTAAGGCTGTTGTCACAGATCCTGACAGACTTTGACACTGTGCTCCTTCTGCAGGTCTATGGAAATCACAAATGCGCACCAGCCAGTGGCAACAAAAACGCATACTCATATTGCTGACAAGAGTTGCTGCTACTGTTGCGTGTGCATAGCCAGCTGCTTCATTCATGTGCTTCGGAAACTGAATCTGAACTTTCTGAATACAGCTCATATTATCTTATTTTCAGGATCAATTTTATTTGAAAGATATGCTCAATTGTCTGTATAAAGATATTCAACATGTTTGTATTCATTGAAAAAGTGGATCAATTATTCTGTCACAAATCAGGCAGGTAAACTGAGTAGTTCAGCTGCATGAGTCCCCATTTTCCAAAGAGTACAAAACACACAAACTGTGTACATGCATGCATAAATAATGTACAACTGCAATCATTACATTTCACAACTGAGGCTATTATAATAATTATAAGATCCAGAACTGTTCGGGCTCTGTTCATCATTTCACCAGTCCACAAAACAAACTACTGTTTGCCACAGTTGTTTACACAGTAAAATTGGAACTTCAAACGCAGCCACTGAAACCTGAAACTCATGTACCAAATCCCTAAACCAAGTCTGCTTTACACTTTCAATTCCAAATCACACTTTTTTTTGCAAAACACTCCTCACAGTTCTCCACATTAGGCACAACATTCAAAATTAAAATCTCCTGTGTTCCTTTGGAAAGCGACGCCGAACATAATGCCAAGCTTTATTTACCAACTGGCAACACTCGCTCCTCACAGGTGTAAACACGAGTTGCTCAGTTGTTGACTTAGAAATCAGAGCTTTTTGGAAGATGAAACGGCCACAGACGAGCTCTTGTGTTCTGGAGGAAAATGGAGGTTAATGGGGAGGCTGGAGGTTAAAGAGGTAGAGAAGGAGGGGACAGAGGAGGAAGGACTGTTGTCTCAGGTGATAGCAAGGCCACATTTCTACAAGATCTACACACATGATGTGATACATGATGATACACAATAGAAAAAGACATTTATGGAGTTTTATGTTTCAAGAAAATGATTCAGGAAGAATGTTTGTAAATGACGGTGAGGAAACTCTACCAGAAAGAATGTATTTTACCTTTAACTTTATGATGGTTTGAGTCAGAGATTAATCGAAACAACTACAGATGTGACACAATTCACTGCTTCTATTCAGTCTTTCAGTATTGCTGCCACTGTACAAGATGTGGATTACTGGAATAGATTAAGTTCTCCAAATGTGAACATATATTTCGGACAGAGCATGAAAGAAACAATGGTTGTTAACTTTTGTTTTCAAACTAAACATAAATCACAACTGGCAGCATATGAACAACTGTTTTAGTTGATTTGTTCAGTCTGACTGACATTGTGACTTCAGTGCATCAGAGTTAGTCATGAGTGACCAGTTTTTTATGTATGACTACGTGTTGTTTATTGTATGAATGACACAAACCTCAAATGACTGTGTAGTCATGGAGTGCAAACTGCTGTATTCTAAATCATTTAATGCAGTTTTAGTAAGTTTCTTTGGTTTATTATTAATCAGTCATCAGGTTTTATAAACCAAACTGATTAAAGACACGATGCAAATGTGCAGTCTATTAGTGAATTCGTGAACCTCGAGTTTCATTTTCGTGTGACACATGATCTGATCTTGTTTCATACATTTAGGTGCTTTTGAGTGTTATGCTGACAGCACAGCTGACATTTGACTGAATTAAGAGAAACAACGACACCCTATTTACACCTGGTACTAATGTGCAATTTGAATAAGGGAAAGCACATGTTAATGTAAGCAGACATGGATGTCATCAGATCAGCAAGGCCGCATTTGAAGGTGGTCAAACTTGCACTGTTCTAAGCATTTGTGACCGTGTCAAGTGCACTTGTGCCATTTAAACTTATGGTGCATAAAACAAGCGCTTGTTTTGAGGAGAGACCATGCGAAGAGGTGCTCCATCATCCACACCTCTATAACTCACAGTTGTATACTCAAGTAGTCGCTGCTGGACTTTGGAGAAAATTCGATTTGCATATTAGTCCTATCACTGCTGCCTAAACACAGTTGGAAGTCCTAGTTTCTCCAGATACCCTGTGCTATGTCCACCCACTGTGCTTGGCACTCCTCAAGGAAAATAACACCTTCACAGTGCTACGGCCTAACCTGTAGCTGTAACTGTAACTGCTATATCCTATAAAAACTGCAAAGTCACAGCTTTTCAGAAACATCCACAGTGTGTTTTTCTTTGTTCAATATGAGGAGCGATGTGGCCGATGCATTGTATAAACAGAGTTACGTGCACATCCACATTCATGCTCTGCATTGGTTATTCAGAAACTGTCAGTTAGACGTAACAGTAAGTTAACATGACAATGGAAACAAAAACCGAACTAACTACATTTCTTAAAAAATCAACCAACCACACCAAAGTAACTCACAAAATGTAACAATCATGGGTACAATTGAGATAACAAGAGCTCTTTTTACTGCCAGGTGTAAATGCAAAGACCTATATCATTATTAGTTTATTAGTTTTATTAGGATCCCCATTAGCTGCCAATTTAATGGCCGCCAGTCTTCCTAAGGTCTTAATGGGGTACATTATTCAGTTAATGTAGTCCAGTGTAGATGCTGAAAGCAGGAGTAAACTCACTCTTAACTGCCGTGGACAGATTTTCTGGTGACACATTCAATCTCCTCTTTTTACATCCATGTCTCTGCCCTGGTGCTCTGTCAGTTCGGTCATTTGGTGAACCACAGACAGGTCAGCCACCACAAACAGGTCAACTACCACAAAGTGTGCTTGTGTTTTGGGCTATTTTCACCACTGAGGGTTGTAGAGGTCAAACCCCGCACATACCCATTCACACACTCTTTTTTCTAGCTGGAAACTTTGATACCATGTTCAGTAGATACCAGCAGGAGCTGTACTGTAGATCTCTTCTACCTAAATTATGAACTGGTTTATGAAACAGAACAGACTCTTCCATCCAAGTGAAACGGAGTCTTCCATTTTTAGTCAGCGAGCGACATCAGTTTTTCCCCAGAAGAAGCTTTTGCTGTGGAGCTGCTTTGGAGCAAAACGGTCAGAGAGTCCTGCAACAGAGAGCATCTTACAGAGGAGGAAAAATGGGATTTGAACGGTCAGGCTGGAGGCGAGGATCAGTACCATTTCCAACTGAGTTATAGTCCCGCCACGGGCCTCCTGACACAGTTGCTGCTTGTGCCATGTGCAGCTGATTCGCAGAAATGAAGCTCAGAGTATTGGAAATTTCCGAAACATCTTTGGTTGCCTGTTAGCGTTTGCAAATCAGGTCATGAAACAGAAAGAGATGTAGGTAGAGCGAGTGAGCAAAGAGACGAATGGTTTGGGAAGAAGAAGAGGAGGAAAAGGAAAGAACAGGCAGTGGAAGGAAACGTAGAAGATGAGGGAGTAGTTTTGTCAAGAAGTACTTAATGAAAAGTAATGAGTCCCATTTCCCTGGGAAGCAGAACACATTGGCCTTCCTATTAACCATAATAACTCCTGTAGAAGTTTATATGGATAGATGAAGGGACAGATAGAGGGAGGTATAGACGGAGGATGAAGAGGAGAAACAAAGGAAGCACATGAGGATCAACAAAAAGGCTCGTACCAGGAGAGATAATAAGAAAGCAGACAACGCTTCCTCATTGAGCTACTTCTCACTGAATAATGACAATGAAAACATAGGTTTAAAAAAGGAGGATTATAGGAAAAAGTTGTCTGTAGCATGTGCAACATAAAGAAATCAATGCCAAATTAAATGTGGTACCTGGTTATGATTAAAATAATAAATGAAATCAAGGTGGAGATGACTGATCATCTATCTCACACTGGAGGAAATGGTGGTGTTTTTTGAAAATGAAGACCACTTTTGAGCTTCATTCATGCTGGATAAACCCTGTCCTTGTTGTGGTGTGTATAGAAGTCTACATCTGTAATCCAACAGATGCATTTATAACAAATTTGAGATAGAAAAAAATGAAAATCCATCCTCAAGAAAGAAAGAAAAACAAGCAAATACAGATACAGATGGTGAAAATTACAAAGAATCCATATTTTTAACTAGTCGGGCAATACTACCGACTACACTGGACATATTATTTGTCATTCAAATGAACAGATTCTCGCAAGAATAAAGAAGGAAACAGAATTAGGTTGGGAAAATGCCCAAAATGCTGCCAAAGGATAAAGGAGAGGAGAGAAACAAATAGAAATGGGAGAGGACAACATTCAGAAATGTCAAACGGAATGTAAATACATGCAGCCAATTTAGACAACACGTGGGAGGACGTGTATGCAACCAGATCAATGCAGAGATGTGAAGGAGAATGTTTTCACGAATCTGATGGAAACACGAAAACTGGGTCGGAAGAAGCACGAGGAGATGAAAGAAGGGAAAGACAAAGGCGACGAGAGGAAAAACTACGAGCTGCATACAGAATTTAATCAATTACCTGCATCGAGGCTGCTACTGTATGTGCATGTGACTACTATTCCCATTTAATTGTATGTATTCCGTTGTGTTTACTGCAGCACTGTTTGGATCACATTTACCTCCCACTTGTTGATCATTAAAATGGAAGCTAATCTCGGCTGGCTGGATGGGCTCACAGGCAGAAAAAGCGAGGATATATTTCATGTTTATTCGCATAATGATAGTTTTTATTACTTGTTGATCTCACAGGCTGTTTTATCTCAGGGTTAATGAAAGGTCCCCAGTGTCTTTATCATTATTATGAGCTTTCAGAAGCAGCACCATGAGGATGGTGCTGTGTGCACTTGCAGAATTCCAAATAGAGGAGAAAAGGGGAATACTGGTTGTATGTTCACACGCTTAAAACAGCATATGTGTAAAGAACGACTACAGGACAAATATTCAACAGTGGTCATAAACGTCCACCTTCACAAGGAAAATATGTATTAGAATGTAACAATTGCAACCTAATTTAAAGTTTTTATGGATGCTTTTTTACATTTTTAAAATAATTTAGATTTATGTATGTGCAAAACAGACGGTCTACATGCGCTGCTGATGTGTTCAGTTTTAATAAATGACTGTAACTCTTTGTAAAAGGGCTTTGATTGGATTTAGCAATTTTGGAAAAGTTGTCAAATACATTGTATCTGTCAGAATTCTTCTTTTTTTTTTCATCCACAACTCCTCTGTCCTGAAACTCCTCCTAGGTTATTGACGCAGCATTAATGACAGTTATGCTATTTTATTATTATCATTTTAATGTCAAGGATGAGCAGTCGACCTTTTTTGGAGCTCAAAGATTAAGGTCAAGGTCAAGGTCGTGTCAAGTGTCAAAAACCAAATGTTGCTTTATTGCCAAAAATAATTACCATACAATTTTGATGCTTACATTTTTAGACCGCTCATTTCAAGGGCAGTATTTTATTTAATCGGACTGAAGCTGTACGACCTTCCAGTAATAAGATTGGTAGGGGTCAAAGTTCATGACATCACAAAAAATACAAAAAACTATGTTTTTTCTTATAACTTGGCAACAAATTGAAATACAGTGCTCATATTGGTAGCATTGGACAACATTTAACCTTTGCTTTCAATGCATGACCTTGACCTTGACTTTTGTGCAAGCTCATAGTATAGGTCAAGGTCAGTCTTCTGCTTTTCCTGCATTATTACTCAAAATGATATACAGACATTAAAAACACCTCAAGTAAAGGAGTACAATTTGCCAGGTTGTCATTTTTGTCAAACATAATTGCCAAATACGTATTTGCCTTACGAATACTGGTCTTGCCTAGTTAATATTAACCCTTTGGGTTCCCATCAGTCATCTACAAAACCAGCACTCACTTTTATTTCCTCCAAGGGCTGATTAACTAAAAGCAAAAGTTACTTTTAGACACTTTTGACAAACAATAGACACAATAATTTGGTGTTTCACGCACTATTTATCTGATACCAAGTCTTTTTTGGTGAATTAAACTGTTGGCTGACATGTTGACTCCCAGTGACGCTTGCAAAATTGCAATTTGCCAGTTTACAAATGTGATTGGAGAAATCTATGCTGAGTGTTTGGAAATCTACTGCAGCATATAGGTAACCCCCAGAGAGTAAATGATGTGTCCAGATAGTTATCTGGAGTGTTTTGACTCATCTAAAGATGTGTTTCTACATCTTCAGTTTGCCACAAAACAGCCCAACAAACAATATGCATATGAAAACCTAAATGGTTCTGTTTCGCTGTTTAATAGATTGTATGAACAGAGGTTGGATTTTCCTTGTTGTTTGTGTACAAAATTCATATTCATATTCCATTTTTCTCTTGACTTGTTAGTCCTAGAAGTTTAGCATGTCATATCACTGCAACATACATATTCAAATAGCCCATGTTATGCTGAAAAAATGACACTAATGACTTGTTTGTGCTGAATTTGTACACATTTTATATATTGAGTCCTAGAAAATAAATGGAGCAGACCCCAGAGGGTAAAATGCTCATGATTTTTTGGCTGTTGTCTGGTTTATGTGCTTTCCGCGAGCCAGTGTCTGCACCAAGCCAAAGCAAGGCCAACAGAAGTCCCTTCAAGTACAACCATTTACAGGAGTCGTGCCAAGAGCTGGCATCTCCCACAGACTGTATAAAAATATAAAAAACATACAGTCTGTGGCATCTTACAAGGATTTTTTTAATCTTTATGGTCTAATGGCTTTGAGAAATGATCTAGAGAAGGTGGGCAAAACTCAGTGCAGCTTTAGGTTTATTGTGTCGGATACGTTTAAGCAATGTTTCATATCATCTGTGGCTCGCCTTGTGCTTTAAGTTGTAGCATAAACCTTCTTATCCAGCTGCAAGGCTCGACAAAGACGTAAATCACTAAACTGCTCCCCTGTATCTTCAGTATTGTTGACACTGTGTCACAATTTGTGTTTTGTTTCTCCTCAGAGACATGTAAAATCTGTACTCACACAACCCCATGCAAGAAACACAAAATCATCACTGCTGTTGCCTGATCTTAGGGGAGGGATGCATGATGCTGTTTATACCCGGCTCCCTTCTGGGTCCAGCTCCTCTCTTGCTCTTATCGGGTGACTTGCTGCCGATGCCAGGGCTTGTCCTCGAGCTGCTTGAACTCTAGACCACCTCAGATTTTTTATTTTTTATTTTAGGTCTGGCTATAATTTAGGATGGCTCTCTGGCTGCTGTAATGACCATGAGCGCAGACTTGGCCCTGATCCCCCGCAATCTGGGGGACAGGAAAAGCACAGCACACTTAAATTTTACGTAACATTAACCCAGTGTTGTTCACTCGGCTCACGAGACATTCTCAGGTTGAACTCCACATTCTGCGATGGCTAAAAGACAACTCCAGACTGACTAAACCGCACAGACTCAGCCGAGATTTAAAGATTGAACACTTGAGCCCAACAACTTGACAGGATGGACATTGCAATGCTCAATTGAGACGACAAAAAAATGTATCTTTGAGTGAATTTGAGAAAAATCTCCCCTAACCAGAACCAAAGCACCGACCTCTGTCAGACTGCTTCTTTGTGTCGGAGTGTGTATTTATATGTACACGTCTCCAGTTCGCTCCATTTGTCACCGTGTCGATAGAGCGTGCCGCACAGTCATTCCCGCGTTTGTCAGTTCTCTGGTGTGTAACCGACACACACTCCGACACGCAGGGTCCCCTTTGCTTTCCTCCTGCCCGTCATTAATAAAGAGAAGTGGCTGCACACCTGTTCGCTGACAGCACCCCGCTGAGAGAGGGAGGGAGACGGGCACAAGTGTGACAGGGTTTGGAAAAAAGGTAAAGGAGGTTTGGCGCTACAGAAAGAGAGCCAGGAGGAGAATAATTAATGCACAAGAATGAAACTTTCTGATAAAAGCCTAAGTTTGCTAAGCTTATGTAGGTTATACACTCCTTCCACTGTGTGCTGACAGAGAGGAGCTTCAGGTGCAGCAGGTAGCTTTGGACATTTTTTAGGCTACAAACTATTCTAGTGACTGGTGGTTTCTCTGCAGTTTCATAACTTGAAAAGTCTCTTTACCATAGTTTCCTACAAGAATATAATACATCTATACTTTAATATAGAGTTAATGTTAGATTAAAGACACTGGAACTGAATATCTCTCAGGCAGTGAGGTGCTATTTTGGTCAAATGCAATTACAACATTATCTGCAGTACTAAGGGAATGTGATTTTTGCCCCCTATTTTGGCCTGAATAAGACAAGAATTTACTTCAACTTTGGTTTCACAATCATCGTTAAGGAAATCACATTACCTAATTCATTCCTAACTGTGATGATTGCTAAGTTGTTGGTTGAAGATGAAAAGTGGAGGATGAGAAATATCAGCTGCCCCTCAGGTCTGAGCTGTGTCTCCTAAAAACGAAGTCCCCCTACGACTACACTGTATCTTCAATGATGTTTTCAGGGAAATGCATTATCTGCTGGATTATGTTTATTCACGAGGCATCAGAAACACATTTTTAATCACCATAGCTTTGCCATTTATTGTGTTGTATTGCTGTCCAACTGTTGCTCCTTGTCAGCCAGCCAATCTTATACTGTATTAGTTGGAGTTTGGTTAACCGGATGCATGATGCAGGTATAAGCCTGCCATTGGTTGCTTATTTTATGTTGCTTTGTCCTATAATGCATGTAACAACAACCTCCGAGCAGCAAACTACCACACTGACAATTTCAAGTTTTGCAGAGGGTTTGGATGATGCAGTAAAGCAGCGTTTTGCAGATTATTCATTTTCATGGCAGTGCCTGACTTTCTGCACCACAACAATTCCTATTTTGAGGGAACACTGAAGCCTGATCCTTTGCAAACATGGTTTTCTGATTGGTGCATTTGGTCCATTTTTTTTAATATAGAAACATTAATTCAAGGAGCTTTAACCCATTAAGGCCTAATGTAACATAACTACCTGCATGTGCGAGCATGAGAGGGAACTTCAGGTCTTAATGGGTTGAACTGGTGTAATGACATGACAAATAATGCTGTTCTTAGCGTCACCCACATTGACTGTGACTGGTTTAAAGAAACACACACAAGCCTGAGCTTTTTCCCCTATAGCAGAATAATAGTATGGACCATTAGGTTTGGCAGAATGGGTTTGCAGACTGAGACTGCCCTGGTAGAGATTCTTCTCTGCTTTTCCTCCTCATGGAGGTGTTTCTGTCTGATGCACACTGGATGAGTAAACCCCAGAGACTGTTAGTCTCCTGGGATTCTCACCACAACAGTTTCAGAAATACTCGAGCTCGCTTCTCTGGCACCAAGCCACAAAGTCACTGAAATTGCATCTTATGGCCATTCTGATGCTTGATGTGAATATTTCCAGCCAATACATGATGGGTTAATTAGATAAGTGCATGGAAGAGGGATGAGGTTTTGCCTGCGAGACTTGATGTGTCAGAGGAAACACAAAGAAAAAGGAAAATATTTCTAACAAACTTCTTAATGCACACTCATGACGGTACAGGAAGCAGATGACGGCTCTTGTAGAGTAAAAGGTACATGCTGTATGTAAAGTGAATAGAATAAAGAGCTCCTCCAGCTGTCATATGCTGCTGATGGATTCCTGGCAGCGTCATTTTATCTTTCTTTCAGTTTCAAGCCTGCTCTCTGGATCTTCCTCCGACTTCATCTACTGTAACTAGCGATCGCTCCTTCCCCGCCATCACTTTGTAGCTCCTTCTTCTCCGCCTGTGTGTCTCGCAGCCTCTCTACCTGCCTATCTGCTGAATATTTCAAATGAACCACAGTGCAGTGTGATGGCAAAACTGCTGAACGGTGCATGTCTTAATCCGACGCAAACATACGGCACATAGCAGCTGTCAGGGCCGTTGAAGACGCATCCAGACTAAATCTGAAAGAAGAAGCAGGAAATTCTTACCGAAAGTACACGTTCAAGCCCGAGGTTTCCTTAAATCTCTGCTTCTTTAATAAAGCAATAACAATGAGAGAAATCACCTCAGAGGAAACTGTGTGTTGTACTCTCTCCATAAAGGTCACGGTGAAGGTAGCAGAATTTATCTTTAGGACAAAAAAGAGGTGAAAAGTGCAAGGAAGAGCAAAGGATGGAAATATTTGGAGACGGAGGAAGAGGAAGAGGGGTTAGCTGAGCATGGCCAGAACACATCAAGGACTTTTTTAATACTGGGAGCTGGAATCTGCAGTTGCTACTGTGTGTGTGTGTGTTTGTGCGATTCTAACCGAGTGTCCTTGCACGATGCTAAAATGCCGCAATTCAGAATTTGAACACACTTGAAAATGTTATTTAAAGGTTGGCATTTTGGTAAAACGTTGAGAAAGGCTCCTCGTTATATAAATGCATCCATTCTTGTCAGGGCTGAGGAAGAAAATGTGTCCACAGAACTAAGTGTACCTAAAAACTAAACTTGGCAGGCGTCCGCTGGCTGTGGGTTTGCTGTGCGAGTGTGTTTTTGCCAGTTCTTCTGAAGTCTGGACATGAAGGAGAAGGATACTGTGCCACCAAATCTGGCAACCTCACCCTTGTCCGGTCACCTTGATTACCTGCTGCTTACCCCGACAGTCACCCCTAATACACTAACACACACACACACACACACACAGTGCTGACGTAAGGCTTATGTGGGCTTCTCCATCAGTACATACTTTCAGGTACTTCTACTTTACTTAAATATTTCCATTTTATGCAGTTTTATAATTCTACTTTGCTTTATTTCAGAGACACATTTTAATTTTCACTTAATTACATTTATGTCAGAGCTGTAGTAACTTTTCAAATGAGCATTTTAGATAAGAAACATGACATTAGATCATATAATAAAACACCTTTTTCCAGATTAAATCAGTATCTCCAAAGGTTTTTATTCAAAGACCTCTTGCAGACAGTCGTCTTATTGTGGCCTCTCCATTTCAGATGTCTATAAATTGAATAATTTCCTCTTCTAACTTCTTGGATAATTTCAGTTAAATGATAAATTGAGACCAACAAAAGGTACGACAAGTCCCTCGCAGGTCATTGATTAAACCCATAAAACCTCATCTGTGCGTGTCAGTGTTACAGAATTAGTATTCTTCTTTTCCAAGGAAAACAATCACTTCCATCATAAATAATCACTCAGCTGTGACTCTAAGGTTACTTTCTTATTTATATTATTTTAAATGATTTGCTGCAAACTAATTTAACTCAGTTTTACGTAGCTGTTTAAGTCATGCATCTCATGTCTGCACTTCTGCTATTTTTAAGTGTGAATTTTGAATTAGAAATCATTTAGTTTGTTTTAAAACTTTAATTGTGTGTTCCTTACTATGTGTTTATTGTGTTGTAAAGCACTTTGAATTATGAAGTGGATGAAATTTGCGATACAAGTAAAGTTTTTTTTGATTGTTGTACCACATTATTTACCTAAAAACCTCATAATTTGCACAGCAACCCAAATAATGCTCCGCCCCTGTGATGTATCAGTCACATCTGATAGGTTAAACTCAGAATATGTAATTTCACTCAAAACAACACTGATCATATCAGGACACAGTGTGGGATCATGGGAGTTTTCCACCATTACTAATGAAAATCTCTCCAACATGATGCAAAACTCTTGTTCATGGACAAGTTTAAGTTTTATTTACATGTTGTTTGATCATGTATATTCACATTAAGTCACTTCATGTAAAGAAGAAGAAGCCTAAAAGGTTAACTAATGTAATGCTAACTGCTAACTTAGCATTAGATGAGTCGACCACCCAAACAGCTAATGTAGTGAATATCATGTTTTAAATTCAGACAAGGGGCAGCGCAGCAGTGTTATCTGTGGTCAAAACAATCAGATGAGAATAATTTT
Organism: Dascyllus trimaculatus; assembly: GCA_024666655.1. NCBI lineage: Eukaryota > Metazoa > Chordata > Actinopteri > Pomacentridae > Dascyllus > Dascyllus trimaculatus. Next base: position 10,308,669 of record CM045457.1, on the reverse strand, counting down.
AGGGCATCACAACTAAGCAATACAAACAACAGAATAAAGAAAACAACAGAGTGGACTGCTAATTTACTCCCTTCTTCTGTTTACATCTGCACTTTCTGACATGTCATTTGTTTTTATCAGGTTCCCAGGTTGCAGCAATGTAAAGGTGATCTAATGTCAGAAAGAACTGCACCATGACATGAAATAAACTTACAGATTTCTCAGTTTGACATTATAATGCCAGCACTAGAGTCAACAAAATACATAACACTGGTCTAGTCATTTAAAAAAAAAAAAAAAATCAGTAATGTAACATATTACACTTTTAAGCATATTTAAGTACACTTTACTGAACCAAAGGACAGAATAGAAGACTCCCTTCGCTGCTCATTGTCATGTCCCTTCCCCACCAGATGGAAAATTCACTCTACAGCCCAGACAGCTAATTTATTCCACCTTTAGATAAAATCATTGCACTGCTCCACAAATAGCACTTACGCTGTCACAAGCATTTTGTTCAGTGAAGGGCTGCACAAATTGTCATTGTTATTTAATGAGATGCATGTAATTGACGGTACAAATGCTTAATAACTCATGCGCTCATTATGGACCGTGTTTGTTTGTCTGCACACGCCCTTGATGTAATTAATATGACAAGTGATCCAGTTTAAGAAGCTGGTGAGGAAAGTTGTTGGCCAGAGTCCAGCATTATGGGAGGTGATGAGTGTGGCAGCGTAAAGAAAGCTCAGTGGCACTCACTGATTATTTGGAGGATAAAAGAGCCACTATTTGAGGACAAGGTGGCAAAACAACCAGCTCGACATCTAATTCTGAATTTAATTAATTTACTTGCTTTGGCTATCTTGCCTCTTTATTGCTTTTTAAAGATTCTCCATTTACTTGAGACAAACCTCATATCAGAACCTCAGATGATTTGAAGCTACAAGGAAACATATCCACCAAGTTGTTTGTTGACTGACAGTTACAGAGGAGCTAACTTTGTTCTGGGCATGTTTCCAGTATATTTTTCTTGAGGGCACAGTTTCTGTCAGGTTGTTGGCTTGAACCATCTCCTTTGAAAACACTGCTCGAGGCCCTAAACATAAAATATTTAGTTGATATTCTTTATTTGACTTGAGTAACGTGACCAAGGATGCTGATTCACTATTGACTGATCCTGAATTTATGCTGCACTGTTGGAAACAGACATGAACAGAATTATTTGTCATATCATTACGCCTCAGTTCAACCCATTAAGACCTAAAGTGCCCTCTAATGCTCATACATGCAGGTACTTATAACTACCAGGTACTTTTTGCTATAATTGATGGTTTTATATTCGAAATGGACCAAATGCACCAAACAGAAAACCATATTTGCAAGTAAATGGTGAACAAAACGGAGCTTTTAGCAGCAAAGTACTGGACTTACATTGAACAGGTGGACACAAACACAACTTTAAGTGAATGTTAATGTTACTCCATATGGACGGAGTGTCTAAACATGTCCAAAACATTAGTTATTGCAGGTTTAAACTTACATTCAGTATTAAGGAGGAACTTAAGGCTAAATATTGCTGAGAAAAAAAGGTATTGCTGCCCTTTAGAGGTGTTCATTAAAGATCACAGGAGGATGCAGACAGACAGGTGTTCTGTATGTGTTACTACAACTATTTGTTAGAGCCAGTGGTGGAAATAAAGCACTCAGAGCCCTTACTATATTACTATAACAGTGTAAAAATACTCTCATGGAGTCCTACATGAAAAAGTATTAGATGCGAAATGTAAGGTTGTTCCTCTGACTGATATATTATTATTCCTGACACCATTAGATTATTAATAGCTCAGCTTCAGTGTGTCAGCAGCATGTTACTGTTGTAGTTGCTGCAGGTGCAGATAGTTTAAACTACTTCATATCATTTTTTATACACAGGAACAGCAGATAAAGCTGAGGGGTCATCCCATGATGAATGGGAGAGGAAAGAAGAAAAGGCATTGCCACATTTGTTTTCAGGTTTTGGAGTTTTTCTCAAACTTTTGGTGAGATATTCGATGAGTTTAACATTTGAAAGTCAACCCATGTGAGAAGTGTTGGAGAAAAATCACTACTTGGTGAAGCTGTTCACAACTCAAAGACATCTGAATGTGACCATGATACACACAGATTTTTGTAAGAAGCCAAAAAAATTGGAAACAGGTTTGATCTCTATCTTCTGTGCTGTATTTAGCAGCATGTTAAATTATCCATTGTGTAAATCTTCATCTTAAAGGTGTAGTGCAGAAGAAAGCACAATATTTCCCCATGAAATGTAGTGGAGTAGAAGTGTGAAGTAGAATAAAATGGAAATACTCAAGCAAAAATACCTGTACCTCTAATTTGTATCTAAGTGCAATACTGGAGTGAATGTCCTTAGGCACTTTCTACCACTGGTTAGAGCATGTAATGAACAATAGTACAGAAAGTGTTTAATTGCACCAGACAGGAAGAGCATTCAGCAGATTACATGTCAGTATTTTGGCCTTGGTGTAGTTATTCTTGTGTTTCATATCATTTTTACTGGAAAAAAAACAGAACTGTAAATACTTTCACTTATTTCCAGGTCAGTATGTCATTTTTCAAAAGCTTTCTTTAATAAGATTTTATATTCCAAACTGTGTTCTAAAGTTTCTCCAGACACTAGTAATGAAGAAACCTTCATTTTAAATTGTGAATTTAGGAACACTTTGTGTGTGTGTGTGTGTGTGTGTGTGTGTGTGTGTGTGTGTGTGTGTGTGTGTGTGTGTGTGCGTGCACATGCTTGCGTATGTGTACGTGCACCTGTTTCTCCTCTGAATAGGAAGTTCTGCCCTAATTACTCAATATTCCCAGTAGATGTTCAGACCAGTTTACACTCATCACAATAAATCACTCTCAGCTCGCTCTCTGCTTCCACCAAGTCTCTCTGAGTGTGTTCACTGTTTCTAGGTACACTGTACTTTTTATTTATAACATTTCATTATGCATTTCTTAAAGCGGGACATTCGGAGCTCTGAGAAACAACTGTTTACTACTAGTCAACACATACACACAAATTATGTATAATGTGTCCACAGAAACACATATTCATATATCATAGATGCATCCTGCTGCACTTTGTCAGCTTGAACCGATCAGCCACAACATTGTGACCACTGACAGGTGAAGTCAGTAACATTGATCATATTGGTATTATGTGGTGTTCTGCTGGAAAACCTTGGATTTTGGTATCCCTGTTGATGAGATTTAGAGACCCAAATAAACATTGTCCCAAAACAAACACACTCCCTCATGTAAATGGAAATCCCAAATGTCACTGGCCTACCCCCGCAGGAAAATACACCCCACCACATGGAAAAAACATCACACAATCAGGAACATGTTGAGGAACATGACAATGACCCAACATGTTGATTTGACCTCCAAACTTCCTTGACCCCACTCTGATCAAGCATCAACAGGATGCAGTGGAACAAGTTTGATGGACAGAGGCCCCACTGCACAAGCCAGAGTACCCAGAGGATCCAGTGTCAACGTCCTGGTGCCAGACCCCATAAGACACCCTGAGAGTCCCAATGGATCAGTATAAACTAAAATAATAAAGAAATGAATTAAAAGAAAGTGAATTAAAATGCAGACAAGTTCATTTACTGTAAATTGCTGTCATCTACCGCAACAATAGATGCTGTGAGAATCTGGTGCTTTGACCTTACTTGACCTTAACTAACACGGAGCTACCTTGATGCCAGACTTTGAAAATCTCAATGCGTCCACAGATGAGAGGAATCCGAGCTGCGCAACTAACATAATTGAATCTACAGCTTTGTGGGACTGAATGGACTCTGGGACTCTGCATATGGTCAGTAAAAGCTAATACAGTTTGAAAAATGTCTGTTCAAGGCAACTGACACAGACAAATGTTTAAATAATTCATGTAAAAATTAATCAGCATATCTTTTCCATGTATTTTACTGCCTCAGTGTCACTCCTTTTCAGCCTTGTCGCCTTGGTAACCCAGAAAATGGAGGTGATGCTTCAAGCATGTAGTGAAAGGGACCTGTTTTAACTTTAACCATGACATTTTTCCAAATATCAAATAATTTGGTGACTAATGTAGACCAAGCTTCTGACATAAGAAGTGTTTAACAAAGTGTGATATTTTCCTAAACCTAACCATGTAGTTTTCGTGGCTAAATGCAGCCAGCAAGTGAGTTAAAACTGAAGCTAATACAACTGGAAAAAAGGTCTGTTTCTTACACTGATACAGGAAAGTGTTTAAAATGGTTCATGAGACAACCAGCTTTGCCAGGATCTCACGCTAGTTGCTCCCTGCTAAATGCAGATTCCTCAAAGTTAGTGTGACACTGAGAGCCACAAAATGTACTACAATTCTCCTTTGACAACAACAAGAGCTCTTCATGCCCCACAAATAAGTAAGACACATATTAATGGCATATGAATGTACACTGTCACAACATTATATTACATAAATCCGGCTGTATAGTCTCCTTGTGGGTGGTGAGTTTGTCAGTATTGAAGTATTGTAGCAGTTAGTAGTTAGCATTAGCATGTAGCATTTGCACTAGTTAAGTGGTAGCATTGGCACTGGTCACTACCTGGAGCATCTCCTAAATGGGCCTGGGTCAAGCAGTGCTTGCTGAATTAGCAGTTCACATTAGAATTTAGCAGTTAGCTAAATGGTAGCATCAGCACTGGTCACTACCTGGAGCATCTCCTAAATGGGCCTGGGTCATTTGACTGTGGCAGTGCTGGCTGGATTGTGTAGGAGCAGTGTGAACTGGCATTAGAGGGGCAACTCTGGAACGCCAGGGTTCACCGCCTAGCCTCCTGGAGATGTCATGGGACTAAATAGGTGAAACACCATTGAAGGGAGGTGAACACCTGATGACCCCAGAGACGTGTTAGGAATCACTGATCACTGGTAGGTATAGAGAAAGAATAGGGATCCTAGGTCCTTCATTGAGTATGAATCCTTTCTTCTGAAGTGTCTTGTGTTTAAATTAACATCCACTTATTGGCTATGGCACAATGGATTAGCCTCTACTTCATCTAGTCAATCTCTCAGGTATAAATTCTCATGTTGAGCTTCAACATAAGCAAAATATGTATAGATAAATTCAGATATACTGATGTTGGACTTTGAATTGCCTCTCAGCAGAGGTCAGTAGGTGTCATTTAAAACACAGTTGGATGGTAATAAAACCTTGGATACTCATTCATTGGTCTCCAAGAGACTACAAGGTTGCCGACTAGTATCATATCTTTTATTAAATCATAGATGTTTTTATGTGATTTTTTTCCCCTACTGACACACTGTGTGTGAGTGTCACTTCAAGAGCCGTATTAACAAAAGATCTGTCGAAAGCGATGCATCGGAGAACACAACAGTCCAACATTAAATCAGACCTAACCATTTGAGGAACGCTGATTTTTATGAGAAAGAAAAGCAAATAATTTATTCAGTAAATGTTCTCCTTTTTGTGTGAAAGAAATGAATATTATGATGAGATGAGAAAATGGTTTATGTATGTTTGTGTTTTCTCCTGTGCACATAGTATTTCCACATTGAGGGTATCGTCACAACGCCAACACACCAAGGACTTCCCTGATCAAAACCACTCACCATAATGGACTGGAAATTGCTATAAATGGCACCTGGCTGCAAAACTGTGAAAACGTAAAAGGAAAAAAAGCACAGCAGCACAGCCGACTTTGTATTTGTAGATGTCCTAACTGTGGTCAAGGGGGGCCACATTCATTCCTGTAATGCACTGTGGGCAGAACATCATACATGCATTAGTTTGAAAGGGATTTTGTGCATCAGTGAGCATTGCCCAGGATTGTGGCGAGCTGACATGGCTTCAAATTGTTTAAGGTTTAAACTTTAATAAATATCTTATTCTAGACAAGGGTAAAAGAAAAAAAAGAAAGAAATAGAGAATATGTTTTGAGCATGTGCACTGTGTTTTCTGGCAAGTACAAGATGGTACGCTTGTGTTTCTGGTTGCAGCCGTAATGGTTTGTTCTGGAAAAGAGCTTTCCAGGTGATCAGCGGTACACACTAGCAGCAAATAGACACATCACAGTGTGTCCCCTCGCCACTCTTCCAGGTACAGGTCAGACCTCTCAGGCACTGACGAGCACCAAGAGGCTTCAACCGGAGCACCAAACAAATGGAAAAAGGTGGGCTGACATGGTCGTCAAGGCTGTGCAAACACATCAAATGAGAGCTGGACTGTAAAGTGTCTTAGAAAAAGAGGAGAAAAAGTTGGATTGAAGTGGATAACCTAGGAAAAAAAGCGCACCCAATGAAATCTAGCAATTATCCAAATCAGACTAAAGAGCAAAATGCATTAAAACGTCCAATTACTTTGAGTTTTGAGGTGAAATGTTGGACATTTCGGGCATGTTTATGGCACCTTCAGGCTTGAGTCCTGCCACACTGCTGTAAATGACTGTCACTGTGTCTGTCAATCTGAATAATGCAGAAGAGGGAGGCAGGAGTAGCCCGACAGCTGAGGAGGTTTATAATACTGGGTGTCACATTGGTCAGAAATAGACTATTATAATGGCTGAGTGAATTGTGAATTTGTGTCCAATACGCTGCTGATTAACAGACAGAATGTGTCACGGATTGTCCTGCATGGAGAGGAGAGAAGAGACAGTGGAAGAAATGGAAAGTGGAGGAGGGTAAAGGGAGGTTTAGGGCTTCTCGGCAAAGGGGAAAGAGGAGAGAGGAGATGATGGAGGGAGGTGCTTTCTTGAAAAGACAGATGAAAAGATGAAAAAAGAGTGTCGGGAGGAAAGAGAGGGCAAGCAGAAGGCAGGGAGAGCGATAAGACAGAGAGGGAGAGACAGCTTGTCTTAACGGTGAGCTTTGAAAGGTACATAGTGGTCCAAGGACATTTCTGCTCTTGCAAACATACAAAAAAAAAAAAACATCATTGGAAGGAGCAGCTTTAAAAAAAATCAAGAAATAGAGGCCAACATTAGCATTCAAATTAGAAAAAAATAAGATTCATCTGATTGGACATAAAGAAATTTAGATGTCAGTCCATCATGACTGTAATCAGCAGTTATTTTTTGATGGCTCTATAGACATTTATGTGTTAATGGCTCCTTTAAAAGTCCTGTTTTATTAGAAATACTCTCATTATTCTCCCTGAATTTTACTCAGGCTCTTGGATACAGTGAGATCAGTGGAGAAATGCTTCACCTCAGCTGTCAGCACCATTTCTACGCCAACAATGTTGCTCAGATGGATCAAAAAATGATGCCTGTCAGGGGAAAACATCATCCTTTTCATTTTACACGTCTGCAGTGCTTTCAGACACCAGTGGTCTTGGTAAGACACTAAAAAAGAAAGAATGAAAAAAAAAACATTTTCAGGCTTTTAACAGTTCTCTTTCTGTCAAGTCAGACAGGGTTGTGGCGCAGTTTGGTTTGTGGAAAACATGTTATTATGCCAAGTTGTTGAGTGATGACGGCCATACTGAATGCTCTCAGTTCAGCACTGAACGAGATCCTGTTTAGGATGTTTAACCAGCAAACTCATCGTTGTTATGTATTTAAGTAAAGTTCGTTAAATATTTGGTTTAAAGAGGAGAGTCATGTAATTAGTGACCTATTTAACTCCTATTTTCTGTCCTATTTAGCTCATTAGCTAGTTAGCTATTGTGTATTTTTAATAAGCATTTACCTTTTGGACAAATTCTAATTTGGTCTGTGGGAATGCAGCCACAATAATTCAACATGTCCTCACACCTAAATGACAGAATCATTCCATTGCCAGTGACTTCCAAAACTGTGACTCCCAGGACTTTGACCTATGAGGTTCATGTTCTGGGGGGTGCCGTTATATATGTACAGTAGATATAGTTGATTCATTATCCAAGAGTTTTTAAATGTCGATTTTAATCACTGTTTGCTTCAGTTTGGCGCCTGAAATTACTTAGGTAGGCTTAGAAAAAGATTTAATTTTGGGTAAAAATAGGCCCTCTCACATATCCAACAAGCTTCTTCAGTTTCTTGGTTACTATGGTGACCAGTGTCGCCCTATCTGACAGAACCCAAAGTAAAGGCACAACCGTCCTCCTCAGAAGTTCGGAGATTTTACCTGTATTTATTAATGTGACAACAAGAGGTAATGTATCCCAAACACAGTCTCCACAAAACTATGTTCCCATACAGCTAAACTGCATTCGTAATTAGATTTTGAAGGGAACATATTCTTTTGGCAAATAACTTTTAATCTATTTCGATTTAGTCAATGTATCTTTGCCATTGATTTCACTGCTTCACTGTTACTCATTTTCAGCCGACCAATCATATATTAGATGGGGCGGGACTTGTAAAAAGGATGTATTTTTACCCAAACCATGACAGCTTTTCCAAACCCTTACCAGGTAAATTAGCTGCCTGGCATTAACTGAGCTTCTAAAGTGTAAAAGTGTCAAACAAAGTGTGATATTAAACCTAAAACCTAATTTCTGAGGCTGATGGTCTCTCATTCATCACAGGTCACAAACCTAGGATGCAAACTCCAATATTCTCTCTGTTTTTTCTCCATCTTTGGTCTCTACCAGCACTCAAATGTAGTATCTGTCTCTTCAGGCGCTAAATGTTCTACTATGTTCGCTGGCTGGTCACTAACATTGTGTGTCTGCTATTTAGTGCTTGCTAGAGGGCTTATAGCTTAGAGCATTTGGCTGTTGCAGCTGAAAACAACCTGCTAATGGAGGTGCAGATTCAGATGATAATTATCGGAAATTTGATTGCCGTAAACGTCAACTATCACACTGTCTCAATGTAATTTTAAACATTGTTTTAAAAACACGAGTTAATTCAGATCATTAGTGTTATGGATTATTTGCAGACAGGGCTATAATGAAGGGATTTTCAGTGCAAAACAGTGGAGCAGTCCCTTCATGGTTTATATAACTTTTGTTCTTGTCCCTAAAATAAATCCAGCTCCCATATTAAAGAGACAGCCCTGACATTTTGAACAGAACTATGTTACTTTTTCTTTGCCAGGTACAAGTTAAGAAAAGAAGGGAGAGGAAAAAAAAAGTAATTGTCAGTGGAAGAAGATGCAGCGGAAATATGAGGAGCCGAAGAGCTGAAGAGATATATGGAGACAGAGAGGGAAAGGAGCGAAAGTGATTCTCTCTTTGCTTCTGAAGGACAGAGGAAGAGTTGCAGACACTGCACTTCCAATCAGATAGGAAAAGACCAAGTCATCAAGGTTTAGACTCAATGTATGTGTGTGTGTGCATTCATGAGGAAGGAAAAGTGTGCATTACTGGCTGTGAGTACGAGTGCACAGTATGTTCAGGGTGGCACTATGGCTCAGTGTGCAGGATGTGTCACTGGGCTTCTATATGGATGGTTTATTGTGTGTGTGTATGTGTGTACGTGAGACGGAAGCTGTCAAATCAGTGCTGACACACAGCAAGTATATTTTGAATAATTTATGAATGTGTAACATCAGATCTGCAAAATGATGGATTCTGCAGTGAAATTAGAAACGTTGAACTCTGGGACGCTGTCAGGAGAAACACACTTCAGTTATGGTACTGCGCTTAAAATGCAATCAGAGTGTGAAGAAGAGGAAGCGGATGAGCTAATAGGAGGAGATCATGTCAGATGTCAGGTAAAAAGATGCATCATTATTGCTTAAGATCATGAGAGCCTCAGGTACAAACAAGAAACAGATGGAAACAGCAGCAGGTGAAAGAGGCTCAATTTTCATGTATTTCTCAAAGTTTGATGTTTTTGCGTCTTAGTAGCGCGTATCCTGCTCTGTTCTGCAAATGAAAAGGTGCGTTTGGCTTGCTCTGCATTCCTAATAATCTCACAGTACGATGTAACTCCGTCTCATCTGAGCAAATGAGCAAAGTGGTGAGCAAGAACAGACAGCTCGGGCAGGCTAAAGTTGGCGCTAATCAAAACGGTTTACATATAATAATGATGGCAGCGTTTCAATCCTGAGTCGCGTGTTTTCCAAAATATTCTCCACAGTTTTTGACAGAGTTCCAGAGCTGTTGAGCAGCTCGATGGAGATGTGTGAGTGTGTGTTTTGTGGGGCGGTGTGTGTGTGTGCATATTTTAACCATCTCAGTAGCAGACTGGATGTAGCGGAGCTGAACGGTGCCAAATTCTGTGGCGCCGCCCGTGGGACGAGCGCTCCACACACACATAAAGGACACGCTGCCATATGGGATGTTGGTCCAACTTAAACATCCATCTTGACTGACACCTCCTCCCCTGTGTGCACGTCTGTGTGTGTGTGTGTTGAGGCTAAGAGGAAGCAGATTGAAATGGCGGGCCCAGGACGTGGAGAGGGAGCCGGGCATTAAGGGGGACGGCGGGGCTGAGGTCAAAAATATGATAAGTTTAGTTTTGCCAAACTCTCTTACTTTGGGAGCGCCTCATTTCCTCCCTCCTGCACACCAGGTGGATGTGAGGACATTTGGGAACAAACCCAGTGGTTCCAGGTGGTGGGAGGGAGAACACAATCAAATGCATCGTATGGAACTCAGTAGGTACATTTGGACCACATTAGAATTTAACCCCTTAATGCCGGTTAAGTTTGCAACGTACTGCTGCAGCCGAGATAGCGTATGCTTTCCTCAAATGCTGGTTTGTGCATATTTAATACATACCTAGGAACCTTTTGCAAGCACTGGTTTCTCTTAGGACCAGTTTGAATGGCATTTGCGGCATCAATAAAAAAATTTTTACCATTAAAGCCTGTGGCATTACACCTTTATATCTACTATATGTGCCATAGACAAATTAACAATATCCACTTAATTTAACATCAACTTGAAATCAAAAACACATAAAATTAATGTTTTTATATAATTGTAAAGAAATTCAGGCGTCAAGGGGCAATGTAAATGAGGCTGTATATTCAAAAAGGTTTTAGCAGAGAGAAACTTTGGCACTTCAGCAAATATATTTTGCATATCATAAAAGTAAATAATAATTGTTCTGCAATGCTAGTCAACAGATGTTGCGCCGCTATGTAGCATTGTACTACAGATGACTTACAGTGCTCTTCTGTAGCCAAATGTCAAACTGACCGTTTAAATAGAATCAAATGACCACACTGCTCACTGGAGTGTCCCTGGTCTTCAAATATGACTCTCAAATTGGAAAAAACTCTGCAGCATTTCAGAATAAGACATTTGACCTGAATTGTTTGCTTAAATCAAATTGAGGATAGATTAAAGGTTGAGTCTATGGTTTTAGAGAATGATTGTTGATATTTAGATGGAGAGCATGTGCCAGATTTAACCTTCCTCTTACTGCCATCTTCCCTCCCTGTAGGGAAAAATATGGGAAATAGTGGAATAATGTTGCACAAATCAGTTCAAGCCACTTTCTTTGCTTCCCAGAGCCAAGATTCTGTGGGAAAGCTGCGTTTTCTTTCAGCACAACACACAGAACGGACAACCAGCAGTTGCCAACTGAATCTGACAAAAGGTGCAGTAAATCAGTATCGCTGACTTCACCTTTAAAGATCACAAATCTACCATGCAGTTGCTAAATTGTCAGGCATTTGCTGTGGTTTGCTTTCAGTCTTTTATTTATCTCCTCTGTCTTCCACACTGGTTTTTCAAAGAAAGGATATCACCTTTAGAATTCACATTTTCAACACTTGCTATCATTTAATGATGGGTGAAGCAAAGCTGGCTAATATATGATAGGTGCCCCTGAAATACTCCAAAATGAGCATTTTCAGCATTTACACAACAGTTTTGACAAACATGACATTTATGGCTGAGAATTTATCAGAAGCTGTTGAGTTGTTTCAGTTTATCATCCTAAATGGAAAACAAAAGGGAAGTTTCACCAGGTGCAGTCGTGACACAAGCGAAGGATAAGTGCAGTGTGTTTGTAAAGCTGAAGTGAATAGCTGATAGAGTGTTACATCATGACATATGCACGTTAATTTAAGAGGTGATGACTTTTCTTTGAACACCAGTGTACCGCTCCTCACTGAAGTTGTCTTTTACATGAGCCCACAACAAAGCACACTAAAGAACTGGATCGGTTCTTTGGATGCAGTTTCAATTCAAAAAGCTCTCACAAATCACTTGCATGACCAAAAGCTCCTCGCTCCAAAAGTATGAATGTTTTTCCTATTAAACATCCTTAAATGAGACAAGAGTCTTTAGCGATGCTGCACTTAAAGTTTTAAGCTAAATGCTAATGTTAGCCTGATAAATGCTCACAGTGTTTTTATGCCAATATGTTGAGCAGACAGTAATCCTCACTGTATTTACCATGTTAGTTTTCATCATCTGTAAAACCTCAAATTACTTTGGTCTATTTAAAGTGTAACTTTTGAATTAACTTGATTGCACTACAAACTAACCCAATCTTTTATCTCTCCAAGCTGACTGCATCCTAAGAGCTTTTGGTATGCAATTCACAAATTTTTCGGAAAATGAAAACCCACTCACAGTTTAAGTGTTTGAATTTTTTTGAACAAAGAGCCCTGAAGCAAGTTTTAGTTGAAAGAAGCTGTTAATCCCCAAGTTGCCTAGTTAGATCAGGGATAAAATCAAGACACACTCGTCTTTAGAAAATATCTTCCCCTACAAAATATCAATAAACCATCTCATGGTTCAGCCACGGAGCAACACGATATAATCGGACGGCTGAGATTACTATCACACACACTCTCCCCTGTGGGTACCACATAATACAGAGAAGATAAAATTAATCTAAAACACATGAGAGGAGAGAGATGGAGAAGGGAGAGGAGGGGAAGGATTCTGGAGGAGAGAATAGAAGGGAAATGAAGGAGATGTGGTGGAGAGAGTGGAAAGAAAATGGGGTAGAAGAGGGGGAGATGAAAGACAGAAATGAGAGAAAGAGTGAAAGGAAAGCAACAGAAGGACTGTTAGGTGTGAGGAAAATGAGAAGAGAAGAGAAGAGAAGAGAAGAGAAGAGAAGAGAAGAGAAGAGAAGAGAAGAGAAGAGAAGAGAAGAGAAGAGAAGAGAAGAGAAGAGAAGAGAAAAATGAAGCAGAGGAAAGAGAGGACTTCCCTTTTACACTCTTAATTGGTTTATGAGAAGCAGAAAATCCTCTCAGTCCCATGAAATGCTAGGGGCTGATGACAACCTTGTACATCCAAAAAGTCACAGCTTTTTATCGATACCCATGTACTACACACACACAGACGCACACAGACACACACAGGTCATAGCTTTACACTGCTGCTTCACATCACAACTTGTTGCCTGACAGCAAATGCAACTTCATTAGGGGACAAGATAGTAAGAACAACACAACCACATGCACAGAGCAGGATCGTGCAGCTCCTCACATATGCAAGTGCAAATATGTGCAAATACACACACGCTTCCTCCCTCCTCTGTGCACATGAAATATACATGGAGGAGCTTGTCTGGTCCTCCAACTGCAGATGGAACTCTGCTTAGTTAGCACCCACTCGCCCTAAACACACATCCACACTCACCGAATCCCCAGGTCCACTATAAATCCTCCCTCGTCAGCACTCTTTGCTTTGATCAGGTAAATAGGTCAGCTGAGGGTGTTTGTGTTCATGAATGAGCGTGTGCTCCCTGCGCCTTTGTTTGTACACAAGGCCAAAAAAAATGAGTTATTTAAAGGATTGCAGACACTGGGAAAGGCTAATATATACTGCAGGATGCTGCATTAGTGCTGCAGCAGTGATTCTCCTCCAGAAGGAACACAGGTTTGATTCCTCGGCCCTGTTGAACCCATAAGAAAGCTCAGCACATTACAGTGTGTTCCAGCAAAACATTATACAGGACTAATTATAAAAGATAATGAGAAATATTTATTCTATGGTCACAGCTGAAAAATAAGAACCTACAGCAATGTTAGCAGCCAACATGCGGATGTTTATCAGGTATTCATTATCATAGTTTAGCTAATTAGCACTAAACATGTCATTCATTTTGTAATTGCCGCTTTGTTAATGGTCAGGGGCAGTGGCGTAGATTTAATAAGAACACAGAGCAGTGTCTTTTTTGCATGGTGGAAGTGTTTTTAATTCCAAAATTTAAGCTACAAACATAGTTACGGCAGTTTTTCAAAATAAAAGTCTTCTGCTTTTTTTTTCATGTTTCGTTCTTTTTCAACATTTTTTGGGGCATTTTGCAGTTGAGCAGTGACAAGAGAGCTGGGGGAGGAGAGACGGTGGGGCGACACGCAGCAAATAATGCCATTGATCGATTCTACTGCGGTAGAGACTTCCAGCCCCAAATCACGATTCACCCGCTCAACCAGCTACCAGGGTACCCTCTTAGAGGCTTTTATTTGGGCGACAAATGCACATGCTCTAAATTTTGAGGGGGACATATCCTCTGCAACCTCCCTGATCTTTACACCTGTGGTTATGGGATCAAAGTCTTAAGGGGAGCACAGAATGACATCTACATCCTTACAATGGATGGACCAACAGACTAGAACAACATGATGATAGACTGACTAAAAATAGTGACTCAATTTGTTCAAACCCACCAGATTTTTGGGGTCTTATGTTTTTCTCTCATGCACAGTCAACAGTTAGTTGTTGACTGTGCATCCTCTCATATGCAAATATGAGAGGATTTTTGTTTTTTGAGAAGCGACATGTAGCATCTCCTCTGTCAGAAGCAGTGCGGATGTTTGCATACTATGCTTCTCTGCAGATGTGCAGACAGAAATCTGCAGACACCACAGACATAGTTGTTGCTATTATACTACTTTCTTGTTCACAATGCATGCGCAGTAGATCACGTCTATGTAGCCTGTGCGGACACACTGCTGCCAAACATGCACACTGCCGCCTTTGTAATGTAGGCATCAAATTGTGGGCATGTGGATGAGTTTGCATGGACTCTTGTGGGCTGGGAAGATGAGGAAATTTACATCACATGGACCCTCACATACTGGCAGACACAGAAATTATAACACTGACCTTAGGCTGCTGCTTGTCTGAATTTAGCTCTGCTTGAGTAGAATTTGAAACTGTTGCATCATGAACTGACTCCTTTGTGTATTACCAAAGCAGGTAAAGGCAGAAACAAAAATGATCCAACCAGTGTCACGTCCTGACCCCTGGGGATTGTAATTTACTTAGCGGTATTACAAATTGCAGTGGGCGTATAAGACTGCGGGCAGCATGTGAGAAGTTCTGGTGCATTGGAGAAAGCCACAGCTTGCAGAATAGTAGAATGTAAAATGTGCCAGTAGCGCCTAAAAAGGCAGGTTTTGGCATGCTTCAGACGCTAGTGCATCGCTGTGTAATTTTGTGGAAGGATATGGGATGAGACTTTTTTAAGGAACTAGTGTGCTTTTACATTTAAAAATCTCTCAGTGAGTGAGTGCAGGCCTCATTATTATGTCAAATATGAGAAAATCCCTGCTGTGAAGCTAATGGAAAATGAAAGGGAGATAAATTTCGATTGCTGAAATGTCGACGGCAGAAGTCAATATATTATCAAGAACAGAATAGTGATGCAACTTAATAATGAAGTCGTCTCGAGTTAGAAGATTACTCTGATATTTGCTCAGTGATCCTCAGATTATCACTGGCGGATTCACAGTATTAATTTTTATTTCCCATTTCCTCTTTGCTGCATACCTTTCTTTTCCGTCGAATAAAAAGGTCGAGGAAGAGACACTTTAACATCAAATCACTACATTCTTTCTCCCTTTCCTTCCCTCTTCCTCCCCATCTCATCTTGTCTTCCTCTCCTTTTCTCTTTATCGGCCGTGGCTCTGTGTTGACATTATTGCCATCATTAATTGTAGCATCGTCTGTGATTGTGTGCGCGGCTGTGCGCTGGCGATTGTGTATCACTGTCCCTGCAGTCAGCTTGAATCACTGCAGGAAACCCAGTTACAGTAGCCAATTAGAGGCCACACACACAATCCGACGCCACATACACACACATTAGTCTAGTGGGCTCTGCAGCTAATGTCGGCC
The DNA here is from genome assembly GCA_024666655.1 of Dascyllus trimaculatus. Lineage (NCBI taxonomy): Eukaryota > Metazoa > Chordata > Actinopteri > Pomacentridae > Dascyllus > Dascyllus trimaculatus. The sequence continues at coordinate 10,292,677 of CM045457.1, read as the reverse complement.
CAATATGTGATCATCAAAGCTGCATTCGTCATTCAGAAATCCATTCTCACAGCATTTAAAGACAAAGACACAATTTTCCTGTCTTTATAATGTTTGTCTGTCTGTGTTGGTTTCTTTTTTTCTTGATTTTTCAGACAGTGAGAAGCCAATTACCAGGGGTCTCTATGCTGCTTCCTTCCTTCCTTCCTTCTTTCCTTCCGTCCTGTCTCCTGCTGGCTGGCTAAGAGCTGACCAATTAAAGGTCTCATGGTGGTCCCATTTCCTGGCCTGAGGAAATGTCATTTTGCTGAGTGAGAACATCTCTGTCACATAATTGAACATTTAAATACACATCAGCAAGTCTTCAGCATTGATTTTCCAATCCAGACCTGTTTGCTCATGTGTGGTTTATTTGTAGGAAATAACAGAAGGACACAAAGACGTATGAGCTTCATTTACTACATGTGTTTTTCTCACACTGCATCGTGTATGCAGACTTCTGAGGTGACATCATTCTCTCAGGACAAGGTGACATGAGGCTGCCACCAATCCTTTTGCCACACAGTGTCAGTTTGATCAGAAATCTTATTTGCCGAAAGGTAATGAATTCCTTTGAGGTGTGAGGCATCGCTAATTCATCATACATTTTTTTTGGGGGGGAGGCAAGCAGCACTGTTTGGTGGGATTTTCAGTGCTTATGATGGAGCACAGAAAAGCTCTGTTTGTCCGAATCTAATTCTAGTTTTAGATGTGCCTGCCTTTGAGTTTGTATTAAAATTCGGGTAATATCCTTGAAAATGGTGTCTTTAAAAGTTGCACCATTGCAAATATTGTAAGAAAGTCAGTTAATGAGTAAGAATATCACAGATTTCTGGAGCAGTTGTGAAGTTTTGGGGTAGTATAGACTCCTAAAGCTGCACTGACCAACAATCTGTATGTTACAGTCTGTAGTTCTGGTTAATGTGCAACTTGTTTAACATGCAAACAAACTGTAGCTGCAAGGGACGCTGCAAAATTGGGTTAGCAATGGATCAAATGCAGCCTCCATAGACTAAAGTCTGGCCATCAACACTCAACTAATAGTGAAGCCAGTTAGAGTTACATCCCATAAGTACTGTTTTTCTGGCAGAACTTAATTGCAAAGTCAGTGATTTCATAGTACTGTAATTGAAAAAATGCATAGACAGTCTAAAAATGCACCTGTTCTATTTACATAAGGAAATAATGTGTTTGTGCATGTTTTAGATGAAATGAAGTGGGTATGATTTAGGTTCAGCTGTGGAGTTCGTTGAAGTTCTTGTCCCAACTCTTATAGTCTGTAGGGATGAAACCTACTTTGAGGCGCTCAATCAGTTGAAGGTCACATTAAAAGGCTTATTATGTACTTCTATGAGGAAGTCTTACCTGCATTAGCAAATAATAAGATTGAGTGACTATTTGGCCCACAGCAAAAAAGGGTGAAAAAATAAATTAACGAGACATTGTTCCTCCCCAAAGTGCATAATTGCCACCGATCAAATTACTCTGTGTGATGTAAAGTGGGTTGCTAATAATAAACCGACAAAGGATTATCTCCTAGCTATGCAGCATTTTAGCATTGTAGTAGAACGTGGTAGAACGTCCAGCAGCTAAAGAACCTACACCGACTCTTTAAAGAGCCAAAAGACGCATTAAAAGAAGAGTGAATATTGGACTTACAATGGCTAGATGGTTAGAAACACAACTTCAGAAGAATGCTATTGTTACTACTAAATTCATAAGGTGATAATATGTCATTGTTGTGTATTTTAACTGACTCTACTGCCCCCAAGTGGCCCAAAAAAGAATGTGCTGCTATTTTGAACCATTGTTTATAGCAATTTTAAAGTAAAATATCCAGTAAATGCCTCGTTGACAGAACTGCATGGTTGCTTTGTCACAAATGCTTTGTTAATTAACACTTTTAAAGCCTTTTGTGTTGTAATGACTAATTAATAGTTAGAAAGTTACTTCCTTTGATCAGCCATTCGTTGTTCTGAGTCATTGTAAAGGTAATATATTTGAGGTTTAGACTGCTGAATGGACAAAACAAGAGTATTGATTCATCACCTGTAACATTTTAAAATACTTTATCCTGACATTTTTACACACAACATTACCAGGTTAATCAAGACAGTGTCTGTAGTTTATTATGATAAAGAAAATAGGTTAGTTCCTGCCCTGCACTCCCATCTTAACCACAAAGGAACGTATCAACTGACTGGATTTTCATATAATGAAGTCCTCAGTACCTCCTGCTGTCATTTGGAGCCTTGTTCTCATGGAACTGCCATTCACGGCTCTGATTTTGAATTCTGTCTGTAATGATCTGAAAAGCACCACACACTGCTCTGTAGTTCTGTGCAGCTGAAACCTTCTTTCTGTCCTTGTACCTTCTTTATATGCAGAAGGAAGCTTAGCTAACCAAGTGAAAACTCGACTCCAAGAGCCCTGCTGCTTTAAAAAGACAGATTTCAAGTGTAGCTACATTTGTATGTTAAAGTACCTGGCGTCTAGTCACAAAAGCATCCCTCTGTGAGAGCCTGTGCCCTATACTCCTCTGTGTATCCGTGCACATTCATGCTATACCACAACAAAGTGTGACTAACCAAGTGGAAAGTTCCATTTGGGCTCCATCCAGACCCTGTTCCCTGTAAAGAAGAGGAGTGTCTCGCAGATACTTTAACCGCAGAGAGATGTTCTCACCCAGCGTCTCCAGCCAAACCCTGCAGTCCTCTGCAGCACTGGGAGTGATCTGACCGGGTTTGAACGCGGGGATGTTCACACGGATACCGAGGCCTGAGGCCAAACTGAGTGGGAGGCATCAAGACTCGCTTCCTCCTAACTGCACACAGAGGGCAACTTTGAAACACAAAACATGTTCCCTTTACATCTCGCTCGCCTGTTCTGTATCCAGTTTTCTTCACAGTATCGCTTCCTGTCTCGCTTGCTTAATCTCTACATCTATATCTCCCCTTACGTGCGTCGATACTGTCTTTCTTTAAATACTCCTCTCTGTAAACTGCCAAAGATGCCTCGTCTCTGCAACCTGAAGGAGACGGAGACGGGAGTTTGAAATAGAAGAAAAAGTTTCTCTTTACCCCTTGCCTCCTTTTTCCAATTCATATATTCTTTAGGAAGGTCTGCACTGTCTCTCTCTCTAACACACACACACACACACATACACACACACGGACACACACATTGCATTTTTCATAGAACCTCGGGCCTCTAAGTAGAAGCTAAAATATATGTTTATACGATGAAGTATTCTTAGGAGATGCATTTTGGGGCACCTTACATAACCTCCAGCTCTTCTTCTAAAAGCGTCATGTTCTGTCTGCATCAAGTTCAGTTTTTCATCTTACATTAACCTGCATCTCATATCTAAATCACATCTTCGTATAGCTCAGGTTAAAGACATTAAACTGTCTCCTGGCATTGATTAAATGTCTAAAACTTGTCTCTGTTTTATAAAATCACATTTTTACTGTTTTTTTCCCGCATGGAAATAAACCTCTCATGCCTTTAAATGGCTTAGATTTACTTCTACATCTTTGCGTGGATCTAGTACAGGGGTATGCAACTAAAATTCAAAGAGGTCCAGTCAGAGATAATTTATTAAAGCAAAGGTCCGGAACATCATAATGTCTAACTGAATTAGTGTGATATTTGTTGATGTAACATAGTAGTTCTATTAGTGTCTGCGTGTAATCAATAGCTGACCGTCAAATCAAATGAATTCAGTATGATTCAAAACATTTAGACAACATCTATTAATAAATAACTTTCGATGTAACTGTACATCTGAAAATAAAGTGCAGAACGTGAAAAAATAATGCCTGACCAACATGAACCAACTTATATACATCTTTAACTGACCAACATGAACCAACTTATATACATCTTTAACTGACCAACATGAACCAACTTATATACATCTTTAACTGACCAACATGAACCAACTTATATACATCTTTAACTGACCAACATGAACCAACTTATATACATCTTTAACTGACCAACATGAACCAACTTATATACATCTTTAACTGACCAACATGAACCAACTTATATACATCTTTAACTGACCAACATGAACCAACTTAAATACATCTTTAACTGACCAACATGAACCATCTTATATACATCTTTAACTGAACAACCTGAACCATCTTATATACATCTTTAACTGAACAACCTGAACCAACTTATATACATCTTTAACTGACCAACATGAACCAACTTATATACATATTTAACTGACCAACATGAACCAACTTATATACATCTTTAACTGAACAACCTGAACCAACTTATATACATCTTTAACTGAACAACCTGAACCAACTTATATACATCTTTAACTGACCAACATGAACCAACTTATATACATCTTTAACTGACCAACATGAACCATCTTATATACATCTTTAACTGAACAACCTGAACCAACTTATACGCATCTTTAACTGAACAACCTGAACCAACTTATATACATCTTTAACTGACCAACATGAACCAACTTATATACATCTTTAACTGACCAACATGAACCAACTTATATGCATCTTTAACTGACCAACATGAACCAACTTATATACATCTTTAACTGAACAACCTGAACCAACTTATATACATCTTTAACTGAACAACCTGAACCAACTTATATACATCTTTAACTGAACAACCTGAACCAAATTATATACATCTTTAACTGAACAACCTGAACCAAATTATATACATCTTTAACTGAACAACCTGAACCAACTTATATACATATTTAACTGAACAACCTGAACCAACTTATATACATCTTTAACTGAACAACCTGAACCAACTTATATACATCTTTAACTGAACAACCTGAACCAACTTATATACATCTTTAACTGAACAACCTGAACCAACTTATATACATCTTTAACTGAACAACCTGAACCAACTTATATACATCTTTAACTGAACAACATGAACCAACTTATATGCATCTTTAACTGAACAACCTGAACCAACTTATATACATCTTTAACTGACCAACATGAACCAACTTATATACATCATTAACTGACCAACATGAACCAACTTATATACATATTTAACTGACCAACATGAACCAACTTATATACATCTTTAACTGACCAACATGAACCAACTTATATACATCTTTAACTGACCAACATGAACCAACTTATATACATATTTAACTGACCAACATGAACCAACTTATATACATATTTAACTGACCAACATGAACCAACTTATATACATATTTAACTGACCAACATGAACCAACTTATATACATCTTTAACTGAACAACCTGAACCAACTTATATACATCTTTAACTGACCAACATGAACCAACTTATATGCATCTTTAACTGACCAACATGAACCATCTTATATGCATCTTTAACTGAACAACCTGAACCAACTTATACACATCTTTAACTGAACAACCTGAACCAACTTATATACATCTTTAACTGACCAACATGAACCAACTTATATACATCTTTAACTGACCAACATGAACCAACTTATATGCATCTTTAACTGAACAACCTGAACCAACTTATATACATCTTTAACTGACCAACCTGAACCAACTTATATGCATCTTTAACTGAACAACCTGAACCAAATTATATACATCTTTAACTGACCAACATGAACCATCTTATATACATATTTAACTGAACAACCTGAACCAACTTATATACATCTTTAACTGAACAACCTGAACCAACTTATATACATCTTTAACTGAACAACCTGAACCAACTTATATACATCTTTAACTGAACAACCTGAACCAACTTATATACATCTTTAACTGACCAACCTGAACCAACTTATATGCATCTTTAACTGAACAACCTGAACCATCTTATATACATCTTTAACTGACCAACATGAACCAACTTATATACATCTTTAACTGACCAACATGAACCAACTTATATGCATCTTTAACTGAACAACCTGAACCATCTTATATACATCTTTAACTGAACAACAGGAACCATCTTATATACATCTTTAATTGAACAACCTGAACCAACTTATATACATCTTTAACTGAACAACCTGAACCAACTTATATACATCTTTAACTGACCAACCTGAACCAACTTATATACATCTTTAACTGAACAACCTGAACCAACTTATATACATCTTTAACTGACCAACATGAACCAACTTATATGCATCTTTAACTGAACAACCTGAACCATCTTATATACATCTTTAACTGAACAACAGGAACCATCTTATATACATCTTTAACTGAACAACCTGAACCAACGTATATACTTCTTTAACAATACTTACATCTGAAAAAAGTTAAACAATCCAACATTTTTACATTTTTTTCATGTCTTCTATCACTCCCCCTCGATCCCCTGCTGCTCAATGGGAGAACTGAGCTGCAGCTTGCCCTGCCAGTGTTTTGACCGAACAGCGATGTTTAGCGCCTGTAATACAGAGACTTCATTGGCGGAGTAGCTTCACGTGGGATGGCTGAACTCGTACGTAATTGGTCTGTGTATTTCCTGAGCTGACAAACTAATGCCGTAAACACTGGAAAAGCTGCGCCGGTAAAATAGAAGCGACTCGTCAAATTTAAATCCTGTTACTTTTTACAAGTCCGGGTCCATATAAGACGGCGTCTGGGTCCGGGTCCGTATAAGACGGCGTCTGGGTCCGGATCCAGACCACGGTCCGCCAGTTAGTGACCCCTGATCTAGTACCACCACCTCTTTTTCCACCCACCATTTGCTGCAGCTCAAGCACACCAGCTCACCTACGACTCTGTTCAAGTTATAATATTGGAGTAATTCAGTTGTACATGTTAGAACTACAAACCAATTCTGATGAAGAATGATGACACAGAAAGTCTCACTCTGCACTGGATTGGGTCATTAGAATTGTTATGTGTGAAACCCCAAAAGTCTGAATCCATGTTTTTAAGACTGTCATCTTACACCAAGATGTATAATAGCTACATTGTTCTGCAGTGCAAAAACAATATTAGTTTCATGATAACTATTCTTTATTTGCTTGGTTTGCTTAGAAGTCATGGGATTTGCAAATTTCACATCACATGGTTGCAAGTTTTGCTTTATACATAAAAACAGCAACACAATTCAGGTAAAGGTCATGGTTTGGGTTAAATCATACCTATGCAAACGTTAAACACAAGGCCCAAGTTGTCTCGCCTGAAGAAGAACCCTTAAAAAACAACATTGTATAACTGTACGCCTTTTTTGTGAAAATAATTACATCTTTTATAGTGGACCAACGTAGCTATTATACTGGGTTTTCATTGGTACACTGCAGTTCAAAGACAGAAATGCTCAGTCATGGTGTTGACTGCTTATTTTGCTCATGTTATGTCTTCCAGTATTTAAAATACACCATATGGACATGTGAACAAGGTTAAATCTTGATTTTCATTGGTCAGGATCTTGACATTCAAATATATCTTCCACTATTATCATGTGTTTTAAAGTTGACAGTGGCCTTGAGTTTCTTCTACCTGTATTTTGGGTTTATTTTCTAAAGTTTTGGTCATCAGTGCCGGTAGATTAAGATAGGAACATGTCATTACTGTGTGTCCCTGGACAGCCAAAGTTGACCTTAAACTTCTACCCCTGTCCATTCTCGTGGTAAATGATGTTCTTGACAGTTTCTACACAGAGACACAAACGAAATGCTCTCAAAACAAATCCACATCTTATTGTAACAATGAAGCAAACTTTGAGGCTGCTGTTACATCTCCTGTAAGGGTAGGTCTCCGTCATTACAAGGTGAACACAAGGTTCTGTGTGGATGTCCGGTTACCTTTCAGTTTTACTGCCAGTATGCTACCAACATTTTAGTCTGACTTGTAGTAGAATGCAGATCTGCTGCACATGTGTGAACTACTTCTTCTGAGTGGACACCAAGTGGACTAGAAGGGAATATATTCGAAAAAACTGTCCATGTGTGCATCTGTAAGGGAGTAAAACTAGGTTCTTTCCCCGATATGAGTTACATGAGCTCAACAGGCTCGCACAGTTTACACTAAATACAATCAGGAGTGACTTTGGCTACCTGATTTCTCCAATCCAGCTCCTTCTAATGAGAAAGACCCAACATTCATCTAAATTACCCCTATCCCTAAACCACATTCTGCCTTCCCTCGCAGCTCTTGCTTCACTCTGTCCTTCATCATTCCGCTGATAGAGAGACAAATAAAAGACTAACAATGACTGGCAGAGAGAGAGATATATAAATTGATAGTGATGGAGAGACAGTAATATTGGGAGAAAATGGTGGAGAAAAAAAAGCGATTACAGAGGAGGTGAATGATGCTGCTACCACCGTAGAGAATGACAGGGGGGTTGTAGCTGTTGTGCGAGTGTGCGTGCATGCAGGGGTTGCGTTGGGGCTGTGGGCAGCATTGTGAAAGGGACGATTGGTGTTAAATTGGGGTGAAAAGAGGCTTAGGTAGAGATAGAGAGACTGAGTAAGAGAGAGAGAAAGCAAGGGAGAGATGGTCACCCTTCACTCCACACGTGGATTAGAGGCTATAGAGACATTGACAGGCTCAAAACCTGGCTTACACTGCTAAAGCCCTGCAGACGCACGCACGCTCACTTCCAGCTCCCAATGTCCTAACAGCTGCAGTATATTTATCAGTGGAAGACAATGCTCAAACTGTTCGGCTGTCAGAATTTCTCGGTTTCGTTGAGATTTATCAGCTGGATTTCAAGGTCCCGACAGACCGGCCACACTTTGAGACGACTCTGATGAGCAATATTCTCGGCATCTATCACAATAATAGTTTTCATGGTACTTTTCTTTCCCTTTGTTTTCCCTGGCGGCTTTGCATACACGCAGAATAATAATTCCTCCTGAATGAGGATACCAAAGCAACAGTTTATCAAACAAAAAGGCTGCTTGGAAAAAGGACTGAATGAGTTTATGGCCGGTGGCAGAAGTTCACTGACTTGCTAGTTGGAATGCTAATATTTAGCAATGTTCTTTAAGATTAGGAAACAGTCTCAATAGGGATTCATTATGAATACATGACAATAAAAATAAGGATATTTATTTATAGAGCCATTCTGAAAATCCAAAAGCTTCACAAGGCAGCAAAATAAAACAGACAAGACACAAGTATCGGAAACAATATTGAAAGAAATCAAAAAACCTTTCAGTGGAAATAAAAACTCAAATAAAATTAGAAAAAGCTCTCAGGTTGAAGAATGTTTTAAGAGGGGACTTTCAGCAGGGCATGGGAACAAACAAAAGACCTCTGCCTGAAGATCTCATCTCATCTCGTACCTCACTATAAGATCTGAGTTATAACTACAATAGAGACGGTGAAAGGCCTTAAAAGTAATCAGTAAACTCCTGAAAACTATCCTGAAAACACACTCTGAGCCAGTGTAAAGAGGCTAAAACAGGAGTGAAGTCATCACGTCTCTTGGTTCTGGCTAAATCAACATGCATGTATATTAAAATACACATGTTCAAGTGTATCATATTGTTCAGATGTCCTTAGTTTTAATTCTGACCTGATGATAACACCGGAGGAAAAAGAGATCAACAAAGTTATCATAACTTATCCTGATGGCAACACGAACAGCTGCACCAAACTGAATAGATCCATTCATTCTCAAGGCATTTCACGTAAAATCCTAAAATGTGAACCTCATGGTGGCACCAAAGGAAAATCAGGAAGCTGCATAAGGATTCATCCTCTGGGGATCATGAATGTCTGCACAAGGGTTCATCCACCTGACAGTTGTTGAGTTGTTTCAGACTGAACTAAAGCAGTAAAGACAGCCAACACTGAAAAGCATGTGGTTGTGTTTTCATCACAACTTAAACAGCTGTTGTTTCAAGCCTCATATGCCCAGCAGTGCTTTGAAATGTTTTATTAATGATATATTATCCCTACCTTCCCTGCAGTCATTCGCAATTAGCAGTAAAATCTATAGTTTTAGTGGCAGATTGTGAAAACCAACACGTCTGCTCTCAGTTTGATCAAAAGGTGTTACTGTTAAAAAAAAGTATGTGCTTTATTAACATGCACACACTGCACAATGCTTGCAAAAATGAAAGCTTATTTGATGTCCTTTATGACAGATCACGTTCCTAGAAATCATAAACTGTTCATGGATTGAATAATGACCATTTATGTCACTTACTGATGGTATAAACAATTTATTTTCCAACAAATGACACTTCATACAATGTGAAAACCCCTTTTAATGGATGTCTCATTAGAAAGTGGCACCAATAAAAAAGTACAAAATACACAATTATATGTATTTTTGATGTATTTTTTCTGCTTAAAAGAGTTACTGTCTATTTTTTGCTTTTTATCAATGTATGATCTAAAACATAATTTCTTACTGCTTCAATGTTTTAATCATAACTGTTTTGAAAATGTGGCCCATCCTCATTATGATGCATTACACTACGATGTGTTACCTTGACTTTACCTTTGGCAGAGAATAGTTTCATAATTTGGTAAGTGCAAGGGTTAGAAGTTATTTAATCTTGCCATTGATTTGTTTTGTAGCAAGAGGATTAAAAGTCAATTTATTCCTTCTCAAACAGACGGAGAGGGAGAAAGAGGCAAACAGAGAAGAAGACAGAGAAAGACTTCTTTCTTCCAAATGACTTTAGTTTAATTAACATTGTCATTGTTTGAATGGGAAAGACAATCTCCAGAGAATTACAAGATAATGTGCTGGCGATGTTTATCTCTTAAGCTAACCCCAGGCCATTTATAATGGCATTTTTACTGATGCTGATTTATTGCAACAGCCATTTCATTGATTTCAGAGGCGGCTGGTGAGATAGATCTCATGATTGTGTGAGTAGCAGTGTCAAGCCCTAAATATATTATTGCACTTCTAATCACTGGTTAAATAACTTCCATTTGGATTTATTTATTCTCCCTAAATATAAAACGAGAAATATGGCACTTTTGTATTTGGGTAGATTTTATTCAAGTCATGAAACATCATTTCTACTTGTCTCGCATAACTTTTTCAACACCTCCTTTGTTTTTTCAGAGAACTTATCAGTATAGTTGACCTACTGGTGAAACTATTACTGTTTGTGTCAACATGCATAAAACAGTACTGAACATTTACCCCCCCAGAAATCAAACTTCTGCATTAAGTGAGCACAGCCAATGATGGAAAAAAAACTCCTTAAAAAGAGGCCATTGCTATGAATTTGCATGCTTTGGGAAGTACAATATACTTTCCATTTGCTTGCAGAGAGTTTGATAAGAATGCATGAATGGTAATTACAGTATGGATCCACAGCGGGCAGGTTAATTTAGCACAAAGACTGGAAACTACCAGCACTTTAAGTTCACTAATCAACATTATTTAGGTATAAAGCTGACACATTGCGATTTTACAGGGATTATATGTTGGATTATACCTTAGTTGGGCACAATGATTTCACAAGCACTTCACTGTGGCCACTGTATTAGGAGCCCCTGAAAAATCTAATGCAATTCAAGCGCTGCTAAAAGTCTACTTACATGCTATTATGATCAGCTTTTCAAACTATCAGTGTGATTCAAGTATGCTCTAGAATGTAGGTCAGAGTAAGTAACGCTGCATTGTCCGAAGTGATCTTATGAACATTTCACCATCGTGTATGTAGGTGGAGAAGGACAAGAGTTAAAATCTCTCATTGTGATGTGGTTCAGTAAAATAATATTGTTAACTGTGACCTCAGAGACACTTACAAATGATACATTTCCAAATTCCCTTATTGGATGCTGATGTCTGATAGATAATGTTATGTTATGTGTCACTTATTTTCATTATTCAGCATCTTTTTAGGAAAATACAGATAAAATGACGGAGCAAAGAAGTCTTTACAGCACTCGTTGCACCTCTTGCTGCTGCTCCTAATGTTCTGAACACAAGTTAGGAGCCTGGAGCCGACTCAGATGGGTGTATTAACAGTTTAATCGACTCGTCTTTGCTCTCATGTGGAATACGGAGGGAGGACGATGCTCAGGAAGATTTCACTCAATAAAAAGAAAAGGGATTCTGAAAAATGAAGGGGGCATGTCATGCCACATTAAATGTCAAACTATTCCTTTTAGAGGCTTGTTTTTATGCTATAATGTGAAACAAAAATCAAAAATAGCATTTCTCCGACTCTGGGGCTGAAGCCGTCTTAACTTCAGCATTATAGGGAGGATTTTATATGAGCGAGTACACTGCCGTTATGGTTTTCCACTTTCTATGAACAAAAGAGAAACTATACAGCACCAGAACATTACTTTCTTGAAGTTCAGCAGCCAGCTGAGGCCCCCTGATGTGAAGGCTTGATTGGACCGTATCTTGGACACACTGACGGGTTTGCAAACATATTGCAGTCAGCTGATGCATTGAAACAACTTTTGGTAATAAAGGTGTTTCATCCATCATTGCTATCAGGGCTTTCCAGACGTGTGCTTCTTTGTGGGAGCAGCATTCTGGCTTCTGCTTTGACTGAGCAGTCCTGAAGTTAGTCTGTGGCTCTTATTAATAATCCATTCATTTCTAAAGCCTGTAATCACACTAAGAATTACAGAGATGACAATTCTATACATTTGTGTGTGGTGACAGATGCTACAAGTCAGCTTTCTGCAGCCCATTGGCCAACCCAGCAATACAATCACTGCTTAATGTCACTGCCAAAGTGCTCACATCAATTCCAAATTTCAGTCCATTATGTATTCTGCTTTTGATGTCAACACCTCACCAGATGAAACATTTTCTCTTCTACTACATGTTTTTCACTTATTGTGCTGTTGGTTTTATCTGATGTTTCTTCTGAACTCATATTTTATCCACATTTCTGTCGACTTAATAATAAGAAACACGCAGTGCTTAATCTGTAATCATTCCCTGCATCCGATCTCAGTGTTGCCTTTGTAAATGCACTCCTCACTATCTTAGCTCAGACCTCACACGAGGCACCCCCTCACCCCCACCTTCTGCTTTTTTCCCCCCTTATAATCCCATTCCATCTTTATTCAGGAACACAAATACGTTCTTCAAAAACACAATCTTCCCTCTGCAAAATATTTAGGTCAGTCACTGCAGCCACCATAGCTGCCATGAAAGCTGCTTCTTCTGCATCACTTCAACACATGCTGTGCTGGTCTTTTGCTACTTTATCTGTAGTACGCAGTTCTATAGACATTTGCCTAAAGGCCTGGTCACACCAGAGAGTGGAAGTGCAGTATTCATCCATGTGTCTGTGGCCTCGTCCACACTCATGCAAATATCTTTCCAGACAGCCACGGTCGCGATAGCTCTCTTAGCATATTTCCATTTTGTCTGAGTTGCACCTTTTGCTCAACATAGCGTTCTGTTCTCAGGGGTGTACATCATTTCATTCAGTAAAGACTGATTTAGGAGGGAAAGAGCTTTCTAACTGTCACTTAGCAAACTTGCCAGCTCATACATTTCATTCAAAAATACATATTTATGGTCCAATCTCACCCCCAACTCATCGCATACGGCCGCTTTGTCAGAAACCTTGGCATCACAGCACATGAGGTAGTTTGACAGGCCGATACAAAAACACAAATGTCAGAATTACATGTCATGAGTCGACAGCTAAATGTTCTGTGCCGGTGTCTTTTTCAACCCAAATTATTACCTTTTCCTCACCTGAGCCAAGTAATTTTAGCACTTAAACTTCACCCGTTTGCAAGTAAGATGAGACTTACACGCAGCTGACACACACCTGGGTTAAAGTCCTGTGACCTTAAAGCACCTCCACCCCTCCGACATCCTGATGGGGCTCTTATAAACAGGAAAAACTCCTCTATGACTATTGCCGTCAAACATTGTTGCAGGTGACATTCAAGAGCACCTTGTGCAGGGCATCGCACAAACACCAGCGGCTTGGACATAACAGTAGTTTTTGACACCCTGGGAATGGGTTGCATTTGTACCATCTGCTTCTTTCTCCTAATTGTCTGCAAACCTTTCCTCTTTTGTGGAGACGTTTGAATCCGACAGATGAAAGTGATCAGTGCAACACAGCTCATGGGCTCTATGACCTCAAGGGCTTCGTGTTCCTTGACAGTCTCCCGTTTTCAAACTGTTTGCCATTTGCCATCGAAGTCACCAATCAAAATGAACCAATGTGAAAATTTTCTGCAGATTACTTCATTCTTGTGAGTGAGCCGACTAATTGCTCCATCAGGGTCAAATGATTTCACCATTTCCATTGCAGGTGCATTCAGGCCTTTATTAAGTTTAGTTCGTGAAATCAAACAAAACTAAGGATGCTATTATATACATAAAGCATTCTATCGTTACTCCTACAACATGCATTCCTTGTATCTAAGTGGCATTCATCCAGTAATCAAGTATTGCAAATTCAGTTTTACCTTTTAATCATCCATCTCTCTCTAGCAAGATCTCCTGCTTCATTTGGTCCTGATTACTGTCGTATTCCTCAAGTATTCCCAACTCAATGAATGGAAAAAAAGTAGACTATGACTATCTTGTGTGCTCAGCGGTGGAAAGTATTATTAAACTTTTTGGAATTGGAACTTTCCCTATAGATAAATAAGTATAATTCAAAGAAACAGCTCCGAAAATAGGATCATTTGTATGCACTTAAAAGAAATTAGGGGACAGCCGTGAAATGTCATCCTGCGAAACCACAGCGGGGAGATATTAACACTCAGACCTATGACATTTTAATGGAGTGGACAGGGGGAGATAATTTGGGACGGACCATATTGTTGTTCATTATTGGTCCTCCCTCTGTGAGACACTCAAACGCTGACCGACATGTGCGTGTGTGTGTGTGTGTGTGTGTGTGTGTGTGTGTTCAAGCATCCCTCGCTGCAGTGTGTATCTGAGATAAATGATGGATAGATGTCACCGGCAGGTCTCCTTCTTGTTCTCCACTCTGTTTACCGAGTGTGTGTGTGTGTGTGTGTGTTGCTGTGTGTGTGATAGATAGGTGTGAGTGCAGAGGTCTGAGTGTATTTGTCCAGACTCCATTAAACACCTGTTCACTGGCCTAATGCGTGCGGCCCTGTGGCCCCAGGCTGCTGCAGTAGTACAGCAGCAGCCGCAGACATCCTGTAAACACCAAAACCATCCAAAGATTTTTAGGATAGATATTATTTCTAATGGTACAAGGTTTCACATACGGAAACAAGAAAAACAGAACAAAAGACAGAAAAAAAAAGAGTTGGTGTGGACATGTGTCTTCAAGTAGTTGGTTAAATAACGAAATATCACAGTGTTGGTGTTGTTTGTGCTATTGGAAGTCCTGTTGTGTGATGAGTTCATGACTTTAAAGGCTTAACAGATGCCACAGAACTATAAACAGGCCTAATAGGAGACAAGAAACTTTTCCAGCAGCCATTCATGCCAACCATTACTGTACATCTTACCTCTTGATGACTGCAAGGCAACTGTGAAGGAATGCCTTTCATCTACCTGGAACATCTGCTTGCTTTTAGTTAATATTAGGCAAAATACTGCATTCCTAGATGACATCACACTGCTGTCTAAGGAAAAGTGAATCAGGTGAAAGGGTTTTTGCGATATTACTTGTTTACATGTTTGGTGTTGAGTTTTTATTTATCAAATACTTGTACAGTATGTGTAGTGAAATGCAAAGTGACTGTTCCTCAAGGCTGTGCAATAACAATGAGACGTTACAAGAGAACATTCTTTAAAAACAATAGAAAAATAGAAAAAAGTGTAGAAATGAAAGAAGACTCTGTTGCCACCGTCACTCAAAAAATGGTATAAGAATGCACAAGCCCAAATCGCAAACAAGAAAATTTGCAGCACTGACGTTCAGACATTTTTATCAAAGAAACTGGAGAATCTGGCTGAAAAATGCTGCTTTCTTTGAGGGAACATGTGGTGGAAGAAGATGCAGCAGCAACGTCGCTCATCCACATATAGAATTACCACTCAAATCTGATAAACACTTGAAAGGTTTGGTGACTTTGGCCAAAAATATGGTTGAAAAACAACATTTAAACCAGGCAATTCCTGGAGAAATTGCATGTGTGATTGCAGAAAGCTGCTGCAGCTTGCAGTTGCTAGACTTTGTACCATTTGGAACATGTATATGGGAAACCTGCAACCTTCCTATTAGATGACAACCCCTCAGTGAACTGAGCCACCAGATGCAAGGTTTAAAAACTGTTTTTCATCAGTGCAACAACACAGTTGACTGGATATTTCTCAGTTTGGCTGTTATACAACAGACAACTTGCTTTTTGGGGTAGCAGAGGAACAAATTTCATACAACCGCCATCTTTGATGTTGCAGACTTCTCCAATAGATTTCTATTTAGGACTCTTTAAGTGGCAAATCTCACTCTTATATCTCTACAAAGACCACCTGGTTGTAACTTACAGTGTTTTTGTGATTCATGTGAACTGAATCTCTAAGAATGCCTCTTGTTTCAATGATTAAACCTCCTCTCTGGATTGCTTCCTTTAAAATAGATCTATGAAGTGTATGCCTCTCATCGCCCACCCCTCCTCACTCACACTGAGACTCTGCCCCTGACACTCAAGCACACCAGCTCACCTATGACTGCTCAAACACTGCAAAACAACTTTATGGTACACAATGGCAAGGGTAATATTGGATTAATTCAGCCATACTCAAGATAAATAATGATACGAAAAGTCGCACCCTGCAAGTTGGCAGGATTAATTACTTAGTTTGTTATGTATGAAACCCCAGAAGTCTGAATATGTGTTTTTGAGACTGTCATTTATATACTGTGGTTTCAAAGTGGAAAATGCTCAGCCATGGTGCTGACTGCTTATTTTGCTTAGGATATGTCTTCTAGCGTTTAAAAATGCTATATGTACTTGTTAACATGGTAAAAAAAAACAGATTTTTATTGAAGGAAGTCTTTAAAGTGTTCTTTTGTATTATGAGAAAGTCTGGCAAAGACACTGAACATCCACTCTGCCTACATCTTTTCACAGCACATCTATTTACAAGTTATTTTTTAAACGAATGAAACCATACCTGGCATCTCTTCCTCTTGGATCCACCACGCAGTCGGACCATCACAGCTTGCACAGATACGAGTGCCTGGACTGACCTTAATAAGCTGCCTGTTGTCCCTTTTAATTCTGTTAAGCACTTTGCTAATGGCTCCAACATCAGCCGCTGACATGACTGTCACCATAATAACCTGAGCGTTACAGCACCACTTAGCAGCAACATTAGGCCTGGCAGCGGCTGTCTATGCAAAACGGCAGGTATTACACCGGTTCTCCCGACCTTATTGGAAGTGTGCGGCAGTCATGTCGGGGCACAGCAAAAGAATATCAACCTGATATTTGCTGTCTATCACTGATAATTGTATGGAGAGCACTTTAATGAGCCCGCCTGGTGTCAGCCGAGTCAGTTATCATATGGATAATGTCCTCTGCATCCACGTCTCTGTCATGGCTGTCAGTGCAATCAAATTAGCATGACTGAAGCACTTAGCATTAACATCAGTATGGGTGATAGCTCACTACTCTAACTGCAGTACTTTACATTTATGGAAGTGGTAATGATCGCTCAGCATCCATTATTTCTTTCCCTCTCTCACTTTTCTATCCATCTTTCGGCCTCTTCCTCTCCTTCTTCCTCTCTGTATTTACTTGTATACCTGTCCTCTCTGCTCTTCTGTCCATTTTAATTATACCTAATGATTGATCCTGTGTAGCTCCGCCATTACAGAAGCTGCACTTGTCAGTCACACACACATAAACACAGTGGATCCCTAATGAAGTGTCAGCAGTCTTGTGGCAAGTGACAATGGAAGCCAAACAAATGAAAACACGCACACATAGCCACATGTCAAAAGGCTCTCCTCTCCCAGCTAATAACATGTCACTGCTGCTGACACTGCACTATCTGCTTAACATTGCACTGCCCGAGTGGATGTGCATGAAAAAGAAAGCGTTACACGGTCATACTTTTTTTGTGTGTGTGTGCGTGTGTGTGTGTGTGTGTGTGTGATTTGACCGGAGTGGGCAGAGGGAATTAAGTGCAGCACTGTGAGAACACACCATAATGGCTTTTCTTTTAGTCAAAGAGCGCTAATGTCTAAGCTGTTAGTGAGAAGGTTCAGCATTTCACCGTCCGTCTTTCCCTAAGACACCGATTTGAAAAAGCTTCTTTGGAATACATTGATGTGGTTAGTGGCCCGTGCATCGGCAGAAATTGTAGCCTGAAAGCATGAATGGGCTTAAGGTAATTAGACTCGTCGTAAGTTATTGATGCCTAATTTAACCGGATGATTCTTGAGATGCATAAGTTCATCTTAAGTAGCGGCAGGCAAAGCTGAGGTACCTGAGATCCACGAGCCCACAGCCCAGAAATCTCACAAGGTGATGCCTGAAAACTACCTACAGCACACTGATCTGTACCATTTTATCCACACAGAACAAAACACAAAGGACAAGTATGTTCACCTCTGGATGTGGCAATGAAACTATTATGACTTATCCTTAACTTCAGTGTTTTTATACAAAATGCATCTTGTTTGCGGACGATACCACCTTATTTTACTCTGGAGAAAATATAAACAAGGTTCTACAAATTGTAGAGAGTGAGTTTCAAGAAATTATGAAATGGTTCAATGCCAAAAGACTGTCTTTAAATATTAGTAAGACCAAATTTATGATCTTTAGTTGTAAAAGTAAAAACCTTGATGCAACATTGTTTATACAAGGATCAGAGATCGAACGGACACATGAGATTAAGTTTTTAGGTGTATTGATTGATGAACATTTGACATGGAAATCCCACATAGAGCATATAAAAACAAAGGTATCCCAAACTATAGCTGTGTTACATAAGGTCAAAGAATCTCTGAATAAGAGCGCCTTGCTTCTGTTGTACAACTCACTGATTGTTCCACATCTGACTTATTGTATTGAAGTATGGGGAAGTGCTTGTAAAACTTACATTGAACAAATTTTCCTTTTGCAGAAACGCGCTATTAGAGTCATAAATGGAAGTGGGTACAGGGCCCATACAAATCCAATATTTATACAATTAGAAACACTAAAATTTAATGAATTGGTGGAATATAATCTACTCAAAACTATGTATAAAGCCCACCAAAAAATATTACCAGACAACTTACTAAATAGATTCAAAAAGAGAGAAAATAGATATAAATTAAGAGGAACAGAAGTTTTTTCAATATCAGAGTTTAGACCAAAACCAAAGGAAAGATGCATCTCAATCCAAGGGGTCAGACTGTGGAACAATCTAGATGATAAAATGAAAACTTCCAATTCCATATTTATATTTAAGAAAAGTCTAAAAGCTTTGTTATTAAAAAAATATGACACTGCTGTGTAGCAAAAAAATACTTTGTGAATTTTCTAAATCTCTTGAAAGATGGCTGTGTTTAACAGCGTAATTTGACAACGACTTGTCAATGATTATATGTTGATAGGGGGCAGACTTTATAAGTTTCTTACTTCCTTCTGCCACCCTTTCATTCAAATGTTTTGTTGTATATGTATTTTATGTATTATGTTGTATTTGTTTTTGTGAATGAAATAAACAAGTAACTAACACTGATATGCTAAATGTGTTCAAGTGCAGTGGGGCTGTTTTGCTAGTTCTTCTGGATGTGGACGAGGATAAGCATACATATGCATGAGCATACAGGTGCAACCCATTCTCCACAAAATTATGTACCAACACAACTAAAATGCATTCTCAATTAACAAAATTTAGTTTTATAATAAACATAATTTGTGACCTCTGACATGATGAGTAAGAAATCCAGTTTGAAAGAGCGACAAAGTCTGAGTTTAAAACCATTAGCTAGGTTCAGAAAAATATTGCGCTGTGTTTAACATGTTTACATGTTAGAAGTTCAGTAAAGGTCAAGCACCAAAATTAATTGATTAGAATATGGAAAAAGGTTTGGGTTAAAATATGACTCTTTCACTACATATTTAATGTTTAACGTTATCCTTTATTTAAGGGATTTTCCTTGGGGAAATTCCTCTCTGCATTTTGACCCATCCTCGTTAGGAGCAGTGGGCTGCCATGGTGCGGCACCCGGGGAGCAGTCAGGGGTTAAGGGCCTTGCTCAGGGGCCCACAGTGGCTGCAACAGGGGATCTATCCTCTGACCTTCCAATCAGTAGCCCAGGTTGCGCCACCACCGAAAATTTTGCTGTCAGAAGTGGGATTCGAACCCACGCCTCCAGGGGAGACTGCGACCTGAACGCAGCGCCTTAGACCGCTCGGCCATCCTGACTTCTTGATGCTTCCTTTCCATTTTCTATATTACCATGGTGACAAGTCCCACCCCATCGAATATATGATTGGCTGGCTGAAAGGGAACAACAGTGGGGCAATAAAATATATGGCAAAGATAAGAGGATTAGAAATGTATTTATGAAATGTCACAAACAAAATGAATACGGCAGAAAATATGTTCCCTTCATAATGTAAGTGAGAATGCAGCTTAGTTGCATATGAATGTAATTTAGTGGAGACTGGGTTGGCACGTGATGACATATACATTCCTGCAAATGGTTTCACACTCTGCAGGTGGTGACAACAAACTAGGAAGCGTAAATCTTTTCTCTTGTTATTAAGTTAATCTCTAAAAACTCATCACTGCATATCAAAGTTTTTTTTCCCATAAAAATAGTTCCTTTCCTGTCTTGAAATAGGTTGGACGTAACTTTACAATTGCGCTTTCTCCACAATCTCCTACACCACTCGCTGCAGCTCAACACACCAGCTCACCTACAACTCTGCTAAAACACTGTAGAACTACTTTACGCTACACTATAGCAAGCTGTAGTAAGTGAGTAATTGAGCCATACAGTACAGACAATACATAACAATACAGAGAATCCCACCTGGCAAGTTGATACGACTGGTTTCTTATGTTTGTTACATATAAAACCCAGGAGGTCTGAATCCTTGTTTTTGAGTCTGTAATTGGTACACTGGAATTACTCGGCCTTGGCTGCTAATTTCACCCATGATGCATCTTCTAGCAAATAAAAAACGCCATGTGGACATGTCAGAAGGTGAAAGCATTGATTTTCACCGGAGGGGGTCTTTAGAATGCTGGTTTTGCAAATGTTTTGTAAGGAAGACGATGCATTTATCACTTTTGTTAGACCACAAGGATACACACTATGTGATTCGGCAAACAATCTCTGAATTCTTTTTGTTTGTTGGTTTGTTTACATCAAGAGCACATATAAGCCACTTCGTATTTGCAGTGAGGACTCCTGTCTCTGAATCTAAAACCAGAATGTTTATTGCACAAACAAACCCTGATCTATACATTTGTCCTTGTGATTTAGTCTGGCTTTGTTTTTAATAAAAGCAAGAGCTCGCTGTGAAACGTTAAAATGCCATCTGTTTCGGGACAGATTAGACCCCGAACACACACCAGGCCAAATACACACTGTGTGAAAACTCCTGCTGCTGTGTTCTGAGTGACATCGAAGTGGTCTAATTCTGATTCAGCAAACTATATGGCATTTGAAAGCACAATCCTACACAATTCAGACCATTGTCAAAACACCACAGCAACAATGGATCCTTATTTTATATTAAGAGTGCACTTTTCACCACTCCTGGCATTTATAGAGGTACGTGTTCAAATTACTGTATGCTGCACACTACTTTCACAATAAGAGCTCAATAAACAGGCCTTTTGTGTTTTCCAGTGAAAAGGAAGGTGGAGGTTAAGAGGGTAAAAGGGTTAGTAAATAACAATGGTTAAAAAAAATAAACTCAAAATTGAGATAAAGATGCACAAAAACAAAAAATATATATAGTTCCTATGTTCATTTTTGTGTGCTGAAAGACAGGAATTTAAAAGTATTTACTGGAAGTGGGAAAATGATGATGTGTGAAGTTTTGAGGTAGAGTTAAAGTGTATTCTAGCTCAGCCAAATCTTACCGATAAAGATAAATATACAAAAAAAAAAAAAAAAAAAAATCCCATCAGCATCAGTAACTGAGCTGTGGAGGCTTTCATTAAAAGGTGTATTTCAAAAAAAAGAACATCCAAACTTATTTGGTGACTTGCCAAGATATTTTCTGACACATATTTGCAGCTCAAAGTCTCTTATTTTGCCTCATGCGTCGCTGAGAATCCAGTTTTCAACAGAGAGGCTGCGCAACACAAAAACACCTCTAAAACCAAACATGCATGGGAATAAGTTGAGCCACGCTGATTATCTGAGCTTGTTAAAGCTGACTATCCCTCTGTGAGAAGTTACAGTCAAATTAAAACACCCTCATCAAACAAATAACTCTCTAGTCAGGGTAGCTGCCTTTGAGTTGATGTTTTCATGGCAACGGTCTCTGAGTGTGTGTGTGTCTGTGTTCGTGCCACATCAAAGTCATTGTGAGCTCAGAAAATTGAGTCACACAGTTGTATGTGAAGACTCAGATGCAAATGTACAAAAAACACACCGCTGCCATCATTAGCCAGGTAAACACAAACACACACATGCAGTGTCTTTGAGGTGTTTGTCTACGTGGCTTGAGGCAGATGGTCTAAATTATACAGCTGAGGAGAAACTGAAAATCACTGAGAGGCGGTGAGCTTTTCTCCACTTTAACTTCCCATCTGTCTTTTTGACTGCTATTGCTCATTTTTTTCTGTTTGTTGTTTCCTCAGGATTGTCAGGTAAATTTAGAGCAAACTTTTGGAATATTGCAAAACATTAAAGGGCGATGTTACACGTAGCTCAAGTAAATGGAACAGAAGAAGCAGGAAGCAAACTCAGTTGTTCACCAACCGCTAAAAAAATACCAAACAGTACAAAGAAGCGAAGCAAACTTTTGCATCCATGAGAAAACAATGGAGCAAAAGTGGGAATTTTCACAACAACAGTCTTTAAAATTTACTCAGAATGGTGGGAAAACAGTGTACCATACATCGTGCAGCAGTTCTGCAGACATCGACAGAAAGGCTACATTAACTCATATAACCACTCATGGATGGATCACAGTAGCAGAAGGTCCAAGGACAGAAATCTGAGGCTGCACTGGGTACAAACTGACCAATACTAGACAATGGAAGATGAAAAAACATCAGATGGGTCTGATGGATTTCTGTTTCCACTAACACTAAACATGGTTTGCTATGGAAGCATCCTGCCTTGAGTCAATAGTCCATGCAGCTGCTGGTTGTGATTTAAAGGTATGGGGAATGTTTTACTGATGCATTTTGGGTTACTTAAGGCCAATCAGTCAGGGTTTAAATATCAGACTAGTTGCTGATCAACTCTTTTAACCCATCTTCTAGTAACTATGATAATACACCATGTCACATAGCAAAAGTCGTCGCACAGGGGATTCATGAACATGGCAGTGGCATGACAGTACAGGGGCCTCCCCAGTCATCAGGTCAGAATCAGAAACAGGAGATTCACATCAAATCTGCAAGGTTACGTGATGCAATCAAGGCTATGACTTGACAGGACTCGTGTGATGGCCAAGGAGGTGGCATTTAATTTGTGGGCTGGACTTCTCATTGTTTCCTGGTCCTGTTTGCAGGAAGCTGGGCGGTTCCCAAAACCAGGTCTTATCATTTAGGCAACCAGGTCCACCTGTGGCTCTTTAAAAGGGCCTGATTGCTGTCTCCTCACTCTCTGCTCCACTCCTGCCCTGGCCACAATGCTGACTCCTCTTTAGTTTGATTTGAATACTCTACACATGCAATTACCACTGCACTTCCAAACCGTTGCTTTTGGTGTGGTTTCCCTCTTTGTTGCTACTTGTTGAGCCAGAGTAGTAACACTGGAACCACAAAGGAATGTTTCCATCATCGTGTGGAATCAGCTCACGTTGGCATCAGCCTTCAGTATGTTTAAATCTGATGACCACTTGGTACAACAACTACTGAAGGAAACAGTCCACTATGTTCACTAACTGCCTTTCCAGTGTGTATATTAGTGCTGTATCACTTTAAACAGCTGCTTACAGCCAGAAACAGTAAGGATGGAAGCTGTGAGTGTGAACCAAAACAGCAACGTCACAGGCTGTGAAACCCCGAACACAAGTTGAATACTGAAAAGCTCTGTAGAGCCGAGAGGAACTGAAGAGTCTGGTGATTATTATCTGCGGGTTCATATCAACAGTAACATCTACTCAGTTCATATTGCATTCTGATCTACAGTTAATATAAGAATGCTGATAGCTGTAGGATTTAACCAGGGAACCAGGCAAAGTGGACAAAGCCCTGGAGTCCCACCTCCTGTGGAAGGGTTCCTCAGATCCTGTGTTGTCTGTGTGGCAATTACTTTTAAGCAATTTGATTAGATACAAATTTGCTTGGTAATATGCATCAGTGAAGCATAATAAAAACTGAAATGACGACGTCCCAAAGGCGTAGAATAAATTCATTCTCATTTTGAGGCCTTGAAAAGGAGCCTAGTGACAAAATGTAGTTTAGTACAGACGTCTGCTGTGTTTCAGATCATTTAGATACACATAATAATATGGGTACTTTTCAGTTTACATCTTAAAATGCCTTTTTTAAAGTATAGCAGTAACATACAGTACACTTTAAAGTAACTGCATATAGAACACTTGATTACTGTCTGTCTCATTGTATAGTAAAGTTGTGCAAATTTTAACATCTGTAATTTTGCCTTCAGTCTTTTCTGACTGTTCATTTTCAACAGAACATAGATTTCACATCAGCAGAAAAATAAAAGGCAAAAAATAAATAGATGGTATTGGATGATTCTTATTTCTTAGTCTTTTCTTTCTCTCCTCCTGTGTTGATTCTGGAATTAAACACACCGATCTCACACCATATCACTACAGACTAATATCTGCAGGGTGGGATGGCCTGTGTATGAAAAACTCATTGGAGCATAAAGTATTTGCTCTGGTCTGTGAATCTCTTCTTCGTCCTTCTCTGTTTATCTTGTGCCGATGATGTAATGAATCCCAACTCGCACTCTAAATATATGAATTTGTGATAGTGAATATCAATGTTTGGTCCGCATGCAGTGGAGCTGATGCAAGTTCAAATATTTAAGGCGTGCACAGGCGAGGAAAGCAAATCTGGATCCACCCATCCATCAGTTCCCAACTCTGAGTCTCTTTTCAACCATTACTGCTCCATTCAAGATGCTGTATTCAAACCTTCTGTTAACCTTCTGGAGTAAATTTACTTCATAAAAGTCACTTTTATTGTTTAAACCAAGTAAACAAAGTCCACTGAGATTAGCTAATTAAATTTGTAATGACCAAAACTAGAAAAAGGGCAACAGGAAGTAAACTATTGAGGGAAATTAAGTCTGTCTGTAATTAGTAAAACAAAAAAGGTCTATTATACCAGCGACTCTACTCTGTATTCAGCTGAGAGTAAAAACCTCATTGCATACTAATGAAAACAAGTCTGATAATAGGCACATTAATCCCATTTTAAATCTGAAACTGAGACTGTTTCTCACTTTTCAGAAGCTCCTTCCATATCTGATGAATCTATGATGAATCTCTGTGTCTCAAACTGATCTATAGTCAGCAAATAAAGTGCAACTTACACAGTGTATAATATGGGCCGATCTGTCCGGGCTGATTTATGTCTGCTGCTGCCATTACTGCAGTGTGCAGAGTTCAACCAAACACATTTACAGTGACATCCAATGTAGAGATATTTGGGTTCAGTTACGGTCAGCAATCAGCCCTCGCAGCAGACGAAGGCAGCACAGGTGAACGTCCAAATCATTCATCCTGAAATCACTCAAGTGAAATTGGTCATGACACACACTTTGGGGGAAAGCATTTTTGTCCAGTCTTTACATTTTGGAGATCACAGCACCGGGCGGCATTACTGTGAGTTTGCAATCATAAACGGGGAATAAGTGATTCTCAGCAAACACATCATTTAATGCAAATCTGAAACATTTCAGACAGAGTGAACCGAAGACATCAGAAGCGAGAACGATTGGCCCCTCGTCGACACGCTGCCGAGAATTCAAATAAGAGGGTTTTCGTGGAAGCGAACGAAAGTGAGACTATTTATGTTTTGTTGAACTGCAGCCAGTGTGGGTCGAGGGACAGCAGTGGGATAATGCCAAAGGCTACAATGTTATTGTTACAACAGTACAAGTAGAAAAGAGTCACAAAGGCGGTGAACTAGCTTGCCAGGCACGCAGCGATACTGTGTGTATCTGAGAGTTTTCTATGAAAATACTGACCACCATAAACTGCAGGTCACAACAGACCAAATAGAGCTGCAGCAGCAAAACCTTTGACTGCACTGAACGGAGCAAAGGTGTCTTTTACTGCTTATGAATTCAACTTCAGCATCTCCAAGAGGCAAAATGTGTTGTTGCTTCTTTAAAAAGTTAGAGTTTTACTTTAAATGATATTTATAAAACATCTGAACGAAGATGTGAATTCAGCTGGTTTCTATTGACTGCTCATTTACTGCTTTGGGGTCAATTAACTAGACGGCATAGAGGTGTCAGTATCCTCAAAACTATGTTCCTATACAACTAAACTGCATTCTCAATTGCATTTAGAAGGAAAGGTATTTGCTGTCGGATTATGTTTGTTTATAGCACACCGCAGACACATTTCTACTCAACATATCTTTCCCATCTATTCTACTGCTTCACTGTCGCTCCCTTTCAGCCAGCCAATCATATATTAGATGGGGTGGGACTTGTCACCCTGGCAACCTTGAAAAGGAAGGAGAAGCTTCAAACATGGAGTGAAAAGGTTGTATTGTAACCCAAACTGTCACATTTTCCCCAAAACCTAACCAAGTAATTTTGGTACCTAACCTGAACCAAGCTTCTAACATGTTTCTAACAAAGTGATATTGACAACAGAAAACTCAACTTAATTCTAAAACTGATGTGTTCTTGTCCATCACCCTGGTCTTCTGAGTGAAAGTCTGGTCACTGATTTACCACACCAACACTCCCTCTTGCCTCTAACTGTGCCGCTCTTTCAAACTGGTTGTCTTTCCCACTACTGCAGAGGTCATGAATTACGTTCATTGCCAAACAAAATTATGCTCTTTGTAAAATGTACTTGAGAATGCAGTTGTGTTGTATAGAAGCGTTGTTTTGTGGAGACAGGATTGGGGATGGAGTGGAGTAGTAGAAGTCCTCACTAAACTCAAGCAAGAAGAAACAAGTAAAACTTTGGTCAACCACAAGATAAAAGTACAATCTTCAGCAGTTGTTTTAATTGGGGGAAGTTGTAATTATTCTTTCATGTCAACTGGTATTGGCCATGTGTCGTGACGAAGGCAACAAAAGAAGCAGGAACAGCTGATCAGTCATGTGAGTTCAATGTTTGCTACGTCAGAGCAGAAAAGGTGTTTCCATCTCCCGTGAGCCCTTGTAAAAAAGTTTTTAAAAAACTGTGTTGTTTTAAATTTTGCTGTTTCCATTAACTTTCTCTAATGTAATGCTTCAAAATGAAAATGTGTTGCAGAAAGACAGCTGCTGTGGTTCTAGTAATTTAGAGAGTTTGGGATTGAAAGCCACATTTGTTTCAGCACGTAACAGCTTCTACAGGATCTCCTGACCATATTTAAAAGCAAAGTTATTTACATACATTACAGTTCTAGAACGTGAGAGGCCACAGTAGTGAAGGCAGTCTGTTTAGCTCAGGTTTCATCTACATTCAGGAAGCTGGAGATCTTAAACTGTTATATGTTTTCTTCCTTTTGATTCCCTTATTGTTTTCTTCCTTTGCATTTCTTTGCCCATTTCCACTTCCATGCTGGCATTCATCCTCTCTTTTTCTCTTCCCTTCATCCTAACATTCCCTTTTTTCCCTCTCCGTCTGTGCAAATCTGAGCCTTTTAGTGCATCTTCACATGCTTATGGACACACACACACATAGGAACGGGTGAATAGTCCTCTACAGACAAAGACATGTGTACAATAGATGAACAGACATGACTTATGGATGCTCACACACAGACACACACACACTACTGCAGTACTACACATCTGCACGGCTTCTTTGGACCCTGTAAGGATATGAGGACGGCCATAATTACTAGAACTGAAATCACCAGAATTCATAAAGTAAAGGCAGCTGAGCAACAGGACTGTTCGGTTCAGGTGACAGACACTGGATCCAACGTGAATGAAGAGGTGATGTGTCTCTCCCTCGCTTCCACTGTTCATCTTTTCAGCTTCTGTGCTGCACATTTCTGTGGTTACCAAGATGAGGAAATTAATTCTGCGCTCCTCAAAGCTTCTGAATGCATAAGTGAGCGTGATCGACAGCGCGGAAGAGCTAAAGTCCTGATACTTGAACCCTCATTGCTGTCATGCTGTTTTTTTTATCTTCAGTTCCCAGAAAAAAAAGTTTCTAAAGTGAATTTCCAGTTTCTGAAGTGCTGCTCTTTTCTTTGTTCAGACAGGATCTCTTAGTTATTTCATTTCAAAGACACAACTTAAAATGTCATAGGCTACATAAGTTTTCTGTTTCTTTAGTTTGTTAATGATCTTTAGACCACCGAATGGCTGAAAGTGTAATCATTGAGTTCTGGCATTTTTCTCCTTGACATTAAAACATCTCTCACAGAGTCAGCTCATTATTACTCGTGTGTCTCGTTATGATGCATTAAACGCCTACGAGCTCGAAATTTGAATGCCTGCTATTCATCTGAAAGCATGAAGCGCAGCTGACCTATACCAAACATGCCTCCTGAGAATTCATCTTCTAAATATGAAATTTAAGAATTCTGACACAGTTCACACTCACATGAAACTCAGTTAAGAGTTTAATAATAATGATGACTTTAAGTTCAGGTGAAAACGTACATTTTCATGCAGCATTAAGATGCTACAAGGTTACCTTGAAATAATCATACTGCCTGTGCTTTTGGCTGTGCTACTGTGTGTGTGTGTGTGTGTGTGTGTGTGCGCGCAGGTAATATGCAAGCTGGGAACATAAAGTTGCCAAATTAATGAATTTTTGGCTGGCAGGCCAGACAGACAGAAGCTTACACAGTCTTGTGAACACAAATATGTTCACCTAGACCTCTAATTAGGTCTGAGCTTTTCTAGGTGAAAGCCAGGACAGAACATAGAGGTGCACAGAGAGGAGAACAAATGTTCAAGTTTTAAAGGGAAGAGAGACATTTTATCTTCAGACAAAATCAGCCAAATGAAGATTCCATGATGGAAACCCATTTTCCAGTGTTACGATGATTGCCGCTCTTCTCTGCTGCAAACATGCCGAGAGTCTTTGAATATGTTGGGTTTTGTATAAATTTGCAGGGTCTTATCATTAGTTTTAAAATTTCAAATTAGATAATTTGCTGTTAACATATTGTAGGTTCGGGCTCCACAGTGGCTCGGTGGTTAGCAGCGTCGCCTCACAGCTAGAAGATCCCCAGTTCGCGTCCCGGTTAGGACGCCTGGGATCTTTCTGTGTGGAGTTTGCGTGTTCTCCCTGTGCATGCGTGGGTTCTCACCAGGTACTCCGGCTTCCTCCCACAGTCCAAAAACATGCTGAGGTTAACTGGTGATTCTAAATTGTCTGTAGGTGTGAATGAGAGTGTGCTTGGTTGTCTCTATATGTAGCCCTGTGATAGGCTGGCAACCTGTTTAGGGTGTCCCCTGCCTTTGCCCTGAGTCGACTGGGATTGACTCCAGTCCCCCCACGACCCTACAGAGGATTAAGCGGTGCACAGATAATGGATGGATGGATATTGTAGGTTCTGATCCTTAACATTTAAGCTAGTCAGGTAAATTTGTAATGTATAGAGTATAATACTTAACCTTAATATTCAAACCTGTTAGATAAAGTCATATTTGTCTGTCTCTACTAGAAAGCACATTGGCTCAACTGCTGTTCTTTTTAAATGAGCTACAGGGGATGAAATTTATATCTAATTTCAGTAAGAAAGCTCTGTTCACTGGCATTCTGTATATATACAGGCTATTCCTACTGTTTTTTCTCTCGGTCACTTCTGTTTTCCCTCGCTGTCAAAATCCCTTCACCCTCAATTTCACTACACTTGTCCAATGATCTGTCTGCCCGCACTCGCAAAATCAGCCTTTAGACTCTGTTTTTTAAATTCATTGTAGTTCTGTCACTCTTCCTTTCAGTGTGTTTTCATGCATCCCTCTCTTATCTCCATTTCATCCAGGTCGTCCAGGTCAACCAGTCTCCATCATCCATCTGCTAACTTTGCTCCACCACCACCAACACCAGCGTTCACTGTCCCGTCCTCATCTCCTACCTTCATCTGGGACCTATGATGCCACTTCTCACCACCAAAATACTTTAATCTACCATTTTCAGGTTTTTGCAATAAACTAAAGGTAAATAAAAGTAAAGGAAACTGTAAAGCACAGGATTAATGAGTTCTATCTGACGGCTTCTGCAAAACAGCGGATTGTCGCATTATTAACCTGTCTGATATGTATGTGGTGATCCTGTAGCAGCCTGGGGTCATTTGTGTGTGATTTAATGATGGTGAACACAGTGCATGGTTGTGCGTTATGGCATTGTGCACTGCAGATTTATCAACATGTCTGTCCTGCTGCCTTCAAACGGCTGCAGGGGTTTAATGAACCAAAGGAGAAACTTTTTACGCAGCATAAAGCAGCTGTGAAGGGCCGACACTGTAAGAATCGTAACCCACATTAATTAAGAGACAAATCTGGAGTGATTTGCTCTTGTTTCTACTTTTACTTCATTTAACTAAACAAAACAAAAAGCCTGACGTCAATTTAACTCGGTTGGAGAGCATTTAATTAAGTGCATTTATGTTCCAAGCATTCTTCTGTTACCGCTGGGTATTTGCTTCAAGTATTTAGTTCTCAGTTCTCAACGCAGATGTACATTTATTGTTATCCAACACCTTGCTTTGCCTCTTTTGAATGCATCTCCATATGTTTCCTCCTACTTGTGCCTCGTGCACCATGCGCTGGTGGTGCCGCCACGAAAATATGCACCTAAATATTTCAGTTTCTTGCCTGGTAAGTGCTTTAACATTTATTTTACCTGCAAAATGTATGACTGTTTACAATCAGCGTATATTCCGAGTCGTGTTAACATCAGCTATGCAGAGGACAAACAGGCAGTCATTATCTTGTTTTTCCTCGTGCTAAACAGTACAGATCGAAAAAAATCCAGCTTCTTACGTCAGGTAACACAACATCATTATGTGGTCCTGGAAGAGAAAATGTTGCTTTCATCTTCTCTCCTTTTTCTGTCTGTCTCGCTACCTTTATTCTACCCCATGCTTCACTATTTCATTATTTCCATCTGTCCTTCCTTCCTTTGTTCTCTATATCTTTTTTCCAGTCATTAATTTGAAGATGTGTAATGGAAGCTTCACAGCGGTAAGACTACCAACATCTAAATTAAAAGCTTTACTCGTAAACAAGATAACAGTTTCCATATTTTTGAGCAGAGATTAAAAGTTTCTCTCTATCAGGCTTTGCCATCGCTTCTTTATTTTCCTCTTTCTCTCACCTTGTCAGGTGGTTTATCATGATGAACTTCAAGGAAACCTCAAACCTAAACTTAAAGACTTTAAATCTTCTCACAGCACTTCAGTAAAGTAGATGGCAGGATCTGTTGCACAGCTGATGTGATTTTAATCATGTTTATATGTACCATCTTCAAACACCTACACTGTTTGGTTGGGTTTTACACTGCGTGCACAATTATTAGGCAAGTTGTATTTTTGAGGATGTATTTTATTATTAAACAGCAACAGTGCTATCAATCAATCCAAAATGTGGATAAACCTCAAACCTGAATAATCAAGGAAGTAAAAGTGAGGTTTTGGCTATCTTAGGAGAACATCTGTGTGTGCACAAATATTAGGTAACTATTAGTGTGCAGAAATATTATGCAACTCAATGAAAAACAAAGATATTCCCATCTCAGTTGCTTATTTTTATCTGTTAAAGTGATCATAATACACAAACAACTCAAAATTGACAAATAAACATTTCTGACATTTCCAAAAAAATAATCAGTGACCAATATTGCCACCCTTCTTTTCAATAACACTCAACAGCCTTCCATCCATGGAGTCCGTCAGTTTCTTGATCTGTTGACGATCAACTTTTTGTGCAGCAGCAACCACAGCCTCCCAGACACTGTTCAGAGAGGTGTACTGTTTTCCTCCACTGTAAATCTCTTGTTTAATAAGGGCCCACAGGTTCTCAATAGGGTTTAGGTCAGGTGAGGAAGGGGGCATGTCATTATTCTTTCATCTTTAAGGCCTTTATTGGCCATGCAGTGGAGTATTTGGATGCATGGGATGGAGCGTTGTCCTGGATAAAAATCATGGTCTTCTTGAATGATGCAGACTTTTTCCTGTACCATTGCTTGAAGAAAGTTTCTTCTAGAAACTGGCAGTAGGATTGGGAGTTGAGTTTTAGTCCATCCTCTACCCGAAACGGTCCAACTAACTCATCTTTAATAATACCAGCCCATACCAGTACCCCACCTCCACTTTGCTGGCGTCGGAGTCGGAGTGGAGCTCTGTGCCCATTACTGATCCAGCCACGGGCCCATCCATCTGGTCCATCAAGAGTCACTCTCATCTCATCAGTCCATAAAACCTTTGAAAAATCTGTCTTCAGATATTTCTTGGCCCAGTCTTGACGTTTCAGCTTAAGTGTCTTGTTCAGTGGTGGTCGAGTTTCAGCCTTTCTTACCTTGGCCATGTCTCTGAGTACTGAACACCTTGTACTTCTGGACACTCCAGGTAGGTCGCAGTTCTGGAATATGACAGCACTGGAGGATAACGGGATTCTGGTAGCTGCACGTTTAATTCTTCTCAAGTCTTTGGCAGTTAACTTACGTCTTTTTCTCTCAACACGTTTCTTGCGACCCTGTTGAGCATTTGTCACAAAACGTTTGATGGTTCTGTGATCACGCCTCAATAGCTTGGCAATTTCAAGAGTGCTGCATCCCTCTGAAAGACTTTTTACAATTTCAGACTTTTCTGAGTCTGTTAGATCTCTTTTTTGGCCCATTTTTCCCAGGAAAAAGAAGCTGCCTAATAATTATGCACACCTGATATAGGGTGTTGATGTCCTTAGGCTACACCCTCTCTCAAAACACAAATGCACATCACCTGGTATGCTTAACTCCAATAGCCATTCAAGTTTATACAGCTTGGAGTTGGAAAATATACATAAAAAGGACGATGTGGTCAAAATACTCACTTGCCTAATAATTGTACACACAGTGTATTCTTAAGTTTTACTTAAACTGAATAAAATCTGACATTTTGCATGAAAGATGGACTGACCTGGCTGTTAACAGATGCCTCATTGTCTGAATCAGAGACCTTCTGTTCATTTGAGCACAGAGGGTCTGTTTCAGTGAATCTACAGTATGACAGAACAGAGCCTTGTTAGCAAAGGGAGCTCCACAGGGATGCCTGTTATCTATACTGTTATTTTCCCTGTAGCTTAATGGACTCTGGATCCAAAGTCTCAGCACAGTCTTTTTCGGTTTGCCAATGACATGGCTTCAGTAGGCCTTTTACAAAAAGATAATATGTGTGACATTAGAATATGAACATGTGAATGTTGCAGTGACTCCACAGGAAATGTACAGTGAGGGCCCTGAAGATTAACATAGCAATGTGATATCATGGATCATGGGTTAAGGTCAGAGGGAGGACATCGTTCATTGAGTCTACAAGGCGTGAAATGACACATGAAAAGCAAAGGAATGCATTGTGAATTGACTTGGCTTCTCTAAATCAAAGTATGCTGGTAGGGTTTGTGCAATTCAATGTTAAGTCAAACCTATGACCTAATGATGGAAGTGAAAGAAAACTCAGTAAACTGCAGGAATTCATCCTCTTGGCACCATGGAATGCCGCAGTAAACGTTAAAAACAACAATAAATAGTTGTTGAAATACTGCAATCTGAACTAAAGTGGCGGACCGACTGAGATCGATGGACTGGCATCTGTAGTGCTATGCAGCCCTTATCACTATGAATATTATGCCTTGCAGTTCCACTTGTTAGCTGACATTTTAGCGTGAAAGTGTTTGGAAGAAACCTGCTAGTGCTGTTAAGCTTTATTACTCTGATGACAACATTTCATGGTTTGGAGAAGGCATCAAGGCGTCTTTCTTTAAGCTTATACAACTATCTTTACCACATCACAGATCTATACTTATTACAATGCAGTATTTTGCTGGGAAACCTGCAGTTTTGACATTCATGAATGTTACTTTCACACATAGTACCCACCTAAACATTGCTCTTGAGTACACCCATGACAACAGCATACCCTAACAACAAGTCCGATCTATGGTGTCTCCATCCCAGAACTCACAGGACCCAAAAGAGCTACTGTCGACATCCAGTTCCAGAAACCACAGGACACCCTCCAGAGGTCCCGTCTGTCTGGTTCAATGAGTGAGAGATGGGTTTTGCCTGCACACTGAACTTGATCGATCACTTACAGATGAAGTCAACAATGACGATTATCTCAGAACATCTGTGCATGTCAAGATTTGAGGTGTGTTTTTATATTTTATAGTTAAAAGACAATCCTTGTTCTTGTCAACATGTTGGACAAATGGCCAGGTGTAAAGACCTGATCGACATCTTGGTGCCAGGTAGGACAGACCACATTCAAGTTTGTCCTGACATGTTTCCATGTTCCCCATTTACTGCCACCTGTATCTCCATGCAAACAAAATCTCTAAGGGACTCACGCTTAAAATACCTAAAAGATTGTAAAATATCAGGGGTATGAATCATCCTATACAGATAAAATCTAATTTATAGGAATGCTATTAAGGCATATAATGTCCTAAGCACCACCAGCTGGTATTTTATCACTGCTATGTACCCTTTAACAAAGAGTATAATCACAGTGAAAATGTGCCGTACCTTACTTAAAACATTTTCCCCATTATGTTGTCCTTCTTGCCCTTGTGTATCAAAATCACCTTCAGGCAAATGGAAAGCAATTTGCCGATGCAGTTGACTGACATCCAGCAATGCCAACCGTTCTGGCATGGTGTTTTCTCTTTAGTGGTATATTTCATTTTAGAGCCACAAAATGACGTCTGCTTGAGTCACTCAGGGTTCAGCAGCATGTCACTCCCTGAGTGCCACATGAGGACAAACCTCAGTGTTTATTCCCCTGATGAGAAGCTGATACACTTAAGTCCGCTTGTCTGGATGAACTTGCAGACCCTGATAATAAAGCAAGATGATGAGATTCCCAGAAAGACAAAGGGCAAGGGTAAACAAGGAAGAGATGGTGGGAGGTAGAGAGTAAAGAAAAGGAAAGTAGATGTGATAGAAGTGAGTGCAATGGCTTGCTGGTGATCTATCCCGTTTTATGTCTTTCTACCTCCCTGGTTTTCTGTTCTCTTCATGGTGAAGGGCAGGTAGGGGACTGGGCTGCAGTCCTCATATAGGTCAGGGCCTCTCAGCCTCCTGCTAATCCCCCCTTCCTCCATCCAGAGCAACATACCGGCACCAAGCAAGTTTCCGTCCAAGTGCCAGGCAGACTTGAAGTGAACTCTGACACTGTGAAGACATGTGCTTAAGCTCCAAACCACCCAAGAAATACTGTACAGCAGACAGCAATAACAGAGATGTACAGCAGTCATTCTGAGAAGCCGCAGTGGCCAGACGTGCCAATACATCCCCATCACCTGAAGCAAGTATGAGAAATTCATCTTTCAAAATGTGCTTTTACAAACCCTGGAGCTGCCAATTCATTACACTGTCATTTACATAAACACACAAAATCCCCAACAGACATGTTTGTTGTGGTATCATATTGCTGCTGAAAAATACAACACAGGTTGAGTCATCACAGTACCTGTGTAAACTAGCAGCAGGGCTGAGCCGGAGGGTATGTGTTTACTTTGAAACAACTTTAAGGAAAAGCGAGAACATCAACAAATAGCACGAGAAATTACTGCACTTTGTAATTTGGCATTTGAGCCTCTTTCTCTGTATGCACCTGATGCATTTTCTGCCGTGTTATTCATTTGAATCATATTTATACTAGATAATTGTGCAGATCATGGTTATTGCTCGTGCCAGAATAAGTGTGTGCTTTCTGTGCTAAATAGGGATATTCATGAAAAGACGTGTTTTGAACCAGAATGCATTTTTTGCATTTGGTGTTCCATTGCACGCCATGTAATCGTCCCACCCCAGTCCTTACTCTAATCTTAACCATCTCATGTGGTAATTTAAACATTAGAAAGTATAGAAATGACATGCAAAATGTGCCAGAAGTGGCGTGCTATTTATACGCAATTCCATAATATCACGTTAGTGTATTTTATAGATGTGCAGAACATCAAACCTCAACCACAACCTTACTTTAACCCTTTCTTACGTCTTTTGTCATTTAACCCCACGGCTGGATTTAAAAAAATTAATTTGGTGCCCAGTAACCAGCACATATTTTGACTTGCCAATCCTACATGTACACACTCTATTTGAGAATTTGCACCATTTTCTGCTGCAGGAACTGACCTGAATGTTTGTTCCAACCACAAGAACTGCTTCTGTAGAACCTCTTATGGGGCTGTTTTCAGTGGAGAAAGAAGTACCTAGTCCAAGGTAGGTAGACCTGCTTAATGACCAGAGTTGTTCCTGCAGACATTTGCGTACTTTTTGCTTTCCAGCAGAAAGCCACCCATTGTTACAGGTGCGCCACTGGTTTTGACACAGGACCCCAATATAAAATCATAGGATCTGCAGGTCCTCATAAAACTCCCAAACAAATTTGTAAGCTCAAAATTGCAAAACTAACCTAGCTGAGACAGAGAGAACCGTCGGCAACATGTTCTCTGGAAGTCAGCCTTGATAACACATCTTTACCTAACATGATCCATACCACAAAAGTCATGCACAAAAATAGTAGGCATCTTTCTGCAAGGTGTTTTATTATCTATTTTATCCTCACATGATGTGACTGCGGCTGTGAGCTTTGTCAAATGCCCCTGAGCACACAGCAGTAGTGTGACTGAAGGGATTCTGCGCAGACAGTGATGGACAACTGGCAGCTGCTGCTTTTGTGCTGTTGAGAAAAGGTGTTAGTCCTATTTCTTTCCTCTGCAGCTGATCCTCATGAAGCAGCTAACCTCAAAATAATACTGTTCATACTCGATTTCGACGGTGTTGAGGCTTGTGAAGACAAAATTGTAGCAAATAAATGAGAGAAGCTTGGAGAGCCATTATTAAATGGCTAATGTTAGTAAATTGTGTCCACTCACCAGCTGCAGACATGACACTGCAAGTCTTCTACTGAAAAATGGTGTTAATTCAATTAGAGGCTTTCATTCATGCATGATTGAAAAAAAAGACACCATCTGATACTGGATGCCAGTGAACACAAGGTTAACTCAATCTGTTTGGTTATATATTGATGCGTGTTGTCCATATTGCCACTTCTGCATCATCCATTAATCTCTGCATCCCTGATTATGCACCAGCCTATCATCCATCATCATTCTCCATCCACCCAGAATAAAGTAATACAGATACCAGATCAGTCACCCATTCATCAGTTAGCCAGTCAATTAGCCATCCATCCATCCCGTCAGCAAGCGCCGAGTCCGGTTAAAGCAACCAGTCGGCTCAGGTCATGTGAGAAATGAAAAGGAAGAGACAGATTCACAGGAAAACCCAAGGAGTCATGACCCATATATCATCCTTCTCTGACTCACTTTATAGCTCCTCTCAGATGTCTCTCTCCTTTCGCCTGCCGATCTTTTCTCTCAGCCCCAACTGTTCAGACCCTTGACTCATCTTTTCACAGAGAGTCAACTCCGGACCCTATACAGACACGAATTACTGGTTTCTTTTCCTGTTCCTGTGTCTGGGGTTCATTCACAGTTTTCCTTAGAGCTGCCATGAGAGACGATGAGAGCAAAACGTGATCGTTTAAAATCTAATTTTGTGTTTGTAATGGCTAAATAATATACATTTTCAAATCCTATTTCAAAGTTTTACTGTCCAGTGTTGCTCATGTTGAAATTAATATGACTTAGAATAACACTCTAAAGTTTTGATGTGCCGAGGTTTTTAGAGAAAAGAGCAAGCACAGAACATCCACCACAGTACAACATAATGCTGCAGTACAGTATTGTGTGGCAGTATGAATCTAAAGCCAGAAAGCATTTAAAAGGAAAGAAGCATAATACTGTGTCTAACATGAAGTATGAACCTTTGTGTTTCCTGTAAGGGCTCTCGTGGTCCCTTGTGTTCAGTACTGCAGGATTGTGAGAGGAAGGAGAAGGGAGAACAGCAGTGGTGCAGGCTGATGAAAAGGCCCTTGACTGGGTTAGGTTCCTTACCGAGGTACAGTCAAGTGCGAATTTTCACTAGAACTACACTCGTATAGTTGAAAAGGCCTGGCTGTGGTTATACAACTGCAACACTTCTCCAGTGAACAGCAGTCAAACTTGGGGCTAAATCTGGCGGCTGCTGCTTGTGTAACTGAAAAAAACACCACTGGACTGAAGAAACCTTTGCTTTCTCCATCCAACCATCCACCATGAATAAAGAGCAGATTTTAGACTTTTACACACTGCATGTGTTCAGACTTTCACACTTTCATGCACCATTTAATTATTTCTGCAGCCTCCTGATGTACACACTATGCACACACATGGAAATCATGGAAATCAATCTTCTGACTCACTTAATGCAGGTGTTTGATCACACTTTCACACTGAGGGAGCTCTGATTCTATCCCATCATCCATCCATCCAGCTGTCTGTCCAGACATTCCTCTCCAAAGCAATGTTTTTTTAGCTTTCACAAGGAGATTTCAAGGTGTTCTGAAGCTGGATAGCTTAGTGAGTAACACCCTTGACCTTGGCATGGTCTTGGTCTGGGCGCAGGCATCCAGTGAGGACCCTTAGGCAAGGTCTTTAATGCTGCCCCACCTACCTACCTATGTATGTCACTTTGGGTAAAAGCGTCTGCTAAATAGAATTGTAGCTTAATTGTAGTAGCCAGATGAAACTTGAAATCCCTCCACCAAGTTCTGGGTCTACCCTTAGGTCTCCTCCCATTTGAACACATCAAGAAAACCTCAAAAGGAAGTTGTCCAGGAGGCATTGTCATCGGATGCCCAAACCATCTCAGATGCCATCATTCAACCTAAAGATGTGGTGACTATTTCAAGTTCCCTCTCGATGTCTGAGCTTCTCACCTTATCACCCAGCTGAGCCCAGCCACCATATTAAAGAAACTCATTTTGGCCACGTGTACCCATGATCTCAAACTCTTAGTCACTATCCAGAGCTCATGACAACAGGTGAGTGTTGGAACATAGATCAACTGGTTGTTTGAGAGAGCTTTGTCTATCAGCAGCAAGTCAATCTCTCTGTAGTTTGCAGTATTTGAGAGTTTAAAGTCAAAGGTCTGTGGCAACAGGTGATGCGTAGTCATCACTGGTTGGCCAGAGACAAAGAGGACAGCAAGGACAGTTTATAAAGTGGTCAAGAAAAGTTTCTGGTACTTCAATAAGAAAGAAACTTGCCGTTCAGTGTTGACACTGTTTGTGTAGATACTCTTACTGTTCTGCACTGTCGGTTTAAATTGAAGCTCTACCAGTCAAGATATGTTGCAACTGAATTCTGCTCAACAAGTACTAAAACCTCATTTAAAATGTCACTGATATTGGTAAGTACACAACTAAAAACAATCTAAAGATGCACAAACTGCAGGTTAAGTCTCTTTAGAAGTCCAGGGATCATTGTGAGTTCAGATGAGTTTGATAACAGAGAGGTCTGAATACAGCAGAAACTTCAAGATGGAGAGCTGAGGAGATGACTTGAGAAAAGAACGTGGCGATGCACAAAATGAAGATGTGAAGATGTTAGCACCTGGGCTGTCAGACTAACATAAAAGCTGCAGTTCTTTTCGGTTGCAAACAAATCAATCGCTATCTGACTTTGCTGAGAAGAGAGAGATTCCACTGAGTTGCACAAGTTAATTGAACAGAGGTT
Organism: Dascyllus trimaculatus; assembly: GCA_024666655.1. Classification (NCBI taxonomy): domain Eukaryota; kingdom Metazoa; phylum Chordata; class Actinopteri; family Pomacentridae; genus Dascyllus; species Dascyllus trimaculatus. The sequence goes on along the minus strand of CM045457.1, from coordinate 10,252,650 downwards.
CTCTGTGGTCATGAACTTTGGGGAGTTACCAGAAAGAATGAGATTACAAGATATAAGCAGCGAGAATGAGTTTCCGTCAATGTCTGTATTTACCCACAAGGACTGGGTGTGGAGCTCCGACACTGAGGGGGAGATCAAAGTAGAAGGCCCAATTAATTTGAGCATTTAACAAGAACTCCTCTTGGCAGGGTGTATATTCAACCGTGAGGAGAGCGTGGAGGAAACCTAGAACATCCTCATGCGATTAAATGCCATATTCTAGAGTGGGAATGTCTTAGGATCCCCCAAGAAGAAGTACAGAGACTTAGCTTTTGAGGTGAATGTTGAGGCCACCGAGACCCTGACCAGAATGAATGGTAGAAAAATGGATGGATAAACCTACATACTGGTTCTTTGAAATCTATATACCATCGCTGCTCCACATTTTCTTTCCTTTATCATGCATTTTGTATTCACTCCTGCTGTATTCCTTTATTTGCTGTTTAAAAGAGCCAATGTCCTTACAAAGAACATTCCGATCTAATCTTTCTTACCTTTTGTATGAGTCATTGTAGCCCATGTGAATAGAAAATTTTATGAAACTGGGACCAAGTGCAGCAGTGCACTGTGCTTCATAAAGGTCTCACAGTGCTCAACTATCTTCATTTCTTGTGCAATTGTGGGATCTTTTTTTAATATCACTTTACCGTCTATGAGCACAAATATTACATTTTTATCACATTGCTACTAACACAATTTAAAATGTCTCGACCGTCTGTACAGAATTTGGCGATGCTGCAACTGAGACAAACTCGTGATAAAGCTTTGCGTGGACAAGAATGAGTAAATCAGAGGCCTTCTCCCTGAGCTCAGAGTAAGAGTATGTGCTTATAGATGTATAACGGATCATCACAAACAGGCAGATTTTAGAGGATTAGATCAGCAAACAAATGCAAATACTGATATGGCATGAACATACATATTAAAGGACACCTAAATTGTTCACGCATGCTCGTAATCCCTCAGGAACTGTTTATATGCGGTTTTGGGAAGTCGTTTTTTGGAAGCTTTCGACTTGGAACGCAAAATAGATTTTAAGATATACATCCCACCCACAAACAGCGTGTGTTTATTTTTACCCGCGCACAAGTATACGCTCTTATTTGAGTATGGGTGGGATGTGTATGTATTTGAATGTGTGAATACGTAAGAGTGGGTGGATGCATCCTTATGCTTGTCGAGAAATGTGCATATTTAGTCTCTCTCTCCAGTCAGACTGCAGCTGATTCCTGCCACACACACAAATATCGCCCGAAGCTTTGCATATGATCTGCTGTGTAATTGAATCAAACAATCAGGATGCTTAATTTTTTATTATCTTCCTGTTGTGTAAGGTGAGGTCTGTCAAGAGTGTGTTGCATTGACACGCTAAGAGACAACACACACGTTATAAACACTGACTCATTTCTTAGGGCTCACATCCAGACACAGAAAACACCCAAAATGACTCACCTAAAACATCACAAACAAGGACACACAAGCACTCAGACACACAAACACAACACAGTTAGATGAATGGCCCCGCTGACAGATGTGATGCGAACTTGATGAAGGAGGCTGTTTGTTCTCAGATAGGAGCCGCGGCACATTACAGACAAGAGAGAGAAAGAGGTAAGGAGAAAGATGACAAGAGAAACTGTCACATCGTCATAATGGCCGCTTCTCGCAAATCAAAAAGAAAAAATCAGCTTTGATTTTCAGTTGATGGCTACATATTGAAGTATTTTACGGGATGTAAATGGATTTCATAAGATGTTAATGTACTGCATGTGTGCCACTATTCCGTCCCAGAAGACCGCAAGATGCTCCAGCTGAAATTGGAACATAAACATTTTAACACCTTAAGTGTTGAGTGTCTCCTCATAAGAGCAGTGATCTGAAGATCTCTAGTGACTGTCGGTGCATAAACACACTAAATTTGAACAATATTTCAGCCTCAGTCAGGGCTTTCACAGGTCTACTGTCAAGTCAGGATTCGCTTTGCACTAACACACAATGGTGTGAAACTGTATCTCACTGTCATCCAACATAATATACTCTGAAAGATCCACTTTAGCTAGGTACTACTCTCATTTTCTCAAGCATATGTCTGCCACAGTTTACATAGGACATGCAGGTTTGAAGGCAATATTTCTGTGTTTAAAGCAAATGCATATATGTTTGTCCGAAAAAAAACATTCATATATATTCATTAGGCAACACAGTCATTGTAAAAATTCACCCTGAACAAAATTGCATTCCTATACAACTAAACTGCATTCTCAATCACTTTCTGAAGGGAATGTATTTTATATGTATTTTACCACGTCACTGTTTAGATGGGGCAGGACTTGTCACCCTGGTAACCCAGTAAAAAGGAAAAGTTTCAAATCTGTGGTGTAAGGGTTGTATTTTAACCCAAACCATGACGTTTTTCTGTCAGTAACCAAGCTTTTAAAATGCAAAAATCTTTAACAAGTTTGACATTTTCCTAACAATGGAGTTTTTGTGCCTAAACCTAACTAGAAAGTGAGTGAAAACTGAAAGCAAACAATGACAGAAAATGAAATTTAATTCACTGAAAGTCTCTCGTCCATCACAGGATGCAAACTCTGGTCACTGGTTTATGCCACCGATCACCTCTTGTGCCTCTTTGGACTTTATTGCTGTCCAAAGGAAAATCACGTTGCCTTCAAAACATATTTGAGAATTCAGTTTAATCTTATAAGAATGTAATTTCGCGTAAAAGTAGCCTTTATCTTCATCACTTGAAAGGGCCGGTATGCTTCAAACTAAGTGTGTGTTTGCTAATCACACTGTCAGAAACGTACTCAACTCACACTTAATCAACAACGGGTTACATCCAACATTTCTTATAACTTTTCAAAAACAACAATCCAGCAATGGGCCATCTGTAGAGGAACAAAAGCAGGCATGGTCTGAATGTTTATTTTTTCTCCGTCTTCTTCATTGAACCACTTGTTTCACCTTTTGTGTGTCCAGCATCAACAATCCCTGTAAGGAGAGTTATTGCACTCAAAGTTTGTGCTTGATTTGTATGACTATCATGGCAGGTGTTCACTTCAAGCGTGGTCATTCAGAACAGCTATAAACAAATATGTGTTTAGACTTCACCTCAATCTCAAGCACACCACATTTCTATAGAGGAAACCTACACACAAAGGGGAAGATGCAAACTCCATTCTAATAGGCTTTAGCTGGCCAAACGATTTAACTAGGAACAAGTGTCAGTGTCAATGTTTTTGCAAGGAATGAAGTTGTTCATGTCCTGGTCTGACTGTACGCCTCATGAAGACTTTGTTCTCATTTCAAACACTTCAAAACTGTTCACACTCACATCACAAAGGTGTTGGCTTACTTTTTCATGATGTGAGAACCAGACCATGATGGAGAATTCAGCTTCAAGCACATCTAGAACTGACTCAACTGGCACAAGTTGTTAAAGCTGATTGGCTTTTCACTACTTTGTCTAGACAGCGGCTGTTGAAATTGAGTGCACTTTCCAAAGAGGATGAATCCTTGGGTTTGCCATTCTGACATTACATGTTCATTAGGAAGATTCTCTGTTCTTAGAAGTGACAAAGAGTTTGAAGACATGTGGTACTATATTTTGTTTGTGGAAAAATGACAACTATTCTAAAAGAACAGGGGTTGTGATGTGAAAAGCAAACTGCCACAGTAAATCTGAACACCACCGAAAACCAAAAGACCTGTACAAGAACCCAAAAGTATAATGCATTATACTTTAGAGGTCTGTCGCACTGAAGAGAAAGATCATTTGCCAACCATGAGCTGTCGCTGAAAGCAATCTGAAATTCCAATCCATGTTAACATCTTCTTCGAAGTCTTAAAATCTCTTAAAACTATCTGTGCGACTTGCAGGAAGTATTAATGACAGTGCCTACATGGAATGTATTTGTCTTTCTGAGAATGTAAAAATGATCCGTTCTTGTCTAACACACACTTTCCCAGCAATATGAGAAAGACTGGCACTAGGCAGTAAGAAAAAAGAAACACTTTATGCCTGTTGAGGAAGAAAGAGGTGAGAAGGAAACGACTTGGAAGCCTCTGGGGGACAAAAAAAGAGAAGAAGTGAGGATGAAAAGAACGAATGCGCACATGAGGAAAAAGACGGAGATGGATTAAAAGAAAGAGAATGAAGTGGAAAGGGAAAAAGAAGACAAGCAGCAGTAAGTGACAGTTTCACAAGGCGCGTTGCTGGTGTGCAGGCATGTGAGCGTGTCATGAAACACTGTAACACCGAAGGAAGACAAGAACTCCACCTTCATTTGCTTGACATGTGTTGCTTTTCAGGCTTTTCTTTTCGCTTTTGATTTTGCTGTTTTCTCTTACATACACACACGTCAATGTGCTGTAACATTTATCATACAAGTCAGAGTTCATCCCCTTCTGAGGACTGAATCATGACCTCTCCCACTCATCCACTCCTCTCTCGTTTTTAATTCTTCCCCTCTCTTTCCCTCCATGCTTTATTGATCAGTCCTATGATTTTTTAATCACTCGTGACCTTTTTCTTCTCCCAGAGGCATAAAGCACATTAACCATTTAAACCAGTTATGAACCATCAAATATCATGTGTCTCATACATCTGCTGATTCTCCAGTTATTCATATGCAGCAGTGACCTTTTAACCCAATAGAAGGTGTACATTGCTTAAACTCAGGAACATGTCAAAAATGACAATACTGCTGAGCTTATTACAAGCTGGGATGAGTAAAAGAATGTAAGACTTTGTTTTTTACTACACATTAAAAATGGCATTTTATTACAGCTGTGGTCTTATTATTTCAGATTTTAAAACCACTTTATGTAGAGATAAAACTAAAGATGTTCACATGTTAGTAATAATATCTGACAGTTAAAATGTGTGCAACCCCAGTGGCAGTTGTCTGAGAAATTCCACAGCCAATAGCATTTAAAGTTAAAGCACTATGTGAGAATGTTCTGTATTGTACCAGACTCCCTTTATGAATTTATGAATTCTATTTCATCTAGTTTTCACAGCATGGTTGTGCAAATAAACCCCGGTAACCAAAAGAACTCTCTGACTTTATGGTTTAAATTGGAGAGGTCATACTCAAACCTTCTATGTCTATATATTACTAAGTGGCCACAGTCTCTGTAAAATATAAAATAATATGACCCCAAGGTCAATACTTGATCCAGTTCAGATGGGGTCTCATCTGTGCGCAAGTCATTCTGCTCTGATATCTCTCGTTATGCTGATGACACACAACTTTATCTCTTTAAATTATGTTCCAAAATTGCCTTTAAGGCTGCAATAAAGCTTCTTTATTCTTGGCCAAGATATTGTTACATTCACAGTTTCACAAATCTACTTCCTGCTTAGCCAAACTGTAATCCCATTATAAAACATGTATGCTAGTTTTTTTTCCCTTAGTTTTTTTGTTTTGTTTAACTTTTTCTTCCTAAATTACTTTGTAACTTGTCTTGTGAAAAACTGATTTTCGTTTACAAATTTGCAAGTACAGGAGGTCAGTTTTCAACGAGGCAGATGGGCTGGAAAACTGTGGTAGATTTCTACAAAGACAACAATTGTACCTTTGTTTTATCTTCCAAATAGATTTGACAAACCAGGAGGTTCGTTAAAAATGTTCCAGTTTTGCTGTGTTGCCTCGTCAGACTTTTTTGAGGGATGCAACAAGATTCAGAGATAAACTACAGACTGCTACAACTATAAGTCACATAAAGAATTCAGGAATTGAGTGGCCACCTATTTATTTTCATCTCTCTGTTTGTACAATGTTTCCCATTTTCCTGTTTGTTCTCTCGCCTTGCACTGAAGAAAAAGGGCAAGAACGTGGACAAGGCAGAGGCAGAGAGGGCCACGGATAGGAGGGATGGTAAAAAAACAGAATTAGAGATTTGTTCATAGTTCACATCGCTGCCTTCGTTTTTCCCAAATCACCTGTGACACTGTCCTGCATATCCCATTACATGTATGTGTGTACGTGCATACTCGAACCCCACTCAATCCCACATTAATTATAATCAGATTGGGTATTGATCACACACACGGTCTGAGTATTGATCCAGCTTGTGCGGTCTGGTGGAGGGTCATGAAACACTCTTTTTACACAGTCTGGAGGCAAAAAAAAAGAGATTGAGAAAGTGGGAAAGCCATTCAGGTCCATTCCTTGTGCATGTTGTACAAATCATTGTGTTTACAGCAAGCAGGCAAAGTGGTACAAGCCACCCGTGAGCACCTTTTATTGAGGAACCTGAGCTGGAATTTTGATTAATGTGTGCTAAAAACCTCCCAATGTGATAAATGTGTGGAATATTTTCAACCTAAAACAGCATGTTGGGTTTAGAAAAGTATATCTGGGGTACTTAAACATGGCCACTTTGCAGGGTTGTTGTTTGGAAGAGCTATACTGCATCTTTTGATTAGGATTGGACAAAACATCTAACAATCACAGGCACTCAGCAACTACTATAAAAATGCAGCGAGGATAAATAGAAGAAAGTGAGAAAGAAATAGAGAGCGGAGTAGAAAGAAAATGGAATGAGTGTTTAATTATAACTTGCAATCACTTTTCTTGAAAGTGTATCTCTGATTCTGATGCAATCACAGTGGCAGATTTTACATTCGGCCTTCAGATCTGTGTATTTTGCCCTGACAGCATAGATAAGTGTTTGTGTTTTACAGTTAGAAAGGAAACTTCATGGATTACTATTATAGTAATTCACAAAGTTTGGGGCAGTGGGGGCGCAACAGGTTAAGCCCCTGACTACTGTTCAGAAGGTCAGAGGATTGAACCCCCACTGCTGCCTCTGTTGGGCCCCTGAGCAAGGCCCTTAACCCATGACTGCTCCCCGGACGCTGCACTGTGGCAGCCCACTGCTCCTAGTATGTATAGCTAAGCTTAACTGTGAATAGGATGGGTCAAATGCAGAGAAGGAATTTCCCTAAGGGGACCAATAAAGTATAGATTATTATGGTTATTATTATTATTACCTGCATGTCAACACTGTTTGGATCTCATGTCATCTTCAGCCCTCAGTAAGTCGATGTATGGAACTCCACTTCTGTACAGAATCATTTTGTCACATTTTAAACATGGTTCATGCCACATGCTAACATGAACACATTCCAATCTCCAACAAATGTGGTGTGTGATGACAGTAAAACATTGCAAATCCAATAAAATACTTCACTAAATGTGTTATCTATGTGTTTCTACAGTCAAATTGGATGCAGAAAACTAATCAGACTCTGACTGACGGTAACAGGTGTTAGTCATGTTGTGCACATATGTCACCAGCTGTTTTTACTTCATGCTTCCTTTCACTCAGAAATACCTGGATTTACTTGAAACAGATTACCTGTTTTTTTTAATATTGATTCTGGCATTTTGCCTTTGTTAGAATGTGCTGTGTGTTTGTTGCAAAAATGCTGAGAGAGAGAAGGACTGGAATCAAACTGGGGCATTTAGGCTAATGTAGGCAGCAGGACATCCCAGTTTAAAGAGTTTTGCTTGATTTTTACTTCTATTAAACCACATAAAGGAAACTGAAGAGGACTGTCTGCTGCTGATGATAACACATATTTCTCTTCAACTAACAGAAAAAATAGAGAAAATGGGAGTCAAAAAAGTGTGTGCAAAACACACTACCTTGCTTTAAAACTATGTACGCCAGCACAAAGAGGTTGTTGCTGGAAAACACAAGTTTCGTTTCATGCATATGAATACACCGATGAACCACCAACATTAAAACCATGGACTGGAGCAAGAACTGACATTGATCATATGGTAACAAGGCAATGTTCTGCTGGAAGACCTTGGTCTCTGGCATTCTGGGAGGACAATGTCCTTTGATACATCGCAAAAACTGCTCAAGAGCTTGAAGTATTGACCAGGTCTCCAAACTCCACAGATCCCAACCTGATCAGGCATCTCCAGGATGCAGGGGAACCGGCCCAATCTGCAAAGATCTCACCACAAAACCTACAGAACCCAAATATCTGCTGCCAATGTCCTGGTGCCAGACATCACAGGTCACCACTTGAAGTCCTTAATCTATGGTCCAAAGGGGAGCTACACAATATTAGACAAGTGGTTTTAATGTTGTGGCTGATCAGAGTGTAGCCACACAATGAAACTACAAGTTGTTTGCAGTCAAAATGATATTTGTAAAATTAGATTTGGTATAATAATCAAATTCAATATCAATAAATACCCAGATTTCCTTCTTTTAAAGTAGACATAACAAAAAAAAGTAATATCCCACAACTAGATTTAAATCATCACTGGTTAACAGTTCAGTGTTCGTTTCAATCTTTCCCAAAGACCTACTGATATAATTTCTCTTCTTCATCACTCCCACTACAAGGATTCCTCAGATTTATTTATTTTTTGATCTGCTGTACCGAGGACTGAAGTATCTGTTCTATATTTATGAGCAATGCCTTTAAATTTTACATGCGTGTTTCGAGCGGAGACTAAAATTTAACTACCTCTATAGACCGCTGTGAATAATGACAGCACAAGTCAAACTGATGCAACGAGCATAACGTCTGGGTATTTCCAGTTAACAAATGCATCCAACTACTGCTTTTTAAAAATGATCTGTGTGTGTTAGCTCATGAGGCCTTTTGATCATCGCAGCCTGAACACATGAACCGTCGATGTTAGAATGCATCCTGTGACTGAAGAATGCTCCCGTGCGCCTGCAGCATATATAAACACTTGTATTAAACTGACAGCTTCAGCCTCAGCGGACATGAAAGTTTCCAAAAAGCTCATTTTCTGTGCGCGACCCAAACTCATTAGAAATACGAGTGGGAAATACTTCAATCCAAAGGCGCTCCAGATTGCGCCTTTAAAGACCAACAGCCATTTCACTGACAATACAGCCGTGTATATGTGAGTGGGATGAGACGGCAATAAACAGAACAGCTTGATGGCCTTCTCGTCTTGGCAAGGCCTCCGTTCATCTACATCTTTTTTCATAAGTTCACAGCTTGACTCTGATTTCTGCCTCATTACACTGTGAACAGAGAGAATAGGCTTGTCTCATGTGTGTGTGTGTGTGTGTGTGTAAGAAAGGGAGAGAGAGAGAGAGACTGAGATTACTGTCTCTGTTTCCAAGGAGTGATTCTCGGCAGCAATCGAAGCCAGCGCACATTTTCCCGATGCACCCACACAGTGAAAAGCACACACATGGGAGCAAACAGTCGCACCGAGGAACAAATACAAGCTCCTCCTGCACGTGCACGCGCTTCTCAAAAGAGGAGGTCAGCATTAGTTAAGCATTTACATGAAAGAAAACGCTCGCTGCTTTTCTCCGGCACAGGCAGACGGCAGGAGGGACACAAGAGAAGAACAAGAGAATAAAAGAGGAGGAACTCTTGAGTGTGAGGGCGGGAGGGAGGGAAGACGAGAGGAACGAGGAAGATAACAAGAAGGGTAGCGGGGAGAGATACCATGAAAGAGAAAGGGGAAAGACTGTGAGATGAAGAGATGAAGAGGAGGAGAAATATCTTCTCAATATGTTTTGCTCTTTTAATCTCATTAAGCTTCAAAGGAGTCTAACAATTAGCTTGTCCATGTTAAATAAATATATTAGCTTTCCCAGCAGGACTAGAAGTGCACGCACTCACACAGAAATGCTATCCTTGCTCAACCCCATTCTACTGTTTATTCATCTCACGCTGCCCTCCACAGGGGCTTTACAGTTCCATTGTTTTGGCTACAGTGCTCTGGTCCATATTACTGATTATTACCTCATTGCTACTGGGTTATTATACACAATCTCGTTATTTTAATCAGGCGGGGAGTGAGGGGACGCCCTCGACAAGTTGCCAGTCCGTCACAGGCAGTCATTTACCCCTACTGCTAATTTAGAATCGCTAATTTACCCAACATGGTGGAGTAGCGGTGCATTGGTTAGTACAAGCGCCTCACAGCAAACAGGTTGTGTGTCTGCTTGGCTGGTTTTCTTTCTGTGTGGAGTTCGCATGCTCTCATTGCAAGAGTTTACCTCAGGTGGTCCAAAGAAGACATGCAAACCATTTCTAGTCTCCCATTCTACCTTGCATCAGCCTGCTGTCCGGGTGCAGCTGTGCAGTGCTTTTGAATATTGTGACTTGGATTATTTTAGCTGGAGGACACATATTAATGACGTGAACAATGCGTCTCAATATTACCATCGGTTTGAACACAGTGTTTTGAACCAAAATGGATCCTTTTAGTGGCGCTCCTGTGGGACTTGAGGTCATTGAGGTGGTTGTAGCTGCTGTGGCTAACAAGGTTCAAGCTATAAGTCTTTTAGCTGCAGGAAATACGAGATATATGCTAATAAGCAAGATGATTGCTTTATTGTATGTGCAGGATTCAGCATCATCATGTTGGGAGTTGTACTTGCCATTAGCAAGGTCCAGCAGACAAAAATGAAAACTTGTTCACTCTGCTTAAAGGTGAATGATGACAGTTGTGTTTCATAAATTAAAGACCACATTTCTCATAGGCCCTGGTGGTTAGAAAAGATCACCTTAAAGTAGATTATAAATGATAAAACAGCTTATTAGATGTGTTACACATGAAAAGGCATCCATTCGCAATTTAACCCTAAGAACCTTGGATTTGAAAGATGTATTTTCTTTAGACATGTGGTTCCCTTGGGACTGTGGACCAAATATAAGCTTAACATGATGCTTTTTGATCAAAATCACATTATCCTACATGTCTCATGCCAAAATTCACCCCTCAGAATTCTTTTGCATCATATTCAGCCAAAAAGAGAAACAGAATCTGCGTCACTCATCACAACTAAGGAGTCATGGCTGACTCAGCTGAGATCAACAGTCCTGTGACAAAAAATCTGTCGCTTTCCAGCTGAACTGCAGGCTGTGTATCCGCAGAGCAGAGAGGACACAAGTATGTAAACAAATTAGAGAGGAAAATAAAACATGCTTGAGCAATAAAAAATAAACTCAACATAGTCAAAAATAGTATACATGGGAGTTGGAAGATACATTCAGCATGGTGAAACATGTTTCTACAGCTGATATGCAGAGTAGTGAGAAAAATATTGAGTTTATAGAGGCAGTAAAATCTAAATAGCTACATATCTATAGCATGTGACACTTGGAAAAAAGTTGCAAGTGTTGATTTGAGTTTTTTTAAAATGAAAAAATTCAACTTTCATTTTTTTTCTCTTTTAGAATTTGTGGCATTATAATTGTGTCGTCCTTCATAGAAGACACTTTGGAGTCCTCTCTCTTTCTCCTTCGTGTTAGTATCAGTGATACCGTGACTCAACTAGTCTTGAGAAAGGATCACGACAGTTCGTGTAACCACAAAAAAGGTTTGCTCAAACCTCCAGCAAACTCTCAGTCAACTCTGCAGTTCAGCTCAACATTTTGATTTCCCACAAGCTCTGCTCTCATTAACCTTCTATTTACTGTGAGTTAGTGAATTAAGTGGTGAATAACGTATTGGAGCATTCAGCAGCAGAAAACAGAACTTAAAGAGAAATGACTTGCATGAATGCATCGTCAGATAGTGAGAAACACAACTTTAAGTGTGGTGATGTGCTCGCTGGATGTGCAAATAAAACTTATTTGCCATAAAACTAAATCAGCTGTGAAAAAAAAAATGGAAGAAGAATGCAACTTTAAAGATGAAAGCAACTGAAACAAAGGTTTTAAATGTGTCAAACCCTCAAGTATGGTTGGGATGGTCACTAAAGTCACAGTGTACAGTCACACCCCGTGGTGCACTTGTGCATCACTGCAGGTAAATAAAAAGCTGAGCCACTGGTGCTCAGCATAAACAGGGTTGTGCATGTGGTTTTTCATTGCTCTTTCTTCACTTTCTTCCCTCTTTTATTCCTGTCATTCTGTGTGACCCAGATAAATGCCTCTTTGCTAAAGGGCTAAAGAGTTCTCAATCATAACCCGCCAACAAGAAAAAGACAGATTAGAATTGATAACCACAGGCTTTGTTGTGAGCTTATCGTTAAATATAGATCTATGCTCGAATAAATCCAACACACGTGTCAGCTGTAGCACTCTGCAAAAGTTTTGGATGCATCAGATGTTTGGATCCAGTCCTTCACTGGGATTTTTTTTTTTGTGTGGGTAACTTACTGTGTGCGCCGAAAACTTTTGCACAGTTGTGTACCAACCCTGTCTCCAAAAAAATGACAATAATACACAACGAAACTGCATTCTAAGTTACGTTTTGAAAGGAATGTGTTTTCCTCCCAGTACGGTAACAGTATGACATATTTAAGACTCATAAATTCTGTTTTGGAGGTTTGAAAGGTGGTGGGGTCACTTTCAACCAGAGGACTGGGATTTGTGTTCTAGGTTGGATCAATATTTCTAGACTAGTTTTATTTTTTCCTGCTGTTTAGTTTGGTTTAGGCACCAGAACTACTTCTTTTTAGGTTCACATAGTTTGAAATATGTTTGAAACTTGCTCCATTGCCTGCATTACCAGGCCCATCTTCTTTGGCTGAAAACACCAATGGTTAGAAAGAAATACAATAAATTACAAAGTTAAATTCAGTAAATGTTGATTAGAAGCTTTTTTGTGATACAAACATCTGTAGTTCCAGTGAAAATATGTCTGAAAATGCAGTTTAGCTATATAGACAGCACTCACTGCACTGCATTTGAATAGTATGAGTGTCTATTTGCCCCTCATCTACCTCCCTCCTTTCTTCTTTTCCTTCTTTTGAAGAGCTGACCATGTGGGTAACCTGCAGCCACGAGGTTATCTGGGTCGTCTGCTCACCTCGGGGCAGATCACATGAACTGTACGTCTGAGGAGCAAGCCTCATTTGTGAATATTAAGATAACAAAGCCTGCACCACACTGCGAGGGAGACAGTCTCGTCTGTGTTTAAATGTCAGTTATACCTGTGAGGCTTGCTACCTCTGTGGTTGTTATTGCTGTTACAGCAGCCGGTGAGTTACGTGGGTGGTTTTATCTCGTTTGCCCTCTGCTCTATAGTAAGCTCTTTTATTACAAAAAAAACACATCAAAAGTCATCTTTGTCTGAGCGCACAGAGGCATATTTAATGTCTGTTTTCTGTCTGTGTTTCAAACAGTTCTGTACCCAATTATTTCTAATTGACTTTTATTTAGATCTAATAGTGTTAATGTGTTAACAGTGTCAGAAGAAAAATATTTTCGGATCAAGAACTCTTGGAACCCTGACTGAAGCTTGTCTAGAATATATTAATACATGGGTGAGCAAATTTTGTCATATTTCCAGAAGACCTCTAATAATTCTGGGAAATGATTGCATTTTTTGTGGTAATAATTCATTTGTTTCAGTGATTCCATCTTAGCAAACGAGGGTTATAGGATTCATTGATATTCATGATCTTTACTAGTGCATGTTAACTTTGTTCACATGGGTATATACAGAAAGTAAATAAATAATGTGAAAGGTCAGTTTAAGGAGACAAACTGGTTTGTTTTAAACAGAAAATTCATATTCCTGTTAACCATTTTCTGTTACTAAACAAATGTCACTTTTAAAATCTGCAGTATCTTGCTCAGAATTGCTTCCATGCAAATTGACTGACATATGGAGTCCCACAAGGCTCTGTGCTTGGTCCTTTTACTTTTATAAAAACAATGCAACAAAAACCAACAAAACAAAAAAAAAGAAAGAAAGAAATTCTTGCCCACAACTGTAAAAAGAAAAACAACAACAAAACAAAAAAGCAAATACACACATAAGTGCCTTATAAAAATGTAATGAATAACAAAGGATTTTAAAACATCTTTTTAAAGTAGCTTATCTCAAAGTTTGAACCTGTGTTCTGAATGTTAAGTATCTACTTTTCTATTCCTAATCTGTGCTCTACTGAAATCCATCTTACACAAGCCACATTCACTTCAATATGTTTAGCTCATAAAGATATCTGATCCCACACGTGGTGTCATGACAGTTTTGCCCGTCATACAGGATTTGCATTATGCATGAAAGCAAACATGATAATCATTTCAGCATATGTGCTAAACAAATGGACCCATGCTCAGCTGAGATTCCCAGGATGTCACTTTAAGTGCTTTCATCACAATGACTCAGAGCAACAGCAACATGCAAAGATGCACACATGATGTCATTTAGGATCACTTCAGCTCCACTGATTGCAGAGCTGGATCATTGGGGATTGTTCAAGTGTTATATGGTACGACATAAAAAATATCTGAAACAACCTGAAATCCTTTCAAGTAGCTCTGCTGTCTGTTGAGATTCAAGTGGAGAAACAAGGCTGTTTCTTAGAGGCTTTCCTTTTAATATTTCAACAGTAGAACATCACTCTTTTAATTTCTGCACATGTATGTGGGTGAGCATGCAGGTGCACTGTTTTTATTTCTATTTTCAAAATGCCAGTTGAGGTTGCTACATACGTGTTCCACAGCTCCTGATACATTCAATATTGAAAGGGGTCACATGTACGGGGGAGTTATTTATTCATGTCCACAGCATATTGTCCCTGCATTTACGTCCACCGCGGCACAGGACATGCAAATCAAAGCTTGAAAACATACATTCAGAGCGCTCACTGTAGCTATCTGACATTTTCACATTTACACACTCACTGCACATACATTAAGGGCATAATTGACATTTCAGGAGACATTCCAGGGCACACTGCAGCACTTAATGCGTCATGTCTTGTTCTTTCATGGCACTTAAAAGCACTTGAAGAGAAAAATACTCAGTATACAATGTTTATAACCCAGGGCTCTTGACAGCTGACATGCTAATTTTTCAGTGATGCTGGTAAACAGAACCACACAGCTCGACCAAGTAGCTGCAGGGCCACACTGGACACACACTCTTAACCTTCTGTGGTGCTTATATCTTAAAAGAGACTTTCTAAAACACTGTTGACCCTGTTAGTTTAAAAACTCTGGCATTGAGTGTGAGTCTGGATGAGCAGAAACAGAGACCGTTGGAAGCAATGATGCAAACACTCAAGCTTGCTTTCTGATTGAACCTTAACTGTCATTACATCTTGTTCGATGAGTCACTCCTATCACATGGCTGTCTTGTGGAAGAAAATACAGGCATCATGTTTGAAGGCGTGAACAGGAAAGGAACACACACATTGTGAGTACAGGCGGCCATAAATCAAGCAGAAGGATTAGGAAACAGTCCTTTGAAGAGCTCTAGCTTTGAACATGTTTACATTTGGTAACATAAAATCAGAGTCTGTGTGTAAAAGATGGACTTAGCCATGATGCAGAAAAGTGAAGCCAATGTCGAAGTGACTTAAATCGGCATTCTTTTCAGCAGCCAGCAGGGGGCGACTCCTCTGGCTGCAAAGAGAGTGGTTAAAATCTATGAGTAAATTACTCTACTTCTCACTTGGTTTGTTACCTCAGTAAATATTTTCCAAAGGAGTTTATGATCTCAGTCACTAGTTTCAAGGTTTCTCAAACACAGCAAGATGTTCATTTAGTAAATTTTGGTCCTGTTTCTTGTAAATTAGACTATAGGGCAGGGTATGCTTTAGGGCAGGGCTACGTTGGCTTGACAAGTTGCTACTGTGTAGGTTCCTCAAGCTCTCATTGCTTGTTATGTCTGCTTTCAAAAGACCAAGACAGCAACAGCCAAATGTATACATGCATACCTTAATGTTATCATTTTATGTCATTGTCAGCAGCTGTTGACTTGCGCAAAAGATCATCTTGGCATCTATAAAAGCATGGCTCATTGCATTGTGGGACTGTTAGTGGAAAGTAGTATAAAAGCGCACTCATGTAGCGTAATTCTCAGTTCCTTTGTAGAATTTTTGAGGGCTCTCCTGCATATAATCAGTTTTGAAATCAGTAGATGAATAGTAGGCTAAATATGCGCTATGTGGAGTAAAGCTAACACTAGGAAACAGGACTCTACTGTAAAACTTTATGAGCATTAGGATGACCAGATGCAGAATATGTCGTTATCATACCATGCAGCTACTAAACTCAAAAACTCTTGCAAGGTCTTCACCTTACTATGTAAAATGCCTTGAGATGACATAGGTTGTGAATTGGCGCTATATAAATAATACTGAATTGAACTGAATTGGAATGAATTGAATTGAACTGGACCTGCAGATGCCCTATTGGTCTGATAAAGATGCCACATGACTATGAATGAATTGTACTAATGTTTATAAGGTTGTAATGCATTTTTTCACTTTACCTGTGTTTCTTTAGTTTCTATGATCCTAACATTTAATCAGTGATCTGGAGATGCAAACCCACATTACTCTACATCGCTGCACTCCAGACCTTCACTAGGTAACAACACAAGAGTCTTATTTAGGATTTGGCACACAAAGGCAACAAATACATGATGGAATACTGTGTGATCTTGATCTAAAGATCATCTCCTGCATGTTAACATTATGTAATATAATGAACACGAGGGCACAGCTGCTCGATATACTGTGAGTTCCTGTCATCTCACTGAACAAAGCTCATGCATGTGTTTGAAAACACATCCCACCTTAAAATCTGACACTGCACTGCTCCTTTCATACACAACAGTTAGATTAAAGAATATGACTCAATATGAGGGTTTATTATGTGCAGCTGCAACATTTGGATTTGTGGAAGGTAAAATAGATAAATACAAGCATAAATGAGCACAGTTAGAAAGCAGCTAAAATCCTCCAGCATGCATCCACACACGAACCTGGTGTCCCGGTGTATTCATTATTGAGAGGGGTTAACATACTGTACTTCTGGGGTGACTTTAAGTTCTCACATTAATTATAGAAATCACATTCTAAGTCTACACTCAGAAAAAAAACAGCACTTTGACTCTGAGCTGAGTGTCCCACAACTACTCTGGCTAAAGGAGTATTTGAGATATGGCTGAAAGTTCCATTCAGACATGCCAGCATGAGCTGCATCACATTCCATCTTAACAGTTGTGTATTTTCTTGTGTTTGTTTTCATCTTGACATTTAACTGCTGTTATCCAGTCAGGCATCTGGCTGTCATTGTTACGTTCATTCTTCGTTTGAAATGCTTTTACGTGCCCATTTGGATTTTTTCAGCTCTGATGCACAATTACATTCTCTCTCCCTGTATTTCTTTGGATGGGTGGGTTATATATATTCAAATATATGAGCCTATCTTGAAGCTATCCTTGATTTTTTTTAAATCAGTTTTATTGAGAACTGACCATTGGTGATTGTTTTAATCTGATCCCATTGATTGATTGACCCAAAAGAGCAGATTTGCACTTACACACCAGAAATCTGGTGGTGCACGGCTCCATCATGAGTTCTGTTTTGTTTATGTTGTTTTGTTATAATATAGTTGTCCACATTTTCCTATGTGAAAGTACAAACGGATCCTTAGAACTTCAGTAAATAACATCTGGACTTCTCTCTTTGGTTCTTGAGGATGTTTCACGTTCCATCTAAGAGGCTACTTGGAACTGAAGAAGCTTCATGGATGAAGGTCTTCAAGAACCCAAAAGAGAATTGTAGTTAATTTAAGTGAAATTCTCCGGATTACCATGAGCAGGATGATTGAGAATCTACACAGAGGTACAAACTGATGTGCAGACAATTGAAGAAAAGTTTATGACGCTATACCGAGTTAAGTGTTAAGTAACTCTGGCTGAGTAATGACACCAAGAGGGGCTGCTTTTAACACAAATTGCTGACAAAATGTGCAGCTATAGAAACTTCTACTCTAGACTAAACACTGGGACACACCAAGCAAAATGTATCCAGGCCGAACAAATGGTGTAGACTTATGGAACAAAATGCCAGGAGGGACTATCACCTGCTTTAGTAAAATGTCATTGTGGTGACTTTATTGTTTTTTTGTATTGGTTTACAGACGTGCTCCAGTGAAAATCAAGTTTTTGTATGTTCATGTGGGACTTTTTTTATCTGCTATGAGACATTTCATGAGCAAAATACACAGCCAGCCCCATGAGTGAGCATTTTCACATTGAAACTGTAGTGAACCGATGACAGTCTAAAACAGAGAGTCACATATCAACCCTGTCAGCTTGCAAGGTAGAGCTTTTTTCTTGCATGATTCTCTTTCAGAATCAGTTTCCAGTTGGAACATTTTGAAGCTACTCTAATTTTACATCTTGTTATTGTGTAGTGTAGACTAGTTTCAGTGTTTGAGCGGACCTGTAGAAGAGCTGGGGTTTCATGTACCGGTAAGCCATTTCAAGACAGACAGGGATTAAGGTCATGGAAAATTCTTTAAAATAAGTAACTTTGATACACAGAGATGAGTTTGTAGGTGTTCAATCAGCTTTACCTCCACCTAACTCTACTCGTTTCCTCTGTTTTGGACTCTCCAGCTCTTTGTTCCCTTCACAAGTCATCATCGTAATGGAGGCCGGGAATTGCTTAGAGATATGGATTTGCATGATGGGGTTGCCTGAGTAAATCACTTATTAGGGTGATTTTTGTGAATTGAATTGGTTTTGCCTCAGGAAACTCACCATTTTAAATGCCTTAATTCTCCATTCTATATCACAAACTTGACAGTTAGTGAATGAGAAGTTAATGTACTTGAGATGTTTGTACTAATAAGCCTCCATAGACTTGAATGAAAGCTTTGAACCTTGACTTCAGCAGCAAGTAACACGAAAAAAGAATTGAATATTGGGAATAAATACACTTTTTAAATAAGATCTCCTTGTTGAAGTTATCATAGAACTGTCCGGATGTAAAATCGAAGTTATTTAATAGCCTCTGTACAACTGTGATCCATTCATACAGCTTTTTTCAGTTACATTACAGATGGCTAACTAGACCTCAGAGACACCACTGGTTGGCTTAAACAGCCACAATCACACCTGATTCATCATAACTTCTGTGGGGAAAACACTAATTAGAAGCAGACAAGGCTTTAGTTTTAATGATTTCAAACAAATATTTAATTATGCTGTGTTTTATTGCCATCCTCACAAACAATAACCCTCTTCCCTCTCGCCTACCTCTGCAGGGAGTTCAGGGTCAGAACATCCCGTGGTGAGAACACATTCGATATCTTGCTCGAGGACACTTCAGCAGGAGGAACGCTTGCCAAACGCTGCTCTGTGGAACAACTCTGGTCTGCTCTTTCTTCTGTTGAAACTGGATCTGCATGAGGCTGCCAGCAGAATGACTACACAGAAGGACAGAGTTTGTTTTACATAGTTCCCTGATCAGCAGCACTGCAGGCAGCCAAAAGGAGGAAGGTCTGAGGTGACTGCTGGATGATCAAGTCGGAGCATGAAGCCAGGAAAAGACATAAAATAGATGGCGAGGTAAGTCTTGTTTTATCTCTCTGACTCACCCACTTCCTTAACCTCTCCCTGAGCATCTCCTCTCATTCTGACTCAGGGCTTCTCCTCCACTTTATTCCATCTTTTTTCCCCCCCTTGCTTCTCCTCTCCTTTCCCATTGTTTCATTCCTCCCTTCATCTTTTCCTCCCCAGCGCGCCACGTTTGTTTTGAAGTGAAATGAGTGCGTTTGATGGGAAGCTGAATAGAAGAGGTGGAGGAGGAGAGGAGGGGGACTGTGGGAAGACGGCAGTTCCTATATATAGTGGTGAGCGTGGGTAGATACCGTATTGACAGGAAAGACACACGGTTTCTATCCAAAAGCAAAGCAGAGCGGGAGAGAAAGGGGGATAATGAGCCAGAGAGAGAGAGAGAGAGGGCGGAAAAGGTGTTATTTGTGAGTGTGTGTACGAGTGGCAAAAAAAGAAAAACAAAAATATATTATCAGTAACACAAGCCAATTCAAATAAACAAACTTCAGAGGTGACTATAATTCACAATCCCGCCACTGGTACAATGAGTGCGGTAAACATAAGAAGCCAAGCTTTTCCTTTTAAAAATCATGAAAGTTCACTTCAAACTTTTATCAAGACCTCAGATTCTTAAAATAGTTTTTTTTTTTAAAAACTCACTAACTAATATTACATATAAGCAGTGTTTGCATCAGGTGTCAGATGGGCCTAGCTGTATTTTTTGGGGGGATCACTACTCTGTAGATGGTAAAATGGTATCAGCTTGTATATGATGATATACCAGATTTTGGATTTTAAGAAGTCATATCAACTTTGGGATGAAAAATGCGATGATCAAGGAGATACACTGACAAATATGCATACAGTTTCAAGAAAAAGTATGTGGAATTTTCTTGTTTTTCTGCATTAATTTGTCATAAAATGTGATCTGATCTTCATCTAAGTCAAGGGTATTGACAAATATAATGTGGCTAAAATAATACCACCAAAAAACATTCTGCTCTTTATATTTATTGAACACATTCATTCAACATTCTAAATGGTAGTGGAAAAGTAAGTGAACCCTTAGAATTAATAACTGGTTGACATCAGTGTTTTACATACTGTAGACTCATGAACACAGATGTTAGCCAGGTCCAATGACGTCTTCAAAATCTTTGGCTGTCACTCTGGTTGTGATTCTTTACCTCATTGATGAGTCTTTGTTGTGCTCTTGGGGTCATTTTGACTGAGCGCCCACTTCCTGGTAGAGTAGCCACAGTCCCAAAGTGTCTCCTATGTAGATTGTTTGCCTGACTGTAGACTGGTGGATTTCTAAAGTCTTTGAAATCACTTTGTAACCCTTTCCAGCTATATGTAAATAAACAATTCTTGATCATAGATCCTCTGAAAGCTCTTTTTAGTGAGGCATGGCTCATATAAGTGTATTCTTCTTTTGCCGAGTAAACTCTAAAACTTTGAGTTGTTTTTATCAAAGTAGCTCTGGTCCAACCTCCAAACTCATGCTCTTAACCAGACTCCAGGTATGCTAACACCTGACTCCAGTGAGCTTTTTTGAGGTCATTAACTCAAGGGTTCACATACTTTTTCCATGAGCGCTAAACGGTTTTTATGGTTGTTCTAAGTAAAGACATGAACAATCAGAATGTTTTTACTGTTATTATTTTAGGCACATTATATTTGTCAATACCCTTGACTTGGATGAAGATTAGATCACATTTTATGACAAATTAATGCAGAAAACCATAAAATTCCAAAAGGTTTACTTACTTTTTCTTGCCACTGTACAACAAATGTAGCAACCCAACTTTTCTTCACTAACATGACATTGAAAAGTGAATTTTTATTTCGAGTTATTTTCAACGCTTAACACTTACAGTTCACCCAATTTTCCATAAAAAACAACAAAAACGTTTTCTTTTTTTCTTGTGAAAATAGTGTGCAGCACATCATGATTCAACAAGTATGTTTCTGCCTAATAAGTATGAAGAATTTAAAGCTAATGGTTCAGTTTATCTTTGGTCTATAGTGGAGAGAAAAGCTGCTGAGGCTCAGAGAATCATAAAAAAACTGATAAATATTTCCACTTTACTGAATAGAGCAGTGACCAGCAGCTTCTGCAAACAGATTCTTTGCTGTTAGCTATGATCCTTGACATTTTCATGAAATCAGAGCCTGCTTTAATAATATTTATGATGCATTTCATATCCTCCAGAGTGTTAACATCTGGTTGTTGAGTCTGCATAGCAGCACTTATTGTTAGTTTAACCCCCAGTGCACTTACATTACCCTTTAACAGACGCCTCTGACTCTTTATCAACCAGACTGTTTTCAGGCAAAACATTTGTGGCTTTAGAAATGCAATGCATGTGTCACTGTGGCTAAAGTGTTTCATGGTTATTCATCAACACTAAGTCTACAGAGAAAGACACTAACCAGTCATCCATCCATCCATCCATTATCTGTGCACCGCTTAATCCTCTGCAGGGTCGCAGGGGGCTGGAGTCTATCCCAGTCGACTCGGGCGAAGGCAGGGGACACCCTGGACAGGTCACCAGTCTATCACAGGGCTACACATAGAGACAGACAACCAAGCACACTCACATTCACACCTACAGATAGTTTAGAATAATCGGTTAACCTCAGTATGTTTTTGGACTGTGGGAGGAAGCTGGAGTACCCAGTGAAAACCCACGCTGCACAGAGAAAGCATGCAAACTCCACACAGAAAGATGCCAGGCGTCCTAAGCAGGACGCGAACCGGATCTTCTAGCTGTGAGGCGACGCTGCTAACCACCGAGCCACCGTGCAGCCCTTGAACAGTCATTTCTTGCATATTCTTCTTTCGTGGGTGGGGTTTAGATACCATAGAAAGCAGTAGAGTTCCAACTCCTCAACAAGGAAACCACTACATTTGGAAAACTCAGTCAGTCAATTATCTGCCTTCTTTCATCGTGGTTGCTTGTAACATGATGGAAGAAGGCAGATAATTGACTGACTTCCTTCTTCAAACAACATGAGTTTGTTTGACTGAACTGCGCAAAGAAGCACCGGTTGATCTAATGCTGACAGACTAGCTGCTCTGGGAGAGGGTGGGGCTTCCACAGTTCTGGGACCTGAAGTGTTTGTCTAAAGGAATTCATAAGGATTAGAACTGAAGTCCCAGTGAGCATTTGTGAAATTAATTGGATTTAAAAGTGATTCGAGCTGCAGAAGCATGTCGATTTTAAATAAATGGTTAGTAAACATGCTGGAACTCACAGAGTATTCCTTGCATTCATACAATCATGGCAGAGGACACAATATATTTCATTGTCAAAGGATTTAACTATATTGACTGCATGAAGTGTTAATCTTTCCCTCCCCTCCAGGGCTGGAGAGCTTGCCACTACTACTTTACCATCCTCGTTTCTCTCCTTTTACGCTCCATCTCCCCTAACCTCTCCCCTCACCCCTCTCCCTGTTGCCATACCTCATCTCACTCTTATTAAGCCTCAATCTCCCCTTTTTTCTCCCCTCCCTCAGTTTCCCCTTTAAATCCTTCGCTTCCTTCACTTAACCTTCAGTTTCACTCAATGAAGCCTCATTTCCATGGCAGTCGTAAATGTAAACGTAAAGCACTGTGAGGAATATGAATGCAGGAATAACATCAGCAAAGCCAACATTAGCAACGAGCGAGGTAGGAAGGAAAGACGCTATAAAAGTAGAGTGAAGAAAGTGAAGAGATAAATGTCAAAGTAACAATAAAGCCAGGAACAATAATAGTTTTATGGTGCTGTGTGTGTGTAGGTGTGTGTGTGTGTGTGTATTCCTCTGCCTCTGCCAGTTCACCGCTTATTGTTGTTTTGTTCTCAAAGGGGAGAAGAAAAGGGGCACAACTCTTAACTTCCTTGACTTTAATTGCGTTCGCAGAGTCCGGCTCTCGGCTCCTCACTCGAGCGGACCGCTGAAATGGCTGGACATTAATTCACACTGAAAATATTAGACACTTTAAAACATTCCAGGTTCCACTGCGAGGAGTTTTAATTTCTCACCGTGGGGCTGCGCTTGTGTCAAGAACACGAGCAGCTGTGAGAACTGTTTTGGTCCAAGTTCAGTCTGTTTTCTTCAGCTCTGACCAGGTGTGTGAGACGCTCACGTTCATTTTCCAATTAAACTTCATCCAATTATATCACTTACATTTCTGGTTTGTGTCTGGTGGCCGAAGCACAGCGCTGTGTTTCTTTCACTGCATGCACAATCAATGCATTCCTCCCATGGGGACTGTCACGGTTATTGAGTAATCAATAACACTATTCCCATTAAAGTTATTTCAGAATCAATAATGCATTCAGATTACAGCTATAAACTAATCCATACCATTAATAATCCAATCAGCTGGTGTATGATTGCAGGAGATGAGAATCGTCTCTGAGCTGCGCTGCGTTAACCACAGCATTGATAAATAAAGTGAAGGTGTGTATCACTGTGTTCTGAATGTGTCGCTGTGGTTCTGAAACCGCAGGGGCCAGACGGGGTCCAGTCGCTCTTTTACAGGTGCCAGTTATTTGAACTCTATTAATGCTGTGTTTGGACTGTGCACTCGCTCCAATATTGAGAATCAGCTATTTTGGAGAGCTGTTTAAAAAGGGTTCGAAAGGCATCTTGTGGCATTATGACACAATTTCTCAGCGCTAGAAACGGTAAAAACAGACTGTCTGATGGTTCATGTGCCGTTCTACTGGGGAAATTAATCAAATCTGAGCTTAAATCATTATATTTCATTAAAATCCCTAGAAATTAGCCAAAAATAAATCATTTGCTCTAATCAGATTCTCAAAAAACAAGAAAATTCTGCAATTCACGACGCAAATATGAAGCTACTTGTGACTTAGCTGTGACCAGCAGCCACATGACAAAAAATCTACGACTTTTGTTTTGAATTGGGCTGAACTGTAGGCTGTGCTCATACAGAGCGCAATCAATCAATCATTCAAACTTTATTAAGGACACAAGTCATATACGGTCCATAGAATAGAATTGAAAAGAATCTAAAAAGTGAAAAATGTAGGTACTAAAACATCTAAAGTAAGTAGAGCCATATTTTTTCCCAGTATTGGTAACATCTGGCAGCATCTGTTGATTCCAGTTTTTTTTTAATTTTTTGCAAAATAAATAAGTAGTCAAAGAAAATATAATATATAATATAATATAAATTTTACCTCTTACATCTTTACAACCTCTACTCTGCAGCGCTAGAAAGATAATCCACTAAGCTGAATGTATCTTCCAAAAACTTGCCGACAACCTGCTCTCAGTCTCTCCAATCTGTTTCCATCCATGTCTCCTCTCTGCTCTGCGTTAACACTGCCTGCAGTTCAGCCGAATACTTCCTGAATTTCCATTTCCATTTCAGTCATAGCTTCTCAATTGCACTGACAAGCATGGATTCTTTGTGTTCCTAACAGAATGTGGTGCAAAGTGAATCTGATGAAATATCACGATGTTAAGCTTAGACTTGGTTATTTTGTCCAATGAAAGTAAAGGAAGTCACGCACGGTGAGTTCAGGAGCCGACAGAAAGTCGAAAATCCTGTGATTCTTGTTGTTTTTACAGTTTCTGGCTCTGATAAAACGTGTAATTTTGGCTTTTTTTTTTTTTTTTTAAAGATAATGTGCCTTTCAAACCTGCCTGTGAGTGGTGGGGTTGAGAAGATTAAAATACCACAGATATTCAATCTAATGGCACTCAGAGCTTCACAAAAATCATGCTAAAACTTCAAACAGGGAAACTGACAAAGTACATGTTATTATGGTTCTCTTTGAAGCTTTACAATCCTCCCTCCTGCACAAAAACTCCCCGAGCTGTTGCAATAAAAAATAATAGCTGCTTGTTAGGAGCCTCCTGATAACTGCAGTTACTCTGAATGTGTCCACCAGCTGAAGAACATGGAGGCAGGAGACGACGTGTCCACCTTTGGCACAACCTAATCAAACTTTCAGAACACCTTTAATCTTGACGCTGTTTTGGTGTCCTCATCTCGTTCAAAACAGGAACATGTTCTTCTTTTTTTTGGGCCATCTGCAGCCTGCTTAGAAGAGAGCGTCCTCGGTCTGAGAGGGAGCTTTAATCGAGGTTAAGAAAAGCTTCACCCTGGAGCGAGTGTCTCCGCTCTCAGAGCCACGTCGCCACCAGCAACATACACACAAGCAGCGGCGCTCCCCCTTCAGGTACAACGTGTTCTTTATCGAAACAGACAACAATCAAACCAGGAGAGAGGTAGTTCTGAGCACGTGCAGGAAGCAACAGTGCCTCATACCTTCAGATATGCTCCACTTAGAAAGCAGACCGAAACACAGACACACAAAAACAACAAAGTAGGTCTGGGCCATGCTGGGTCAGTGCAGCAAAGCAAAGCTAATGGATGCAGACAATAGATGTGTGTGTGAGAGAGAATACTTGTTTGTGTACTTCTGTGCTTGTGTGTGTGTGTGTGTGTGTGTGTGCCATATGTAGACTTGTGTGTGTGTGTTTGCATCACTTAGGGCCATGTGTGACCCTGACCTCAAATACATGCATGACCTCAGCATGTACGTAGCTACAGTGACCTGATGATGCATTCAGGTATGTGTGTGTGCCTGTGTGTGTGTGTGTGTGAGCGCATAGTGAAAGGGAATCTTGAAGATAAGCCAGAATGCCTCCTCTCTCTAATCTTCACTGGACTCCATTATGAGCTAAACACTGTGTCGCAGCTTGGACAGTGTTTGTCATATTTAGCGGTCTGGGCTGCGTCCACAGATTGGTGGGATTTAGATACTGGCAAAGTGCGGTTTTGTTACATCTTGTTCCTAATAGATGCAACTTCCATAGCCAAGCTGCGTATCAGAGAACGCAGTAAGATAATAAAAAGTTATGCTATATAGAACAGTGGGGCCAAAGAAATCAACACGGCCATAAAGGTTGATGTATAAAGTGATTTGAACCCACATGAGATAATGATTGAAAACTATTCCCGCACACAGTTCACAGCCATGGTTCCTAACCTCAGGACTGGGACCCTGGAGATGGAGCTGAATTCTTCACACACACAGTGAACACAATGAAACAGACTTGTCGAAGTTATGCGTACGAGCAACCAAAAAAAGTGGCTTTCCAGGCAAGAGCAAAGTGGTGCAAGTGCGTACAGGAATGGCCCCCGATTGGTCCTTTAAGCCTTTCTGTTTCTATCGTGGTGCAGAATGCGACAGATTCGACTGTGATGCGAACTCAAAGTGCAAGAAAACAACAACAAATAGCTACCAGACGTTTATCCTGTTCTGGATCTGTTCGTTTTATCAGCCGATAAGTGAAATCTATGTTGTTGATGTTACAGAGAAGAAAAGGACATCGAGGGCAGAATAAATGAAGTTGTTGTGCTCTCCAGGTTTTCAGTTTGCGTTTGTCCCTTCTGAGTTTAACCACTTAGTGTTGAGCCCCACACAGCCGTTTTTCAAGGCCGCTCAGAAGTACCAACCCCACAGTATGTGCTTAAATCTCATTGATGAATGGCCCTGAAAGAAGTACTAAAGAGGAAAGTTTCTGCAACAGGAAGATGCTCAAAGGCTCAAAATCTAGTGCTTGTTCCACTGTTTTTGGTAATTTGTTGAAAAAAATAGGAAACAAATGCTAGTAGGCCATGTATATAAAAGCTGCGTGAGTTTTTGCAAGCTTTAAGGCTATGATGGAGCAGACTCTGCAGAGAGATGATGTCACAAGTCTTTCTACTTTATTGTTAATAACTTGCAACCTTTATTAAACTGAAGTATTTAGTTTTAGTTATCAGAACGCCAAGTCTTATTTAATGTTATTTTTTAGGGCCGCTGGTCTGTGCTATTTTCTACACTTTGATGGATCTTTTAATTCACTCTGCAACACAGAGGGCTGCTGTCCATTGTGCTGAACTGTGGAGCTAACTGTGGAGCTGTCCGTGGTACTCAAGGCTCAGACATGCAGAGCTGATGATGACAATGGTCCACAACTCCAACAGAACTGACAATATTCTCTATTTCAAGCAATGATTTAGAAAAAAAATCGCTTCACGGTTATTTTTATATATTTCCTCATGATAATTTACTGTATTTTATTCTTACAAACACGACTGACAAAATACTGGGAACACTTTTAAATGCAGTGCAGTCCACTTCCACACCATATCTCAATAACAAAGCAGAACCATTAAATTAACTTAAAGGGTTCATAGAAGCAGATTCTGTGGCAGAGTTGATGTTGGTTTAGTGGTTGGTGAGTGTATATATAGTTAACCCTTAAACCATAACCTTTACAAATAAATGACAGATCTACACTGTACATTGCTGCAGGTGGCACAGCTGGTGATTCAGTGACAGGGTCGTCATATTTAGAGAGAATCTTTATGAATTCTTGACAAAGCTCAGATATTATATTTACAGAAACCCACACGGGATTTTAGGATCACTTACAGAGAGTTTACTTTGTAAATTGTTGACATTGCCCCAAAAGACAGAGTCAGGGGGTCAGTGGGAGAAAGCTGGCATCTTGCAGTGTTTATGTTTTCTCGCCAATAAAGTTGCACTGATAGAGTTTAGAGTCTGGGGTGTTTGGATGTGTAGAGTTTGTTCAGACTCTGTAGGTACAGCTACATTACAATCACATACATGTTGAAACTATGTGTTGAAATTTGAGTTAAATAACTGATCCTGATGTTCAGACCTTTAAGTTCATCTTTCTACCTGTTAAACTCCTCCTACTTGGGTAGAATCCTGCCACAGTGACATTCCTGCGATGTGATTAGCATTTGTTATGTGCACTCTCCCCACTCTGCATACATCACAATCCTAACCTCGAAAAACTTCTCCCGTTGCCCCGAGACGCTGCAAAAAACGCATCTGACATATTAAGGAAGACATCAGAGATGAGTGTTACGTATGTAATGTGCGTAATTAGACGCTATCAAGGCTAAACAGACTGTCTTGAAGATGCAGATTCAGACAGAGAGAGAGACAGGGGCAGGGAGAAGAAAGCAAAGAGGATAGAAATAGTGGAACTGAAAACAGATACAAAGCTGTGAGTCATAAAAGAAAGAGACAGAGGAAACATCCCGTTGGAGAGATAGAGAGGAGGAAAAAAAGAGCTTCCAAATGCAGTTAAAATAAACCAGCTAAATGAGTTAATTATATAAATAAGCTTTGAAATTTGAGAGGAAAACAGAGAGAGAGGGAGAAGGAGGAAGAGAAAGCCCAGAGGGAAGCAGGCAGCCACGGTAGAAGAAAGGAAGAGAGAACGCTGGATAAATTCATTCTGAGGTTTGAAATTAAAACAGCTAAATGATCCGATTATCTAAACAAACCCGGCGTTTGTGAGTTGGACACCAGCGGATTCAAAGACAGAAGTGGTAATGGAGGAGGAGGAGGAGGAGGAGGAGGAAGAGGCAAGACCTCGTAAATTAAAAGCAGCAAAATGAGCTGATGTTCCCAAACAAGCCGAGAGATTTGCGATGCTAATTATTGCGAGCGAGGTCTGCACGCAGCTACAATCAGCTGAAAATAATCTTTGATGCGCTGAAACAAGCGGGCAAACTTGGCAGCTCCACACAAATATGGACGGGATGCTCAGGAGCTCTCTCTCTCTCTCACACACAGACACACACTCATTTTAACACATGAATGACGACGCTGGACATGCTGTTTTCTCTGTTTCCCACTGGTTCACCTGCCTTTGAGCAACACTCCAATCTGCCAGTCAAAGCAAAGCCCTAAAACTAAAACTCCCATAATGCCCTGCAAATTTAAACACATCACGAGGTTTAAGGACTTTATGTGAAAGCAACCATGACTCAATTCCAAAAGAGGAAAAAAAAAAAACACACACACAAAACACAGACTAATAAATGTGAGTAGTGTGACCCAACTCAACGCGACAGGTTCTGCATATAAACCCCAAGCTCTTGTCTGCACATACATATTCTACATTTGCATATTTTGGAGGGGAAAAAAACCCACTTTCTCTCTTTCTTTGGCTTCAAGCTCATGTGAATATACACGCTCTCTCATGCCAAACTGCAGCCCAAAGGCCATATTTAAATACATGCATCAGGTTGCGCTGGTCAGGATGTCCACGAGCGTCTGCATGACAGGAACACTCACACACACTTCCTAAACTGTCTCCATTAGCCGAGGGCTGCCGAGTCCATTTGCCTCAGGAAAGGAATAACAGTAATACATTTTAATAAGCGCGGCTTTGACGGAAAAGAAGACCTAAAATATTCAAAACGCAAAGTGTTTGTGCAAGGTGATGATTTTAAACTGGTGCTGCTGGGATGTGCAGTGGTGAAGGAAGTGCTGAGATGCTTGACTTCATTAAAACTGGTGGTTTCACTCAAGAAAAACAGTTTGTGATGAAGTAAATGGAAAGTTATTATGATCAAAATGCAATTTAAGAATCACAGCAAAGTGGTAGTAACTCAAGTATGAGTTTTCTACATAATGTTATATGTGTTTAGTAGTTGGTAATCTTATGATGCATCATATTTTAGAATGTGGTGATGTTTTTTGCAAAACCTTTGACTTTTAAAAAGTAACTCAGAAGTAACACAGGATGGATAACTAGAAAACTTAATTACATCAAAGTATTTGTACTTATTTCCCCCAAAAGATGGCAGCAGGCCTCGTAAGGATGAACAGGCCCTAAATTCATTCAAGTCCCCCTGTACTCATTCCCTGAACCGCTAAGGATTCATATCTGTGTATCAAGTTACACATTTAGATTTTTTTCCCATTAAAATAAACCCTCCCAGCTTACGGCTTAGATATATCTCTACACAAAAGTTTCTGATCTCCACCCACACCTCTGCCATTCACTGCAGCTCAAGCACACCAGCTCACCTAAACAGTATAAAACTGCTGTACACTACACAGTGGCAAGTTTTAATATCGGATTAATTCAGTTATACGTGTTCGAAACCAATTTTGAAGAAGAATAATGATGGAGAACGCCTCACTCTGCAAGTTGACAGGATTGGTTCTTTATGTTTGTGACCTGTGGAACTTTTGAAGCCTGAATCGGTGTTTTGGAGACTGATATTTGTAGTAGGGAAGATACTCAGACATGGCATTGACTGCTTATGATGCGCTTCTAGCATATCGAAAACGTCATATAACATTTAACAAGGTAAAAAAACAAACTTGATTTTTACCAGCGGGTGTCTGTAGGTTACTGTTATTACAACTCCTTGAGGAGAGTGTGTCATAACTGTCTCACACCAAGCAATAACTGCATTGACATATAATTTTACTGACAGTTGCAGATGAAAATGTAAAACTCAGACACTGTGTTTTGTATATGTTTTACTCTATGTGCACATAAGTCGTGACTGTTTATCATGGCTATATATTGAAAAACTCAAAAACTATAAATAAACTTTATATACTAAGGTTGCATGGAACCATATCGTCAACATAAATTAAAAAAAATATCAGTATATGTAAGTTAAAATACCGTAGGACTGAAGTGGTCTTGTGCAGTATTTCACTCTATGAGCTGCTTTATGCCTCTCAGTTGTACAACATGGAATCTTCCTTTTCGGGTCCCAGTAAATACAGAAAATGTATTTCAGTAACGTCTCCTAGTGGGAAATTCACCTCAATAATAATAATAACATGAACACATCTCTCAAATATTACAGCAAAGCTATCATCTGAAATGAATAAATACATAATAAATGAACAACACAGAATAGCCTGCATTAAATTTCATCACTCGTAACAAAGTTGACATATTCTTCATCACATTCAAGTGACACACAACCTGGTGGGAATGATTGTGTTTTCTGTCAGGCTTAGTTCCATTTTACAGAGCACTGAATGAGCAATAATCCAGGTTTCATTTACACGTCTACTGCTAAAAAGTGTTCATTCTGATGGGATCATTACAGCTGCAAAGCTTCACTCCGCTGATGCAAAAAAGCAACACTGTGATTTCATAGATTACAGATTCATAGATCGATTAGACTATTGTCAACACGTCTTTTTAAAAATCATCCCGCCTCTTACAGACACGTTATCCCTGCTCTCTTGCTGACTCCTGAACATAGAACAGGACTCCTATGTGAGTACTTTTAGTCCAAATATGTACCACCTAGAGGGGAATGTTCTCAGATTAGTTAGGACTAATTTCTACTCCACACTTTTTTTCATTAGCAATCAGAAAACATCATGTTTTGCACTCACTGGGCCGTGAAGCTGTTTCCATGCTGCTGCTGCTGCTTTCGTAGTCTGTTTATATGTGTGTGTGTGTGTGTGTGTGTGTGTGTGTGTGTGTTTCCTTCTTTCAACTTGGCGTCTTCAACTTTTCAACTTGCTCCATTTGGAAGGGGGGGTCCACTCTCCGCTTGCATTTTAAATGATTTTTAAAGTGAAAGAGCAGCCTGTACTCTGTCTGTGTGGGCACTAATAATTTGATAAGGGTAAGAACATCTTGTCTACCTTTGTGGTTTTAAATGTAGGCACGCAGATGTGCGCCCTCCTCTCCTGGCTGTTTTTCCCTGACAGCCAAAAACACCTTTAGTGAATAAAACATCAGGTATAAAGCCTCGGTACATAATGCAATCTGATGGCCCTAGCAGCCGGTAACGTTCGGGCTTCAGATGGCTGTTGGTGGGTTTGTGCAGGAGGAGGAGCAAAGGATGGATCACATACAGTGATAGCCAGAGCAGAGCATATGAGGTGAACAAAAAAAGTGTATGATGAGTGTATTATCTCAGATTTTTCATCATGGTAAGCTTATTATGGTTTACATTCCTGCACATATTGAAGCTGTGGCAGTTCGTTACATGGTTACAAAGAGCTTCTTAGTCAGGTCACCAGTTCATCAGAGCACTGCGACTTATTCAACCCAGAAGAAAACGGGTGATGATTACTTTGGTATGTAAAAATATGTAGCAAGCTCCAGTTCTGCTCTCTCTTGTGATATGATATTAACATGCAAGCCGTCGCTTACATATTTACATATCTGTGCCTTGATGAGGTCATGAGTAATTCAGACAGGAATGTCATGCGTGACTGCATCTGGTGTAAATTCAACATTATTTTTTTTCATCACCTAATCACACAGACAAGCGACTGGGGTTGTTGGACAGATCAAGTCATGCTGTTTCATTTGATATGTGCTTCACTTCATTGTAATAATTACTTCAAAGAGCAACTCTGGCAAGAAGACGTGATGTGTATTTGGATGTAAAGATGGTTACAAAATACCACTGACAGGATTAGCAACAGCAAGTGAATGAGAAATTACTGGCAAACTGCTGATTGCATGTTTGTGAAAAAGCTTCTGGTGCAACAACAACAAGGCCTGCTTTCAGCCGCTTGAGGAACTGGTTTCTCCCACAAGCCATGAAAGCACCAACAAACTTCTTTATAACATCAGCGCAGCGTGATGTTCAGCGAGTGTGTTCATAAGCACTCGGTTGCGCACATGAAAGCTAATATTCCTCTAAAGTCTTGCGCAGGCTAATCTGTTTACATGTGAATTTTCATATCCCAGTTATACATAAATACACCAAATATTATTACCATGCAAACAAGGCTTAAGGCGGGGGTGAAAGCAAACAGTAAATGGGACGAGGTGTAAACATGCCCCAGTATTAAAATAACTATTTTCCATCTATCTTGTTCAGGTTTGTCATAATTGGGAATATGAATGTTGTTACGGCGCGGGCGGAGGAGTGCTAGGATGCAGCTTTTGTTGGGTGGAAATAATCCATCCTGACTTTAGGAGTCAGTGTGCAGTCAGTGAGGTCAATCGCTGCAGACTGAAACACTGTGCAGGTCATTTAAATAGCGCAGACCGTCTTTGAATGCGTGCGTTTTTTCCTTGACAGCTAAAAACACTGTGAATGAATAAAACATCACATGTGAAGCTTCGTGACATAATCCCATCTGAAGGTGCCGACCACCAGCCGAGCCGCTATTCTCTGGTGATGGACTTTTCAATTGCAGCGTAGGCCGTGTGTGTGGGTGCATCTGTCCAGCAGCAAAAAAAAGGCTAGAAAACCTTCATCATCCACTAAAAAAAAATTCTAATGCACCAGAACACTGTGGCAGAAGTTTTCATGCTGAGGATGACATACTCATTCCCCATTATTTTAAGTTTCCTGCTCATATTTGTGCGTGTTTTGTGTGATGTTTACGCAGTGATTGTATTTCCTGCAGCACTTGAAAGCAGTGCGTGGCAGAGCTTTGAGAGACTCGGAGGTGAAATCGTGTCAAACTCACTGAAAGGCTCCTCGTAAGGCCTCACTGTAATTGACTGAGTGTGTATGCATGTGTGCGCTAAAAATACATGAACTCAGCGGGACACTTTTGTCTTGTGTCACTCTCCTGGAAATAGCTTGGAGGGTGGAGGGAGAGCAGGTTGATGCAGCGAGCGGATGGATGGATGGATGGATGGATGGATGAATGAGAAGTGGGAGGAGACACGGGAAAAGAGAGAGCATATAAAACATGGAGGAGAGAGGAGAGCGGGAGAGCAAAGATAGAAACAAAAAGATAGAGAGAGCGCCTCTGGCCTGTTCCAGTTCTTCTTGTTTCGGAGTGGTTTAATGGCTGCCACAAAACACCCAGAGACACACACACACATATATATACAGACTCTCTGGACTAGACAACTCACCGACCATGCATCTTATGCTGCGTTTAAGTGCTACTGGAAATATTGCTCTAACAAATCAACTGGACTCGAACAGCATGTGAAACTGGAGAAACAACAGAGCACAGCCTCTATGACCTGACGTGATGGTATTTTGTAATTGCACCATATAGTGTTATAGGTTGAACGCACTCAGATTAGAAAATATAACGTTTCAGTGGAAGGCTTTAGTGCAGTTCCAGTGAATAATGCTAACTGTGAGATGGTTTCTAAACATGGACAATCCTGAGATTCTTACAGCTCATTCTCTGATGTTTCAAACATCACAAAAGAAAAAGAAAAACTCTTTCTGCAGGCATAAGATCAAATTCTACACTAACATTTTTTGTATTTGTTGGTATGAAGAGAAGCAAAGTGATTTTATATTCTAGTCACACAATAATAGTAATAACAGGAAATAAGATATCTACTCAGCATCATATATAACCCCAAATTAAGAGAGACATGTCATATTTTTCACTCTACACTTTATTCCTCCTTGGTTTCTTCATTACCCACAATGCAATTTGACCACTGATGACTCAGGCAGAGATTTTGGTGTGTTATGCTTGTAGGTCCTAATGCAGCCTTGAGCTGGTACTCTAAAGCAGAAGCAGGCTACAGAAGTCTCCAATCCACTGATTTTTAGTTGTGTTTTCATTTTCAAACTTGCAGTCTTCAGAATTCATGCAGTTGTCTCTGGAGCCACAACAAGATTTATTCAGCTTTCTCACATATGTAGTAGAACTCCTCAACTCCCATGAACACGGCTGGGTTTCAGTAGGAGGCAACTGGACTTGTGTTTGTTTTGGTTTGGTTCAAGAGGTTTGATTCTAGTCCAGCAGGGTTCTTGGTTCAAACTGAATGATGGGGAGTCTCAGGATTTTTTCTCACTCACAAGTTGCAGCATTATTGTCCAGTTTGCATCCCTTGAGATGTAAATGGTTGTTAAACTGCCTGGGGAGGGTCTCAGGATTGTGTAATAAGCTTCTGATATGTGGTGTGATAGATCTCTGTTTAGATATGGCTGTTCCAGTTTAACATAGATGGCTTCCTTCACTCCTCTCTTAGACCATCCTCTCTGTGTTTCCTATCCTTTCGCTGCAGGTGGACTGCTGAGTCTTATTATGAAGAGCTGCTCTCTGGTGTCGTGCCATGCAGTTGTAGAGTGGCTGTCTAGTCTCTGCTACATTTAAGTCTGCGCACTCCTCGCTGCACTGGACTGCAGGTACAACATTGCTCAGCTTGTGTTTGGATGTTTTTTTCATTAGGCTGAACCAGTTTGTGTCTCAAAGTGTTGTTGAGTCTGAAGTGCACTGGGATGTTGTGTTTGGAGGTAATTCTTCAAAGTTACTTAGACACACTAGCTACATACTGGATGACAATGTTGTTGTGTCTGTTCTTGTTTCTTTTTTGAATGATTTTGTGCTTTTTTCCCCAAGATCCATTTGCAGACTTAATACCCTGTTTGACAGGCTAAAGGAGAAGTCCGGTTGCATTCCACTGAAGCACTTAGGATTAACATAACCTGGATGACTGAGGAGGTACTCAGAGAAACAGAGTTTGCCACATATTTGAAAACATACAATTTACCTTTAAAGTTATAATCCTAATATTTTAATGAAATCAATCCCTGGTCATGATGCTGTTCTGTTTGGAATTTTGTCATTTTGTGCATTTATACTCTTTAACTCATCTCCATATAGCTCTGTACTTCCATGTTTAGTTGAGGGTTCCAGCACTCAAATGACCCACCTATACATCAGAAATTCACAGGAAACAATTTATGCATGTAATCTTTTGTTACAGTTTATAATTTTAGGTTACTGATACAGTCTCGGTGGTCAACTTCTTAGTCTCCTACAACTACCTCAAAGCTGCTCTGAGTTACTACTAATGGACACCCGACATGCCCTGCTGCTGCTTGATGATAACATTCAAATAGTGATATATGGGCAGTGGTGGCGCACAGTTTAGTCTCTGGGCTACTGATCAGATGGTCAGAGGATCAAACCCCAATGCTGTCATTGTTGGGCACTTGAGCAAGGCCCCTAACCCTTCCTGCTCCAGGGGCACCGTACCATGGCTGACCCTGTGCTCTGACCCCAACTGGGATATGCGAAAGCAACATTTCACAATGCTGTAAAAATGTATTACTGACAAATAAAGATTTCTTCTTCTTCTTCTTCTTCTTCTTCTTCGTCTTCTTCTTCTTCTTCTTCTTCTTCTTCTTCTTCTTCTTCTTCTTCTTCTTCTTCTTCTTCTTCTTCTTCTTCTTCTTCTTCTTCTTCTTCTTCTTCATATGGGCTGAGCTTTAACTGTGAACAGACTTCCTGTGTCACCACATCAGCTACTAAAATCTTAAACTTATCATCCTAAAGATTCCTGTAAATCCTGCTTAAAGTTAGTTTGAATCCAAGGTAGACCCCACCACCACTAGTGACAGCTACCATTTAAAGAGCTGACTGCAGACTGTAAATACACTGAATGGAGTCAAAGTTTTTCCTTCAGATAACATGCAGAACTCCAGGCCTGCACACTTGTCCTACTGACACTGTTTCCTATTATAATGAGATAAATATCCGCCTGACTAGATCACCCCAGACGCAAATGAGAAAATATTTGTCTTTGCAATTTGTATGAACAAACTCTTTTAGCCAGTCATAGAAAAATGTGGGTTTAGAACAATGAATAATTTCTGCTCATGTCACTGATGGTTTGTTTATGCTGACAAATGACTAGAGGCCATTGTTTTCCCCAAATTTTCATTCATCACTACATTGCTGGTTCAGAGAACTGCAGAGCAAGTACATTTCGTGATAAGATAAATGGTAGATGTGACATTTAGATGGCAACAAATATGGAAGCTGAATCAACAACTCACAGTAAATGTCACTCTTTTAGTTGCTGCACATAAAGCGCAACTTTTAGCCACTGAGACAAAATATCACATGTGCGCTATGTTTTCTGCTTACCCCTCTGCAGGTAATAAAACGGTAGCAGGCCCACATTTTCGAAGAGTAACGTTGTTGCAGTAGTGAATTGTAACAACACAGCCATCTGACCGACCTCTCTCACACCTCCGCCCACTGGAAGTTAAATTCTGGTCCATTCCTCACAGAGATGAGAGATGTTGGAGTCCCAGCATCGGACAGAGCAATAGATAGCTCCATAAAGAGTGAAAGATTTGCAGCCGGGACCAGTGTGTCTTGGTGTGTATGTGGGTTTGACGTGGTGGGACAGAGTTTATGAACCTATAAAGTCTTCAGGGATGAAAATCGCAAAATGCTATGAGGTTAAACGGCAAATAGAAAGAAGGAGAGAGTGAGGGAGAGAAGAGCTATGAGGTTCATTTAAGCACAGAGTGGAGTCTGCCTCTCTCTGCAGACGTTGGTTCAAAGTTTGCCCCTCCATCCACTTCCTAAAAGTCCTTATGTAAACCACAGCTACTGGCTGCATGTGCATTTGTTACTCTATGTTGTAAAAGTAACTTTTAGACATACAGCAGTAGTTTCTGGGTGTATTTTGCTTCTGTCACATTTTCACTCACTGTAAGCTCAGTTTTCACTGCATTATAAAATCCTACACCTCTATGGAAACAGCACAGCCATGGCTAGAAGGACAGCGGACACATGTTTTCTTTTCATAGACATTGTTCTGCACATTAACTCTACAAAGATGTTTCACCATGTAGGTTGCTGACTACTTGCTTGTCTGTACATTGTTCGTCAACCCTGTTAAATACATTATGTTGCTAAAGTACGTTTATGTTCCTTCAGTTTCAGTTTCTATACTTGTTTCCTGTGTGCTTTGTGTCAACACAGCCTGCAGTTCAACCAAATAGGCACCAAGGTAGCTGGGATTGGGAGATGCAGAGCCTGGAGAGTGGAGCAGTGTCGTGTAAAGGCAGTGTAATGGTATACCTGGGTATTGGGCTTTGTTTAACCTTGCACCTTGTGGTAAGGTAAAGTTGTCGCCATTGTTTAATGTAAATATGCTCATACACTGATGTCCAGGGTAGGGACCCTGTTTTGTTGGGGGGAGTGTGACGGCCCCAGGGTGGGTCCTTTCCTGTATGCAGTTGGTTGTTTTCCCCTTTTGTTTCAGGAGGCTGATGGGTGGAGATGAGGCAGTAACTGTGATGCTGCACACCTGAGTAGGAGGGACTCAGAGGCTATCAATTAGACCTGCAGGAGCTTCTCTCTCTCTTTTCCCCGGCTTGCTGACTGACGTCGCCATTCAGTTTGTTTTTGGTTTTATACATTTACACACACCTTCCACGCACACAGACACCGCAGACACACTGATTGGCTGATAACACATGTCTATTGTATTATTTACCTATATTTCTGCATTAAAGATGGGTTAATTTGCAGCCTATGTGTGGTCTTCCTCCTTGTTACACACTTTGAGCCAGGCTTTGACACTCAATAAACTTTTGTCACATGAATATTGGTCACAGTCGTGGCTTCTCAGTTACAGTTGTTTGTTTTTTTATACAATCTTTTGCAAATTATATATATTTTTTGCATTTTTTTTAAAATGAGACTAATAGAATTCAGAAGGTGATTTTAATAAAAGATTTTAAGCTTGGATTTGGTTCACTTTCCAGGAGCTACACATCACACATGACTGGTTCAAGAACCGTCAGAAAGTTGAAAACTCGATGATCCCTTTTATTTGTACATTTTTTTAACTTTGATAAATGGTTTAATAAATGGTGTCATTTTGGTCATTTACACAGGTTTCAAACTGGCCGGCAGGTTTTGGGGTTCAGAGGGTTAAAGTTGTACTCTGGTGCTGATTAAACCCCTAAAAACTCATCTCATTGTATCAAAGTTACATACTTGGAAGTATTTTCTCGATGCAAATAATACCATCCTGCCTTAAAATGTGGTCGAGATAATTCTATCCTGTTTATTCATCTAGAATGTACAGTCTCCGCTTCTCATTAAAACCTTGCTGAGCAGCTGGAGCACAGCAGCTCACCTTCGACTTGGCTAAAATAAACTACTATAAACAATGACAAGTTGTAATGTTGGAGTAATTCAGCTGGGCATGTTGAACCTAAGACCAATCCTGAAAAAGAACATTGATGGAGAAAGTCCCACCAAGTCGGTTACATAAATAATCTGTGTTTTTGAGACTGTCATTGGTACACTGCAGTAATAAGTTGGGGATACTCAGCAACAGTAGCTGACTGCCAATTTGCTCTTGATAACGTCTTCTAGCATACAAAAAACACAGTGTTGACACATTAACAAGGTAAAAAACTTGATGTTCAGAAGAGAGGGTCCTTAAGAAATGTCAAATTCAAAATCCTCGTCTTCCACTTTTTTACAAAACCTTTAACTTTTAGTGAGAATTTCACTCTTTGGATTCAGTGTCAGTCATTATAATCATTAAGTAGACTGTAGAGTTTAAAGCTTGACTCAGTCCCAGCAGTGCCTCATTGTACCATAATGAATTATGGGCATGCTGTGCTACAGAAAAATATAAAAGCTAATGAAAAGCAACATTCTGATGTGATTTTCTACTTTTTTTAATCTAACTTTCGGAAAACTCAAAGGCTGCTTTGAAACATTATAGCTCATTAAAATAAATCTGACCACACTGAGGAACACTTGAAAAATCCTCGCCTTTTACTGTGTTTGATCATCAGTTACAAAGTAGCTTGAATTAGCTTTTTAAAGTATTTCTTCAAAATAAAAACTCCTTTTCCCCGAGGGTCTCTTTGCTTCTCAGCTTCTTCCATTGAGGTGTAACTGGAAGCTTTAAAAGTTTAACTTTAAAATTAGTGTCTCAAACTGTGAATGCGGCCCTGTCCAAAACAGAGGATTATAAAGAAAGAAGCTGGTGGTCATTTAATTTAGGAAAACTACCAAATGAAAGAGCCTGTGCGGTCGTAAATACCGATGATGAATTTCACAGTCAAGTCTTTGGCTCCCGATTCAGTTGCTTAAACACAAGAACTCGCAAACAACAGCATAAGCAACAACGAAAGCAACAGCTCAGACAGAGTGAGCTCTTCATTAATATTCAGGACACAGGTGGAGGACAGCAGCCTGACACCGTGGGGGTGTAACACACACACACACACACACACACACACACACACACACACCTACACACACAAATGGGCCAGTTCACATGCACACACACACAACCATGACTCTGTCTCTATCCTTGAACCCTCTTTCTGAGTCCTTCTTTCATCCAAACACCTCACTGTTTTTCAGTCCCTCTGCTTCATACGGAACATATTCCACCACTGAAGCTGCCTTTTCTACATGTATGTCTGTTTATTTTAATGCCGATTGCACCGAGCAGCATTAGTTAACACTACAAACGCTGAGAAGCTATTGTATAGTTGCTTTTTACCCAAAAATTGCATCTTATTGTGTATTTCTTTTGTGTCCCTCACAACAATTAAAAAATAACTACAAATTCAGACATAGAAGTGAGACAAACAGATAATAACAAACAAAGATGAACAATATGTAATGAAATTGTTGACAAGGTTTTCTGATGAGACAGCATTAAGATTCACGGTTTGTTTCTAAATAGTAAATATTTTTTGCGTGTTTTTGTCCATGATTTTAATTTGTAGATATTTTTGTAGCAATACTGCAGCCTGTTTCTTTATTTTGCTGCAGAAGCTGCTGTTTGCCGTCGCTGTTCCAAGCTCTAACTATATATGTCTTTGCTGTAGTCAGATGAGTATTTAACATGCATCAATGTCAACAGTCTTGTGACAGTGTTTATAAGAAGACATACTTCAGTCCAGAAGCTGATCACCTTCAGAAATGACCAGGAAACATTCTCTCTTTTTTTTAGGTTGTTCTTTCCATTTCCTCCAGCAGGACCCCATTGTCTTTTTTGCTATTCTGCTTGGGTATAAAAAGTATCTACTTATAATTCAATTGGTATTCGTTCCAAGTATTTGTATTAGCAGTGACACAGACATTTTAATTTAGTTTGTTTTCTGTTTCGCGATATGTTCTCCAAATTCAGACTCCCACTTGTTTTTAATTAGCAGAGTACTGCTGTGGACCATACCAGCAGCGGCTTGATAGAATTTTGTTAGTGTTTTAGTACTAATTACACCAGTCCGTGCAGCTAAGACATATTATTTAGTCGGTGATGATTATTTTTTATTTTCGCAGTGGGTTTTCAGGTTGCCCATGATTCCGTACGCCCATCGCTCCCATTCTTCTGAATGTGGCAATTCTTGAGGACATTTCTGCAAATGGATTCAACCCTGGTTTTGGTGGTCAAAGGTGAAGATCACCGTGACCACTGAAAACTTGTTGTTGGACACAAGTTAAGAACTCATGTGCTAAAATGATGAATTTTTCTGTCCACAAAGTCAAAGGTCAACTTCCTCATAACACCATAAATGTTCTGCAAATATCTTTATTCAACACCACAACTCCAGAACAGAAGGGGAAACGGATGCAGCTGCAACTGGACTAGTTAGCAGAAGCACACAAGCTAAGGTGATAATCGTAGTTTACTCTGTCCCTGTTGGGGTTTTCCAATCAGAAATATCTTGAAGGTCAAAACTGAAATAAACCTGGCTTTGATCAATCACTTGATGAGAAATAATGAGAGGATTGCTTCCCAAATCTTCCAATGATGGAGAAAAGTTATCCCAATATGAAATATTCAACAGTACTGTTGTACCTAAGTGTGTAGGAGTAGTATATTTTCCCCTAGATTTCCAATGTATAATGATTTCCTCATGGACGACTTTTTCTTTCAAGTTCTTGGTTCGAAACTCAAATATTGGCGCTGCATGAAAACTGAGAAACATTACATACAACATGTCCAACAATCAAGTGTCTTTCTTGAACTTATAGTATCAATAATCAGACAAACTATAATTATTACCATGCACAAGGTACTCTCTAGAACAATTCCGATAGAACACGTTTTCATTCCATAAAACACCAAAATATTACTGTGTTGCACTTTCTGTTTCCGCAGACCAAATACTATTCTTTCCCTTTCAAGCAACAAAAGAATGTATTCCTGGAGGGGACAGATAACCTTTCCAGTAGTGTGACCTCAGACATATTGTCATTTCTTGGTCTTTTGTTTTGCTCTGTTTTACTCCTTAGCGAGGATTTTATTTTTAGAACACTCTCACCTCACCTCTGATTCCTGACAGGGAGTTTCAGGGGCAAAAGTCCAAACCTTTTCAGCGCTGGAATTGGAGTTTACAGCTTTCACTGCGACAGTCAGGCCCACTTCAAACACGACTGACCACATGTACAATGATGTGAGAGCAGTCATGGATGGACCTTCTCTCAAAAGCTCAGTTTTTACATCTTTCACAGAACTGTTTCGAAACCAGGGATGCAGCCAGAATGAGGCTATGAAAAACAAACTTTTTGACCTTGCTTTGAGTATAGTCTTCGAGAACTAATATATCTGCCCTGTTTATCTCTTGCCTCACTAACCTCTGAGATGTTTACTGTTCTCTTATACATTGCTTTTACATTGTTTTCTATCTGTCATCCTGGTCTCTCTTGTCTTTACCCTCACCACAACCAGTCGAGGCAGATGTCTGTCCTCCCTCAGCCTGGTTCTGCCGGAAGTTTTCTACCTTTTAAAGGGTTTTTTTTTTACTTGTCACTGTGTTGCTCAAATAAAATCCAAGGGAATAGCTGGATTTGTTGGGTTTCTTTATAGTTTTGTAATATGTTGCAAATTAGCGCTAAATAAATACATTGTCTGCTTATGCATTATACAAACTGTTCTGCTTTATGGATGCAGAGAGCTTAAACTTCAGTTTAGTCCTTGATATATCACCAAGCAGACACGTCTTTGTCAAAACGTCTACATAAATGTGGCAGAAAGTTTAAGTCTGAATCTCACAAGCGACTACACTGCACATGTAGTCAGAGCACAATATTAAGAGTGGATCCTTGAACTGCAGTACAGTGAAATTTCTCCAGCATATTTTAGAACTGTTTGACATTTTTCCACTGCTGCCTTTGAGTACACCTACAAGGGCCCTTGAAGACTCTTAGACTTCAGTTTGTACAGTATTTCCTTCATAACATTCCTAACATTCAGAGCATTGGCCACATCAGAATCATCGTTCTCAGTTTCCCCAGGTCAGAGCACTGACAGAAGACAAGAGAATGGAACCAACAGCATCTACGTACTTAAGAAACAATATTGCAACAAAT
The DNA here is from genome assembly GCA_024666655.1 of Dascyllus trimaculatus. NCBI lineage: Eukaryota > Metazoa > Chordata > Actinopteri > Pomacentridae > Dascyllus > Dascyllus trimaculatus. The sequence continues at coordinate 10,209,440 of CM045457.1, read as the reverse complement.
TTCCGCCCCCATGCATGATGAAAATATGACTAATATCTGGTAATCGTTCAAGTCTCTCCTCCTTTTAGCCTTCATCCCGTCGCTTCCTGCTTCTCTGTCATTTCCTTCCCCTCCTCTCTCTTTGCCATCCTTTCCTCCCTCTGGACAGCAAGAACTCTTCTATCTCCCTGAAGGTCTACTGTCAAATACCCGCTTACCTCGGCACTCTGGCCTGATGTGTGTGTCTGTGTGTGTGCACTCGTATATCCCTGGAGTTCTACACCGACCAGCCCGGCACACCACTGCGTCTCTGGGATTTGACAGTTTTACTCGATTCTGTCTTTTGGGAAACACACATGGGGACGAGAGGGCTTACTGTATAGAGGAAGGCCTGTATGTGTGTGTGTGTGTGTGTGTGTGTGTGTACACAGATACGTGAATGTGTAAGTGACTGTGAAGGCAAAGAGAACTGAAGAGAGCTCTCAGCTAAACAGAATATAGCAGGAGTTGGGAAAAAAAACTTTAAGAAGTATAGTCCCCTGTGCAGAGAGAAAGGTCATTAAAGCGAGGAGGTTCCAGGCAAGTGTCAGGAGAACCAGACAGTCCAAAACAAAGGAAGAATTACACAAGTGCACAAGAGAAAATTAAGCCCACTGCTTCCTTGAGATGTCAAAGTTTAAAAGCCCATAAATACAGTGGCTACATAGTACTTTTATCATTCCTTTTTTAACATATTTAACTGAGAATCCAAAATGGATTACGTTTTCAAACTACTTCAGCAATAGTTGACCACACATTTGTTGCTACACAGCAAAAGGGAACTTCAAACAGCTAATTTGGCAAACTTCATTTTTCAAAATGTAAATAAATAAATAACAGGGTTTACATTACAGTCCCCAGTGCAGCTCACTATATCTATGGTAACTTTGTATTTCCTGTTTCTTGTAAAAGTTATTCTGTTTACACAAGTGGGGATTTCTGAAGTTACATTTTCCAAAATGCTTCGCCCATCAGTGTATTTGCTGAAGTTAATTCCTGGTCACACAAACTGAAAAGATTAATTAATCAAAATTAATTTTGGTCCATGGCCTGTATCTCATATTGTAGATTTAAGTATAAAATAAAATATATATATATATGAAAATAAGTCGTTATTATTTTGTGAGATTGCGCCAATTGACACTTTCATTACACCATTATACAATCCTTAAATGCGTTAAATATATTAAATATATATTTGAAGCTGTATAAAAAATAATCGACTAAAATACACATTAAACTACATAAATTAAATAAAACTATATTTTTATGAAACTAGAAAAATAAAACTATCCCATTTACGTGTAAAATATAAAAAAGTCCAAGTAAATAAAATAAAAATCAAAAAATTAACTAGAAAAATGGGTGGATAACTGATTTATTATATAAAAGAGAGAAAAATAAAAACATGTAGTTTAATAATGTGTACTTTTTTTGAACTATATTTTTTAATTGTTGTTTTTTTTCTTATGAATTCAAGACTGTAGACATTAAACATTTTGAACTGTTTTGGGGGACTCATCCTCTTTCTTGTGGGCATTATTAGTCAATATTTGCTTTGATTTGTTAGTCATCAGTCAGAATTTATGAAATCTCAAAATTATTAATGTGATTTTTACAAAAAAATATCTGAGAAAAAAACCATAAAATTACAAAAATAATCCATGTATATAGAAAATCAAATGTCACTGCAGCTTTTATAGACTTTTTCTACAGAGGGTGAAGGAGAAACCTCCATCATATCATCGCTGATGAATAATAAAAGGCAGGATGCAGCAGAGATCAGCAAACAGATGTAGTATTTACAGTACAGTAGTTCCCACTGGCCTAATGGTGACTGTGTGGGCGTATTCAGCATGCCTCCTTATGCACTCTGGTAATAATGGAGGGAAAAATGTTCCATCTAGATTTACTTCAAAATCCTTGACCCTCATTACATACATGACCAAATACATCAGTCACCCTAATTAGATTTACTGGATATTAAGATGAATGGTGGGAAAGTACTATATTAGGATTTTATTGATTTTGATATTATGCTAAAAATTAGATTACTTACTTACACATTCTAGAGCTAATCACGTAATGAGTGCCTGCTCACGATGCTGCTCCGTCTCCGAGGCTTTCTGCTCCAAGACAAACTGTATCTATCAGCCCAGACTCTCTCCAGTGAACATGGCTGGATTAACTCGTGAGGTTGCCCTGGGCCAAAACTGAGCTAAGGGCCCCTACTGAACACAATCTTCCCCCTCTTTTGTACGAACCCTTTCACCTTCAAAGAACTCACTAAGTACAGTATACTCGGTAGATTTTACATGGCAGCTGGAGTCCTACAGGTCGCCTGAGTCACTCCAGTCATTTGATTAAACTCAGATTTGGGCTTCTTCCCACTTTGCCAGGCTGATGTAGAGCCTTGCCAGGATCCAAAAACTCATCCCCTTTGTCAGGGTTGATCTCATATTCATCACTAACTCATTCAGATTTCTTGGCAGTGCACTCATATTGAATATCAACAAAGTTACATCATCAAAAAACACTATCTGCACAGCCAAAACTAAGAGCATGCATGCTGCTGTGTACTTCTACAATGTCAGTGTTGTAGCCCTTATAGTAGACTATGTAATCAGAATTTAATTTTACACATTTGCTGCTGAAAGAAGCTCATAAAGACTACAAATTCAGCACTTCTGTTTGACATTCATATGCACTTATTCATCCATGGGAGACACCAAGTCGCCAGCTACTCATTTATTGTTGGCTAATCAAAGCAGCCCAGCACAGTGACCCTCCTCTACGCTGGGCCACTGAGCAGATTCATCGCAGTAGGATAAAACCAACAGTGTAACAAGGCCTTCAGGGCTGTGATGCTTTTAGAAAGTAGGTTGAAGGAGTTACTCATAATTTGGCCTTTGGAGCAGTGAATTATAAAAATCAGGTAGCTCATTTAACCTGTCTAAAGACAAAGTGGAATGAAAGATGCAATGTGAGATCACTACGGATGACAGCCTGCTTTAAACTCATCAGGGTCGAATGAGAAATTGACATGCTCGTTAAGAGGCCGCATTTGCCGGAGTATCATGGTATTTGATGCAAAGATGTTTGGAGGAAGAAAAAAAAAAGGGCTCACACTGACTCAGAGTTTTGCCTGGGGGGCACAACAGAACACCAGGCCCAGTTTTGTGTTTCTGTTTCATGCTAGCATTAAAAAGACAGCTTGCCTCCTACAAACCACACAAACAAAAATAGATAGCATGCTAGCAAGCTAACATGAAACAACCAGCTACCAAGAGGCATGAGAGGAACACGGATTAACATGCTACCCATTAGCTATTCATATCTCACAACATTATCCCGCTAAAAATAGGTCATATGGTGGTTTAAACACTGCTCCGTGGCCTTAGGTTGTTCAGAGCAAACAGAGATGAGAGGACAATGTGATCCGGAATGGTGGCGTCATGTATTTTAATAGGTGAAGCAAGCTTAGAGCAACGTAGGAGAGGATAAAGCCGAGGGAGCGTGGAGGGAAGAGCCATTTCCAGACAACGGATTCAGGATGCAGCTTTAAAGCAAAAACAAGAAAATGAATATTATCAATTCTTTACTCTTGGAATACTCACATGGACAAACATCTTATAACAGAGATGTTTTTGCAGACAAGTTGATGACACAACAAGACAGATGAGGACAATTTAAAGGCATGGCTGCCAGGAGAAGTAAAAAGAGAAGCTCCCTTTATGAATTGTTATTGTTAATGCTGAGAGTGAATTAGTTTTTGTGTTTAAGGTCACTTCGAGCCTAGAACCAGCTCGGCAGCCTGACTAGGCAATGTATTTGCATATTTAAAGTGCTGTATGTTAAAGAGACAGTTCCACAAAGGTAGCTATAAATAGCACATGATGTGATGCGTTACAGACTATTCGTGGTGAGCGTGCACGGAGCACATCACAGTCACATATGTGCAACATGTGCGACAACATCTAATGCAAACAACCTGAACTGTGGTGCGATCAGATGTGGGTGCTCAAATGTGCTTTTACAGCTCGGTTACAGAACTGTGACTGTGTTTTTTAACCAACACAATTGTTGATCCCCACCTTGAATATTTATTAGATTTGGCTTCCTGAGACTCAAGTTCAAGTTGATGAGTCGCTGTTTTGACACAGTTTAGGAGATTCAGCACTCGTCACAGATGGTGTTTTTTACATAATGTGTTTTCAAAATGGGACTTCGATGTGTTACAAGTGTTGCAGGAGCACTAGAAGCAGTGCATCACTGCATAACGAGACTCTATCAATGGGAACCACAGCCAAAATTATATCAGGTATGGTTTTTGATTTTTATAGGTGCAATTTTGGAACTTTTTGATTGCACCTCATAAGGAATCAGACTCAAGGTACTGTTTTAGCAGAGTAATTTTGGTCACTCTGTGTTTTATGATGAGTTCACTGTCTTCATCATTGGTGCTTATATCAATGAACTCTTTGTCTTACCTGGTATCTGAAACAAAATGCATGAGAAAAAACAAGCCAACGAACAAGAAAGTATGTATAAATGGTGTTATTGTTGTATATTTTACTGAAGTTTTATGATGACAATCATCAAATGACTAAAAAATTAAACAAACTGACTGTGATAATTTACATGGATGTAGCCTCCAGGTCTGAAAAGCAAAGCCGACATGGAAATGCCTTAAACCTGCGTTCTTAGTAACAGCCAATAGAGGGCGACTCCTCTGGTTGCAAGAAGAAGTCTGAGAGTACAGAAATCTATGAGAAAATGAACATAATCTCCCTCAGTAAATAATTTGCTAATGGATTTATAGTCTAAATCAGTCATTGTATGTCAACTTGATGTACATTTAGCAAATTATGGTCCTTGTCCTGGTAAAACAGACTGCAAGGCAGAGCAGGTTTTACTGTTGGACTACCATGTCATTGACAGGACATTATCTTATCGCTGTGTATAGTTATGTCTGATTGTAAAAAGACCAAGATGACCAAATTCCAAACAAATGGCAGTCAAACAAATTGACTGCTAAGTTTATCTTTTATATTCCACAGGTGGGGTAAGCAACAGTTGTGGTCACTGTAGCTGCTATAAAAACGGGAAGCTATATCAAAGACCTTTGTTAAATTCTCAGACTGATTGGCAACATTTTTAACATTGGCAGCTCTTACTCCATAAATGTAATAAAAAGTTTTTAATAAGGTTTTTGCATAGTCCAGCTAGCAATTGTGCAAAAAGCAGATTAATTTCCTGCAGGACGACAAAACCGCACACTGAGACAGTTTAAATTTTGCTCTTTCTTTTGGCAGGTTTCTCTTGAAGGAAATTAATATTCGTAGTCTCAGTGAGAATCCATATTACTTTAATAAAAGGTCAAAAAGCAAGTGCCAGGGGAAATAAACAAAAACTGAAAGCAGCATGCTAGTTCTAATGAATCGTTATTTATGAAATCTTACATCCCTGCTGTTTAAGTAGCCATGTGAAGACAAAACACTAACATATCTCTGTGTGAGATGGACAGGGAGATGGGTAAAGTCTATCCTCATCTTTCTACATGTTTCACACTAGTGACTTTCATGCACACACACACACACACACACACACACATTCTTCATGTAAACCCCATCCCACACACACACACACACACACACACACACACAAGGTCCACGCCTCAGTAAAGTTGCCGTCTCAGCAGACTTGTCTGACAGCCTCACGACGATGATGAGGTCAGAGGTTTGGGGGCGGAGTTTGATCCTGATTGACAAAGACAGCCCTGACACAATCTCTACCAGTCAACCAGCCTCCCACTAGACTTACTCTGTATATGTGTGTGGTGTGTGTGTGCAGAGACAAAGAAAGATGTGTGCTTCTGTCTGAATCCGTGTGTTGTTCTGTGGTTTTGCTGCTGTTTGTGTCTGTTTCTGTTTGTGCGTGTGTTCTGCGTGTCCAGGGCATATCACTGCATAGGGGGGTGAAGCTGACAAAACTTGGAGAGATGGTTGACATATATCTCTTCATATACGAGTGTGTCTGCCTGTGTGCAGCGCAATGCGAGTGTGTATTCGGAGCTAAAGCAACACCGACACGGAATACAGACAGATATATATTTTGACAAGAAATTGTGTCAATCTCTTAGTGAGACGCCATTCTCCCTCAGGATTTACACTGTTTTTCTGTCAGAAATAACACAAACCCACAAGATATTTGCTCTGTCCCAATACTTCGACTGTATTTGTCTTTTTTTTATAGAATAGGACAGGTGGTGAGGCATTCTTGAACTGCTACATGTAGGAATCTGCAACTACAAGTGCCAAATGTTGCATTTTCACTTCATATTAAAATATTGACTGTGTTCATTTTGATGATTTTTTGCAGGATTCAAGTACACAATCAAGACCAGGCATCTAGTCTTTATCGTTTTCTGTATCTCAAGCTCCTGGGAGAGTCTCCATCGGGCATGTTAAATGCAAAAATGACAGGAGAGAGGGCAGGTTGACTTGGGTTAAAGTGGAAGATGTCTTAATTCAGCACAACACAGATCACCTCTGCTGTGGTCTGATTTGATCAAAGTAGTGCTTTACACATTTACTGTAGTTCAAGGATATCGTAAGATGAGCCATGTGTATTCACAAAAATAATAAATAATAACAGATTTACACATTAACATGCAATAAAGCCAAATTTTAAAAAAAAAGAAGTGAGTAAATCTAAAATTAAATCCAAATATGTTTCGCATCCTCCACCCACTCCTCCTATAACGCTATTATACATGTCACCTGTACAAATCTAATACCAGATGGGAAGAATTAACAGACCAATTAAGATGTAATCAACATTAAATAGCACACTGGAGCCAAACTAGCCGTTCTGTGAGTGTGTTTTGGCAGTGCCCTAGCTGTTGTCTTTAGCTCTAGCATGTTAATGAGGTTAGTCCTGAAAGCTGGGCAGATTGGTGTGATTTCCATAATTTGGTACTATGTGTGAACTCACACTATACAAAATAATCAACCTTCCTTGCTTTTTCTGAAACCAGTGACAATCCCAATCATACTGTCATTTGTATTATTTAACTCTTTCATACAGGCTATAGGTCTATGCCTTACTGGGCCTATTACAGTAAGGACAGTTTAGGCCATTTCTTGCCATGCATTTTACTATCCAGTATCTGTGTGTAACCATTTTCAAAATCCTTTTCCTTATGAGGAATAACTACCACCAAGCAGTAACCCCCTACGCTGAAAGCAGAAAGTTCTGAAGGTGATTTGGACGTGCAGTAAAGCAGCCCTGCTTGGTTCTTTCTGAGTGGCACCATTTCTGCAGCCTGGGCTAAGCACCGCCCAAGACAACTGTGATTGGCTAAAACAAACGCAAACAAGGCAGAGCTTTTCCTCCCCTCCATAGCAGAGTGACACTGGCTGCAGTCAGACTGTTCTCCAGGGCTGATACAGCTGTGCAGATAGATCTGGCTACGTGAGACTAGAGTAAGAATTAAGGCTGTTGAAAGAGTTGTCCTGCTTCCATAGAACTGTCAAGCAAATTTTAAGCAAACTTTTGAAAAGCTGCAAAAATAGATAAATAAATAAAAAAGAATTAGGCTTGTTTGCAGTGAAACTTGCTTTGAAGCGAAGAGAGTAGGCTGTGTAGGTGGCAGCATAGGGCATGGCTGTAATAAATGGAGTAGAAGAAGTCAGAAATTAAACCAGTTGTTTGCAACTCATGCAAAAAAAAACTTAAAGACATTAAATGGAAAGATCCTCAGGAACTATTTTCAGGCATGTCTGCTGGTCTTGGATATGTTTCATGCTGCCCAGAGGCAAAGACAGTGAAAGAAATGGAAAACATTGGATTGGTCATGTAACTATTTTCCATAGAAATCAAAAACCACCTGAAGCCAAAAAAGTTCTAATGTGGTACTTCAAAATGCTCATGAAATACTTTATGGAAACACATGGCAGTAAATGCTTAAATTTGGAAAAGCATAAATGTTGTTTTACATATTTCTTTTGTACTGTCTGCTAAACTGAATCACAACACCAAAAGTACATTCCAAAGCACTGAAACACAAAGATCAACTAAAGCTGGTAGAAATACCATTATTTAAGCCAAAACCACTGACAGGTTTGACCTGATGATGGCTGAAAATGAAAAGTTAAGGGATCACCACTGTCATGAGCATTCATCTGAATTTCTATACCAGTGTTTATGACGACTCATACAGTAGTCTTCTAGAAAATGTTGCATTATTCTGCCAGATTAGTGAAAAGTTTGGCTTTCTGGTGGTGCTGGATGAAAAGTCAGGAGATCCCCAAAGTCATTACAATTCATTCTCTGGGGAGCAAGAAAGGTCTGCACCAGATTTCAAAGCTCCTCATTCAATCACACACGCAAGCTCATCTCAAACACAGGGGAGAGCTTCTCATGTTTGTGTGTAAATGCTGACACAGGAGTGTATCATTCACCAGATGGAGATCAGTTTGACCTCCACGTTGACCTGCTTTTTTTCCTGATCTAAAACACCCTCTGGGGTCTCAAACAAACACACCCTCATTGGTGTGACACAGTCAAAAATGTACTGCACTGATGACATGTCTGTGGTCATGTGTAAATGTTTGTGTGTGTGTGAAGGTTAGTTCATGGAAAGCTAATACAGCACCTCTGTGGTCTCAGAGGATCAATACTGTTATAGAAACCAGCTGGAGGAGACCAGAAAACAGGGGCTCTCTGCTTGTATTCCTCTTTAACCCTCCACCTTCCTCTCCCTTTTCTTCTCTCATCGTTATTCCATTCACCCTATCTTTCTTTCTACCTCCCTCTCAACTTCAGTCCTCCTTCTCCTTCATTCTCTATTACTTTCTTTTTGACCTTCTTTTTACTCCCTTTTATTCATCCCTCCTTCTAAAACTTTCTTCGTCTTCTTTCCTGGTGACAGCTTGGTGGGTAATTGGTTACCGTATAAAGGGGATTCATTTGCATAATTACCTAATGTTATGCTTCACACATGCGTACGATATGTCAATTCCTCAGATCACAGGCTAACCCACACGGAGGTTAGCTTGTGATCTGAGAGGGGCGATGCCTTACACAGTGTCGAAAAATGAAAAGAATGCGAAATGACTCGACTCCTTGTTCCAAAACTGATCAAAGATCGTTCCCGTGTAGATTAGGGCAGATCATGCAGGAGCTCATGTGCACAGCATACATACAGCTACTTCTCGATCCCATGATGCCAGATTCCTCATCCAAAGTCCTGGTTTTTCTTCTCCAGCATGAGAACAGCTGCTGGATGGGAAATCATTAAGAACAGTAAGCTTTCACTGGCATGGGACCATCTAGCTCCTGCAAGCAGATCAGTGCAAATGTTTAGTTTAAAAAGTCAACTTGCTACTGGTGGGAACTTGTGAACATCTGCAATATGCAACAAATATGTCACAGGCAAAGACATCATTAAAATCTCATCTAAATGGTGACTACATTGCCCGCCTTTTGAGCTGAATCTCTATATTTTCAGAAAAACACGCTACTGACAGTAGTTATTTGAGGAATGTAATCAATTACTCATCATATATTACACATTAAGGAAGTGATTCTGCGTTTGCTAATTGATCTATCATGATTTAATACTGCAGCCTGTGATTCAGTGGTATTTACTGACCTTTAACAGCTCGGCTATCAGTGGTGACCAGTCTTCAGTCTTCATATACTGAACTGTTTTCCCACCAAAAAGTTCTGGTTCTAGACCAAATTCATTTCTGGAACCTCTGGAACCAGGCTGCCAGCTAGTGAGTCACGTCAGTCCTGTTTCACATTCACCTACACAACTAAACTGCATTCTCAATTACATTCTGAGGCATTTCACTTTTATTAATTGTTAAGAAACTGTCAACAAAAGCTGACATCCCACAAAGACGAAGTACAGGACATTATATGTATAATAAAAATTCTAATAAGATTACTGGAATCCATGAAATTACAGGACTGTTACATGATAGGAATGCAGTCCTGCTGAGCACTGGTTCTGAACCAGTGAACGTGCTGCTTTTTATATTCTGCCTGAAAAACTGCAGCCAGAGCAGTTCTGATGCCAGGGCCACTCAGGCAATATCAATAAAAGTCTGAATTTAAGCATTGTAGACACAGAATGTAGATAATCACTTAATTATAAAGTCTTAATGCCAAAGGCAGATGACCCCCCAGCAGACCTGTTGGTATTTGCGCTATGAGACACTTGCTAAAGTCAGAAATTCAAACCAAAAGACAAATAATTAAATGTGCCTTTGGATGCAAGTCAGTTTTCATATTTAATCTCTTCATTATTTATTGCTGTGATTTTTTTTTTTCTTATTCACGGAGGATGATTTATTATCTGAGGCCATTAAGCCCCACAGAAGACTTTGTCATGGTGCCCCTTTATTAGTTAAACCCCCACGTTGCCCTCTGGTTGCCCACATGGAAGTGCCCTCCTCCTCTGGTTGCTACAGTATTAAACTGTAAGATAGTCAACAATACTTGAAGTCTGTATGATCGAGGAAAACAGTATCTGGTATCAGCAGATGGGAAATATTAAAAACCCATATTGGATAACATATGATTCTGTAGCTTCCATACATAATCAACAACTAGCAATTCTACCAACTTTCTGCTCATTTACCCTCGTCTGCCAGCGTTTCAGATGAGGAGAGGGACCTACTGTTTGATCAGAACTGTGCACACAGAGATTTGATTTTGAATCAGTAAGAAAATGTCCTCACACTGACAAGTTTTCACAGTCTGCCAGTGAACTCTATTATCCTCTCAGGAAGGAAACCATATGGGGTTGTATCTTATTACGAAGGCTGCATTCTCTCCACTGTGAAGAATCAAAAGATCACGGCGGCTTTGATAAGTGTGAATGACAACATGAAAAATACTATGGTGAAAATGACGACTGTGCCTTTTGTGCATGTCTTACAATTTAAGAAACAGTAATAATTCACTTCGGGCGATTTCCATATTACATATCATGAAGTGAACGCCCAGTGGAGTACATTGAAAAAGATGGAAGACATTGTTACTCTTTTAAGTTGCATACCTGTTCCTTCTACATTGTGCCTGTAATATCAAGAACAATGCTTACATGGCTATATGAAACCCCGGAGAAAACCTGCACTTCTGTAAATCCTGTGAGAATACAAAACCTAAAACTTCTTGCTTGTAAGGTTCAACAAAGGGACATAACTTCATCTATGAGAAAACCAAATCTGGGCCATGCTGCTGGTGAGAAAAAGGAGGTAGGACGACTGTGGCTCATATTAGGATTCGGGGCCTTCTCCTGTGTGGGTGTCTACAGGTAAAACACCTCACAGCATGGATATCTGCTGCAGGTACGAGTTCAGGTATTCCCTTTTAAAATCCAGTTCTATAGGTTTCATGCAGGATACATGATATGGTACTTGCAAGCATATAGATTCAGATCCAGCTCTTTCAAAGGCTCAAGTAAAATATTACACTGAGCCAAATGGCACAAAACCCTGCGGTTGGGATAATGATCAAAAATAGGAAATTAATTTAGCCAACAGGTTTAAAATTGGAAGAACACAGGTGTGCATAATAGCATCGACAATGACCTAAATGGGTTTCCATTAATGTGTGGAAGCCAACTCTTATATCAAAGGCTGTGTCTAGAATCACTTATTATTTACTATACTGTGTTCCACATTTAATGGCTGTTCATTTAAGCGTCTAAATTCCATGTGTGTAAATTCAATATATGTTTCTTTCAAAAATAATGTCCAAGGTGGGTCTGACCACTAAAGGTCAGTGCTTCAAAACATCAGCCAAAGACCCAAAATTCAACCCAGATTCTTCAAGTCGAGCATTTGACTCTTGTTTACTGAGTATTTACCTTTAAGGAACGTAGTCTTGTAGGTAAACTGTGCATGACAAGGTCCAGCGTTGTGTTAAAGAAGCAGCCTTACCAGCACATAACCACAGCCGCTATGAAGTGCGTACAGACAGATGTAACTAAGTTACTGCATTTAGCTGTAAGATGTCTAAATATGTTTCAGTGTAACAGCTATTTGGATGTTGTATAATGTGTTGATTGCCTTAAAAAAAAAGGAATTAAAGGCCTGATTCCTGCAACTGTGCCTTCCCCTCATCACTACAGAATTTGTCTGGACAGTAAAAGTAGCCAGACTAAAAACAGCTTAAATCTAGAGGTATGTCTCTCAAGAATCAAAAAAGAACAAATATCTGAAAAAATCTGACTGAGAAAATTCAGATTTAGTCCACTGCATGTATATTATTTTCATGCCAACAATGCTGCAATGGAATGTGTGGCATTCTACAGGAGCAAAAATGACAGTGATAATGCAAAATGACTATAATTAGTAAGTTTCTGACATCTCTTTACTGTTCACTGTTGAATATCCATTTTATAAGCAACAGACAACAACAGAGTGAACGCCTTTCCATGATTGGAGAACTGTTTTTCTGCTGCACATTAGCGTTGCTATATAATCCTTGGATTATTGACACTTCTGTCAGCTTGTATGATCTATTACAAGAAGCAAGTCACATGTTCTGCAGCTGTTCAACAGAAGCAACAAGCGGGCTCATACAGAATCACAACTAATGCTGTGGTTAAACCCGGGGATATGTATCAGACTATAATGCCATTAGGTATGCTGCCATGAGGTTATTCTGTATATGTGGATTTATTCATGCACCAAGCTGTAGTCTCCCCTGGAGGAGCAGAAAGAGAGGAAAAGTTTGGAGCTGAAGTGCACAGCCAGTCTGCTGTGATGTGACTGGAGCTGATAGGGATCCATTAGTGAGGACATCATGAGGTTTGGACGAGAGTCGCCCACAGACAGACAGCAGTCAACGCCAGTCAGCATCATACATGACAAAATAAACAACACAGACGGGACTTTGACACAAGTCATCATTCCAGAGAGGAAACTGAAGAGCAAAGAGAGAGTGCAGAGCCGCACTGTAATGGGGGAGAAATCCACTTCTCTGTGCACAGCTTTTCAGACTGCCAGGGTTACAGATTTGATCCCACAGTCACCACACCTGCTGCATGCGTTCGTCGGTTTTGATAAAAGCCTCCAGCAAACAGATATTTAGAGAAAAGGCATCAAGTAAGGAGTTTATTATTTTGATGTAAACACATCACGAAAAACGGAGCTGTCTCAAGGTTCAGGAGGAGAGGAGATAAAGCAGTCAGTCTTTCTTACATGATAGCAGAGAGCGAAAAATCTCTTTCAGCGAGAGCAAGGCAATAATATAAAGTCTCAGAAAGCAAAACAAAAAAAGCAATGAGACAAAAAAGGAAATCTGTAAGGAGAAGTAAGATCAGAGTATGTAACTGCTTACAGGTGTTTTTCCCTTGTTGTGAGAGCTGCTACATACCATTATGTTTTTGTGTCTTAACTGTATCCAGGTATGTGCAAGTAGGCATTGTGTGTGCATATAGAAAAGCTTTTGTGTGTTATAGTACAGTTTTTCCGGACCTCTGTGTAATTCTTCACAGCAGGAGTGACTCAGAAAAACATCTGGAACGAAGCTGTAAAAGAAAAAGCTCTTACTACCTTCACGATTTGTACTAAGGGGCAAAAAGAAGAAGTTATACTTGTATATGTAAACTATGCATAAACAGAAAGATGAGTTTCCTTTTAATTTAATATTTTGAATTTTAAAGTGTCATTTTTACATTTGGACATTGTATCATGGATTTGTACAGATTTCTGAAGGTAACACTTTATTGAAGTATTGTTACTGAAATATTTTTGATAATGCATTCTATAATTGCTGAGCTCATAATCTCCAATTTATTGTTCTGCCCAATTTACTTAAGTAACACAGCTGTTTATCTCATCGGTCAGTCAGTCATCACCTTTTGCCTTTAAAACAGTACCCATTCTGCTATGTACTTGGCAGGTATGTTGTCCTGTGCATCTTGGAGAACTTGCCATGGTTCCTCTGTGGATTTAGACTTTCATAAAACCCCAGATTGGTGTTGAGCTCAAGGCTCTTTGAGGGTCAGGACATCTGTTGCAGGGCTTCTTGCTCTTGCAGCTGATGATCACTCTTAATAACTCTAGCTGGATGTTTGGGCTTGTGGTCAAAGTGAATTTAGGACCAATGTGACACTTTCCAGATAGTATTGCATGATGGATAAAGATGTAAAAATATACATATATGTAGTGCCAAACACATTTGCACGTGCTGTATATCTTCTCTTGTTATATACAGACGGGTGACAAGTTAAAGGAAAAGCCAGTATAGTGTCTATAGGGTGTTTGACCACCATATGCCACCAGAACAGCTTCAACGCACTTTGCTTCCCGAAGTCTCTGGATTTCTACTGGAGGGATAAAACATCATTCTTCCCTCATTTGGTGTTTTGATGATGGTGGTGCAGAGCTCTGTCTAACACGGTGGTTTGAATTCTTCCATAGGTGTTCTATGGGGCTGACATCTGGTGATTGTTATGGTCACAGCATACAGTTCACATCATTTTCATCAAACCTTTCAGTGACCCCTTGTACCCTGTGGACAGCAGCATTGTCATCTGGGAAGAGACCACTACCGTCAGGATAGAAATGTTTTCAACAACATAACAGAACCATCCGATCTCTTTAATGTAGGGGTCAAGAGTTCAGGATTTTCCTTTCATGTTTTCTTAACTGTCCAAAAATGGACCTGTTTATTTCTACTGTGCTATCAAATGAGCATGCTGCTGAAATGTGTGGTCCATTCTGTGTCCTCTTACCCATTACCAGCTTGGGTAGACTTATAAATCTCTCCCATGACTTTACAAGTAAAACACAAAGTCACAGTATCACAGATCATTGTATATGGTAAATATAAACTTGTGGGTTATTGTACCTGACGTTCAAGCCTTCAGGAGGTGTTTCACATGGTAACCCAGCCAGTGTTTGTTGGTCAAACATGACTGGTTATGATACTTTCAGACAGCAGCAGGCAGTCAACAAAAGTGCTGATCCAACCTGCAAATAACGTCATGGCAGATTATTTCCTTACCTCATCTACCCTCAACCCACTTGCTCCCCTCAGCGTCTGACTTCAAACTTATAGTTTATCAAAACACGGTACAACCGCTTCTATAGATTCCTGCCTGAGGCTTAAAGAATGCGAGAGAGAGGCAAGAGAGGGCAGCTTGCAGAAAGAGACAGGAGGCAACTCACAGGAACCACTCCGGACTCTCCAAAACAAACAGCCTACAGAACACTAAAAATGCTCCTATTGTTATATCTATATCCGAAACACGACGCTGCCAGAGCCGAATGCAAAACACCACTTTGTACATATCAACAAAGAACAGTGCATGCATCCACATCAAACTGAGACGATTACTCAGGTGGCATTAAAACATGCAGCAGGAGAGCTTTCCCTTTTCCCACACTCAAGCAGAAAAACACAGTGTAACATGAAAGCAGACCTTCACACTGGCGTAAACAACTTTCAACACCAATTATATCTCCTCCACTGCAAGCGCTATGGTGGCTAAAGGAGAAAAGACCTTTCTATTATTTTGTATTTGGTGTCTTCAGGGTGACTCATACAACAGGTGCTGATGACACCTGTTATACGAGAAAAAAGACATTTATGGCACTTTGCCCTCTGAAACACAACAACTCCAGTTTGTCAAATGCCTCTCTTTTATTCTCTCTAGTCATGAATATTAAATAATACATAGGTAGACAGAGGAGAGGGCAACAGTTCTCAAAATGCCCTCTGCAACTGTCACACAATGCTTGAAAAATTACATGGTTCAACAGAGCGTTTATGACCCTAATTACAGAGAAGCTTGGATGTACGTGTCGTTTGGGAAGTCTTTCAAACTTTATGAAAAACAGCACGAACTGCTGTCAAAGTCACTAAAGGGAGTGAGAGGGACACTGCCAGAGGTAGGTAACCTACCAAAACACCTCCACTCAGCCACCAACCACAAACCTATGATTAAAATCTGGATTGTAAAGCAACTGTCGCCCACTGGGGAATAAATAGAAAACCTCCTACAAATATTACATAAAAACACCGAAGTCACTATCAGGAGTGTGGAGACAGTTTGGTCTGTTTTGGTTAGCAATCCACAGTCCAGTACATACAGATAGATATTTACCAGAACCAGCCGTGCAGCACTATACCTGTAGTTTTCTTAATAAAAGAAGTGTAACAAACGGATGAAACATTTTTTGAATCAGTCACATTACCAGTAGCCAACACAGGCTGTAATATATTCATTTTATAGCTGATTGTTAAAGCTGTTTTTCACACTCTAACAGGAAAAACAGAGGTGTTGGGCTGTGCATCCTGTGCTGGCCGCCAAAGTATTTACCACTCCAAAACTCTGGATGGTGCTAGCTGCAGTTTCAATAATGTTAGCATTTCATCACTGAGGGCTCTTTTAAGTATACACCTTTCAGTCAATCTGATCATAACTGAGCCTGCCAGCTTCAAGTGTGAAGAAGCACACTGATCATTCTTCCCATAAAAGTTAGAATGCAATCTTAGTAGGACCTGGTAACATTGCCTGGTAACTCTCGACACACTATAACTTGACTACGGCACAAGTCCGAACTGCATACTGTCACATGTGATGGACTTCCAGCTGCTTGTAGGAGTCTTTCCTCTGAGTTTATTAAATGCCTGCAGTATCAAACAGCAGCAGGATCCATATTGGCATCTCCAAAGAGAGAAAGATGCATTTATTTATGCATGTGAACCAACAACGGTAACTACATAGCACTTTACATGGCAGCTTCGCCACTGCTGGTGTGTGAAACTGTGTAAATCAGAAACACATTTACTATTTACTTCATTAATTATTTGGAATTCTAAATCATCTTTGACATGGAGACAGGATTGGTCAGGATCTAACAGCAGGTCACGCTGTAAACTTTTCTGCGCTTGAGACAGGTGAGCTGTTTAGTAGTGCATCATTAAATATTACACATCACCTAATCTACTTTCCATTCTCATGTAAATGACAAATATCACATCTGTATCGTGGCTCTCTCTTTCACTGTGGTGGGTTTGACTGAATGAAGCCATGAGGAGCATTAACATAAAGTGACCACGGTCTGAATGGCAACACTTTAACAGACAGATGAAGCAGCAATGTTACATATTGTCTAGAAAAAGGCTAATGTTGCAGAGACTTACTACGTTATGGTATTTCACTGAGGAAATATACTCCTTTAGGCCTACATGCCAACCTTTTTGTCCTGTCTCTATAAGAGGTTAATTTGTTTCTGTGTAGGTCTGCAAATTCAGAAACATAATTGGGCTAATTAATTAAAGTCATTTCAATTTAATCCAATTTAGAATTTACAATATGGATCACCTCAGGCTACAGGCTAAGGTGAAGACCTCACTATATATCATAGAATTAGAGTTTTGGATGATCCAAAAAGGCCGAATAGCAGCAGGAGCTACACATGATTTTGACTGCTGTGCAAAAGTTCAACACACCAACAGATGTTTCCGAAACCTTTGAGAGTCCTCATCCCAGTCAAATCTTTCCCTAAAATGACACACGCTCTTGTTGTAGTGACAGACTGAGTGACTCCTAAAGGGTCTGTCTCAAATACATAAATCATCTGCTCCAAAAAGTCCAAAAGCTTCGGGTCAGGTAAGGTCACCCTTCCTTCCTGTCCTTTTCCCCATCAATTTCTTTCACTTTTCTGTCAGACACTACACCATTACTGTTTTGACAGAGAAATCAAACTCTACTGTGTCACTCTCCCTTCAGTTTCCTCCCTGGGAGACTTTAACTTTCCCTGAGCCATTTTCGTTCAGCCAATAGGAAAACAGGATTATTTATTACATCTCTTAAGACAGGTATAAAACTAAAATTCCAACTGAGCTCTGTTAGCTATTTTATAAATGAAGCACAACAGGGCAGAATGTTTCACTTGACTGATTACAACATTAAGAAAATCTTTTGTCTGGTGAATATGAGGTATTTTGTGCAGTGCAATGTGCTGCTTTGTCCCTCTGGGCATTTGCAAAAATGGTCATTTCTAAAAAGATCTTCTCCGCTTGATATACTTTATATTGGAAACTTTAGGATGCTGATAGCTGTTTGGGGCATTTGTAGAACTTTATTTTCCCAGCAAATAAAGGTAATCGTATCGCACATCAAAATGATAAGTTGTAATTTTAATGCATTTCTGAAACACCATATTAAACGTTTTTGCACATGATTTTAAATGGGTTCACTTTCCTCCACAACCCTGGATAAACTATGTTATACCTTCTATTTCCTGGGCTGCCTTCTCTTGATAGCATGCCTTGATGTGCCCGTTCCCATGGCAACAAACTCAGAGCCACCATGTGCTTGACTCATGGGGAGGTGAAATGGCTTGCCATCAATTTGCGGCTTGTTGGCCTTTTCTAAGAACCCCACTGGCCCTCCCTGTGTCAACATGCACCAGGCAATGTGCTTCTCGCTGCCTTTAACTTCAGATAGTGGATGGTTCTATCCAGAGGTTCCTAAATTTTCTCCTTTGACAGACAAGTTCTGCGACGGGCCTTCTGATAGTCTATCCCAACAATCTCCATCTTAGAAGACATGTACTGCTACTTCACTGGAGGATGGCATTATTAGAAGAAAACAAACAACTTTCAGCAAAATCATGTCATCTAAAAGCTATTGCCACAAACTACAAGTACGCTATTTCCTAAAGGACCTCCATATGCTTTAGTTGTACCTCAGCACAAATCAAAAGTTTACTGAAACCAGTCTGCCCCCTTTATTTAATTTTCACATCTCTTTCTGCCGTCAGAATGGTAATAAAATACAACGTCACCACTCTAAGTGTAAGCAGGGAACATATCTATGCAAACTCTTCATTTCCAGGAATAAAGTGCTCTCAAATCTGCTGTCCAGGTACCTCACAAACATACCATTAACCACACCGTTTATCAGACAGGTGCACGGATCGACTGTGATAACTCACATTCACACAACCACTAACCCTAAGATATTTCTTGCCCTCATGCATTTCTATTGTCTGATGAGTTTCTCTGCTTCCTTTTGCTCTCTCAAGCGTTGTCCAACAGGAACATTTAACATCTGTCGACTGTTGTGGAAAACACCCTAGTGTTGCATTCCAGATTCAGCCAAGTTCAAACCCATCGTCCCCCCCTGACTACTTCAAATGTATTCCACTAATAAATGCAACACAGTCACATCCCCAAATCCACTTCCCCTCCAAAATGGATCCAGTATGAGATGAAAGTTGAAACCAGTCCACATGCAGTAACCAATGCCACACATCGAACCATTGCTAGTTGTGCTGTCACATTGGCTTGTTTTTTTACTCACAAACACAGAGGTAAAGCTGCCACTGAAAGTGACACTGTTAATACATTTAAGTCATGCTGTGCAGAGTGCTGTTCTGCTGCTTTTAAAAGAGGTGGTTTTTAAACATGCCAATGGTCTGTAAAGCATGCAATGCACGGTATGAACATTAATATTTTATCTGCTGTCAGCTCTTTCATGACAAACAACACAAGGCAAACAACGTACAGGTAGAGTAGTAAGGAAACTGATCATTTAGTGAGAAATGTGACTGAGAATAAGGTAAAATTTGTACTGATGATGTGTAAGACAAATGGAGGCCTGTAAAAGACGGTATAACCCGTCAATGTCTGTGTTCTAAAATGCTAGCCAGTGGCTGTTGCGTTTCTTGGCTACGGGTCAAAAATCCGAACATGCCTTCTGGCTGGAGGCTAATAGTCAATGCATGAGTCAGTGAACCCACTCATTGAAACACTGTGAGTAAAACGCTGTGAGCAGTTTTTGACTCCACAAAACTCAGCATATTGTGATGCAAGACCTGTATGTGTGAAAAGAGCCGGTTGCAAGGTCATGCTGAAAATAGCACAGTTAGCACCAAAAGGAAAATGATAAAGCACATCTGTGTTACTACGCTATATGATAGATGACTTCTAACATGAATGTGGGTTAGTCTCTAAAGGTGGAGTCTGCAATTCTGGAGAGACTGTTGACATTTAGCTAGTTAGCATAATTAGATAGTTAGGATGCATCAGATTTACTCCCATCTCCACTACCTTATTTTGTGACAAACATAGACAGGAATAGTGTTGTATGGATCAGACCATTACACTTTGGTTCCCAGAGCTATAGGACTGTGTACCAACACTTGATTTTTTTCCACTACACACAATTGTAATGGATCAGAATTGCACACTCCACCTTTAACAATAGACAATGCTCCTTTGACACAGCCTTTTGAACTTCACTAAAGCAAGGAGACAGTAGAAAGTGTCCTTTCACAGGAGGTACTGGATTACTTCTATTCATTACACAACAGCAGATGACCAAATGTGAGCAAGAACTGACATTTGGATATGACAATTCAGTCATATTTGCTGCTAAAACCCATTCATGCCTGAAGTTGGACGCTTGCCAATGCTCAAACAAAGACCCACTTCAATAAATACATTTATTCATTTATTCACATTTTGCTCATTTATTATTTGTCATTCGTGTATTTCACATTTTTAGTCACTACATTAAAATGTAGCTTTTCAGTTCACAGAGGGAAGAAGAACAAGACTGCATACTAATCGACCAAAATGACACTACAGTTTTAAGTCTGATTCAGAATGCAAAGATCCTATAACAAATTACCTCAAGAGATACCACTTATCATAACACTTAATGCAAAAAAATTCTCATCGTACAATAAAAAACTGGTTATTACTTTTTTATTACTGCCTTCAATATCCAGTCTAAGCTAAAAACACTCCAAGCAAATGTCTACATATTGCATGACAAGACTCTGCTTTCTTTAAACTAAGACCTCTGCTTCAAATCACAACTGTGTGTTTTACAGTGCCGCAGTTGTTGCATGCCAAAGGCCTTGCATGTTGTGGCTAACAGGGCATGCATGAGTGAATGAGCTGTTGTGTTGTGGCTTTTAGAGCCAGTCTTTAACAGCAGCTTAGACTGGCCTGAATAATTCGAGTTCCTCCCCATGCAGTATATAAAGCCTCTCTCTCTCTATTTCTGCAGCTAAATCCGTTCGTCGAGGGATCCATAGTGATAGATGCATTTGTCAAGCACATAATGACAGAATATCATTTGTACGTGATGCTACTGCAGTCTTTTTTCCATCAGTATGTAAGTATGATGGGTTTTTTATGCTTTTCATGTACAAATGTGGTCAGCATTGCCTGACACCGAAGTAAAAGAGCACGCTGCCATGCACTAGTCATACAAAGGAGTTCTTTTCCTCCATCAGGAAGATTGGATTTCTCTCATGTAGCTCCAGTCTGCCTGTTTAGTCCAGCTGATGCACATTTCAGTCTGTCCAACTTCGCTGAAGAGTTAGACAGTAACAGATGGTTGGGTTGGAGTCAGAACATATCACTCTTTTAGAAAGTTTTGAAGCAGCATCACTCCCCCTGTGTCAGACATATTGGA
This sequence comes from Dascyllus trimaculatus, assembly GCA_024666655.1. NCBI lineage: Eukaryota > Metazoa > Chordata > Actinopteri > Pomacentridae > Dascyllus > Dascyllus trimaculatus. Next base: position 10,187,947 of record CM045457.1, on the reverse strand, counting down.
GCCATATTGGATGATTTGACTTGACTGTTGTAACAGAATCCCATTTAAACAATGTGTTGATGTGCTGGGAAATTCAGTTTATTCTACATGTTATATGCCTGACTTTTGCTAACTAGACATATGTCTCTTCAGGCGGTGATTCACACACATTTGAGTAACATATATATACATACTACAGTATATTCAAACATAGAGTCTAAACTGCCTTGAATATGTCCTTCATTTGCAGTACCATCATTTCCTCCTAAACAGACAGCTAACAAGAGTTTTCAGATTTGTTGCCATGGTAACATTACACCTATGGCTGTTGCATATTTACAGGGCGGCAAACAGGCTTTGCTTCACATGTCATACATGTGAACTTACTTGGATTGTCCAAAAAAATTCACAGATTTAACTTCAGCAGTAATTTTTTGGAGTATCACATTTGGAACATGCAAACATCTTTATCTGTGGCTGGTCCTCTTTTTGGTGCAGTTTCAATTGAACATGTTCCTTTGTATCACACATACTGAACGCTGTCTCCTTGATGAGGAATTTTTCAAATGGATGATACAAGTGGGTGTCTGAAGTGGTAGACATAAATGCTCTGTATAGTGTAAAATTCAAAGTGCCTCAAACAATACTTCTTTTTTGCTCGCCGTGGCTAGATAATTCTTCGCATTGTATATACAAAGAACAACTATTGTCTAGTTTACTGAGGAACAGAGTGTTTTCTCTAATCACCGTAGCCTTTTGGCACTACGAATTGAGATTCTATACAAGTTGTTACAGATTGTTTTTAAATTATGGAGGCACATGTGTCCACCAAATTTTTAAATTTGAAAGCCACTGAATTTCTTGCAATACATTTTTTTTCTTTTAATTAAAATTATGTATTTGACTTTTTAAAAAAATTGTTTTTTTTGCCACCAAATTGAACTCCTACTGGTCTCAAATACATGTTTTCATTTTTGTTTTTCAATATTTAAAAATTCTAAATCAGAATTTTAACTATTCAAATCATGTATCTTCCTCTTGTTCACACTCATTGGGGTCAAATTTGAAATTCAGATTCCGAAATTTTAAACACCCCATGGTTTATGTCCTATTGAGCCAACATTTATAATCAAATAATATTAACCCTAACCCCAAAGTATATGAAGACGGACAGCAACAAATGGTGGCACTTCAGCGAGTGTAACAACTCTTCATCACCTGCTGTGTTTGGTTTTGTGAGATTAGGTAATAGGTAACACCTGACACGTTGCACATTGACAGAGTTGAATGAACAATATCAATGGTAAGCTTTTAATGAGGCAGTGTTAGTTACAATTTTGCTATGTAATTTAGTGGCAAAAAAATTCAGATGCAAAATTTCTATGTAAAAATCTTCAGTGCTACAAATTCACTGTTTTTCAAATTGCAAAATGTGACCAGACAGATTTTATTATGTTATGTTTAAACCTTTCTCACATTCAACTAGTCACAGACTGTCCCATGAGATTGTTGCTTGTGGCAGAAACAGCAAAAAATAACCAGTATGTTGCCTTGTTGTCTTGACAAAAAACGCCCAAACCAGATTATTATGTTGGAGTACCTACTTTTCATGCCTTTATGTATGTAGCAAAATCTCTTTCACACAATACCACACATCTCTGATTGTGATTGCGTCTCATGAAAATGTCCCGGCTGTGCTTTGTTGCAGTGTGTGTCGGTCTCCCCGTTGATATCCAACTGAGATCAATGACATCACTGTTAGACTGACTCGAGAGACCTTGATATGATGCATGGGCCTCTCCAGGTGTGTATGCATGCGTGTGTGTGCGTCTGCAGCAGTGTCTGCGTGCGGGTCCGTGCAGAGGCTAATTCATAATGATGACAGGAAATATTCCATCATATCTTCACACTCAGTCATCTTTACCAAACAGCGGGGAGGAGAGAGACGGGCCGAAGGGGGAGAGAAGGGAGAGAGGTGGAGGTGGTGGTAGATTGAAAGAGATGAAGGTAGAGCCAGACAAAGACGGACAGCGATGGAAACAGGAAGATGAGGCGCATGCCGAGGGACGAGATGAGCATGCTAATTCACTCGATCACAACTGTGTCTTGAGGAATAATGAGCACATTTATATTGTACCAGTCGTCTGACGCCAACAATTACAGTACATATGTTATTTGTCATTTCTCCAAGTTTGTTAAGTCACAGGCTGCCAGTCTGCTCAGAAAATAAGCTTACGTTTACATGACATGCAGCCTGTTTGATTTAATACAGGAGATATATACTGTAGCCTGTTGGATCTAATGACTATAACTACTCAGTGATGCCCTGGTCATAGAGCCTTACAGTTTGTTTCCACAACTAAATCAATCGAGTTTTAAGACCTTCAAGTCTTTGACAAAATAAACACTTTATTTTGGCTATTTTATTTAAACTTTTCAAGGTTCTACATGCAACCTTTTATCATTTCAGACCAAAACATATGATCATGTTGGCCACATCTCTGCTCTCCTTTTACGATTCTTTTACAACCAGAGAGTTTGTATCCATGAGAGCAAACAAAAGGATGTCTAGCCTCAACTATTAGCCCAAGCTAGCGTTATAAAATACATTGAATTGCCATAGCAAATTGCTCTCAGTTGGAGTAGGCTTCCATTAACATCACCTGGACTGAAGTGGACTCAGGTTAGGGTTAGGGTTAGAGGCTCAAAACAGCAGTAGATGATCTCACACTGAGTTGAAATGAAAGCAATGCACTCACATTAGGTAAATAACATAAATAAAATAAAATACTTGTTTTTTTTTTAACTATTTGGATTGTTAGGACACTATACCAGCTCAAAACTGGACTGCACTTTTGCTTCAAATGCAGTGTGGAAAAGTCACATCTGGTCTGTTCATAAGCAGGGGGAGGACCAACAATTTCAAAGGGAGGGGCTCACATGCACTAATACACATGCACTGCCAAAAGATACAACTGAGATGCTTGGATTACAACACACTACATCTTTACAGAGCAGATAGCTGTTTTCTGCTATATTAACGCTATTTTTATGTTCAAAACATTTAAGAGTAGCACATAAATAAAGCAACATTTCCATTTTTTAGCTATATAAAACTCACTGTTATGTTATTATCTTGAATTATTATAATACAAAAAATGAGACTCACTTTTCACCTCTCTCATATCACACAGGTCATGAGTTGCATTTTCTGATAAATATTTTTGAGTGACAACCTCAGCATCGACAGGAAAAATACTAGTTCTTGAAGAAAAAGTATGATGTTTTAGGGAATATGTGTCACTTATTTGCTTCTCTGCTCTAGTTACCTGGCAACACTGATATCGCGGTAATGACAAAATTCCTAGCTGCTAAGTCCAAATCCATGTTGCGATTCCCAGCTGCTGATTGCCGTCTGACACAAAGCCACAACATTTTATTTATTTATTTTGCTGGACAATGGAACAATGGATACAAAATATATTAATCAGTGAGTTCTGAAAGTGTTGCTGGGCATGTTTTTCATTTTTTACACCGAGCCAGGCTCACTGCTTCACCAAACTTTCACTCTTCATCTCTAAGCTATAACAATCACCTCCAGAGTCGAACTCTGTGGAGCTACACTCCATACATGTAATAGCATGTAATGATCTTCTCATGTAACCCTCAGAATGCACATTAATATGTTTCCTACAATGTGCCAGTAAAGACTGAGGTTTCTAAGCATGGCGGGATACATGACATGGGCAACATTTTATGCAAGATGTCCTTAATTTTGGTCTTGACTGAATATTTTGGAGCAAATATTTGTTGCATTACTGATTATTATAAGTGTGATCTGCTCTAAGATTGATAACCAGATGATTATCAAACAGTACAGTGAAATATTTTCATGCTGCAACTACAGGTATATAATTTTATTAGCTGATCAACAGCAAAAAGTTCATTTCTTATGGTTAAGATGTATGATTTGTTCCTTTAGTGTTATCTAAGTTACTGTGACATTTTATACAAGCTGTAAATCAAAGACCTTTTTAAATAGAAAAAAGCATTTTAAGTAAAAAAGAAAACACAATAAACTCAACATCCACACAGCTGCTGCTGAGCCCGCAATGCAACAGAGAATTCACCAGCCAATCTCCATTGCACTCCTCATCTATGGAACACAGGTAATCATGAACAAATGAGATGGCAGAAACAAGCAGCCGAGACGAGGTTACTCCACGGGGCGGCCGGTCTCGCTCGGTGGGACAGAATGAAGAACTGTGGCACAGAAGAGCAACATGGGAGGACCAGAGCATCGAGCCGTCGCTACATCCCATTGAGCGGAGTCGGTGGAGGTGGTTCTGTGTTGCTGGCTGAGGGCAGATTCTGGGGCAGACCCAGGATATGCTAGAAGGGCTTCACCTCCTGCCTCCCCCAGGATGCTGCTGAGAGGTGGAGGGAATGATTCAAAATGCTCTGCTTGCTGTTTCACCAGTAACCCTGGCCAAGATAAGTGACTAGAAGATGGATGAACGGAAGGGAAGGGACTTCTATATACATAATGCCAGAGAAGTTCAACTAAATACTGCGAGAGCACGAACTATGTTTTGTAGGTGTAAAATGGCCAACACAAAGTGCCCCAACTGCATGTTCCTTCTGTCATGAAGTTGATGGGTTTTGTTATTTATGGCACAGCTAATTTCAGCCTCTATGGTAGAGTGACAGACTACAAGAATATGGGAATCAGTGTGTGTCTGCAGCAGAGTAGCCATGAAACTGTGTGACTATCTTGTGTTGGTAATAGTGGCGTTAATTCACTAATACCTTACATCTCATATGGTCACAGCATGGCAGCTAACCATGTGTGCTCACTGTGATGCACACTGATCTTGGCAGGTGCGCGGCGTTTGTATATGTTTGTGAGGATGCTGGCTTGTCAAATGTGTAACGCTTATGTCGGATTTATGCACCATTGCTCGCTTGTGCATCACTGATTTACAAATTGCTAATAATCCTTTGGCGATTATTGTCGCTGTTGTTGGTTTGAGGTACATTGCATCCATTAAAATGTATTTATCCGGCTCCTCCTGTGCTTGTTAAGCCTCTGTCCTCATTTGGCTGCAGTTAAGAGAACTCAGCCTGATAAGTACCTGCTGCACTAAGCAGAAAGTTTCTTTTGAGGTTAGGTTTGGTTGAGTAATTGGCTGCTAAAGCCCTGAAAACAGTTCCTTGGAGAACTCTTAGGATGAGATATAATTTATTTTGGTGAGATTAATTCAAAAATGCAAAGTTGCACTGCTCTCCACTTCATACATTACATGTAAGTATTTTTTAAATGTGATGATAAACAAAGAACCATGGAAAACATCAATTGCATTTAGTAATGTCGTATTCCTCTACATGAGAGAAGGTGATGAAACTTGGAAAGGAAGGTTTTATGTATTTCCAGCAATAGGTAGTACAAATTACCGTGTATTTTAAGGTCTGATTATTTGTCTTTAGTAGATTCAAATAAGCAGAGAGCTTCATCTTCAAGTGCTGCTCCAAAATCTGCTTGGCAATAAATTAAAATCCTCAGAAGCCCAAGTTCATTTTACTTACATGAGATTTACACGATCGACTATGAATTTGCGCTCATAAGATGTATTTCAGACAAAACTGATGAGTAAAAAGATCAGTCAACTGAATTCATTTCCACAGTGGCCTTAGTTTTAAGCTGCAGCATGAGCTGAGCTTTGAAAAAACATTTCACATGTTCAAAGAAAGCCTGAGCGACGTGTAAATAAGTCAGTCCTGTCCTTGTGCTGCACAACCGACTGGAATACAGTGAACTGAAATGAATGCTCGAGAGAGTCAAGTGAGAACACTCTCATTTGGGTCACAAGCAGTAAAAAAGTTTCCAGCATCCTTGCTTGGGTCAGTCATGCGGTAATTTAGATTCAATCTTCTATATTGATATGATTTGTACCAATTATGCGGTGTATTGATTGGAAAACATGACAGGGGATTTGTCAAGATGTGACACCAAACCAAAGACAAACACACTCAGACAGAATGCTGCTTTACAAATGTGGGTAACATAAGCCTCCATCTTTCCTCTGTGTGGTGCTTCATTCTTTCTTATGCCACCATGCTGCTATAACCAGTCACATGTACCCAATTTTTAATCTAAAACATGTATTTGTCGAACAGAGAATAAAATAATAACTATCTGACAGTATTAAAAGCCCTGTGCAGCGTTTGAGCTCTGGATAAGTCTCAATAGTCTTGGATTTACAGCAGCGTTGCCAGCTGTCACGCTTTTGGTGTGAGACGTTCGCTTTCAGGGTCACGCTCCCAAATAAATCTTTTAAAGCAACTGCTTCAAGAAAAAATATGGATTTAACAGTATTTTTCTGCAGATTGGACAGAGTCTGAACAGGCGTTTTACACATATCAGCACCAGCATCGGTCTATAAACTTCGCAGAGAGCGCAAAAGACACAGTTCACGTGGCGCACACACTAAACTTTTCATTGTAAGTTTAACCTCATTAACTTTGCTCTACAATTTACATCTGTATTACATAGAAATTTCCATAAAAATACATCTTTAAGTGTTATGAAGACTTTCTGTCACAGGATGGATTAACAAGATCCACCAGTTGTGAATGTAATCTGGTTTTAACAAAGTATGAACATGACCTATTCGCAGAACGTGATAAAGCTTGTTAATTCGGTACTCAAGTTGTTTTTCATCATTATTCACTCCTGTCTCCTAAAGTTAACTACCTTTTCTCTTTTAAGGAGAAGGTTATACTGCGACAGAATTTAAGGGCTACATGAAACAGGCCTGCTAATAAGCTAGTGTAGAAGCCTCCATTTTGGCAGCACTGTCAGCTATAGGTGGTTTTCTACTGCAGGAACACAGTGCAGGTGTGAGCACTGACAAGAATGGCCTTTTCTGTTATCATTGCAGCGTAGGATCCAGCAGATTCAATTGTGTTATTAACATTAAGTGCAGCAAAAATAATGACAAATAGTCGTTACTGGACATCACTCAAGTTGCATAAACATATAGGAAATAGAACAATGGAGGTTTGCTTTGTTAGCCAATGTGGGGAATTTGAGGTTGTTGACGGTGATGTTTGAGAGCAGCAGACCTCTACACAACAAGGTCGTCAAGACGGCAGAAGAAATGCCGTTGTCGTCCTCTCTAAATTTAACTAATTGACGTTTGTCTTCTCCAAGTTGAACCAATCAGCATTCAGGTCTGCATGGCAGTTTTTCTGGATCACTGGAAACCTGGAGTAGATTCTTTTTTCTCTCAAATAGGTTCGAGTTGCCCTAAAACAGCCCACACATTCCTGCAGCAGAAAGTGATCTTATATACTTTATTTACTGCAGACATTTTGGCGTGAAAGTTCCTGGAAAGTACAGGTGTAAGACAAAAAAATAGCACCTTGGTCCTGGAGTTGTGAATGCCAGGAAATGCCTATGATGGCTGAAACTCTCTGCCGTGTAAATGGTCTGCTGGTCAACAACACAGATACCAAGACCGCCATAAAACGTATTCATTTTACAGCGAAATTTTCACATTTTGGAAGCGGATGTTGTCCCATTGCTATCATCCTTCTTTTCATTTAGTGTCTCCAGAAAGATTTAGCTGCCAGTAACAATCCCTCTCTCCATATGAAAATGATTTAACCTGTGTGTGCGTGTTTCAGCAGCTCTAACCAGTGTGGAAGGAAAGGGTCAGCAGCCATGGGCTATCTCCACAGCTTGTCAAGCATGGTATTGGATACATAGGAGATATTTCACAGTTGAATACACACTCAAACGCACCTGCACGCGCACACAAAGGGAGGTTTCCAGGGCGATGAGAAGGGAGAAAAGGGAAGCGGGTGGAAAAAATTTCAGGGCATCATGTAAAAATCAACAAACACTCTCTCCTCCTTCTCTCTTTCAGTAATCGACAGCATGTTGGGTTGAGAATCTCCAGGCAGTTGCTCGCCAGTTCTGCATGGCTGCCTCCCAATTGGAATACCATTAAAGTGGAACCACACACATGCAGGTGCACATGATGATACTGCACACACACTGCATGACAAACACGTCGCCTGCAATGCAATAATGAAGAAATGTGCAGACATATGAATGTTTGCATGTGTGTGTGTGTGTGCAGAGCTCCTCATTTTCAGTCCTCTACTCTCTCGGTTTGTGTCCACAGTCGTCTCTCACTGTCAGTCATTCTCACTCTCATTCTGTCTTTTTAATGTCAGCAGCAATGGCGGAACTTTTTTTTTTTTTTTTTTTATATCTCTCCTCATCTTCCACTCTTCGGACAAGCGGCAGATGAGATGGGGTCGGCGTGATTTGTTTCACCCGCCGTCCTGCCGAAGGAGTCGCTTTGATTTGCAGCACACTCTGACCCTCTGTCCCCGCAATAGAGCGTGTTTGATTTGTGACCCGCTCTGTCTCTCTGTCTCGCCGCCGTTGTGCGTTTGATTTGTGGCGCTCTCCGGCCCCTCGTCGCTCCGCACCGGGGTTGAGAAGGGTCGGGCATAAACATGCAGCTTGGTGTCCTGCAGTAACTAAGGCTCTCATTCCTTTCTTTTTTTTAAATTTTTCTCCCCTCCACCCTGCAAGCAGAACGGACCTTCGGAGAATTAAACTGCCTTCTGCCTAACTGTCTGTCTACCCTCCTGATCTAGCAATTTGCATACGCCGTTCCAACAGCTGACATTTGGATGACAAACTAACATTGCTTGGCGTCGCACTCCAGTCCATGAATTAGATTTACTCTGCTTATAAAAGACAATGGCTGCTAAATGCCATATCTCTCTGTGACTACGGGTGTGTGCATGTGTGCACTCCGGTTATTGTACATAACAGCGTCTTTCTGTCTCCCGTATGTCTCCGCAAGAAAATGAAAATGCCAATCTCTTCTCTACCATTGCCCTCCCACTCATCTTCTGTCCTCCATCCTTGTCTCTGCTTTGGCTTTGCAGCAAACATGCAGATATGCGAGCGTTTACTTGCAGTCAGCTAATGCAGCGCTTATTTACCAACCGTACTTATTCACCGTGACCTTTAAAGAGAGAAAAAGATGGAGATGATCTAATGAGGACGGCATGGTGGCAGCTCGGAGATGGCGGGAGAAGACGAGCAGGGTGAGAGGAGATGCCATGACTTGTGTCTTGTGTTTGTGTGTGTTGTTGGGCATATTTTCAGTCGGTGGCATTTGGCTGCCGAATTCTGAACGTCACTTTCTGGTTAACTCTGCCCTCTTAACACACAGAGGATATCAGACCCCGTGACCTGGATTACTGACAAACCCTCTGACTGTCTAGCGAAGGAATCCTCTGGCTGTTTGCATAATTTCACTTATTTCAGGTCATTTATTTTTCTCTTTTCAAGCACCACATCCAGAGGTGCATTTTTAAAACAACAACAAAAACGACTCCAAGACTGTAAGCTTTGACCCAACTTGCAGTCGGCATCAGCGATCACAAAGAGCAGAATCACAGGCCCTAAACTCAAGTGTTCACTTTCTGCCCGAGATCAAAAATCACATTTTTCTCCTGTGATGATGATAGCAAGTCTGACTGAATCCACTCTCAGTACAATGGCAACATAATTTGGGCCCAGCTCAACTTTTATCCATCATCTGAGAAACGTCTTTGAAAGCCCTTGAAAAAAAGCTAGTAAGTGGACCATGGTCTTTGTCAGACCTTAGTACCGTACTTAGTAGGGCTGCCCGCTAATGGTCGACCAAATGTAAGTCAGTGAGAAGAGTCTTAGCTGGCCAAGTTAGAATGTTACTCATCTTAGATTTTGAAGACTGGTAGGATAACAACTTTGTCCCTTGCTTGAAAAACCAGGAAAGAAGCAACTGAAGTTACTCTATCCACAACTTTGTCACTTGCATCAATGTGTTGCATCTAAACAGCGCTAGTTACCGGTTCTGGTTGTTCATCTGCTTAGCTCGGGACAACATTGAACCATATCAGATAGTGTTTTTCTGTTCATTCCAGCACAAAACTCCAACTTAGGCTCTACCGCAGAGAACAGTTTTACCTTCCCATTCAAATGAAACAGGTTCCCTTTAATGCACTTCTGCTGAGAATAGCGTAAATCCTTGTTTGGCAAGCCGCATGACCTTCCATAGTGTGTTTTCTCTTGTTTAATTTTGAAGGGGTGAGCTGGTAAATGTATGCGCACGGTAATCAGGAGGCTATGAGCTTTGAGCCACCGCTGGTTGTGAAAACAGTTTTTTCCTAATTAGCATCTCGCATTGATCCTGCAGTGACACCGGATGAATAAATGTGTCCAGTGTACAGTGTGTGTGTGTGTGTGTGTGTGAGTGTGTGAGTGTGAGTGTGTGGCCACAGAGAAAAGGCTACTGCTGGACCCAATAAGGTCGCTTCACTCTGGGAGACAGGATATCATGCACACACACACACACACACACACACATATATGGTATATATACACAGAGGGATAATTAGCAGGTGTGAACAGAGAGCAAGGTAGGAAAAGGTAGAGGGAGAGAGAGGAAGACAGAAGAGACAGAGAGAGAAAGAGATGGAGTGGTAATTGGTGCACCTGTCTGCAAAGAAAAAGACAGCTTTATCCACACACACACATACATAGGCACACACACACAGATACACTGCAACACGACACATGTAGACAGAGTCACTGACACACTTGTCTGGACACACACTAAAAATTCAGCCCATTCTGATGCAAATGTGTGTGTGTGTGTGTGTGTGTGGCTTAGAGAAAGAAAATTCCCCAGCACCTTTATTTAATAGTTTAGAGCCTAGGAGCCAAATGTGACAGCCAAAAGCCACCTTTATTTATTTATTTAGTAGTTTATGAATATTATTCTTTTTTGTCTGCCACTGCTGGGACATATTCATTACTCTGGCTTTGATTAAGTTTGTAAGTCAAGAGCAAGTTTACTTCTAAATCAATTATTCATGCAGGACACGATCAAACTATTGTGTCTGAGTTAATCTGTCTCGTGATGACAATACTGTATCTGAAGTCGGCACGTAGCACAAGCTTTGTTGAGCTCATGGTGAAAGGATGTGATCTTTTTTTCATGAGTTTTCAGGATGCACCATTAAAATGACATCGCTCTTCTTCTACACTTGCATGCTGCAGCAGCTACTGATCAGCCACTATATTAAAACCACCAGTGTGATATTGTTAATTAACAGCTCAGACCCATTGGGCCATGACCTCTGTGAATGTCCTGTGCTGTCTGGCACCTGGACGTTGGCATCTGTGGGAGGCAGGATGGGGCCTTCATGGACCTGGCTTGTTCCAATCCAATCAAATTTTGGATTCAAGGTAATTTGGGAGCCGAGTCAACACCTTGGGATCTGTTTATTTAGCGGTTCTAGAGCAGTTTTTGTGATGTGACAGGGTACATTGTACTACGGAGGATTGTGCTTAGGCTGCAGCAATGTTTAGGTGGATGGTGCGGGTCAAAGTCTCATCTGCATAAATGCCAAGACCCAGGGTTTCCAAGCAGAATATTTTTGTGTAACACAGTGATCAATGTTATTCATAGCAAATGGTATGCATATATACATGTCTATAGAGAGGTGTAAAATAACAGGCTCCCATGTATACTGAACAATGATAATGTGAACATTAGCAACATAAAGAGGCCCCAGACATGCTGGTGCCTCTGTGAGAATGTTCTTAGGCACAGCGGTGCAGTCAGCTGAATGCAAATGTCAGCATGCTATCATGTTAACAATGCTAATAAATGGTAATGTTTAGCCAGTGTTATGATTACCGTATTAACATTTCAGTTTAGTGTGTTAACATATTAACATCTGCTGATTAGCACTTAAGACAAAGTGGATCTGAGGCAGAGCGTCAGGCTTGAAGGAATAGCATTTATTTTGCAGGTATTTTAAATGACATTTTTGACCTAATGATGGTGCTAGGTGAAGTCCAGGAAATACCAGAGTTATTCATCCTGATGAGGCTAAAACTCTATCAGTTGTTGAGACATTTCACTCAAAATAACAAATAACTTGGCAGTGGAGCGAAATCTAGGATGTGATATATTGTCTGAATACCATAAACAAACAAAAGAAATGATGCCAATTCATTTTCTGAAATATTTGGACCTAAGTGGTAGATGACCAACCAACCGATACAGCCATTCTCTTCAGATGACTTGTCCTGAATGGATCAATTTATCTGACCTTTATCTAGGTGTTGCCAAGAAACCAAACATCTCTTCCTTCCAAAAAAGATACATTAACAGTGAAAACAGATTCGGATCACTTGTCAAATCTTCTCCTACTTGAGAACCCACTGTATCCAGTGGGTGTGAATTTCCACTAGACCTACCTTCTAGCGTCAAATGACACAAATCAAATAACACTGGCATCCAGAGCAAAAAAGTGATGCAGTATTGAATGGAAAATGTGGATATTTTACAAGCCTTGGCATATATATTTTTTATGAAGCAGACTGCAGCCATTTCATTCCACTGGCTTTAGCGATTGTGAAAATTTCAAGGTGGACTTTAGAGAACAATCTGTGCAACCTCCAGCTTCTTTATAAGGACTGACAGGTTGCAGTGGAGTGCATAATATGACAAATGGTTTTCAGTGTTGGACTTTTTATGAATTATTGTAGAAATTTGTTGAGACAGATACAGATGCCGTGGCAGAAAAGATGAATTCCTTCACTTTTGTCATTTAAAAAAAATACTTGTATAAGACTAAATCTGTCTTTAGAGCACAGTAAGAACAAAATCAACTTCATGGATGAATGAGGGTATGGCATCCCTGCTTTCCAATAAGACACCTTTGTGGCATTGTAAGACCTGCAACACTAAGACCAATATGACTAAATAATCTGTTGACATCCTCATCTGAAACTGAACAGACACGAGACTCACAAACAAGTTGCTAAAAGTCTCCAGCGCTGATAAACTGATGATAAATTGAGGTGAAGCCACTAAAACATGGCACCTGTTCGACTGTGCAGCTAAAGGCAACTGCTCGTTCTAATCTTGATGATGAGATAGATTAAGCTCTTTCTCTGTGATGACTTTTGCTGGTGAATGAATGTGGTATTTCCAGCAGCTTATGGGATTTCATAGATTAAATACCGGGTTCAATTTATCTAATTAATACACAGCCATTATTTATGTTAATGATAATGAGGTTGTTTTGTAATTGGATGCGTGCTCAGGAAGATAATATAGACTACAGGCGGTTTACTAGTACTTCACAATACTGTGTATGCTCTGTCTCCACTTTAATTGGGCCCTCAAGCGAAAGCAAAGGCTCTGTATGCATTATAAAAAGTGTGACGTATTACAATTGAGTCCAGCATCAGTGAATTTTATAACCGTGCTTATATACACTGCTCAGCCTTGGGTGTAGTCTTGCAGGTCTCCATTATAAAGTAGAGTTAGGTCCAAAGAAAGAAGGAAAAAGAACACTGATCTGCAGTGAGAGTAGAAAGGTGTAAAACAAAGACAAAGCGTTCCTCCCACATTGTTACATGTGCTTGAGTGCATGTGTGTGCTGCATGTGTATCTGTGTGGGTGTGTGTTTGCAGAATTGTTCTCACTCGCAGCGTGAGTGTGATCTGGATCCAGGGCTTCCACTAATATCGCCAGGCTGCGGGCCAAGCATTGTGTTTCACACCAGACACAATCAAACACACTCACAAGTGCACACACACACACAAGAAATCTTCCATTCTCTTGTTAGTTATACTCAACTCTGACCAAATGTGACCGAGTATGACTGAGCACACAAGCTCACACTTTGCCTGGTTGTCCTATAGCCTCAGTACGCAGCATGTTTCATCTGTGTGCATGTGCTCATTCACATATTTGTGTGTCAGCGTGTGTGTGCGTGTGAGGGTGCCATCAGGTAGAAACTTCAACAAGACACAACTGAATGAGTGGGCTTCATTGTTTCCGTGCTGCTGATTGTTCAGCATCCAAGTGTACAAAAACACACACACTTCACGCACACAAGCGCTCATCTCAAACGTGCAATCACACAGGCCTTTGAATATGCATTCAAGCGCACAGAGACACACGCGCACACGCGCACACACACACGCAAAGATCCAACACTGTCTTTGTGTACGTTTTCACAGCAAAAGTTGGCTGCTGAAAACGTATAGAACGTCAGCAGCGTGGTTGGCTGCCGCTGCCTGCGACGCCACACTCTGCAGTCTTTCATTCTTGGCTCAGGAAAAGTTGGAAAGGCTCATTTTTTCACTTTTGTAACTTCAAGTTAAAACTAAATAGGGACTTTTTGTTTTTTTTCTAAGCCATTCTTTGAAAAATTAGTCACTTTAAAAACTTTTTTGAACTATCCATTTATTCTTTCTTGGCAGTTGGTTGAGGTAGTTGTTCTTTGTAATGGAACTGTTATTGACAGGTTTCCTGCCATGTTTGCATGAAGTTTGAAACTTAAAAATAGAGGACAGGTCACAGTTTGCTGACACCATATGTACAGAAAGTGTATGAAAATAAGGTCATTCATGTATTGAACATCCAGAAATGGCTGATTGTTAATATTCGTATGCATGTTTAACAACCTTGTTCAGTTGCTTGAGGTCAAACACATTAAGAGGGATTGTATTAATGCTAATCCATCAAGTAGTTAAGGCAATGTTTTAAATTCATAATTGTCAGCATTGTCGTTGGGCTAAAAAGACAGCAAGGGGAACAGGAAAGTCATCAGGATTCATCATCTTGGGACTGTGCATGTGTGCACGGATTTTGAAATATTTTTTTCTGGAAAAGTGAAAAATCTGATGTGCTGCTGTGAAATTAGTGAGCCTCTGATGTTTTCTCAACCAGGCATTAGGATTCATCATCTGGAGATAATGAATGTCCGTACAAGAGTCCATTGCAGTCCATCTGAGCTGTTAAGAGTTTTCAGTCGGCTCATAACCAGCAGACTTGATAACAAACAATCAAATCTATGAACGGACAATCCATTTAGTAGACTTTAAAATACTTCTCTGGAAACCTGACCTTGACCTGCTGCTGTGAAACTGCCTGTTAGACCAAAAGCATAAGGCTCACCAAGGTCATTCATCATCTGGGGGCCATGAATGTCCGTACAAGAGTTTATTGCAGTCCATCTGAGCTGTTCAGAGTTTTCATTCAATCTGCTTCTAAACAGCAGACCAGTCAACAGACAATCCATCTAACAGATTTTAGAATATTTCCCTGGAAAAGTGAAAAATTTGACCTGCTGCTGTGAAACTTCCTGCTATAGGAAAATTCAGAGGCCAGCCGAGGTCATTAGGAATCATTATCTGGGGACCTTCAGTGTCTGTGCAACAGTTCATTGCAGTCCGTCCAAGAGCTGCTGAGAGTTTTCTGTCTGCTCCTAATCGGCAGACCAGCCAACAGACAATCCAATCCCTAAAGCTGTGCCGCTAGCATAGCTAATTGAACAGCTCCCTAAAATTTTAAACCCTCAAATCCTTCTGCTGCAATTTCCTCTTTATAAAGAACATTTAGATCACCACTGACCCAAATCTAAACATCTTATTTTTTTGCACGTTTTACTGCTTACGACTAGTATGATGATGTTTGTATTAACAAAGAAATAGAAGCTTCAACTGCAGTTTTATTCCACAGAACAGATTAGCAGCATGACTCTGTAGCAACATGCTGGGCAGATTAACTTCTTTCCCACTTCTTTCAGCTGCACATCCTCTTTTTTTCCCCCCTATTATGTTTTGTGGCACGCATGTTGATGTCTTTCCATAAATGTAAATCTTATTACTAACCTGTCCTTCCACATTTGCATGAAATTATCATGGTAGTACAGATGAAATTACACAGCAACACCAACAATAAGACAGATTAACAAAGGAATTATATTTGGCTTCAGGAGAACAAGTAAGTGAGTGCAACTACTATTAAAGCGCATGCAAAAACAAATTAAAGTTACAGATGCACACATGTGGGTTGTACGTGAGGAAAGGTTCAAAGGGAAGGTCAAAGGTTTCCCCGAAACATGGCAATCAGGATGTTTAAACCACCCACACACACACTCTTCTCAAACTTTGAGTGATTACGATTCTCCATATGACAAATTAGCACCGAGTGTAAATCTGGCAGTAGACAAATCATTCTGTCTGTGTGTGTACGCATGTGTGTTTATGCAGGCATCAGTGGTATCATGCTTGTGTGCATGTGTGTGTATGTGTGTGTGTGATCCATGCCAGAATACAGTGAAACAAAGATGTATTGTCTCCCCCATGAATTTATATGCAGCCAATTTATCTTATATTGGAGCTGTGAGTTTGCGTGTGTGTGTGTGTGTGTGTGTGTGTGTGTGTGAGGGACAAGCTGGTAAAATATGTTAAATTGCAGATGAATTGGGTTAACTCCACGCGGACCATTTTGCCTCCCTAAGTGAAATAAAGTAGGGATACAAATTGGCTGCGTGCTCCTTGACCACAGATCCCACTGAGTTCATTGTGGTCTGGCGAGATTCAACAGGCATTCGCTTGAATTACGAGCACGAGGCGGAAATTACTCAACGGGCAATAGAATCGGCCTTTAAGCAGAGTTGGGGTTTTTTTCCACAAGTGTGGCTTTTTTCATTGTCTAAATCTCGAGTCGCCAAATTTGTCCATCCACCCTCCACTCTTAGGAGTTGAAATGTACTCATGTAACAATTACAATAATGCCCTATTCTTAAATTGTACCGCAAGCCACCATTTCCTCCAGCTGTACTGCAATCACCTTTCCCTGCAGTATACCTGTTCATTATGCTTCCATAAACCTGATAGTCTGCCTCTCTTACTGTATATGTAGTACTGTATGGACACAAACAGTTTGGCCTGCAGAGAGGTTCTGTCAGTGTTCAATGTCTCCTATAGAAATCAGTCATTAAAAAATCACTATATATCATCTGTCATTGCAGGAGCTCCGTCCACCACTGGGCCCAAAGCAATACAGATGATTTTCCCTCGATCCCTGCACGACACCCTGCTGATAACTTATTTCCCACAGCTCCCTCTCCTGAAAAGCATTGTTTCTGTTTTCTGTATAAAGCTGCCAACTCTGCACATGATATGGGTTGATGCACTGAAGCAGTTTTGGCCTTAGAGATCATGGATGAAAACAGGACAAATACACTTTCCAGAATTTACCCAACAACACTACGCAAAGATCAAGATGGCTCATCGACTATATCTTTCCAAAGCACCAAAGATATACCCAGCCATTGCCAATTTGGGCAAATGATGTGCAACATGAGCTTCTGATTTTGCTCTCTGGTTGGTGGTCTTTTCAGGAAATTTGTACAGCCGAGACTTTATACTTTACAAACCAGCTGAAAGTTTACTGTTTGCAATAAATTATTCATGACTAAAACACTGCACTAACACTTTTCTTCTCTATTCTCTAAACATATGTTTTACTTATTTGATTTTTGTTGCTTGTAAAGTAAGTTTTTATTCTGCATTTGTGTTATTGCAAAAACAAAAGTTCAAAGTATAATACTTTTTGGCATTTGGCATATGGGAATGAGTGAAAAAAGCAGAACAAAATGCTTAAGACTGATATTAATGATGTAATATGAAAAACTTTGAACATAAATATAGCCTAATACAGCAGCAAATAACTATCTGCTATGCAAAGATATAGTGGTATGTAATGATCTCCTTAGCAGAGACTGAAGTCACAATACCTCTGTGTGTGTTTTACTCCAAGTATCTCTGTTCGAGGTTTTGGCAGCAGGTCCAGTCACATTATGATGTTGGTGCATGTGAGTCCCTCCAATTGAAACTGTTGTCTCTCTTTATGTTTGTATTGTATTTTCCAGTGCTAGTGTGGGCTAATGGTTGTGGATCAACTAAAACTTTTTTGTTTGTGAATCAAAGTAAAGGGCGGGGGGAAGTGTGGCCATGGTACCTTTGAATTATTTAATTTAGTATCACTTTTTTTAAGTTTGTTTAGCCTAGCGTATTATGCAGATTGGCAACAGTGGTTACTGACTGACCACACTCTGTTTTTCAGTCACTTTAAAATGAAATATTACTGTAACGCTTCAAGATCATGTAACTTGTGAGAGTATGAATTTTAATGTTGTTATTCCAACAGTATTGGTAATCAGTGTTTTAGTTTTTTGTAAACACTGTTAGCATTTGTTACCATTGATAGCTTTAAGTGTTTTTACTTATAGCTACATTTCGTGTAAATTCAACTGCTGGACTTTTGTGTTTATTCCTCCCGAAACTTAATGCCTCTAAAGTTTGCAGACTGTCTGAATACATTTTTAATATACATGTTTTGAAATCCTGGAGTTTTTGCCTGTTAACCATGCTGCAATAAGACCGGGCAGGAGCATCAGCTTGCAGTGAGTCATGTAAGTGCGTGACTCTATCACCCGCTGTGAACCTATACATATACACTCAGTTACACTCTCAGTGCACATCGCATACTGTATGCAAGAGAGGTCTGAAATATTCTCCTCACTGCTCTAATGGATCCGCTGAGGTGGAGACAGCTATAAGAGTACTTCACACTGAACCCAGGGAAGAACAGACACACATAATCCTTGTTTTTTGAGACCACACTGGTGTAAACAGCTTCCGTTTTTAAATCTGAGTCTGCCAGTCTGCCTCTGGCTGAGCATCTGATAAGAAATGTGTCTGTGCCCTCTAGATTGGTGAGCATCTAGATTGTTGTACATTGTACACAGACACAATTGGCATCATCAACACACTCATGTCTTAGAAGTCAAGTGAGGTAAATAATTTGGAATCTTTGCTTTGAATATAATGATTTAGTCAAGGTGAGCGCTACCAGTAAAGTTATTTATGGCCTCAGCCTGAATCTGAATAGAGATATACTGCAAATTGGGCAAGTATAACTATGTTTGTGGAAATAAAGTCTTATTTTACTAATTTTTATTAATATATTGTTATTACACAAAAGCAGATGTACATGTTTCTTTTATTTCTCCTAATCTTTGAAATGTTGTTTTTTTTAATTTTTGGTTTTTAATTTTAATTAAAATGAGATGCTTTTACAAACAGTTTTTAATTTTTAAAGCAGCAGTTTATTAGTCTGTATATAACCACAAACTAAATGACTATGTGCAAAGGAAGGAGTTAGATCATGCTGACAAATTACTAAAACACGCATTGCTTCTACAGAGAAAATTGGTGTATTTTAGTTGTCTATTTTGTTTTCGGTTGGGGTTTTTTTGGTGTTGGCCACTAACCTTACTGTTTTGGTTGAGTCTCACAGCTGTCATTGTTGTCAAAGTTTTCTTTTAGTATTGGTTTTTAGAACAAAGCTTAGATGAACTCTCAACTGCTCAGTATCTGCACTGATCAGCAAAGTTAGCAAAGTAACTGGTGATCATCATGTTAACCCCTTAACGCCGGTTGTCGCAAATTTCCAACGCACCTTTGCAGCCGAGATAGCGTATGCATTCCCCCAATGCTGGTTCATGCATATTTAATACATACCTAGGAACCTTTTGCAAGCACTGGTTTCTCTTAGGACCAGTTTGAAAGGTATTTGCGGCAACAAAAAAAAAAAATTACCATTAATGCCTGTTGCATTACACCTTTATATCTACTATATATGCTATAGACAAATTGACAATCTCCACTTAATTTAACATCAACTTGAAATCAAAAACACATAAAATTATTGTTTTTATATAATTGTAAAGAAATTCAGGCATCAAGGGGTTATATCATGATGATCAACATCATGATAAAGAGTCAGATATTTCACCCAGATGCTGGTGGAAACCCAACAAGAGCTCAAAGTAGACTGAATATGTATCAAACAAATCCCTTTAAATGAGTACTAATGTTGCTCCAGGTCTGCTTGATGTGTAAAAAAAACAAAACAATGGTTTGCCAATATGTCATCAGAACTGAAAAAGGCAGTATCTCCTTTTGTGTTTACAGACATCACTTTCTGCTGTACAGGACTAGCTGCACTGTTTCTGACATCCTATAAACACTGACAGCAGCACTATTAACAATGTGAACTCATGAAAGTACTGAGCTGCTTTAAATGTACCGTGCTGCCACTTTTCCATCCCTTCGGCTGTGATTTCTCCTCCTTCACTTGCTGCTACGCACCACCTCCCTTATCATCTGTGTCTGCTGGCCTCTTAACTTCAACAATATGTGGCCACAATCTGCTTCCAGTTTGACAGTCTCATTTAGCCTCAGGCATACATAAGCTAAACTGACGTAGTGGGCGGCGAGGCTGCCCTTTTGAACGGGTCCCTTGGTAAAAATATTTCAGAACAAAATAAATTCTGTGTTAAATGATGCGTGGGGGAAAGAGAAAGTGCCTAAATGTGAGAGCTCTGGTAACTTGTGCTAACTGGTGTTTTTTTTTCACCTCCAGTTTGTTTGGCCTGTTAATGCTGCGTTTAGTGGGAGGTCAAGGTTTATGTTCCACTCTGGGACTATACATAAACCAACTTCTTGGATCTGACTTTCTTGTGTTCCACAGGCCCAAAACTACTCACTTGGCCAAGTGATCACTCCATCTGCTTGATTAATTACTATGGGGTAAGGTTACTGTGAAAAGTTTTGTGCATGTACACATAAAAATCATGCATGTATTAAAAATGTGTGCATGTTAGTCTGTAGTTGTGCATAAATAAAACATTGGTAAACTCTTAAGTTAAATCACGCATAAATTATGCAGTGTATAAATTATCTTATTTCACCTTGTCAGATTCGTATTCATTTTGAAGAAAGCATACGTCCGTAAACTACTAAGTTGTAACTTTATGAGTCGCATTCTCACAGATCATTTATACTCTGCATAATCTATGTGTGATTTGACTGAAACAAGTGTTTTAATTTTTTTTATTTATGCACAACTACAGACTAACTCGCACACATTTTTAATATATGCATGACTTTTTATGTGTACGGCACAAAACTTTTGACAGTAACCTTACCCCATAAATTACCAGCAGCAATAGCGTGGCTGGTAATTGTTTTCACCTTGTGAGTCTGTCTGTGTTTAAGTGCATGTGTATCATTGTGGTAAAATGTGGTCTTGGAGATGCCTACAGTAGCAGAAACTAGTGCAAAAGTAACTGAGTAGTTTGACAGACGTTAATATGTCAGTTTATGGATAGATTTTATTAACACAGCAGTATCGCAGCTAAGCAAGAGGTAGTTGTGGAACTACAATCATGTGTATTGTCAAGTGGAGCCAAGGTTTGAGATCCCAGAGCAGCCATATACAGAGGCTAAGTAAATAAAATGATATGATTGCGCTTAGGCTTAATGATGATTTGAAAATATTCTTATGTTAAGCAATGATTTGAAACAGTTATAATTATTAAGTAAGATTAAAAAGTGATTCTTTGTAACCAGAGTTCTGCAGGCTAAAAAGAGGAACTTAGCTGCGTCGCAGTTTAGGAACAGTACATGGAGTAAAATGTCCGTGCTCAAGTGTGTTTGCTTAAGTTTTCAATAACTTTTAATGATCAAGTTTTGGGAAAGTTGTCTCAGTTGATTCAGATGGTGTGATGATTCTAAATATATAATATCAATGAGATTTGAAGTAATTCTAATATGTTTCTCTGAGCAGCTGACAGAAAAAGAGGAAGTCCTCTTAGTGTGTTGCAACCAGAAAGAGGAAGTCGAGCAAACCAGACTGGATGAGACAATGTCTGAAGTTTTGGAAAGTATGAATCATGAATCATGCGACTGAGCTAACTGAGACAATGAGCTAATGTTTAGGAAAGTGTGTTTTGGGAGGAGAGAAAGGTGCATGTGTCTCTGAGGAATATAGGAAAGTATAAAAATGAGAGACAAACGCAAGTTAAACGGAGTTGTCCGGGGACATCGCAGAAGATGGTTGGATCTGGCGTTAGTCCAGGATAGGTAGAGTTTTACTCTACTAAGAAAAAGAATAGTCTAGATCGGTCTGCAATTTTGTTGAAGATGGAACAGTGCAATATATCCTTCCCTCTGCAAGGGGAAGCAGAAGAAGAGGCCTGTTCAGGCCGTTCAGCCTGTGCTAGGAGAGTCAAGGACTCTCCTCAGCCCATTTTGCCATCGTGTTGGATTATTGAAACTTTTCCACAACGAAGCCAAGGATTAAAAGGATTTTTGCAAGACTGATTTGGGATCTGGACTGTTCACTCCCCTTGGGTTGTGTGGGGAACTTATTGGATATATTGAGACTTTGTACGGAGTTATCATTCCTTAAGGAACTCTATTGCACCCAAGTCAGGACTGGGCGTGGTGGCCACGGCCGGGTTGCCTGTCCTCTCCTTTCCCAAAAACACACAATCGGGTAATTAGTCTTAAAGAGCTCAGCATTGTTCTATTAACCTAATTAGTTACCCATAATCAGGAATTTTTGATATAATCATCTGCTGTTGCTGTAACCTTGCCAATAATATGCAATAAACACTGGATAAGCATCTAAAGAGAAATGGTCCAGACTTTTAAATTAATCACCTGAAACACCTCATGGATGTAAAAAGTTAAGCAATTGTGTGCATAAGATCTGAAGGTTCTGACGGGTTGTTCTAGTTACAAGTGAAATTGAATTTTTAAACATATCCCAGTTAGCTCAGTTGGTAGAACATGAGACTCTATATGGGATTTACCTTTCCTAACCCCTACCTCTACTCGGTCAGACGATAATTTGGCCTCCATTTTTGGAGGCACCGCTGGGATCCGGAACGCTGGGATCCGAAACGCTGGGATCCGAACCCAGGATCAGGGGATACGAATCCAGACAGGAGATCCTGGAGATCCATTTTTGGCATCCCAACGTTTTTATGGGGAAGGGGGTTCATCATAAGAGTTCTATAAAAACTTGACAGGAGTTTTTATAGAGGAGGAGGAGGCTCGACAGAAGCGAGACTACATCTTTGATGTCCGAACAAATGGACATAAGAGGGCTCGACAGGAGCGGCTGAGTCCAAAAGAAGAACCCAAGAACCCCAGAAGCCCAAAGGGGTTCATGGAACCCTTAGTCGAACCCAAGGAGTGAATCTGCAGTGGAAAAGAGTTCTGCTTGAGGATTTACTGCGAAGAAGTGATTGTCTGGGAGGAGAACAGAATCACTGAACCTGCAGGAAGGTGCAGGAAGCACCGCAGGAGTTTAGCCCGGAGTCGAGGACAGCTGACCAAGTCCCAGCGTACACCGTGGAGTAGCCTAACCAAGTCTGCCCTCATCCCTACTCAAGGCGCTACGAGAGGCTTTGAGGAAGCAGGCGACTCGAGACGACAAGAGATCAGGCCCGCCAAGAAGGAAGTGAGTCTTCCGCCTGGTCCCCACACAGCGGAGGAGGAGGGGGAAGAGAGTCCTCCGCCTGGTCCCCTCACAGCAGATGAGATGGAAAAAATTGTCTTTGTCGGGATCGAGGAGTGGGACAGTACACCCAGAGGAAAGGTGGTCCCTGAGGAGTGCGTGGAGGAGGTAGTGCAGGCCGTGCATGAGGCATTGGGCCATGTGGGCACAGGCTCCACACGTAAGGAACTGGAGAAGCAGCAGCTTTGGATTTCAGAACGTCGCATACGCCAAGTTTTGCGAGCCTGTGAAGTATGTGGTCGCTACAACGCAGGGCGCAGAGGACAACGAGTAGAGGGTCTCACTATCAGTGGACTCTATGTCAGGGTATGTGGTTATCGAACCAGTGAGGAAGGAAATACTCACTGGTGCAGCAGTTAAAGCAAAATACGAGAAGCCTAAAGGGTGAAGCAAGTGTTAGTGCAGTAACACAGTTTCACTGAAGAAAGGAGGAATCCAAGGAGTGGGGCAGCTGAAGCCAGTTTCAGACTAGAAGAAACTAGGAACCGAGAATTATGGCCACGAGCACACAAGGCTTACCGTCCTGCGTTGGAGTGGTCTACATCAATGGGATGGTTGCCATGGAGGAGAGAAACTACGGGGCTCTGGGCAGGCAGAGCACTGAAGAAGTTAGAAGATGCAAACAGAGGAGTCCTGTCAGAAGAGGTGGAAACGTGACCTGAGATTCCTGACCCAGAGGAGTGGGTTGAAGTCGACAGCTGGGAAATGACATCGGTGAATCTCCAAGACGACGCGAAGGAGGAGGATGAAGAGCTTTTTCCCTAGATCTGGATATGGCAGCCTGTGATCTCAAGAAGGGGGTGTCAAGTGGAGCCAAGGTTTGAGATCCCAGAGCAGCCATATACAGAGGCTAAGTAAATAAAATGATATGATTGCGCTTAGGCTTAATGATGATTTGAAAATATTCTTATGTTAAGCAATGATTTGAAACAGTTATAATTATTAAGTAAGATTAAAAAGTGATTCTTTGTAACCAGAGTTCTGCAGGCTAAAAAGAGGAACTTAGCTGCGTCGCAGTTTAGGAACAGGACATGGAGTAAAATGTCTGTGCTCAAGTGTGTTTGCTTAAGTTTTCAATAACTTTTAATGATCAAGTTTTGGGAAAGTTGTCTCAGTTGATTCAGATGGTGTGATGATTCTAAATATATAATATCAATGAGATTTGAAGTAATTCTAATATGTTTCTCTGAGCAGCTGACAGAAAAAGAGGAAGTCCTCTTAGTGTGTTGCAACCAGAAAGAGGAAGTCGAGCAAACCAGACTGGATGAGACAATGTCTGAAGTTTTGGAAAGTATGAATCATGAATCATGCGACTGAGCTAACTGAGACAATGAGCTAATGTTTAGGAAAGTGTGTTTTGGGAGGAGAGAAAGGTGCATGTGTCTCTGAGGAATATAGGAAAGTATAAAAATGAGAGACAAACGCAAGTTAAACGGAGTTGTCCGGGGACATCGCAGAAGATGGTTGGATCTGGCGTTAGTCCAGGATAGGTAGAGTTTTACTCTACTAAGAAAAAGAATAGTCTAGATCGGTCTGCAATTTTGTTGAAGATGGAACAGTGCAATATATCCTTCCCTCTGCAAGGGGAAGCAGAAGAAGAGGCCTGTTCAGGCCGTTCAGCCTGTGCTAGGAGAGTCAAGGACTCTCCTCAGCCCATTTTGCCATCGTGTTGGATTATTGAAACTTTTCCACAACGAAGCCAAGGATTAAAAGGATTTTTGCAAGACTGATTTGGGATCTGGACTGTTCACTCCCCTTGGGTTGTGTGGGGAACTTATTGGATATATTGAGACTTTGTACGGAGTTATCATTCCTTAAGGAACTCTATTGCACCCAAGTCAGGACTGGGCGTGGTGGCCACGGCCGGGTTGCCTGTCCTCTCCTTTCCCAAAAACACACAATCGGGTAATTAGTCTTAAAGAGCTCAGCATTGTTCTATTAACCTAATTAGTTACCCATAATCAGGAATTTTTGATATAATCATCTGCTGTTGCTGTAACCTTGCCAATAATATGCAATAAACACTGGATAAGCATCTAAAGAGAAATGGTCCAGACTTTTAAATTAATCACCTGAAACACCTCATGGATGTAAAAAGTTAAGCAATTGTGTGCATAAGATCTGAAGGTTCTGACGGGTTGTTCTAGTTACAAAGAAAATAGATTTTTAAACAGATCCCTGGAGTCCACTGTCCGGACTTCTAAACTTAACCTAGCAATTCACCAAGTGCTGTCGTATACAGAGGAGGGAGCTGTCGTTAACAGGCGTGACTGGTTGGAAGGCTAGGCTACGAGGCTACTTAGTTTAGTTTTCGGTCAGAGTAAGCGGGATAGGCGTCTGGAAGAAGACAGTGAGAGCTAGGCGAGTCCCCTCACCACCAGCTTAAGCTGTTCTGCTGAACTCACTGGGTAATACCCATGAGCAGTTAGAACCTAACCCTAGAAACGGAGAGCTGGTCCAATTATCCTGTTAAAGGGTATACTTGGCTCGCGACAGTATGTAAATAATGTAATAATTCAAAATTAAAGCTGCAAGCAGCGTCGGACGGGCCCTCGCTCCTCACCGCACTGCTCTCCACACGACCTTGTCTAGGGGGCGCCATAGAGCCGATTAGAATTTTGACTGTGCAAATCTGTTGGTCTTGGGATACTATATGTATGTACCAAATTTCATGTTTGTAGGATAAAGCAATGATTTTATATGAGTATTTGAATATTTCTAGGGGGCGCTGTGGAGCCGTTTGACCACGCCCATTTCTGAATTGTATATTAAATATTAGGTCTTGAGATTAATGAGGTTTTGTGTGGATTTGGTGATTTTACATGTATCACTTCACCTCCAAAACCAATTTCGTTCCACATGGCGATTTTGTTCAAAATGGCCGCCATGCCACGCCCACACCGTGTGACGTAGCCACAAGATTTTAATAACTTTTCATCCTGGAGGGGTCTAGATGCCACACAGCGAATTTGGTGAAGATGGGATAAAAATCCTGGGAGGAGTTCGTTAATTTCCAATGCCTGCGCACGTGTTCCATTGTACAATCTTAAGCTTTTTGTTCAAAATGGCCGCCATGCCACGCCCACACCGTGTGACGTATCCACAAGATTTTGATAACTTTTCATCCTGGATGGGTCTAGATGCCACACAGCGAATTTTGTGAAGATGGGATAAAAATCCTGGGAGGAGTTCGATAAATTCCAATGCCTGCACACTACGTGCTCTAGGGGGCGCTGTTGAGCCTTTTTGAAATTTTAAAAGCAGGAATGTTTTTGTCTTGGGCTACTGTACATGTGTACCAAATTTCATGAGTTTACGTGAAACTAGCCGTATTAACTCCACTAAAGCACAATTTTCTAGGTGGCGCTATTGAGTCATTTTGCCATTCATATGTGTAATTCCCCCAAAATATCAAATTTTTCACCAGTCCTGATGTGTGTGCCAAATTTGGTGAGTTTTTGAGCATGTTTAGGGGGTCAAATTGAGGTTCAAAGTGGCGTAAGAAAAATAAACCGCCAAACCGCCAAAGAAACACTAGAAGAACAATAGGGTCCTACGCACTGTAGTGCTTCGGGCCCTAATAATGTAATTATCACTGCATACTCATGGGTCAGCATGTTGATGGATGTGATATTTTATATTTTCTGGGTGTTTCACATCTTTTTGAGCATTTTTTGTGTTCATGAACCATCAAAATGAATTAAGTCAAAGTAATTTTAAAAGTGTATCAGGTCAGAAACACTGTACAAATCCACAAATCAGAGTATTTGTAGTATTTATTAGTTGTTAGAAGAATTGTGCTTATGTTAAGAATTATTCTTATTAGGTAATCATTGAGTGACTTTCAGGACTTTAAAGTCTACATGTCAGCAACCATGAATCACCATAAAACATTCCAAGCTGTATGTACTCACAGTAAAGAACACAGAGAACTGACCCATTAAGATTGTGTAAGTGACACTTACCTTATGCTGACTCTTGTACTGATTGTTTACCAAATAAAAGAGCCAAGGACAGACGGACTACCAGAGAGCTGGAATGCTGTCGCGATGCATACTGCAGAGCTGTAGTGTCCGTTCTCTCCTTGTGCGCAAGTAAAAGACCTGAGCTCGTGAGTGCTGTCTTCCTTCTTGTGCTGTGTGTGTATTTTCAGGTTTTGAACCTAACATTAGTAGAACTTTGCAGAATTTTGCAGAACTTTCCCAGAATGTGTTTAGTACAAAATAATTCCAAGTGAAACATAAAGCATCTTTTACTGATCAAAAGCCCAGCATGATAAATTAGTTCATGCTTCCTGAACTGAGCGTGTTTGTATCAACTAAATTGATATAAAAGTATAAAGATCTTATGTAAAATATTATAATTTGGATATACTGCTAACTGTGAGACTGTAGCATTCAAAGCTGCTGATATATGAATTTGCAAAGTATTAAGAGCTACGCAGCAAATGTGTTCCTGAATGCCACATTTTGTGCTGATAGGTGCATCCAGGTGGCAGAGACAGCTTCATGACAAAACCTATACATCAGCAACTTTGAATGCTACAGTTTCACCCTCAGCCGTATATCTGAATGATAAATTAATCAATCAATGCTGGGGTTAGTTAACCAGCAGTGTTGGTTAATTTCAGTGCCCTCTTTGGAGTGAAATGATGTGAAGTGTTTGCAATTAAATTGTTCTTAACATTGACTTCACAAGCATTTACTGAGTCAGAAATGACTGGGTTGTGTTGATTCCCCCACTTTCAGGAGTGTAAAAGAAAGTTAACAGCTGACCGATGGGTGTAACTTGCAGCTGTTTCCTTTTGCATAGATTGTTCACACATAAATGCTAGTGGGTACCTTTAGTTCATTTCAGTCAGTCTTTTAATAAGCTAAGATTACAACTGGAGTCAGAAAGCATACACCAACATGAAGCCCAAAGAACTGACACAACAGAAAAAAATGCTCAAATGTAAGGAGAGAGGGGAAAAACCATTGAGGATGACAGCAGGAGTAATGGTGATATGACGTACTGCAGCGTGTAAAAGTTTTGGAAAAAAGGAAAACCACTAGTGGACTTTAGAAAGGAACACAGGACACTTTTCCAACAGAGAACAACTGCAGCTGATGACAGACGAATCCTTAAAGCTGCAGAGAATGCCACAACAACAGTCAGCGTGGAGAGAGATGCGAGGTGGCCCCGATCCAAAGCACCCAGCTCATCAGCGCATCATGCAGGAGGTCATGTCAGGACCTGAACACCACTGTTTCTGGAAGCAAGTCACTCGCCCTCCCTGACGACGGAACAGATGATGGTGGCAGCAGGATGGATTCAGGAGTTTACACAAAACATTTTGTCTGGCTGTGTACAAAGAAATCCCTCTGATCTTACAGGCCAAAGCAACGAGACGGTGACCCCGGACGCACTGGCTGTCAACCAAAACTTTCATCAGTGGTGAAAACTGAACGCTCTCAGACTGGCCAAGTCAGTCATCAGATTTAAAACCTATTGAGCATTTTACCTGCTGAGGAGGAGATTTAGGACAGAGGAGACATCAACTGAAGACAGCGGCTTTAAAGGCCTGAAAAAACATTTCTAAAGTAGATGCTTAATGCTTAGTTCTGTCAGTGGTTCATAGGATTGATGCCGTCGTTGCATCAAAGGACTATGCAACCAAACATTAGACTCCAGCTTTTATTTCCATTAACTGACTTTTGCATACCTAAAAAATGGGACACACCAATAAACACTATGACAAAATGTGCATATAAATAGCATAAAATGAAAGGTAAAAGCCTGTTTCTACCTGAACCACTAGAAAAAGCTGGATATTTCTGATCCTATTTCTAGTAGGCATGATACTAATACTGGCAGAAGACAGCTAACACTAGTTGCATGTGGATTATAATTAGTTAAAAACCACCAGGGGAGCAGTTGTATTCAGATATGGGCCAGATAAATCATACGTAAAGTGGAGGCGCCCTAAAGGGGAGGCAGTTAAAATTCAGATTAAAAAATAGAATGTGAAAAACTTTAGTTTGTTTTTTCTGTTCAGCAGAAGCTTCTATATGTTTCTGTTTCATTTCCATTTAGTCTTGTATTCGCCACTATTTAACACTGAGTAATTCAAATGTCACTTTAACTGCATTGGACGTTATTCATGGAGTCTAATAAAGTGATGATTCTGTCTAAAGCCCTATTCGCACTGGGCTGGTATTACCGGGGGACCTGTAGTAATTTGTAATGTCAAAACCCCACTGCACATTACCAACAGAGTTTCCCCAAACACAGAGGTCCAGAGACGACATTAGTCCTGTGTAAATCAGCATCTCTGTGGTTTAGAGTTGCTTATTTTGCAAAGTTTGTTTTTTCATTAACGTCTTTCCTGCTTGAGATTTTTGGAGGTTGTGTTGAGGAATACAAAGGAAAGTTTGGACAACATATTGGGTGCAAATTCAGGAGGGTCGTGAAGCTACACTGCATGGAAACCCATTGGCAGAAAGTTCAAATCAACCAGAGAAGCAGAATCTGGGAGGACGGTGAGATGAATGACATGAATGTGGTAAGGAACACTTCTCTGTCTTTCAATAGGCTCAACAGTTATTATAAGGAAGCCTATTAACATCACATATTGTGATAATGTCAGTAAAACACAGATTTTGCTTAAACCGTGCAAATGTGCCACATGAAACATAACTTAAATCACATTCCAACTCATCCACTGACTTACAGCTGCACTAGCATGTTGTTTACCAGCAGGAATGAACCATTTACTGTCTGGGCTGGGGGTTCTGGTGACCAGGGTGAATTAGATCCATAAAATAGCATGGAAAGCATTATGGAAGTATTTAATACAAGTTAAATTCAGCGAAGTAATACATTTTAAATGGAAATATTCTCCTCTCTTGCTTTCTCTCCATCTCTATTTTCCTGATGTGGGTCTTGCTTCATCTCTTCCTCTGTCTTTATCTCTGTTCCTCTGAAACACCTGAGGGAGGAGACTAATGTGACCTCAATATTTTCATATCTTCTCTTTGCCCGGATTTATATGCCAAAATAACACCTCGCCGGGTGTCAAAATGACCTCGGGTTTTGAAGAGAATGTGTCTTTACATTTGCACAATGTGGCAAAAAAGGAACACCTACCACCCCAGGCTCTGTGTCTTGTTCTGTCACTCTTTCTTTCTCCTTCCATTCATTTCTCTCAATCAATGCCTTCACTGTCTGTCACGTCCCCCCTCTCTTCTGATTCTCACCTGCTTTCCATTCATTTTTTTTCCTTCCCAAACTTCCTCTTCTTGTCCCACTCTCTCTTTCTTATCTCTCTCAGCTGGAGTAATAGTCATAGATTTCTCTTTTTTGGCTCTTTCTCTATTAACAGTAGGGGGTTATACTCAGTTTGCAGTTTTCTATGATGTCTAACTCGTATCCCATCCTCATAGCTGGAGGCTGCATTACAAACCTGCCAAGCTTCAGTGCCTGTGTGTAAGCATATGACAGACACGGACATGGTCTTTTGAGTCACATGGTAAAGGTACATTTAAATAGTTTGTGCCACTTTGTAAGTGTGTGTTAGTTTGTGATTCCCTCCCACATGCGTCCTCATCCTAGCCTTCCGGTGTGTGTGCGCACTCATCCTTTCGACGCGGAGCAAGATTGCTCCTTTAATGACTTCTTGTACCTGTGTGGCGACTGTGTCACACAGCTCGCTGCATTTTCTTCAGATTTCTGATCTTTCTTAGATTTTTGTCGATGGTTACAGCGTCCAAACCGCTTTTGATGCCACAGTGTGACATTTCATTTTATGGCAACAAGCGTTCTCGCTGCGCTCTGCTACCTCTGCTGCAGGAAAATGAAATAATACAGGTAAAAAAAAAATGTTTTGAGATCCATTAAAGCCCATACCTGTACAGTGTTATTGTTGTTGTTGTTTTTCCGGCCAAAACTGTGCATTGATGTTACACTAATGTAGAGCACCACTGAGAGCGGAATTGGAAACTGTAACAAAGGGTGGTTTTGACAGCAGCCAAAATGATTTAAGCAATGTCTTGAAAAGAGAAACAGACAGATGGAAAGATCAGTTACTAAAAGGCGCACGCATATAAAAGCATAAAGTCATCACCGTAATGATCACGTTCCAAATCACCACCAAGATACAAAGAATACATGTGCACACTTTGCATTTTGTGTCTTTGTCTATCAGCAAAAGATGCTGTCTGTTAATGCTATTCAGTGTCTCTTGTTTGCACGAGTCTCTACATCTAGACATCGTAGGGCTCTGCTTGATCTTTACACCGACATCCTACAATGAAATGTCAGAATTGGTGGGCAGACATAATAAACGGAAGGTGAATTATTGTTTGTGTCCTGCTAAATTGCAAAACCAAATATGTTTGGTCAGAAATGTCATGCCACCTACTTACATCATGAAAGCGTGCAATTAGGAAACAATTGACAGGAACAGCCCCCAAATCAGTCCTTGCAGCCTTTCTGGTATGACTGTATCATAGGATCAACTTGACTCACGAGGGGATGTTTTCATTTTGCAACTGGTTTAACCGCAATGTCAATGCTCAGAACTCCAAAACAACAGTAGTAATTCAGAGAACCATAATGGTTGCTGTTGGAGATGTTTGAGAGGAGAAGACTGCTACGGGTGCAGGTTGTTTAAATGGTGCTTCTTGTTGTTATGTCTTCTGAGGTTGACCAGTCAGTGTCATCTCCCACCCGGCAGTGTTTCAGGAACAGCTCAGAAGTATCTACCTGAGAGTGGGTATTTTTTTCCTCCCCCTCACAAACAGCCTTGGAAGAGGCTCTACAGAGCATCTCCTGTGGCCAACAACAGCCCTTGAGTTCCTGCAGTGGAAAACAGCCCAATACTGAGCCAGAATCATAGAAGAACCACATGACCTCTTCATTTAATGTGCTACCCTTGGGATCCTTCAAAAATGTCAGCAGTTTGCTTTTTAATAATAGGTCCGGCATGGTAGAAAGGGTTAACAAACGAACATATAACAAAATCATTCTGTAACCTTTTCCTCTGGATGAGAATCACGGTTCTGCTGTTTCAAAGCTCTGGGGTTTGCCTATGACTTGTGTGCAAGAACTTCACATAATCCAGCCAGTAATTATTATATAATTAATTATGTTTTCCTCAAAGCATATTTGGCAAAAAGTCAAAGTATATGGACATAATTTGGAGGAGACAAGGTTTGGATAGAGGCCTAAGTGAATATGTTTTACTACTGTAAGTGCATGTGTCTCCTGTAGCGCTCGTGTCAGCTGGCTGGAAGTTTTGCATTTAACAAGTGACACGTTTGCCCTTGTAACTGCCTTGGCACAATGCAAGTGACAAAATGTGTGAATCAATGATTTAATTAAAGACAAGCAACATTTCTTAAAAGAATAACAAGAGGAAACTAAATAAGGAAAGGAGGCATTGATAAAATGCCTTTGAGAAAGGGCCTTTAGATGAGATTTAAAACAGAGTTTGCTGATCTGAGTCTCAGGGGGAGACTGTTCATAACCTGGGCACCAGGTCAGCAAAACCTCAGCCATCAGAGGGCTTGAACTTTGAGCGCTGCGCAACCAGAAGCCCTTGGCCTGATGACCTGAGAGGCCTGGTGGGCTTAGAAGGGGTCAGTAACTCTGTGATTTATAGCGGTGCCCTGCTGTGTAAGGCCCTAAAAGTAAATTATTTTGAATCCTAAATCTAACAGAGGCCCAGCAGAGTGAGGCCACCTTGGATGAGTCATCAGAATTGCTGTGGCATCTTTGTTAGCAGTCAGGCAGCTGAGGGTTAAACTAATTG
Organism: Dascyllus trimaculatus; assembly: GCA_024666655.1. NCBI lineage: Eukaryota > Metazoa > Chordata > Actinopteri > Pomacentridae > Dascyllus > Dascyllus trimaculatus. The sequence goes on along the minus strand of CM045457.1, from coordinate 10,154,845 downwards.
TAAGCTTGCTGCAGCTTTTGACTTAAACAGGAATACCGTGCATTACAATAGTTCGTATGTGAGGAGACAATGTAATGGACGATTTGTCCTAGCTGGGGGAACACTAAGAAAGGATGTACTTCGGAAGTGTTTCTTGACTGAAAATAACAAGATGTGATAACCTGGCTCAGAAATGCTTCTGAAAATTCAACCAGAAGGTAAAATCCTGGTTCAGCTTGTTCATTTAACCCATTAAAACTAATCTCTGTGTACCCAAGTTACATGTTTAGAAGTTATTTTCCAGCAAAATAACCACTTAATACCTTAATCAGATATTACTCGACATTGTTGCTTCCTTTAAAATGTGCAGATCTATGAAGTCCCTGCATCCTTCACCCATCCTCATCTCGCTGCAGCACGAGCACACCAGCTCACCCACAACTCTGCTCGAACAGTGTAGCATTAATCTACCCCTCATAATGGCAAGTTGTGATATTAAAGTAATTCAGCCGTACCCGTTCAAACTGGGAAAGGAATTCCAAAGAAGTAATAATGATATAGAAAGTCCCACCCTGCAAGCTGAAAGCATTGATTTTTTTAGGTTTGTTACATGATGAAACCCTGGAAGTCTGACGTGGTGTTTTTTAAGACATCGGTGCACTGCAGCTTCAAGGCAGACATACTTAGCCATGGTGCTGATTGCCTATTTCACTCATAATATGTCTTCTATTATAAAAAAATACACACTATGGGAACATTTACAAGGTAGAAAAACTTGATTTCAATGTTGGCGGTTAAAGGATACCTGAAGGTTTCAAGAAGTCCATCCATGGATGAAGTCCATCCATCCATCCATCCATCCATCCATCCATCCATCCATCCATCCATCCATGCATCCATCCATCCATGCATCCATCCATCCATCCATCCATCCATCATCTATACACCACTTAATCCTAACTAGGGTCGTGGGGGAGGGTGGAGCCTATCCCAGTTGACTTGGGCGAAGGTATGGCACACCCTGGACAGGTTGCCAGTCTATCGTTGAGCTACACATAGAGACAGCCAACCACGCACGCTCACATTCACACCAATTTAGAATCAATTAACCTCAGCATGTTTTTGAACTGTGGGAGGTAGTTGGAGTACCCGGTGAGAACCCACGCTGTACAGGAAGAACATGCAAACTCCACACAGAAAGATCCCAGGTGTCCTAACTGAACCAGGGATCTTCTAGCTGTGAGGCGATGGTGCCAACAACCAAGCCACCATGCAGCCCGTTTCAAGAAGTCCTGCTGTGAAAGTTTATTGTTCTGACTGGCAGCAAACAAGTCCTTTTTTTACACTGTGACTCATCAAAAGGGAAACTGTGAGTCATCTAATTACAATTCTCAATAATACAATTGCATAAAGTGAACAGATTTAAAGGTTGCCAAGGCTTCACAAGTAAAACTGTACGTCATCAGCATAAAAAGATGCTTTGTGAAGGACAAACAAAAGACTGAAGAGAACAAGAGAAACCTTTAGTAGAAATATTATCTCAGATTTAAATAATACACTGTAATATATGCGTGGGAACCTATACTGTATATAGCAAGCCTCTTTTTGTGCATGAAAAGACAAATAGTTAATCCGGTACATTCAATGAGAAAGTGATGTCATTGTATGTAATGTGATTCATGTGGTGAATACTACAGGCCATTAGAGAGGCAGCATGCTGAGAGCAACCAGACAAATGTTCGGTTCATAAGTCATACACCTGTGAAGACGAGAGAAAGAGGCAAAATCGTGAACGTAGCTTAATGGTCTGTCCTCTGTGGCTTCACCATCACAATCAGTTTGCATATATTGCCTCCCAGCTTACATGCATTTCTCAGGATGTGAGTCTTCTTTAACAGAGTTTTGTTTGAAGTTGCACAACTTTTTCTGTCACTAAACTTCCTTCCAGTTCTCATATCTTTTTTATTGTTGCTTTTTAGTCCTTAAATCCCTAAATTCCATACTGCAGTTTCTACTTTCTACGCCTGTATTAAACAGCTATATAAATAAGGGCCTTCCCTTTCTTTTGTACCCCAAGTTCACATACCCTTCTCTGTACTCTTTCATCTAAGATCTTTGAACAACAGCCACAGCATTTCCCAGCGTGATGATGAAACAGTTCACGCTTTAATGCTGATCCCTCTTTTTGAAATCAGTCTTAGAGAGGTTATTCTCTATATTTTTTTATTTTATTATTGTGTTTTATAGGTTTTGTGGTTGCTATTAGTACATTTGTTGTTCTCTATTGGTTTAAATAGCTGTAGCAGCGGCTGACTGCTCTCATGACAAATCAGTTTGTTTTTTGATAGTAGTAATATTACGACTGAATGATAGTACAGATGCTATTGTTGTCTTTATTGTGTTTTTTTATTGCTTTCTTTTGACCATCTTATCATGGGTTTGTTGGTAGTTGATATTTTTTTTTATCTGAAAGCCCAATAACCGGCTTTTTTTCTAGGGTTTTCAACAGCATCTCATGGTTTTCTCCAGGAAACAGGGTTTGGTTGTTACAGCAGAAAGAGGAAAGTTGCCACCAGCACAAATACAGATGAATAAGCAATTTGCAAATGTTGAAGTGTTTGCTTAGTTGTCAAATTACTTACACATGAAAACTATAATAATATCTGACATCCCATGAGAAGAACTGTAAGGGTTAGGGTTAGCTCTTTTTTACAAAGTTAGGGAAAGCTGTGTAAAAACAAAAGCAATAAAGTCAAAATCTGGTCAAATTATCCTGATACTTCACAGCCCTTTTAGAAAGCACTCAGTGTTTGCAGTAGTGAATGTAATTAATATCAGCCAAAGCCATGTGTGTGTATGTGGCTCAGACTGCATAGCATTAGCATGAATAACTCACAGCCTGGGCTGAGCCATTAGAAAGTCAGACAGTGCAGCTTATTAATCCAGTTAACCTCACTCACCCAAACTCTCAGTAGCTCATCCATATCTTGTTAATGGTGTCAATTTGTTACTGGTGTCAAATCAATGGAATAAATCATAAACGCCTGCGTTGACAGCTGCAGTTAGTTTTTTTTAAAAGCCTGGTTTAAAGCAGCTACCAGTAATTAAAATCACTTCTTCTCTGAGATCAGTTTCTTTGTTTTATTTTTCTCTCTGTTCTGTGTCTTTTATGTGGACCACGATGCTTGTGTTTGATATTTGCATGCTGAGCGATATCTAAACCAACTCTAATTATGTACACAGGTGTGTGCATTAACAACCCTCTGAGCGGCTGTAGAGACTTGCTGACCGCTCCTCTGCGTTGCCATGGCGGCCTAATTAATCAGATTAATTGAATGTTGTTGATCAATAGCCACTGGGGGTGTAGATGTTAGGTAGTTAATGTTTTTCATCGGCTGGAGCTGCAGCTAGAGGAGTGTATGCTATTCAATGTGAGCAATAGGGGCTGAATTAAAAGGAGATTAGAAGGGACTTTGATTTGATACAATAATAATCCAACAGCGTGGTGATGAATCACCCAAGAAAATGTCTGCTCTGCCTACTTAAGATAAAAGGTGGAGGACGGAACAGGAGGACAAAAAGACATTTCACCGTCTGACCAATGGATTTCGGCAGCATGCAGGTTTAAGTGGGTGTTGGTCAATTAGCATTCCGAAGGCGCTGCAAGGAGTACTTTTATACACCATTATATCATTGTAATGCTAATTTTAATACCCATGCCTGCCATAAATGAATGCAACAGAAGTCTAGGTGACTGGTGACATCAGCAGCAGTGACTACATTATTAAATAAACCACACTGCTTACTGTTAAAAAGAGGATATGACTTTTTTTTATAACAGTGCTGCTGTGGAAAGTGTTCATATACTCTTTACTAGAGATGATAGTCATTCAATATTTTTTTAACAGTTGGTTGCTCTTTCCACAACCAAAACTGCACTGTGTACATACTTCTTCTATGTTCCAAGACCAGCACCATCTTCCTAATTAACCAAATTTTCAGAGAGGCTTCGCAAAGTCAATATGGATTTAATGACTGCATGTGATGTGAAAGAGTTAGCAGCACTTTCTTCCATTCCCCTGTGCTTTATAGGGCGTTTTAATACGTTTCACCTCATTGTTCTGGTTTTATGGTTCCTCAGCTTTACAGTTTTGGTCATCTTCTCTTTCATTAACCTTGCCTCCAGATGAAAGCAGCTGTTTTGAGGTCTGATAACTCAATGGAAACTACCTGAGCAGCAACAAAAAGCAGGCGACGTTGGTGAAAAGTCGGTGACCATAGTGCAGCATTTAGCAAATAAATCAACAAGTGTTTCTCTCAGGAGTTGGTGGAGACCAAAAAGGAACTAAAAGGGAGAAGAAATATGACTTCACTCGAATGCTAATGTTGCTCAAATGTGTATGCTGGATGTAAAGCTAGCATTATATGTTCTGTGTCCTCAAGTATACAAGAGTCTACACAGACCCTTCCATAAATGTCAGTGTGCAGCCAAGGGGCAGTACTGTGCATGAACACAACATGTAGACACTGATCTACTGGTCATGCATGAATCAGAGAAGACTCCAAGTAAACTAGAAAATAGTATAGTAGCAACAGCTACACGTCTGTTGCATCCACAGCTGTTCGTATTGTTTGCTAGAGCTTCACAGTCCACATCTAACTACCATAAAGTTAAAGAAGCAGTTAAGAGCTTTACAGGCACCAACTTCAAAATAAAAGTAGTAGAGATCAACACAACGCATCTTACTTTATTCAGACTGTAACACAATAAAAATGTAACACAGCTGAAGGCAAAAACCGCTGAGAAGTGCTCTCAGACTGTTATCTGCATGTGTGATGTTTGGTAGCTGATGACTTAAGTATCAGTGAATGGAGTCGGGTTCAGTATCACTTACTCTACACAGGAGGCACAAGCTGATACTAGGAAACAGTTGGAGGGAAGTTTGGCAGAAAAACAATTGGGGGTGGACGGTGACCTTTCTAGCAGGCACACACACTCTTACACACTCCGACATTCACACAATACATGTGGTCTCAGGTAGAGCAGGTGCCTGTGGCTGAAACGGAGTGACATTCAAAAGCACCATGTTGCAAAAAAAACAGTAAACACATGAATCTTTAGGATAACTGTACCAAATATCCAGGCTAGCATCAAGATTGTCCATCATTGTAATCATGTGTGTTACTGTATGTTGCGTACATGTGTGTACTTGTGCTGTATGTGGGTGTGCTATGAGATAGTGGAACCATTTTCTGGCTCTTGAGTCAAATGGCACCCCAGGGAGATAGAGGGATACATGAGCAGATAAATGAAGGAATGGAGATGGTAACTATTGTTATTAAAGGGAATAAATAACATTTTGGTGTGTTTGCCTGAAATATGAAGGCCATAAATATATAAAGAGAGCACAGTGGAAATAAAAAGAAAGAGATGACAAAGGGAGGGCTGATGAGAATCTGTTTCTATCTATGTGTCATTTTAGTTACATCACTTCCGAAATACAGTTATATGTGATGTGTGTCTTCCGTAGGTTTTTGTTACTACATCATTTTATTTTCACTATTTGCTCAAAAACTAAATAAAACCTACGTGCAAAAGTACAAAAAGTATGTACAAAAGCCCCAAAGTTGCATGTTTGTTTCTATAGACACCCATCATGCAGCGGTAACCTCTAAGCCTCCCACACACACCAGCACGCACTATTCTTTTAAAGGATAAGAGCTCCTTGAAAACTCAATTAGACTGGGGGGCAAAACCTACAAAAACCTACCACTCTCACACACTGACGTGCATACTGGCACTCACACACACATACACACACACACACACACACACAAGTCAGTGTTTTAGCTCCCTAACCTGCAGCTATTTTCAGTGTTAAATGGACTCTGGGGTTCCTAACGAAAAAGCTTGTTCTATGGCATGTACCTAATTACACTGCTTGTGTGCGGTCTCTGCGTTTGTTTGTGTGTGTCTTTGTGTGCTTTCGATGCTACACAACCCGACCCTCTCAACACACATGGATACAGGCACACACACAGACATGAGGTCCAAGCATTGAGTCACTCAATGAGATAACCTTATTTCGGACTTCTAATGCTTTACTTTAGCCTATGAGAAAATAACTGTAGAAATTCAACATATTTTGTCGGGAACCTGACAGTTGTTGACCCGTCCTGTTGTGGACTAATGGCCAACATTTAAGTCCCTATAAATTTGTTCTTAGATAAAAAAAAAAAAAGCAGATTCTTAATGCATAGAACTTAAATTTGAGTTTGGAGCTACATTAGGAGCTTTTCATTCAAACAGATTTTCAGTTTAAAGAAAAAGTTAAGCATCTTTGAAACAAAGATATTACTTCCAATGGTTAGTAGCTACCACTGTATGTGTGTTATCTACAGTGCAAATACTGCTTTCATTGTTGGTGTTGCACACTTGGACACAAATGAGACTTCCAGGCATGCATAAGTTAAAACAGAATCTTTACTTTCTCTCTGTAAACACAGAAACACAAGCACATTATCACAATGCGGCTGCATGCTTCAACTATCAGGAGTCACTGAATGATGAACGCACTTAAACATTCACGTTCACTCTTAAACATGTAACCTTTACCTATGTGCTTATCTTAGAACATTCTGCACATTCACACAACTCATATTCTAGCAAGCTACCTGTGGCTACATTCATTAGCAAGTGACCAGGTGCGGCATTCTTCACATACTACGTCTTGTCATGCAACTTATAAACTCAGGTTTAAACATCACATTGCACTAACAACAGTTCGTAACACCGACACAATCGTTATACTTCTATGTCGCTATGTTTCATACATGTTTTAACCACTTTTGCTCACCTGTAAACACAGAAACAGAAGCACATTATCACAATGCGGCTGCATGCTTCAACCATCAGGAGTCACTGAATGATGAACGCGCTTCCCTGCGCCTTTTCTACAGGACCCCCTTTGCTGCCCAAAGTGCCTGTGTGAGCCTTGCTACTTGTACCCACAGATTAACCTGACAATTATGAACCAACTGATAACAATGAAATAATAAATAATAAATGAAAAAGTGGGAGGGCTACCCATGTCCATTCATATGTCCAGAATTACTGTGGGTCCCACACTGGCATAATAAGAACAACAAGAAAACACACCTTTTTCCAGCTTGGGAGGGTTCATTCCTGCAAGGTGGTTAGCCTTAGTGCTAACCTTGCATTCATACCAGCTTAATTGCTGTACTATAATGACTTTTTGTATTGCAATGATTTAAAGTGAAACCAGTTGCAAGTAAGTTTTGTCAAAATTTGACAAAATTAGCTCAATCAGTCACTATAAATTCTATGGTTTATTTTGATGTAACTGTCAGGTGGTGCATTTGTAGTCATTATACAAACAATTTATTGACGTGTTGTTTTCACCAAGCAGGAGACGTTGTTGATGTCAATAATTCCAAATATCTCACACTCAGATTTACAAGAAAAATTACATGGTTTAAAGAAAGCTTAAAGCCAGCAGACAATTAGCCTAGCTTAGCATAAAATCTGGTAGTATAGGCAAGCAGCAAGCCACTGACTCTAGTCAAGATTCAAAAGTTCACCAGCATCTAAAGCACCATAAATAACATGCGTAGAGTGTGTGTAAAAGACGGATGTCGCCTCTGAAAAGTGAAGTCATTGCAGAAGTGCCTTAAACCTGCATTCTTTCTAACAGCCAGCAGGAGATGATTCCTCTGGTTGTAGAAAGAAGTCTGGCTGTGCAGAAGTCGCATCATTTCTCACTTGATTTGTTGCATCAGAAAACATTTTCATGATGACGTTTTGGTTCAGTTACTAGTTTAACGTCTCCTTCAATACAGCATAATGTTCATTTTGAGAAATTATGATCCCATTAACAATAAAATAGACAATAAAGCAGAGTATGCTTTTAGATGGGGCTACCATGTGATTGACAGGTTATTACCACATTGGCGTGTGTAGTGTCCTCAAATTCTAAGTCAGATCCAGCACTCGACTGTCACGTCTGGTTTTAACAGATGGCAACAACCAAATTGCTTCTTCTGGGCTTCATAATGGTCACCTACAAACCAATGGGTGACATGGCTGCATCCATCTTTTATATACATTCTGTGTTAAAATGTTGAATCTTGTCGGTTTAATCTGTTTACAAATCTAGAATCTTGTCATGGAGACATTACAGAGACCTTGTAGACTCGGAGAAGTCTTGCTACTAGTTGCCAGAATATTTTTCCAGCATATAACTCTCAGTAAAAGCAACAACTTGCCACTTTTACATTTTATTTAGTTTGAGAAGTTTTTTTTTAAAACTTTGGGCAGAGCAAAGCAAACAGTTTTCTTCTGCTTCCAGTCTTTAATGTGAGCTTTTGAACTTTTTGTTGTATATCTGCCATGTTTAGAAATTTGGCACATGTTCAAGTACAGAAGCAGAAACAAACATGGCAGACGAGAGAGTATGGTGTGTGGGTAAAATGTGTCTTTACAAAGCACAAGTAAAAGTAAAGTTGTGTCTTTGTTTTTCAAGGACATGGGGGTCTTATTGTAATTGCCAGTGGACAAAACTTAATACATCCATGGAAGAAGTTTGTTTTGTTAGTGAGTAAAGCGTCTTTTCTGCTGGAAATCCATACAAAGTAGAAAAAGAATTGATTCAGGTGTTTGTAATGAATAGTTGATCGAACCGGCAGACCTAGTACACGTACGCAATTATTAATAAAGCACAAGCACACAGTCTGCCTAGCTTTACAAAGCTGAAAACTTTCTGTCACCACAACTTATCTGCGTCATCAAAACCCAACATGTAGAAAGGATGAAGGAAACTCAGGAAGGTCAAAGAATCCATTTCCCTGTGCCAGCCTGAACTATGATGTCACCACTCACACACTCAGTCACACAATTTTGTCCTAAACCTTGATGAGAATAGTGTAAAGTCAATTTGGACAGGCCACGACCGGGAGAGTTTAAGAGCAACAAGAAATATAGGAATTAAACAAGACTGTGAGTGTGTGTGTGTGTGCATGCGGAGAGTGTGTACTGTTAGTGTATGTGTGTGAGTGTGTGTTTTAAAACCCCCATCCTGGTCGCCTCTATGGGTCAGTAGTTATTAACCCCTAGACAGTCACCTTGACGCACACACACACAGAAACAATGACACACACACTGAGAAACAGCACTGACCCACTCACATGGGCACACACACACACCTTCTCTCCAACCTCACACACCGTATTTATCAGTCGGCTGTGACCCAGCCCCTCCACATGAATTGGCATGAAGTGTTAATCCTAATATTGGATTATCAGGCAGTCAGAGATTATCCCCTCATTTTAAGATTAGCAGCTTAGTTTAAGATTAGTCCATTTAAAGTGACACTCAAAGGTTATCACATCGCTGGCGACGGAAAATTATTTTGTCCGTGAAGCGGCTGCACGGTCTATTTTAAAAGCACATGCTGGGGATGGATTAGGAGCATAATTGATTCTAATTGGGAAATCGTCTCCTAATACAGGAACAACAAGATAAAGGTGAGGAGATGGCCAACCTGTGTGCGAGCGTTTAACACACTGCAAACTGAATCTGGTGAGATAATAGTTGGGCAAAGTTGTCGAAGTTTGAAAATCAAAGAGGGGAAAAAAGGGGATTTTCCTTTTCATGTGTGTGTAAAATGATTCGATGTGGTTTGTTGAGTGGAGATAATCTGCTGAAAGAGACAATAGGACCCGACAATGGGCTAAACTCTTAACAATGTGGTGGGCTGATTTTGTATACATCCTATTGGGAATCTGTGTGTATCGTTTCCATCTGCTTTTGAATTCACTTTGCGCCTCCCTTTGTCACCCCCTCATTTCTCTTTAGTTTGCCATTTGTTTCAAATTTGCATCTCTGTTGTCTTCTTCCTGCTCTGTCACTTTTCAGCTCTTTCTACCTTTCTCTCTCCTTTGGTAGATCGATACAGGCTAATTGCTGCGTAGCATCAGACAGTTGAGTCTTCTTTTCCCTGGAGCGCCTAATTAAGACCGCCAGACTCACTACCTGTGTGTGTGTTTGTGTGTGTGTGTGTGTGTACATTTGTCGGTTGCTTGGACCAGAAACACCTGTATGCTCACGTTCAATCACAACAGATTGTTGGAAGCAGCAAATAATTTTTCTCTTCCTGGCACGCACACAAACCGTTTTCTCTGTTTCTACTCTGTCTCTTTCGTTTTTGCTCAAAATTAAGGATGTTATCTCGCCAGTGTAACCGTCTACCTGCTACTGTCCATCTGCTTTTGTCCTTCCTTTGCAATAAACCCACTGATCAGAGAGAGAGAGAGAGATCAGAGAAAAAGAGGAGAGTTTCTAAGAAAGTAAGGCTAAGATTAAGTCAAGATAAACTTTGGTACAAAAGTGTGTGTGGACATCCAGCACTTGTACAAAGGTAGCTCAGCAGAACAAAAGGAGTCTCTAATCAGAGGAACTCTCACAGACTTCACCTTGTAGGTGTGTCCGGCAGGAGTTTTGATATTCTAATCTGCGTGCTGAAGAGTCGTGCTTCAATTTCAGAAATTGTCCCTTTGCAGTCCAGACAGAATCATCCAATGTAACCTTAAAATGGGAATACATGCACTTTATTGGGAGCATACATACACCTTCATGCAATTACTCAATCAGCCAATCAGCAGCATTGCAATGCACTGAATCATGCAAATACACGTCTGTAGCTAATGTTTAACTTAAACAGCAAAATAGAGACAAATCTCCATTGCTGGCACCAGTCAAGAGTTTTTCTGAAACTGCTATTCTTCTGTGATCTTCACCACCACAACAGTTTGCAAAGTTTTCTCAGAAACTACATCCACAGAGCAGCAGCTCCACGGACAGAAAGGCCTTGTTGGTGGAGTGAGGTCAGAGGAGAAGGGCCAGACTGGTGGGAGCTGACAGAAAGGCTACACTAACTCAGATAATTATTTTCAACAACAGCGGTGAGCAGAAAAGCATCTCAGAAACATGTTGAACCTCGAGGCGGATGTGTCAGAACGGCGGAGGACCACGTCAGCTTCTGCTCTTGTCAGCCAAGAACAGAACTCGGAGGCTGCAGTGGGAGAACAGGCTCACCAAAATGGACAGTTGATGAATTTCCATTTGATGGTAGGTTCAGATTTTGTTGTGCATCCATGGACCCAACCTGCCTGGTGTGATGTTTTCTTGGTTTGCTTACGGTTTGAATGCCACAGCCTGTATGAGTATTGTTGCTGTCAGTGTACATCCCCTTAAGGCTGCAATTATTTCTAATGGCTACTTCCAGCATGATAATTATCACATCATGTCACGAGGCAGAAATTGTCTCAAACTGGTTTCATGAATGCATGAAGTGGCCCACCCAGTCACCAGATCTGAATCCAGCAGAGATGTGGTAGAACAGATTTACAGGATAAATGAATCAGCTGCAATTGCATCAACTTGAACCACAATCTTAAAGGATGCTTCCATCACATGGTAGATTCCTTAAAATGAAAAACTCACAATGGCAACTGAGAGTTGAGGTGGAAGTTGGCAGATCAGTGAATCATTTAATAACAAGGACTGTTTCCAAAAAGTGTGGTGAAGATTGATTTCCCTTCCAAAACATCCTCTGCCACCCTCAGTCACCCTCTGTGACCTCTGGCTCTTCCCCTCCGTCCTCCAATCTATTCTCTCCCATCTCTTTTGTTTTCCACCTGAGCAGCAACAGGTCATCCATCATAAGAGCCCGAGCCAATGGTATGAAGTCCTATAAGAAAACCTTCAAAGCTCTGACACATTGCAAAAAAAGAGAGATCAACATCACCACTGGTGTCAGCAGACATGTCCAATTATCCACCGGTTGCCTGAGGACACGAGACTTAATATGACTCTTTATAAGGAATGCAAATTGGTGCTGTAGCTCAACTTTATGCCTAATTTCCAACCTCAATAGAGACTGTTCAGTTCTTCACAAAACAATCATTTCATAGTACTGACAAATTACACAGCATGTTCCAGGAAACATAACAGGGACACATCAGCTTCATCAACGGGGCTTTTACTAAAAATGTCTTAACGCTTGCCGTCCCAGAGTTACTTTTCCCAGGATTATGCTGTATTAAAACATGTTTTGGATTGCTGAGGATCACTAAGGTTGCTTAGTAGCACAGTCACTGAGGAGGACATTGCATATACTATGATTAAAATGTATGTAGAATTTGTTGCGTTGAATAAATGTGGTAGATTGAAGTTAACAATTACAAAAAGATGATTAACATTAGTGTCACTGACTCTTTGTCTAAAGGCTGTTTTGCACTCTCTAGTCTATAGTTTTAAGTAGCCAGATATGAAAAATGTATGTTTTATTCTTTTTTAAATCTTGTTCTGGATCAGTGATGAGGTCAGCGAGACACAGTATTTCAAGTCTTTTATTCATAGAACCCAAGGTTATTTTTTTTGTTTGTTTTTTAAAATTGTTTTATCAAGTTTTACTGCCTCTTGCTGTTAGCTTTTGCAAGTATTAAATAAAGCACATTACCTGCATTTAAAGTAAAGGTTTCCCAGTGTAATTGTTTCCTGTCTGAAGGTTTCTTAAGGTGTTTATAGCCTCTCCTCTATGGATGTAAAAGAACAAATTGTGTGCACCCAGGTCAGGTCCACGGATGAAGGCTCTTGTCAGGCAGTCTAGACTTTTAAAGTAACGTTTCCCTGGCAGCAAACTTCAGCTTGAATAACATCCAGCATCTATAACAACTTTTACAAATAGAAGAGAGCTGTGTTTTCATCAAATGTCCTTGGAGCTGACCAGTGAGGATGCAAGTGAATAGGAAGAGGGAAGACTCAGGCAAGCTAATCCTTCCACTTTAATGTGGAAGCACCTGGGTAACACCTTACAGTTGTGGAGCTGCTACTGACTGAATTTGGGGCTGTTTCTTCAGGCAGAGATATTTTTTTTAAAAAAAGGAAGACTGATTCCATGCTTTTGAAACATTGATCGATACACAAATATCAAGGTGGAACTTCTAAGCTTGCCGACTGCTGATTTTTCTCATGATGCGTCTTCCAGCATATAAAAAAACAATATTCTAACAAGGTTGAAACTTGTGTTTCTTTAAAACAAAGAATTACTTTCATTTTCTATCACCTTGCTTGACTTTTGCCCTTGACTTAGGCTCAGTGACTCAAAGTCCAGCTCAGTTTCACCAAAAAAGCATGCAGTACTTATTGTGCATTGGTCCACAGTGCAGCACATATGATTTCATGACAAGGCTGTAAAATAATAAGATGCTGTTTTGGGTGGAGACTATTCACGGTGTGGTCACCCTGCAATGTACAAAAGAGCTGCAGCATTGTGGTCCGTATTTCCATGGGTTTATTTTACCCAAAACATGATCTTTTCCAGCATCTTACCATGTTGTTTTGTAGAATAAAAAAGCAGAACACAGCAGAAAACAGAGATTGAAAACTAAAATAAATGGTGCATCAAAAAAACTGAAAACAGCGACTGAAAATGAAAGTCAAAGCTAAAAATGATTAAAACAGCGACTTAAAATGAAAGTCAATAACTGAAAACCACTCAAAACAGCAACTAAAAATTAAAGTAAACAACTGAAAATGAAAATAAACAACTGGAACTGAAAATAAACTACTGAAAATGAAAGTAAACTGTTGAAAATGCAAGTAAACAACTTAAAATGGCTCAGAACAGCAATTGAAAATGAAAGTCAATCACTGAAAATGACTTAATACAGCAATTGAAACTGAAAGTAAACAACTGAAAATGAGTCAATCACTGAAAATTACTTAAAACAGCAATTGAAAATGAAAATAAACAACTGAAACTGAAAATAAACTACTGAAAATGAAAGTAAACAGTTGAAAATGCAAGTAAACGACTTAAAATGACTCAAATCAGCAACTGAAAATGAAAGCAAACAACTAATAGTAATAAAAATAGGAACTGTGTGTAATTAAACCCAAACCATGATCTTGTTCTTAACATAACCAAGAATTTATGGTGCCAAAACTTAACAAAATTGTTTTGTAGCGTAAACAAAAGTAAAAAGTCACTAAAACAATCATAAAACAGTGGCCCAGCACAGAACTGTACTCAGTCTCTGTTTATGTCTCCTCCAAACCTCCAGCCTCCTGCAGACTGTTTTGCTGTTTTTATGAATAAAATGAAAGAAACTCTGAAGTCACATGGCATGAAACTCGCAAGTTGTCTAAGTTGGATGTTGTCAAAGAAAAAGAGCATTTTCCAACATTTACTTGTTTAAATGTTCGGCTGTGTGATCATACAATAACACGTGACCTGTGGTAAGGACACGAGAGAGCAGGTAAGCTGACAAAGGAAGAGGTGGCTGAGCGAAGAGACGAGGCAGAGCGACAGATGAAGGAGGAGCGAGATATAAACCGGCAGCAGCTGTTTCCAGCCCATTAAAATGTAATTAAGAAGAACCTCATTACAGAAAAAGACAGAGAGAGCGATGGCGAGATCGAGAAATAAACTGCTTTCTGCCGTCTACTTTATCACTCATCCGGACAGAAAACTGTCAGTTTATTTCAAATAAACACTTTGAAAGACAGAGGGAAATAAGAAACCCCAAGTGTTGTCTGCCTCTGTGATGCTAATTAGATTTGAGCAGATCGTTTGGCAGAAAAGACATAATGTTCTGAATCCAGTTTGGCACTTGAAAAGATTGAATATAATAATCCTTCTGCAGTCAATCAGTCTTTCTCCAAAGTGTGGGATTTCTGTCTTTCTGTCTCGTCTGCCAAACAGCACTCGCTCTGAAATGACAACAGCAGGGGCAGATTTCAGAGTTTTGAAAGCAGCTGACTATATAGAAATGATTAGAAATAGTTTCACTGGATCCGAATGTGTCACTTTACTCTCGTGACTCCCATGCGCACACCATCGTAGTTTGATAGTAGAATGGAGAATAGTGTAGGTTTCTACTTGCAGGTTTTCCATCAAGTGTTTAGCTTAGATTCTCATTCAGAGAAACTAATGGCATTTGCTTCATATGTGAGTGTTCCTTTACCCAAAGAAAAAGATGACAAAAAACTTGCTGCCTTTTCCTAAGTTGAAGATTTTTGTACTCTTGATTACTTTAGTCTTTTTAAGGATCTTTTTAAAACCAGATGGACTGCAATTGAATTCATGTTTAATTATAATTATAGTATGAAATAGTAAGAAAGTATGATGGAAAACCAGTAGGGATAATATGTCCTAGAAATATCTATCATTACATCATTAGATACACTGTTCAGCACTCCCCAGCAGCGTATGGCAATAATTCCTAATGATGTCATTAATTAAACAAATGTGACCTGGATTAAACAATGAAGAATGATTAAGTCATTTAAGTACTGCTAAAACTACAGCTTCCTAGCGACTGTAGTTATTAATACTGACGGCATGTACTTCACATGGTGCTGAAACTCTGCAAAAAGAGCATTAAACGGTTTCCTGCTCTCACAAACCATTCTAGAAACGATCCCATTTGTAAATTTCAATATGAAATTTCATGTAATATAAAGGATTTTCTACCACCAAAGCCAGGTTTCATCTTTGCACTATTAAATTGAACAAATGAAACAAAAAGAAACACAAACAAGTCTTTTTCACCTATAGCAGAAAGGTTGTTTGTTGCAGCCAAACCATTATGTTCTACAGAATAGGCTGGCAAAGTGAGACTAATGACAATATATATCCAGCGGGTTACTGAAACAGGCATGTGGAGTCCTTGGTTTGCCAAATGAACAGCCACGTTTGATGATTCATCTAGTTGAATGATGAGGAAAAGATCAGTCGCTGGCTTTAACACAGACTTAAGCTCCTCTGGCCTCTCTGTAGTCTTATTTTTGGCATTCACATTGTGCCCTAGGTATTATATTCCTCAGCTGGCATCTAAAAAGTATTCAGGTTGAATATACAGCCCGACAGCTGCTTTTTTACTCCTGACAAACTGAGTGGCAATGAAGCTGCCACGAAATGCTTTGACCTGGCCATCGGGAACATACTGGTGTTCAATGTCTCGCTGAAGGACCCTTAAGAAGGAGGCCAAACTAATACTATGATTATTAGACAGACTTACTCTCCCGAACTGAAGCTGACAAGATACAGAGATGCTCATATAAGCTCACCCGAAAATAACTAAGACAGACACGTACTATAAATACACTCATATAATGGCACAAAGACACAAAAGCAGCCTCTCAAACAGATGCTTCTCTCTCTCTGTCACTGACAATAAGTAGCAGCATCCAACCTGAGACAAAGACAGAGGGAACACGCCAGAAGACATGTGTGATAAACACACACAGGTGCAAATAAATAAAAAAAAATAATAAAGCAACACACACATAGGTAGTCACTAGGAAAATGTGCACAGTTTAGTTAAAACACACCCTATTTAATGTTGTTACACAATCAAGCAGTGTGTGTACTAAGGCATGAGTGGGAGAGATGATGCTGCAGGGAGCGCAGGACTCAGATAAACTGGAAACTGTGTGTATGCATGTGTGTGTGTGTGTGTGTGTGTGTGTGTGTGTGTGTGTGTGTGTGTGTGTAGTTGTCTAATAACTAGGGCAAAGCAGTCTTGGGGATATTAGTGTTTTTTAATTGAAAAATGGTCAGAAGGGAAAAGCGGGTCATATTCAACGAGAAAGAACACACAAGGGGTAAACACTGTTTATCCAGATATACTCTTCAAATAAGAATGGATATTAAATGTTGTAACAAATGCAAATAATTCAGGACAGAACAATCAGTTTACATATACACACTGCACATAATTATACTGACTCATATACAATGCAAAAAAAGTTAATTCTCTGTATTTTAGGAAAGATTTTATACGCTATTATTTCTCAGTTTCTGTTTTCTATACATTCAGGAAGCTGATTTGTTTTTGGCGTCTGAGTTTGGAAAACTCAGCAGAAGCTGATTCACACTTGAGTTTCCATCACACTGTGTAATTCTGCTTTCAGCTGCCAAGGCCGCAGTCATTTCCTAACCTTAACCGCATGCGTTGAAACGCGGCTACATGAATGTCAATCACGTTTAATTGCCAACAGTGGATACTGTAGAGAAAACAAATGAAATATGTTGACAGTGAGTGTTTAGCAGATATGCTGGCAGGCTGCGTAGTGAAAGCAGCATATTAGCAGCACAGCAGCAGCAGCTTCAGCCCTCTGTCAGCGTCGACACAAGATGCATTCAGGCACACTATTACTGCATAGGTCACCTGTGTTTTGGCAGCACGCAGAGCCCATTACACAATTACTGTAGCCGTGTGCCTGAAATGTAAGAAAATAGACTGAAAAGACACTTGGATGTGTTTACACCAGAAAGCGTGAGTGAAACACAAACCATTGTGAGCCCAAACACCACCTGTTTAGACAAGCTGTTATGTTCATAGACAACCTGAGCTGAACAGCATCGCATTTCTTACAAAACTGTATTTTCTGATGCAAAGTAACTATATAGGAGTGTAATTTTTTTAAGGAGAAATGGTTTCTGACTGGTAGGTAAAGTTTGTATTACTGAGTATGTTCCTTCATGTGACCTGCAAAAGTTAAACCCAATGCACTCAGTTTTTTTTCTTTTAAGGCCATTTACCAGCAGTGCAACAAGATGGAAACACAACAGATATATTGTTGCCTTAAATCGTTTAGAGTCCCAGATTCACTCTGTTTATTTCTCATCATCTGCACAAGGAAAGTTAAGTTGATCACCAAGTGTTTAAAAAAAACTGATTTATTGTTTTTGAGTCATTTTTTAAGAAAAAAGTATAAATTGTCAGATTTCTGCTTTTGAGGTTTAAATATTTTCTGGCTTCTTTTCACCTCTATGCCAGCAAACTGACAAAACAAGACACATGAGGACATCATCTTGGTCTTTAGGAAACACAGATCGATACAGTTGTCAGCCATGTGAATTTTGATGTGATCTGTATCTGCACTTACTGGTGCCCAGCACTTTGATTTTATCTATTTTCACACACAATAATGAAAAAAGTCACAAGACCAGGCCTGAAATGTTCCTCTCAGATGTAGGTTTACCGTCCTACTTAAGCCAGACTTGTTTTATCTGTCATTTGCAGGCCTGAGGTCAGTGAGCCTCTCGGAAGTCTCTCCTTCACTAGCTAAACAGGCACAATGCTTTCTGCTTGACAGCACATAACTCTGGTTGTTCCAGTATTAAACATTAAGATGCTGCATGTACTACAGCTAATCTACAATATTCAAACTTTGTATTTTCTAGGAAAATAGTATCAGGTATTGCCAGATACTAAATAAATGACTCGGATAGGACAGGCAGCCAAAAATACTTAATCGGGACATCCCTACTGATTGACATTTTTCAAAAAAAAAAAAAAAAATTCAAGCATTTTAAGACTAAACAGCAAATCGTTTAATAGATAATTACATTAACTCTTAATTGCAGCCCTACTATTAAGGGGCTAAATGCTCCAATATGTTCGCTAGCTGCTCACTAGCTGTGCATGTCTCCTACTGGATGCTGACAGTAGTGCAGTTATCATGTGAGCCAAAAGATGCGTCTGTAAAACTGATTAACTCTGTGGGTGTGTGACTACCATTCCATCATATTACGCGTCAAATCTGATCTGCTAATACAAAAATATTGTATTAGTGAAGCTTAAAGGTGCTGTTAGTGTCATCGTGTGTGCCTCATTCACACCTGCGTCACAGCTGTAAATGCATGCAGATGATAAGCTCAAGAACATGTGCATGTGTGTGTTTGCTAATGCTCTCAGCCAATAAGAATCTGTCTTTTCCAGCTTTAACTAAAAGTGCCAGGTACCTTGTAAAGAAATGGCCTTGCCAGCTGCATGTGTGTGTCTATATGTGTGACAATGTGAGTGTGTGTTGCCCCCAGAGGAAAGAAGTGGTTCAAAGAGCATCTGAAGCCTTGATTAAGGAAGTGTGTAATCAGAACTGAAGACCAGCAACATTTTGATGCTGCCTGGAAGGGCCTGACACACAGAAGGAGAAAACAGCCAGGAAACAGCTGAACACACACACAGTGAAACACATCCACCCCACACACAGATAGCAATGATTCTCAGGAAGCTGCCACTTGAGCTAAATACAGGAGGGTTTAGCAGATTGAACTGTGCAGTCATCAAAGACGCTCTCCTTTTAAGATTGACTGGATTGGATGGACAACCATAAGTCCAAATGCAAACATTTAAATGTGTGTGTGTGTGTGTGTGTGTGTGTGTGTGTTAGAAGAAACCTGGCTCCACACTCCTCTGAGGAGGATGAATTCATCAATCTTGGAGGGAAATATTGCACAGTGTATCCAAACCTAACGGGACAATGGGAATTGGAAAAGCTGAAATGGAACCAGCCCAGTTCGACCCACTTAGTTCTGACTCTGTCCTCCCCAGATCTCAGGAGGGCGTTTTCCCTTCAGTGTCACATACATTATTTAATTTGAAAGAATGAACATACATGAACCGAGGTTGTGAGGGACATAATTCTTCACTGTCACATCTTTCCCTATTACGTACTACTGTGACATTTCCAAGAGATTTACCCCAAAGTAAAAATTCATTCCAGTGTAAAGTCTGTGAGCCAAGTAGCAGCCATTGGGACACTAACATGAGCATGTGCAGTAGGTTGAACAATGCAAAACCGAGGAACAAGAGGACATTTTCGGCTCATGGGCCATATGAGCAGTTTTCATACAAGTAAGTGGGTCTCCAGTTCTACTTAATCATGCAAAAATATGACAGAATATGTTTGATTTTCCCCCTTCTACCAAGTGTTGTACGCTGTTAGGGATTGATCAACCATCAAATCCGACATTGAGCATTAAAAAAAAATCCTGGAGAAATCTATATGTTAACTCAGTGTAAAGGTGCATTTTGTTTAGGTCACCTGTCAGTGGCTTCAGATTACCATCTGTAGCCGAGGAGACACGGTAAAACCAGGAGTGCTTAGGGAAGAAGATTGTATAGACCACAGACAACAACTTTGGGCTACCCCATGATTGAGGTCAACACATTACGCTAGCTACAGTAGTTGTATATGTAGTCCACTCATCAATAGCAGTTAGCATCATCAGATTTTCACTGGCAGTGGTGGTAAAGACAACTCCCATGATCCTTGCTGCACCACAACGACATCAAACTACCCTTAAGGGTGATGTCACAGTGGAAAATTGAGCATACAAAGTTTGCTCCCATCAAAATCCTTACATTCAGCTCAGTTCATTAGTATCTATATATTGCCAATTCACAACATAAGTCATCACAATACACTTTACACAGGAAGGTGAGGACCTTCCTGTATAATATTACACAGAGAAACCAAACATGCAGTCAAGCATTATAAAAGATAAGGATTTAACATGTTTTGGCACCAAGGTACTACTTAATGATGTTCTTCTTTAATCATATGCTAGGGAATGTGAGTCCTAAAGTCCTAAATAAGCCCCAAATCAATAAAACCAATAAGTTTTAGTTTGGAATTTTTCAGTGTTTCATGTTGTCAGAACTAATTTGCACTCTAGATTACAGCCAGCAATAAAATTACAAGCCAAAGTTCTCATGTCTGTTTGTTTCAGTTATTAAAAAGGTGCTCAAAGCAGATTGAATTTTGTCGAAAATTATTTTTAGTCGGTTACACAATAAGAAAGTTTCATAACACCCCAGTATGGAGGAGTGAAGTGTCTCACTTCCAGTTGCTCAAGCTGAATTTAGCTCTTAAACTTGGCTCTTTTACCTGCCTCAAGAATAGTTCCCTCCATATACCGTGCAGACACTCCATACTGAGGACTCTCATGTATTTTAGGCCTTTGATGGCTAACCCTTTGTTATCTTTTTCTGTATAAAACAACTCCTAACTGGCTGGCTGAAGACAACAGTGATGGCTGGAAAGCTATCCTCTCTTCAGTTTCATCTTCAGAAAACAGAGAGGTTAACATCAGCTGTGCAACTGATATCTAACCCTCTCTCACTCTGTTACATGTGCTCTCAGTCTCTCTCTACCTACCAACCTCTTCAGTCTCACTTTCCCCCTGAGCCCCTTGGCTCCTCAATAACACCACTGTAATACTGGAGCGCAGACAAGAAAATAGATTTTGTTTGTGCATGCCTGTGGGTGTGTATGTCAATGTGCACATGTGTGTGCATACAGAGAGAGCCCAAGTGGGAGTCTAGAACTATAGACAGAGAGAAAGATTGGAATGTCCATGGAGACACTAAAATCACATTTCAGCTAATAGTTTTCCAATCTTTCCCTCTCCGACACCAGTTTAATCAGCACAGTGTATCTGTGTGTGTATGTGCACACACACACACACACACACACACACACACACACACACACACACACACACACACAGTTCATGCATCTATGTGTCTGTGTACTCCACTAAAGTGAGCACGATAGCTCTATTACTGTTCCACTCCCCACCTGTTCCAACTCTTCCTCAATTCCTGTGTCTGTGTGTGCAGGACCATGTGTATCGTCCTCACATATAGACAGCTGCACAAATGAGTTTATAATGGATAGTAATGTATGAACTGTAAAGACACAGGACAGATGAAGACATGTGGATATTCCCATTAAGATAAAAACTGACCAAGGCCATCAGTTAACCATCTACTGACACTGCAGATGTGCATTTGGCCTCTGTGTAACAGTGACATGGTTCCTCAAAGATTGAAAAATGCTCTTAATATAAACAGGCAAAGAACATCCAGATATGTGATCTTTTCAAACCATCAGTTCTTGGAGAATCTTGAATTGCTTAGAGAAAATGCACTGAGCAGGTGGAACTGGAAACTGCTGGTAACAAAACCTACTGGAGCCTACTTGACAGACAAACTGTTTTACAAGTATAAAGTTAGTCTTTTATGAAGCATTTTGTTGCTAACTTCTGTTCTTGTTGCACACTTTATACTAGTGGTCACATGACTTAGACTTTAGTAATGAATGTCAAGCCTTTAGAAAAACTTTACAACCTGAGACTTTGTCCTACCACTGTTTACTACTGTGCTGCTTGTATTCTTCCAGTCTGTATGTTATGTAGCTCTCAAACTGACTGGACAGTCTGAGAGAATCTTTCCAAATCACAGGGTGAAGTACCACAAACAGGAACTCTGACAGCAGTTCGTACCAGAAACACATTTTTAAATTCATCAGTCAGTTAAACTCATGAGTTCTGTTACATCTGTTAGTGTTCATGTAGAGGTTTTTATATTGGGCACTTTAGCTTTTAAGTTGGTTTGAGTGCCAGCCAAACAAATCCTGAACATTACGAAACTTCTGACCCGTCAGGCCCTGAATTACTTGAGTTTTGAAGAGTGAAAGTCACAAAATTATAGAAACATTTCATAGCTGGAATGCAACAAACAAAATAGATTAATCTACTTGTTACATAACCTCTGAAGAAATTAAGTCTGTGAACCTTTACAGGACTTTCTCCTTGACACATCAACCCCTACACATACTGATCCAATTATTCGTGTACAAATGAGGCAATAATTATTAAACCATTTTCTCATACCAGCACATGATCTGTTGCATATATCAAGCGGCTTTTTTCATCACATACTGTGAAGGCAATAACAACTGCTGTCTGTACCGTGTCCTAAAAGCATTTCGGTGGCACTTATATCATCCACTCTGACTTTAAAAGACCATAATATGCAATCCTCATTTACATTCAGGGTCTTTAGGCTAAGGAGGCTGTAATAGACAGTGACGGTATATATTACTGGTCTGCTGCTTTTCATTATGGAGCTAATGATTCCCTGTCAAGTTCTATTGAAAATGAACGGGGGACGAAAAAAGAGAGTGGGAGGGCAAAGTCAGGAAGATACAAGAGTAAGAAAGAGCGAGAGAGAGGAAGGCGACATCAGAAACAGACATGACCAGAAGCGTTGGTACCCTGAAGCCTTGATTATACTCTCTTGCGTAGTACACAGACAGTTGGAAACACTACAGATGCATAATTGCATGTCGAGGTCTTCTGGGAGAACTCCGTTCCATACATACACAGTAGGCCTGCATACATGTATTCTGCTCATTAACACTATTGCTAAACATGTACAATACTGGCCTTGTAGCGTCATTGCTTGGACAGTCCCAGTCCATGCAGACACAAATGCATACCAGGATGCCTTTGGTTTGCCAAAGCATAAATAAAAGAAGCTGTGAAAAGAGCTGAATTCTTGCTTATTCTACAAAAACCTACAACGCTTTGGGTAAAATTAGTGACACCTCCATTAAGAAGGTGAAATTTCAAGTACATTATCGTCCTCAGCAGGTATCACAAGTGTCTTTAAGGGTCATTTAGCCTTTTTTAAAATGGAGAAACCTACTATTTGGGAACATTATGTGCACCACACTAACAATGAAGAGAGAAAAGAAGGAAAAAGGAAGAACATCATTGCCGACCATGGTCAAGATTAAGGCTGTAGGGCCACCTACCTGGGATCAAACTATTTGTCTTATCAAGACGTTTATAGTCTATGGGACCACTGCCAGTCCGCCTGAATGCAACAACAAAGGAAGCCGGAGTATCGGCCAGTAGTGTACAGGGAAAACATGCAAACTCCACGCAGAAAGATGCCAGGCCCAGGCTGGGATGCGAATCGGGGATCTTCAAGCTGTGAGGCCATGGTGCTAACAACTGAGCCAAGTTTCACATCAGGTCTCTAAGCTATGAGTTATGTGTGATCTCATAGTTTCATGTGTAAAGTTCAAAATTTTGGTACAAGACCCAGTTGCTTTTCTCTCCTGTCTACGCATTCAATATTGAGCAAGATGTAGAAGGCAATTAGCTTAGCTTAAAAACTTTAGGTGGTATGCCTACAAACGCATTCAAAGATCATGTATAAACAAACATGTAAAGTCATACATTTCAGAGGAGCTAGGAGAGCCTTATTTTTTAACCTCAGAGACTCTTGCTTTTTTAAGTCTATAAACTAAGCTGAGTTAATTTCCTCCAGGCTCTAGTTCTGGATTGATGTGGAAAGATTAAATACCTGTAGAGATCTTAGAAGAGAAGATCGATACCACTTTGATGTCTCTATGTTAAGTATACAGTGAAAGCCCAGAGGCTATTAGCTTAGCTTAGCTTTAACCTCATGACTCCAGCTTTATACTTAAAGCACAGACATGAGAGAACATTGATTTTTTTCATGTTATGTTAAGAACTGGAAAAAAGTGAATATTTTTTCCAAAAAATCCACACTGTTCCTGTACAACTCTCCTGTAATCACTTGATAAAAAATGTAAACATAGTAAAAAGCTAGGCTAATTTGTGATAAATGTATAACCCCTAACAGGTAGCAGCAGCAGTCATGCAGGACTGCAACGCAGCCACCTGGGGTGAACATGCAGTATGGCCCAGCAGCCGCCATGTATCGCTCTGCTTTGATCCTAATAGGGAGAGTATATCATTCAATCTAATTAGAATGCCAATAGCATGTCTCCCCAAGCGAATACACTTGATACACACACTAACGTGCACACACACACACATGCATTCATGCACTAACATAAGGCCCTACATTATTCACTGGTAATTACAATGCCAATATACAGCTACACAGCAGTGTGGCCTCACACTATAGCCATCGCTTAAACACAGGCACGCACACTATCCTTTAATTGCCCTTCATTCAAATGCTTTCGCACTTGTTTTCACGCACACAGTCCCACTTGTGCATTCGTCCATTCAGACTCCCCACGGAGTCAATCTGCCACACTCTTACCACCAGCACCCCCCACCCACTGTGTTTTTATGCACACAAACACGCACACAATTGCACATATACACACTTGCATGCAAGGTCAGAGACTTGGTAGCAGGGTCATCAGTGTCACATCTCGCCCACTATTCTTTCTCTTTGTCTCGTCCCCAGAGACTTGCACATTGAAAAGCCATTTACTCTGTTGCTTAACTACAGCTCTTACTCTGACTTTTTTCTCTCCAGTCGCCACTCTCCTCCTTTCTCACTCTGCCTCCCACCACCCTCATTTTTTCCTCATCTTTTTCTCAATTTGATGCCATTTACCATTACAGATTTCTCTCTGGTTCGAATGTGTCTTCTGTTTCGTTCACTTGCTCCTCTCCTCTCTCTGGACAGTCTATTACGGTGATCACTTTTCTGTGATCGAACCCATTACAGAAACAACGGGGCAATGAAATTAGCAATGGAATGAAGATAAATGGGACTAAAACACGGCGGCATGAATATACGGCCCATTATCTCCTTCTGTTTATCCTTCGATTGGTCTGATTTGATCTGCTGTTTGGACAAGAGACACACTTCACCATTAGTGAGCTCAGGAAAGCTCTCAACTAGGATTTTCTATCATCTGAATGTATTTTCATGGTTTACAGAATGTGGCATTTTATGCTATCTTGTTTTATAACGGTTTAATTGGTTGTATAATCTCTTCTCAATTATCTGTATCTGTATTTGGTGTTTAAAATGTTGCACATGCATCTCTTCTGATTGAATTTTATTGGTAAGCACTTTATGATATGATTAATTAATATATACTATCTTTGCTGTGATTGAAAAAAAAACTGATGATTTTTTTATAGAGAGCTACAAACATGATATTTTTTTCATCCAGATGCTTCAAAATAGTGGAAAACTAATTCGAGGGTTCTCAGATTTCATAGAAGCTTCTTCTGTGACTGGGATGTCTATGGAAGCACAAACTATAAGAAAACTGAAGCTGGCCTCTGCACATGGGACCAATGAAACTTGCTCTTTTCTACTGAAATTGTCAGATCTGCTAATTTCCTGAGCTGAAGCCACTAAGTAGTCTGACCTGACAACACTCCGAATGCTAAACGAATGTGAACAGCCAACTGGCAGCTTCGACACACTTGTAGCGCCGTACAAGCCAGCTGGAAAATCTAGTTTTCTATTCAATTTTCTGCTGCTTTGTACTCGTCGCTCCTCTCCTCTTTTCCCCATTGTCCTCCCCTCTTTCCCTTCCCCTGCTGTCACTTCTCCTCACTTTTTTTTGTTTCTTTTGACTCTTTCTGCGTTACTCTTCCTTCACCATTCGCTTACTCTGTTCTCGAGTCATCTGCTCCGATAAAGTCTCCCAGCTCCTCGCCTCTTCCTCCTCCTCTCGGCTCTCCATGTTTCCCTCCCCTCCCCTGTCCGCCTGTCCCTGCTCTCCCCTCCTCTGATCTGCTCTCCTGGCTCAGGCCCAGCTAAATTACCAGTTCTACAGAGCGATGGTGACAGAGTGCAGAACTTAATTACACACTGGCTGACAGCAAGGACTACGTGTTAGATTTGCTCTTTTTCTCTCCCCTTTCTGCTCTTCCCCACCAACTCCCCCCTCCGCTCCCTCATCTCTATCCTTTTCTCTTTGTGTCTTGTGTTTCCTTTTCATTTCCCCTCTTGTTTTTCTTTCCCTCGACTTTCTTTTTGTCTCTCTCCCACTTCTTAATAGCTGGTTAAGGCGCCGTGCTCCGTGCTGCTTCCATGTGCTTATTATTGGTTGGCAGAGTTTGGGGCAGGCCAGAAAGCTGGAGATAGAATGTGCACAGGAAGGATATAGCCAAGGCTTTACAGCAGAAACTTTAAACTTAATTTCACTGCTGTCCACAATCATTTACTGCAAATATTATGCAGCTATTATTTATGGAATGACTTAGGTTTTTGTCACAGTGTTATGTAGACTTTACACCTGTTTAGTGATGCATTTGGCCGCAGGGTGAAGCATTAAACCCTGCAGATATAAGGTGCTTTTGAGGGAAAATGTGATGTCGGAATACAGTCTACATTTATGACAGTGGTGTAAAAGCAAATTGCACCCAACGTAGGGGCGCCTCATCGCAAAAAGATAGCAATTCTTCCAAAAGAGGGCTTTGATGGTCATAATAAAACTCTAGAATCATCAGCCTTTAGCTGTTTTTTTCCTTGAGAGCAAATAAAGATGTTGAACCTCGCCGCAGAGCCACTTAGAGTTCTGCGTCCTTTGCGCCTCACATGATGTGCTTTGCAAGTGAGAAATGACCTGCTACAGAAGTAAACAGTCAGATTACTGCTTAACCTCTCACCGCTCAATAGCTCACATAGAGACTGAGGGAAAATTCTGCTACTGTATTTTAGACGCCATCAGCTCATCCTGAATCTAATTTGACAAAGTATATATTGAATCATGGGGTTTTAAGCTTCATGCAAACTGACAGAGTAAACCAACTTAAGATCCCAATGCGACTGTAACAGTAGTTGTTTGCTTTGTACTTACACAGCAACGTGGCTGTTTCTTACACTTTCCATCGTCTGTAGGTGCACATACTTGCTGAATCACTGTGTCGGTGAATAAAATGCTGCCAGGCTTTTACTCTTCATGGTGAAAGAGTTAAATGTTTAGAGGTTAAACTAAACTTAATGGCTTGCATCATAAACATGGTGTCAATTTATGAACAGTTACCAATTAAGATAACTAGCACTTATTTTTATTTTTAATATTGGGATTTTGTTTGATTTTGTAGTACCATCATTTAGATGAACCACAGATGGAACCAGCGGCAACTGAAGCTCTGCCATCACAAGGATCTCAGCAACTAGCAAACAAATACTTCAAAAAGTTCTCGACTGCCTGCAAATCCAAAGCTTACATTCTGCAATTGCATATAAATAATTCACCATAATAGGTTCATATATTTTCAGTTGACCACCCTGTGATGCACTGAACTAGTCTTGTGATTAACATAAATTATATTGTGTGTGCTTGTTAGCTTTGTAATATATGCCCAAAAATCGCATGAAAGCACAGCAAACATAAAAAGCTGTTTAGATTTGGCTCACAGACTACCTTGCATCCGTAATGATGGCCTTATTTTACTAAATGCGTCCTTCCTTATAGATCTATAATGCTTCTTTTTCTTTCTTCTTCTTTTATGTTATATAAATATATGCACTCACACATACTTATGTATATCTCCATTCAGGCGTGCGTACAGCGGTGTGTGTGAATGTATGCACATTTGTATGCAGTACACGTGTGGTGTTTTGTTTTGTTGGTACATTTTTGTAGGTCAGTGTCTGTTTTCAGATTCTGGGCCTGTGTGTATTCCTTCCTACATTCTGCATGTTGTTGTTGTTGTTTTTGCATGAGGCAGGTGTTCCGACAACAATTTGTTTCCTGCATTATTTGTCCACTGCAAATGCAATCTATTTATTAGTGCTGCCACCGCAAATGTGCTTATGCGTGTTTATTTGTCAGTGTGTGTCTATGGGTGTGTGTGTGGGGCTTAATGTACATATCTGCACATGTGCATAGGTGACATGTGTGAGTTCCAGCGGTGGGTCACGTTTTTATAATTCATCACGCTATAATAAATTTATGTTATTTCAGATTGAGATAAAGATGTAGAGACATGGGGGTCCAACAGAGGGAGGCTGTGTTCATGTGTGTGTGTGTCTGTCTGTGTGTGTGTGTGTAAGGTGCGAAAAGTCAGTACTACATTTTAAACCCTTAACACCAGTTGTCGCAAATTTGCAACATACCGCTGCAGCCGCAATAGCATATGTATTCCCCCAATTCTGGTTCATGCATAATCAATACATACCAAGGAACCTTTTGCAAGCACTGGTTTCTCTTAGGACCGGTTTGAATGGCATTTGCGACATCAATAAAAACATTTTTACCATTAATGCCTGTTGCATTACACCTTTATATCTATTATATGTGCCATAGACAAATTAACAGTCTCCACTTAATTTAACATCAACTTGAAATCAAAACCACATACAATTATTGTTTTTATATAATGTTATATAATGTTAATATTGTTGGAAACAAACTTAAAAAAAAGAGTTAATGATACCATATTTGTGCGTGTATGTACATACTCTTATCTGCGACTGTGACATTGTGTGTCTGCGTATACTTTCTAAGTGCGTGTGTGTGTGTTAAAGGGGTAATTAATAGGGGCTGTATATAGTCTCTTTCCCCTGGGCCCCCTATCAAAATTCATTACTGTCAACTGTGCACACGCTCACTCATTCTCACACACACAAACCTCAAGTGTTTGCCAAAATTGTTTTTATCTGGGTTTTACATGTGAAGTGCACACATACACATATACATGATATGTGATATTATGAAGTCAGGCTATAATCAGTCAACTCAAGAGAATATGCCATGTAGAGTTCACATCTCACATAACACACGGCTCAACTGGCTGAGCTGCTCCAGAGGATCTTCAATCTGAGTCTACAGCAGGGTTCTGTTGGAAACATTATCTGTTGTACCAGCTGTAAATGCCCACAGACCGGTGTCCCTCACATCACGCATCATGAAGACACTGGAGAGACCTTCTGAGACCACAGGTTTGGGTGGACGATCCTCGAAATTCTCACTTGGACGAACCAGGTGGATATGTCTGGATTATGTTCTTTAACCTTTTGACCACTTTAACACCATCCAAACCCTCAGACATTTCGAAACAAGTTCAAAGGGATGGAGGTGGATTACTCTCTCACAGTACGTCAGGCTTGAGAACTTTATGTCTTGGACTATAGTGAACAACACTGGTGCTCGTTGGGAGAAAATCTGTGCCCCACATCTGAGTCCTTTTATACATTATGTTCTATTATCAGAATTTGCGCCCTATCATTGGTACATTTTCACCTCATCTTTTTCTTAACTATAAAATCTCTGATATGTGGGAGCTACTGAAACCTGAATTTCCCCAAGGTATGGATAAAGTATCCATCCATCCATCCATCCATCCATCCATCCATCCATCCATCCATCCATCCATCCATCCGTCCATCCATCCATCCATCCATCCGTCCATCCATCCATCCATCCATCCATCCATCCATCCATCCATCCATTCAACCAACCAACCAACCAACCAACCAACCAACCAACCAACCAACCAACCAACCAACACAGATGCAGCTTTGTACTTTTGTGTAAAAGCTATATAAAATGTTAAAGATATTTTACAGATACATAAATGGTGTTTCCATTTAAATTTAAATTCAAATATGCTTATTTTGTTCACTTCAACCAAGTTTCAAACTTCACTGACTGGACGTTTTCACAAATTTAGCTCATTTGTCCATACCTCTAATGCAAATCTCAGGAAGAGCACATGGTTAACTTTGACTGAGCAGTGGAATCTAACCCTTTCCACCCTGGAGCTCCACATACAGCATGTGTCTGTTAATAAAAATGCAACCTGCTGCCATTTTTTACAAGGTTGCTGAATGGGCACATTCACAGACGAGGCCAATGGTACTATACTATCAGAATGGATAATAGCCTCGCTGTGTTTCATTTTTGTTCCATTACACTAAGCAGCAGTGCAGTGGAGAATTTTTAGAACAGGTTCAATAACACCAGTGTTTGCTCACTCATTATTATATAGTTGCTGTTTACTCCCTAATTAACAGTTTTGGAATTAAATTTCAAAAAATAGCTCCGGGACTTCCAGCTAGCTGGAAAGCTGAAGGTGGTGTAAAATGGAAACCTAAACACACTGACATAAGGCTTTAGTGAAGCAGTTGAGCTTTTAAAATGAAAAAAGCACATTCCTAGACTTTTCAGTTCAACTTCTTTATGTAAAAACAATCAAACAAATTATTTTTCAAAGCAGATATCTTTAAACATGCTTGAGGGGTATTCTTTTTAATTACTATTATTTTTTACTGCACCTGTAACTTTACTTTTTGCTTGGTAATTATTGTATTAGTAAGTAGTATTTTTATATTTCTCTTTCTATTTACCTGTTTTTGGATGACCAAATGAGGAAACAGAAATGAAGCCAGTCACCCCAAATCAATTCAGCAATCCAAGTTCAGACAAGTGTGTGTTTGCAGTGTGTTTTAATACCCGTGTTTGCTCCTGTTCGTGTTTATACAGCGGCCATATTGGTATTTGTGTGCACTATAAGTGTACTCAAGGTTGTGTGTGTGTGAGCGTGCATGCAGAATGGAACCCTTTAGGTGTACAGAGTCAAAGCGGTGTCAGCCTTTATCAATATTTGACTGCACAACCAGAGAATGGATGAATCTTTAATATGACCTTGGAGCTCAGCAAAGACATGGAGACATGGGTGACAACGGGGGAGGGGGGGCGAGGGAGGACGGAGTGATGCAGAGTGGGAGAGACAAAGTGGAGACGTGTAGTTCAACTCTTCAACTTGCTGTTTTGATTTTTCCAAATTGACAGAGACAATATGGAAACGCACGGTGGACCATCTTTACATCTTTCGACCTACACAGTCGCCCGAAATGAAATTACTGCCTGGTACCAACAGATCAGCCCCTCTAAAGCCGATTACACAATGCGAGAGGAAGTGGAAAAGCTGCAAGAAAGACAGAGAGGACAGAAGAATGACATTGCAGAAATGAGAGAGACAGAGTAAGAGAGTATGGAGAGAAGCACTGTGGATGGGAATAAGACACAGATAAAGGACTCCACAAGACTTTTGGTACAGTGAATTCATCAGTAACAAGGAGCAGAAAAGTGGATTGAAATTCAACACAAGTGGCTGAATATTTATAAAGTAGACTGCACTTGACAGAAAATGCAAAATGTGCAATAAAATCTGTGAATACTTTAGTGTTTTATTTCACCAGTGTTCTGTATGACATACAAATAATGTTTGGGCTGGAGGGTGGGGGGGCGGGACTCCCTGCTTTAATGTACATATAGCTTACAGCCAGTGATCCTTTAGAAGTATCACTATCCAGAGAAGTCTTAGGCCAAAGTGCCACATTACAATGCTGTGATGCCTTTTTAGTCATTTCCAAGCTGCTTTTTATATCTGTGGTACAACTGCAAACAAACTGGGACTTGAAGATAAGTGATCAATGGTTGTAGAGGAGGTCAACCTCTACCAGTGGAAGCAGCTCTTTCCCTTCGCTGTGCCAGAGGGCAGATAGACGGACAGACAGACACAGTGTCCGCCACAAAAGCTTTTCCTGAGAGACAAATGATGTCCTTGTTCAAGAAAACTGTGAAAACAGCCCCTTCACTTCTGCTAACTTTGGAGGAGATAACACATTTGGTCATCATGTTGCTCTGGTCTCAGAAGAGCTGTTGCCGCATGTAGAGAGTGAAACAGTGAGATCTCAGTGATGGGATGCAACAACAACAGATCTGATGAGTTTCTCTTTATTTCTGGAATCAAGTTTCCACTATATTCAACAATGGTACATGGTAATGTGGCCTTGAATGACAGATGTTCACAGTGAATACAAATTACCAAAGACGTGACTGTAGCCCAACTTAGCAATCCGTCATTATTACTGCTACTGATTTTAGCATTATGGTGTACTGCAATTCTTCACAAAGTTACTTAATTATTGTACTTAAATGCAATGTTGTACTTGAGTATTTCCACTTTTGATACTTTAAACTTCCACTCAAATGAAATTCAGGGACAAATATTGAAATTAAACAACAGTAAAGATTAAAAACTGTGGTCATATCCATTTTTGTGTTGGTTGGGTAAAATAGTTATGCTTATCACATTTTACAAACTCTATATCTACTTTCAATGCTTGCACTTCATGGAGGAGAAGGATGAGTTAACAGGTTCTATTACTTCACATAAATAAGAAAAAAATTACAAAAACTGAAAACATTTGTGTATCAGGATTTTTCTACCACACTGATGTCAGCATGACTCCTAAGACTTCTTGTGGGCCTTTAACTGTGTTTTTCTGAGGTTACTCATGTACTTAATAACAATAATATTAATAATCTAACCTTCGCTGTTCCTCTTGGGGAAATTCCTTCTCTGTTTTACACCCATCCCATTCATAGTTAACCTTAACTATACATACTAGCAGCAGTGAGCTGCCTCAGAGCAGCACCCGGGGAGCAGTTAGGAGTTAAGGGCCTTGCTCTAGGGCCCACAGTGGTGGTGACTGGGACAAGCGGTCGCTCTCACTTTCCCACCTCAACCTCTTGCCAGTCCAGGGACTCGAACCAGCGACCCAACGGCTACAAGTTCATTTTAACTTCACAAACCACTAGGCCACCACTGCCTCCTTTTACTTTTAGAAGTCAGTCATGTATTGGTACTTATACTTACAAATCTGTTTACAATATCCTTGGTTTACTCAGAATCTGCCCTGCTACAGTGACGAGGATGATGATGATGCACCTGAAGCTGTTTGGTAACTGCCAAAAACCCCAAACCAGGAATAACCTCTGCACTTCAGAAGACACTGTAGGGATTTCAGCGTCTATCGGTTTGTTGACTTAGCTACAGGTAGAAGAAACACCTTTTCAGCTTTAGGTCAGAATGTGTCAGAAACCAGCTTTCAAAGGTGGCTGATCAATCAGATATCAGTCCATTTTTTATGCTCCGCGAATGCATTCATTTGTTTGCTATCCAACAGTAAGCCAATTCGCCCAGACTGCAGACAGAATAAATGAGGTGTTTGATATTTAAGTATAAGAAACAACCACAAAAAAACCTGCAAATCAGCAATTATGTGTGCCTTTGACAACGCCGCCCGCCACCGGCTTGACACCCCTGAACCTTGCAACTGAGTTTGGTAAAGAGTTAAGCAAAAACTTTGACAGTGTCTACAAAATACCACCACATTATATCACATCCAGACGACGCACGGCCCTGTTTGCTAGATCACAGTGAAAATGAGCTGCTGCTGCTCGCTTTTTTGCTGCTCATTAGTCTCTCGGAGGAAGCAGACATTCAGGCTGTGATGTCAATTCTTTTCATTTAAGCACAATAAGACGTGTGAAGCTGTAGAAGACACTGAAAATACTGAAAATATAGACTATCAAACCTACGAGTCATTACTTTTGACACTCGTATTATCTATACTTCAGCTAATTAGCAAATATTTGCACATTTCGATGTCTGGAAACAGTAAGCTGAGACGAGCAGAACAAATACATCATGATGTAACTTGTTTGTTACATCACTCACCTGCACCATTCAGCAGCCAAAGCAAATCCAAACTGTCTCTGTGACTCTCTCCAGCTGCTGTAGTACAATAAGAGCTCATAAATGTTGAATATCTCTCATTCCCTGCTCTATTTTTCTTGTTCTCTGTCGCTGTCTGCATTCTCCAGAATAGTGAATAAGTCATTTGGCTTTTTGCCCTCAGCGCGCTGAGAAACACAAGTGCAGTGGCAATGAAAATCGCATTGCTCCTAAAACTACCAGTCGATGGAAGATGAAGTCATTCTAGGTCTCCAACACAGGATGCTACTCTGCGTTTGTGCACTTCTATATTGTTAAGCTTTAGTTGTTTTTTTTCCATTGCTATTATTGTATACACACCAATCAGGCCTAACATTATGACCACCTGTCTAATACTGTGTTGGCCCCCCTTATATGCTCAAAAATGCTCTGAACCATTGGACATGGACAAGACGACCTCTCAGGGTGTCCTATGGGGTCTGGAACCAGGACCAGGGCACTGGATCCTTTGGGTACTCTGGGTTGTGCAGTGGGGCCTCTGTCAATCAAACTTGTTCCACTGCTTCCTGTTGATGCTTGATCACAATGGGGTGTAGGAAGTTTGGAGGTCAAATCAACATGTTGGGCCATTGTCATGTTCCTCAACATGTTCCTGATTGTTTGATGTTGTTTCCATGTGGTGGGGTGCATTTTCCTGAGGGGGTAGACCAGTGACATTTGGGATTTCCATTTGCATGAAAGAGTGTGCTTGTTGTAGGACAATGTTTATTTGGGTGTCTTAAGTCTCATCAACACAGATTCCAAAACACAAATTCCAAAGGGTAATTTTAATAACTGTACTTTCGAGTTCTTACCTTGGTCATTATGAAGACTAGTCATCCATCTTGTATTTCTTTTTTTAGAACAGTCCAAGCTGTTCAGTTTAGGCATTTTTTTTTGTATTAGCCTTTACATGTATGTCACCATAAAGTGTTGGCGGTCAAGATATATAAAGATATATGTAAAGAGGAGATTGTCTGGAATCTGGGAATATCAGAACTATGAAGTTAGGATATTGTATGATTTAGAAACTGAAAAAAATATGTACTTGTTTCATGAATACCTGTCTTTAGTGGTACATGTTTACATACATTAGCCTACTTGCAGTGGTGGCAAACCAGGCAAATACTTGCCGCCGTTGTGATAGGATATAACATATTTCTGCAATAATAAGATGGATGCAGAGCCACATGCAAGTTGTAGCTAGGACGTAATTTGAAATTCAAAATGATTGTTTTGTCAGTAGCACTTAATCGCACAGACAGGCAACTAGCATTTTTAGAAAAGTCAAGTTGTGATGTTTTATGGGATACCGACTTCGTCTCAATGCGTTAAATATTTGGGGAGCACTTCTGCTGAGATGAAGAGATGTGAATTTGGACACAAAGTGCGTCTTTCAGGCTATATGAATTCAACCATTTATAAATGGATTTTCATACAGATGCTGCAAAGGTCCAGTGAAGTTCCCCTTAATAAGTCAAAAGTCTGCTTGAAAGACAACTAAAGTGTGTGTTGGAAGAGAACTTTCTGGTTGTTTACATTAATCACAATTGTCTATATCTATAATTACAGCTGAACTATTTGAAAATGTTTTATCAACCATCAATAAAGCCTTTCATTACAACCTATTATTTAACTTAATGTAGGTTTTTCTAGGAAAGTGATTTTGAAGAGAAGTCACTGTTTTACAGAGTCTTACATTCATGTTCATTGTGCAGCAAAGTCGATCGCAGCCAAGCGTGAAAACTAAGCGCGTCAACGTTTTACTGCGGAAAATTTGTCTGCATCAGAAGTTGAAAATCTGCTCAACTTCAGATGCTTTCTAATGCTAAATCAGCTGCAGTGTGCAGTTAGATAAAGGAATAGTGTGTGTGTGTGTGTGTGTTTTGCCCTTCTGTTTCTTACGTACAATGCAGATATAGCACACACGAAAACAGAGTATCCCTCTTTCTCTTCATATCACACAAATACAAACACTAGACTCTCTTATCTTTGCTCTGCTTTGCATGCTAAGGCGTTAATTTGCAATTAAACCACACTGAGATGTTATCGCTGTTTGATCTCAGGTTTTAGCTGCGTCAGAAAACACACACACAGACTAACACATTTACACACATGCATACATACATAGAAGGGCATTCAGTCACTCTGATGCACACATACAGACACATACAAAACATCTGTATCAGCATAAAACATGAAGGCCAGCCACAAGACTGTAAAGATAAAGAAGAGAGGGCAGGAATAACAGAGTGTAACAGAAGGAATACAACTGATAAAAGGGATTTCTAGCACCGATACACCAATCAGGCACAACATTAAAACCACTTCAAGAGAAGTGAATGACACTGACTATCTTGTTACAACAGCACCTATCATTTTGGTAACAACGTGAGCCAGTGGAGGAAGTGTCATGCTCTGACCAATGGGTCCTGTATTCATGAGAATGTTACTGACACCATTTACCAAAACATTGCTGCAGACCACCCCTTCATGGGAGCAATATTCTCAGATTAGAGTGGCCTCAGTCAGCAGGATAATACTCCACACAGCACTGCAACCATTGTTCAGGAATGGTTTGAGGAACATAACAAAGAGATCACGCTGCCTACAAATTCCACAGATATCAGTCCCACAGAGCGTCTAAGGAGTGTCCTGGAGAAACAAAGTCTGATTCACACCGGCCCCACTTTGCAAAACACAGGATTTAAAGGATCTGCTGCTAATGTCTTTTCACAAAATGGCCTTCCTATACAACTAAACTCCATCCTCAGTGATGTTTTGAAGGGAGCTTATTTTCTACATTTGTTTGTAACATATCACAAATGCATTACTAGCCAACGTGTCTTAAAGTTGATTTTACTAATTCACTGTCGTTCTTTTTCAGCCAACCAATCATAAATTGGAAAAGGCGGGACTTGTCACCCTGGTAATCCAGAAAATAGAGGAGACGTTTCAAACGTGTAATGAAAGGGTCAGATTTCAACACAAATCATAGCCTAAACCAAACATTTTAGTGCCTAACCTGAACCAAGCCTCTAGCATGCAAAAGTGTGACATTTCCTAAACCTAACCACATAGTTTTTTGTGCCTAAACCAAACCAGGAAGTAAATGTAAACAATGAGCAAATCTAAACTTAATTCTGGCACTGATGCGTTGCTGTCCATCACAGGATGCAGAAACTGGTGTTCTGGTTGAAAGTCCAGGTGCTGGTTTATGCCATCAACCACCCCATTTACTCAAATTGTCTTGTCTGAAAACAAAATTACATCCAAACATGTTTGTGAATGCAGTTTAAGTTGTACAGAAAGTTGCGACTCACAACTTTAGGCATGCGGCTTTAATATGTAGTGGCTATTTGATGTATGTCTTACTGGAATGAACACACTGTAATATATTTAACTCTGAAAACAGGAAGATTATTCATCTCGTACATGCATACAAAGGACCATTCTCTCTATGTTTTATTTATTTGTGTCTCCCTCCATCTTGTGTTAAATCACACCAGCAGGGATCTAGATGGGAGTTGGTATTATTTTTCTGCTCCCCATCTTGGCTAATCTATTGGTTTTGTCTGGACAAAGCCAATAACATCTGCTGACCTACAGACAGAATATAGAGAGGAGGATGATGAAGACAGGGCGATGTGTGAATTGAGTTCTTAATTGCCAGCGTCCCAACTAACACATTAAAACATATGTGTGTGAGTGCGTACTTGTGTGTAAATGCAGTGTTGTCAGTCTGCAGCTGTGTGTGTCTGAGTGTACACACACACGCAAAGAGGGAGTGTGTGTGTGCAAAGATGTGAGTGTGATCCTGCCTGAATGTGGCCAGCATGTGTGAATGTGTGAGTATGGATATGCAGAAATGCGCCTGTGAGACTTCCAGGCATTATTTCCAGCACTGGTGTCGTGCTTGTGTTGCAACTGTCGAGCTCATTAGCACTTTCAGCCAAAAGAGCCAATGTAAGAAACTGTTCTGCCTGCGTATAAATGCAGTTGCTTTAACGCCATTAGCTGCACTGTGATTTTTGCTTTACAGTTCACATTGTCTGCTGGGTTGGATTTTGCAAATAGATGTGCATGTGAAAACAAACAAACAAACAAAACACTTAAGCACAGTCAAATGAAAAAGTATTGAAAATTAGATGATTAAAAATAAGAAACAGAAAATAACTTTAAAATAAATCTGAGAATAAGACTTTAAAAATGTAGCCAGTGTATCACAATGCACAGAAAGGTATATATTAACTCAGGTTTCCAATATATAAAACTGCAAAATGTATTTATTATGTGGCTACAAAGTAAACAGTACAACAAAAAAGCACTAAAAAAACAAACAAAAAAAAAGAGTTTTACTCTGTAACTGTTTGACCACATTTAGCTCCCAATTTAGCGTTAGGGCCTCTTTTCACTCTAGTCTTTCAGATAAATAAGAATAGACTGAAATGATCAGACGCTGACATGACTGAGGAGCTGGAGCAAACAACGGCAAATGATATACTGAATGTACAATGCAGCATGATGTGAGATGCATTGAGCTTCTATCACTGAATAATTTGCATTCTAAGTGTGTGAAAGACTTGAGAACACACAAAGGGAATGATTATAAACCTTTAATGCATACCTTGGATCGTTAGTGACTCAAGACCCTATAACACCCTGCGCAATTAATTTATTTTTCTCAGTTAATCACTCGATGCCTCATTCTCACACTATGTTTACAGCAATGTTCTGATATCAAATAAGGATTACTTTCATTTTCTTGTCTAAACGCAGTATTATCATTGAGGGCAATGTACATTTGGTTTCATGGTTAATGGTTCGAGGCCAGTTCGTGTTTTCTATATCCATGTTGTCACCCGTGTCCGTAGCGTATGGAGTAAGATCCAGAAGCTATTGCCTTTTCTTACCTCACGAGCCCCATCGTTGAAGCTGAAGGGCAGAGTCTTCAGTGCCTGCTTTTATGGAAGTGAGACATGGCTTATGTCCATCGAGAATGAATGAAAAATCATGATGGCAGATGCAAGAATGACGAGAAAGATGTGCAGACCCAGGCTCTGTGAGAGATATCAAGACAGTGAACTGCGGTTCATGACAGGCCTGAAAGAGATCACTAATGTAGTGAGGAGGAGAAAGCTCAGGTGGTACGGGCACGTAGCCAGGAAAGATGATGAGGAGTGGGTGAAGAGAATCTGGAAGGAGTGGGATACAGAGGGAACACGCCTTTGAGGTCGCCCCGGGAGGACGTAGGATGCGACGGTCAAGAGGGGCCTCGTGGAACTGCATTTAAAGCCAGGGGACGCCCTTGACAGGTCACAATGGAAGAAAGCGATAGGTGAACGTCAGACCCTGAGCCCAGGAGACCTGACGTAAAAGATGATGACGATGATGATGATGCGTGCTGACCTCATGTGGACTGTGATAAGCAACAGCGGACATGCAAGTACCTTAAGGTCTGCTACAGTTGCATAGCCCCTCACATAGAATACGAAAAAACACACTAACGGATGTGTCTGAAAGGCTGCGACTTTGCACTTTTGATCAGATAGGAATGTAGGATCATGTCGGTGCTTGTTCTTGAGATTTGCCAAGCACAGAGGGAAGACAGTGCACAGGATTTCTGGAGAATTTAGCACTGTGTTGGAGCAGCATTGATGGAAGGTATGGACAAACCAAGGGGCCTCCCAAGGCTGGCAACAACTATTTCAGAATCTCCTCAAATGGTCTCATAAGAATTTGCTTTGAGCCTCATTTGCTTTCCTGGCACGTGTGCAAATCCACAAATTCTGAGTTCCTCATGTTCTGTCACTACAGATTTGTGCAGAAGATGATGTTTGCACCTCACAGATCCTTGCAGACACACAGACGTGACGAGCAGGAATCGGCCTTTACTGCCACATTAACATGACATCACTGTGTCTGGTTACAGGCTCAGTTTAGAGCAGCATTTTCACCTGCTGCTGATGGGAGGAATTAGTGTTTGTGCTTTTCATAAACAAGGTAGTGAAATCATTCTCAAGGGTCAAAATATGTCCAGTAGCAGTCTCAAAAGAGCTTAGAGCTGATGAAAGAATGTCATAGTTACCTCAGCTGCCTAGACTCAGCTCCTAACATTCACACAGTTTCTCAGGATCAAATTCCAACTCTTACAGTCAGAAGATCTCAAAACGTTACCAGTTAGCTGCTGTGACTGTGGCTGGAAGTAGTGGCATCTCTTGCTTTTTTTTTCCTCCAAATGAATATCCTGGAGAAGCCTCATCTATTCAACCATGCTTGACCTGAAAATAGCGGAGCAGTGAGCACTTTGTAGAATATCCATGTTGCAATAACCATGAGCAAGTGACTCTGATTAGGGATTACTGTGCTGACTAATTTAGGTTTCGGTGGTTGCCGCTGTGTGAGGAGTTACAGCCGGCTGTACACAGTGTAACACAGTGGAAACATGAAATATACACTGAAAAAAATGGCAGAATTTGTTTATTTTTAATCCGAAATGACTGCAAACGTTATCATTTTAACACGAGCTTTATTATTCCTTAAGTGGAGGGTCGCTAGTGACCTCAAGTATGTAGGTGTTTGCTTTGTACACATAATTACTCCATCAGTTTCTAGTTTGACCTCACTTTTGAGTTACGGCACTCTCCCAGCGCAGACTGCTTGATAATGTATCCGCCGCTCTGTGCTGTAACTTGTTTACAATGCATTGTAATGTGCATTCTTCATAATGCAGCTTCCACTCTGAGCTGCCAAGATGGATGGTTGCCAACATGTTTGTGCACTCTCAGCTGCCATAAAGATGCCCATCAGACTCTCATGTGCTTCTCTGTTAATACACTGTCAGTGTGAAAAATCTTCTTGTCAGCAGATATCAACCCAGCAAGTGTAGTCAAAGCAAAGACGGAGAGTGGTGAGGGTTGGTGATGTACAGTGAGTGACGGAGGCAGGTGAGGATTCCCCTACAGGGATCAGACAGTATCAAACTGCCATTGTGTTGTTACCGTAGTTGATATCCATTATCTGCATCTTGATCTATATAGAAACACTTCAAAGCATCTGATCACATGCCACCATCCTGCTCTCTGCTCTGTCTCATCACAATTTGTCCCCTTTAGCTGCGGCAGGTGCTGCATCAAAGCAATGCAGCACAGCGGGAGAGCGACGCGAGGAAACGGTAGTTCCTATTCATACGGTGTCCAGCTATACACACACACACACACAGGCAGCGAGAGAGAAAAGATCTAACAGCCTATCTTTGGCCGACTGTAGCGCTCGCCCACATAAATGTCCGCTTGGCTCTGCTCTGATCACATAATTGCTCTGTGCACACCTCTCCCACACACACACACATGCACACAAGGAGAGCGCACATCCAGAGAGAATACACTGAAGCGCACTCGGGGAGTTCACACATACGTACTCTCAAAACCTGGATATGTACAGCTCCCACACACACACACGCAGTCGCCGTTCAATATGTGCAAGAAGCGCACTGTTCACACATGCAGGTTTTGCCTGCGAGCGTACGCGCACACATCCACGGCAAACGCCAAAACCAAAACTCCCACCAGCTCACCCACACACAGTCAGCAGCACACCGAAGAGCCGGAGACACAGACGTGCAGAGAGAAAGGTGAAAGCCGAGACTGAGTGAGGAGTGAGTGCAGAGAACACTCCCACCCTCACCGAGCACAAAGGAGCAATTTCAACAAAATCCTGTCATTTTCACTCCTGTTTTTTTTGTCTATTTGTCAGATTAATCTCATTTTAACTCCATATTAATGCAGCGCGGACGTTTCACAATATATTATTTATGGATACAACTTCGTGTGAGTGTCATCCTGGAAGACTTTGGTGAGTATGACTTTCACCTCATCAGTGATTCTCTGTCTGCTGCAGGGCTGCTGTTCTGGAGGTGACCACAACTTTTGACCTTGTTTCAGAGAAAGGTCAGGATGTCCCTACAAGCATTCACGTCTTACTCCTACTAGTATCATGAATGATCATAAATTTGCTAAACTGTTGCTGTTTCATTTTATTGTTTTTATTTATTTTATTTTTTGCACCTTCTGTGAAATATTGAAGCCCCTAAAAAACTTGACTCTAAAACTTTTTGGAGTATTTCTCTGTATCATTAAAAATTCATGATCGGGGCACTCTGGTAAAGGAATGGGTAAGACACAGAACTGCAACGTCCCTGGTTCAATTTAGTCTGTTTTTTTCATCTCTCTCCTCACATTTCCATTTTAGCCGCGCGACTTTAAACCATGCGACTGCGGCAAACATCTTTAAAAAGTTGCGTGTGGATCAGCAACGATCATCAGTTGAAGCCTGACATCTTGGAAAACCCTTTGACTTGCCATCTTGCTGAAAGTTAGCTAAGAAGATGAGATGATTGATATCACTTTGAATGCCTTGTAAATACGAAGATGTGGGGCCAGCAGCTAGTTAGCTTAGCTTAGCACAACACTGAGGGAAACAGTTAGCCTGGTTCTTTCTAAAAGTCATAAAATCCATTTTTAAGTTCACAAATTAACGTGTCATAATCGTGGATGTATGAGGAAAGTTAGATGCAGCAACAACACTCACAATAATGTGAGTAGACAAACTGGGCACCAGTGTACTGTATCTGCCCTACCTAAACTTTCCTGTCCTCCAAGTGGACAAAAGAAGTACAACTATGGGTACGTCACAATGCATCCACTAAAATTCCATTTGTTTAAGCCATGCAAAACCAAAGTGTGAAAACATAACTTCTCTGTTTTGCAGGGCATTATGGGATGGTAGATTTCTTAGTCAGTGATTGTAACTTCCTTGAGTCCCTGCTACCAAACGGATTGTGTCACCTGGACAGAGTCAAACTCATTTTTTCCCCTCAGTTTTCACTCTTAATGCCCAACTAAGCTATGCTAAGCTAATCAGCTGCTGGTTCCGGCTACAGACTCACCATACATACTTGAGGAGCAGCATCAGCAGTCACAGGTAACCAAAACTCTTAAAGGCATATTTTGAAATTTAA
Source organism: Dascyllus trimaculatus (assembly GCA_024666655.1). NCBI lineage: Eukaryota > Metazoa > Chordata > Actinopteri > Pomacentridae > Dascyllus > Dascyllus trimaculatus. The sequence goes on along the minus strand of CM045457.1, from coordinate 10,111,852 downwards.
GGAATATGTTAAACATTCAAAATCATCCCACCAGAACTTGGATGTGGTTTAATCGGATTTGACTGACAGTGATAAAAAATGAACAACCCGGATTCTGATTTAGACGCTGCTAAACTCTAACTTGGACAGAGAAATGTGTGTCATTGCCTTTTTCCAACTGAAACCCATAAAGAGCACAATACAAAAACATGAATTCCGGCATAAAACAGGGAACAAAAAGCATGTTTTTTCTTTAATAAGCGTGATCATGCAGGATCCCATCATGCGCAGCCAAAAGATACAAACCTCAACTTCTTAAAGGGGCTACATGAAGCCCTGTAATGTAATTCTGAGATGCTGAGTGTGCGTAATTACAAAGAATCCCTAAAGGATTGTTATGGTTGCCCTCAAATTCCCTCGATTAAACCACCAGGAGCAACACCTTCACTTATAAGCAAGCACCACTGTGAGACAGCATTACATTACAGGGGAATCAATTCTAACTGGATTGTTATAATTAGATGACCTGAGTTTGCTAAAAATCGCTAAGTAATTTTCCGTGTTTTTATCACTTTCAGGCCCTGGCAGGGGTGTGTGACAATAAAATTACAGATGCTGTTGGTAATATTTATAATTACAGATGCTGTATGTGTAAAACTGCAGATTAGATGTTCTATTCAAACACTAAAGCGGCATTAAAGTGAATCCCAAAGTGAAGTAGAGAATGTATGGCTCACCTCCACATCACATATGCTCACTATACAGTATCACACAAAGCATTATTGAGACCGCATCCCATGCATCAATAGCCCAATCAAACTCTCTCTGTCAAGCCGATCAGCGAGACACAACAAATCGATTATGAATAAAAGACCATCAGCAGATCTGTCATCGGCTGGCCTGCTGATACACAAATGAGCAGAGCGGCAGCAACAATGACAGCGGCAGTCAGACGGGCTGATCATTACACCCCCTCAGCAGAAAGAGGAGAGGCATGGAAATGGAGAGACAGCCATCTGAGCTCCGAGATAGAGTTTGGAGAGGAGTGTTATCTGAGAAAGGCAGAGGTGGTGATTGTGAAGAAAAGAAAGAACGGGCTGGAGCAAAGTAGAGGCGCATATCCATTGCATCGAGTTAAGAGACGTCAGTGCATCAGAAGGGACAAGAGCAGAGAAAATTGCTCGGGAAAATGAGAGAGAGCATGCATTTGACAGCAAAAAGGGAGAACAAGAGCGAGGAGGAGTAGAATGAGAAAAGACAAGAGGTAGCATTATTGAGAGGAGACAGAAGAGTGTTTGCAATGAAAAAGAATGGCAGTGAAACAAAGACACAAAAACAAAGGGAATATCAGTAAGTCGACAGAAAGATCCAAAAATAAAAGGGGAAAAAAGCCTGGGAACTTTCAAGGAGTGAAAAGGCTCCTTTTCAGCGAAACAGAGCTCGTCTGGAGACAACAAACACCGAGGCTCTTCATCCTACCTGAGTTCCTCTTGGAGATGTACTTGACGTCGTCACAGGCTCCCGAGGTGAGGAGGAGGAGGAGGAGGAAGAGTAGTGATAAAGTCTTCATCTCTCTAGTCTCCGCTGGCACCTTGAGGAAACAGAGGACAGAGTGGGGACAAGGTGTGAAAGACGACATAGCACATACAGTGTCGTTCCGATTCTCATTCAAACGTGGCAGTAACAAGCAAGCGACGGCATTTTTTATGACAACTGGCATCTGAGTGTGTAGAAATCATCCTTCTGTCCTTTTTAACTAGTACACTAAATGACACTGAAAATGATCCATGTTCATGTGAGCGTCCCCTGATCTGCCACATTTAGGCAACCAAAAGCAACTGATGTTAGAAGACACTGGTGTTGACTGGAGATGTGATGCAAACTGCAGTTTCCAATGTGAAGTCAGACATTTTGTATCGGGCAAATACAATTCTGAATTCCATGTGCATCCATGATGAAATGATACTGCTGCCAACATAGAACTGGTTCAACTCTGGTTTGCAAACCTAAATTTAAACCATTTTGTGTCCCTATCAAAAAATAAATAAATAAATAAATGAATAAAAGAGAGGCTCAGAACTGAAAGAAGTTGGCTCTGCAGAAAACCACAAAATAGTACCTGAAGCATGAACCAAGACATGCCATCAGTGGGTATACTTTATCAGAAGGGGAAACAACTGTTGGACTGGTGTAAAGATTGGACAACATTGCAGGTAAACAATTCAAGGTCTGTCAGTTTTCCCTGACCTACATCCAGTCTAAAAATATATATGAAACATACACCGATACCACAACATTCTGACCACCGACAGGTGAATTGAACACCATTGATCATATTGGTACTATGTGGTGTTTTGCTGGGAAACCTTCAATTTTAACATCCGTTTTGATGAGACTTAGACACCCAAATAAACATTGTCCCACAACAAACACACTCCCTCATGCAAATGGAAATCCCAAATGTCACTGGCCTACCCCTGCAGGAAAATGCCCCCCACCACATGGAAAAAACATCAAACAATCAGGAACATGTTGAGGAACATGACAATGACCCAACATGTTGATTTGACCTCCAAACTTCCTACACCCCATTGTGATCAAGCATCAAGAGGATGTAGTGGAACAAGTTTGATTGACAGAGGCCCCACTGCACAAGCCAGAGTACCCAAAGGATCCAGTGCCAATGTCCTGGTTCCAGACCCCATAGGACCCCCTGAGAGGTCCTCTTGTCCATGCCCAGTGGTTCAGAGCATTTTTGAGCACATAGGGGGACCAACACGATATTAGGCAGGTGGTCATAATGATCGGTATATATATTTGTCCCATTGTTAATGTGAGACAAAGGCTCTGCTACAAAATGTTTGGCGGATTCACAAGGTGTTGCCCTGATTCCTGAATAGAACCGGTTCTAAAGTCAGAACCTTTTTCACGGAAAAGCAACAAGTGTGAGGTGATCATATCAGCGGAACAGTGCATGACACAGAATATGCAAAGCTGACTCTGAACTAAACCTTTGGGAAACTTTCTTGATATCTATCTTGACAATGCTCTTTAGATTTTTACTTTTCTGTAGAGCACATCATGTTACATCGCCTTGTCAGTCACTGCCATGTGACCTAATTTGCTATAAGAGGAGCACATTAAAGTTTTAAATTAAGGCCACAAACACAAAAACAGTTTATAAAAATGAACAATAAAATAAAGTTTTTCTGCGGTTGGTTGGGGCTATGTTTGCGTTGTTTGCCAGACTTTGACAAGGACTCGGAGAGGGGATGTGATATCACCAAAAACGTGGTTTCCAGTGTTCTGCATAGCGTGCAAAAGTGTTTTGTCTGTGTTGTTCTGTTTGTAGAGGATCTAGACAGCTTACCCAACATCAACCTTAATACTCAAGTTCAAATGCAGTCTTAAGTCAACAGTCTGCAAACAGTGGCGTTACAGAAGGATGTATCTTTCACCTCATAAGGAGTCAGATTGCTCATAAGCAATCTGCTGATGTTGATGATGGTTTTCCATCAGCAACAAAGAGGATCTCCTGTCTACTGTTCATTTAAGTTACTGAGTTAGTTTGCAACATTTTATACGACCTGATTGTTTTCCTTTTAGCTGACAACATAATCAGCTCCAGCTAAAAGTGAGAAGTGAGGGAAGGCAGAGAGAAGTCAGTCGGACTATACTGATTTATATTTAAACAATGTCTCCATCTTTTTGGTGAAGACAGTCTCCTCTAAATCAGGTGTTCTCAAACTTTTCAGCCCGTGACCCACAAAATAACTATTCCAGAGACTTATGACCCCCACTAACCCAGAGGTGGTGGAAGTATGCAGATGTTGCATGCAGTCATACGCATGCACTAAGAGGCCAATCCAAACACAGGCAAAATAATAACACAAAATGACCATGATATTAATTTATAGCAGCTTTAGATAAAATAGGCAAGGAGCAGAATACATCAGTCATAGTCATCTCCATTTATAAACTGTAGTACTAAAGAAGTTTGGATTACCATGACCTGAATGACTGAGAAGCTACACTGACATGTAGTAAATGGAGCAGCACACTCACTGGTTTTCTGTCTTTTGTAAGAACTATGGCTAAAATCTGCAGTTTTTCAACATTTAAAAATTTTACTTACAATTATATTGAGTCACCAGCTCAGTGACTCCAACCCCTACTTTGGGGACCACCGGTCGGCTTAATGCAAAAAATGTACACGACAGGTGAGTAATTAAAAAAATGGCTACCCCGATCTTCTCCACTTCATCCCAATGCATATTCATAAGAACTCAGGCTAACACATTTAGAATTGAGGATCAGGAGTCAGGTGGTGCTTTTATTTTGGATTTTCCTGCTAAATTCAGAGAGAAGAACGATAAGAAAACACTGTTTAGGGTTCACTGTTTCCTCCATTGAACCAACACCTGATCGGACTTTGAATGGATGTTAAAATTGCTGCTTTTATCAGTATTTACAGGCTAGAAATGAAAAGAAAAAAAGACAACCAGTGTAACCCCCCCCCCCCCAAAACCGTGTTGCGTGTGGGCCAATATGCTGCAAAAACAGAGAAACACAGCACTTTATTACAACGGTGACAGCAAGAACAGCAGAAAAAAATATTAACATTGATCTCAAACACGGGTTCGGCGGGGGTTCAAAAACATCTATTTTTCAACTGATTAAAATCAAAATACTGGAACTAAATTAGATTCGACCACAGGCCATGAATACAAAGGCTGCAGAGGCACCGACACAAACACACACTCACAGCCTTTGAGTCAGCCGTGAGAAGTCACACTGGGAGGACACACTTTTTCATGCTTCTTGTGTGCACATGGTAGAGTATGCATGTTGCACACACACACATAGTGAATAAGGGAAAGATCGAAGAAGATTAGTCGTGCCAGCAGTCACTTTGTTGTTTTTTTTCATACATACGACAATAAAAGGGAACTCAAACTTGAGTCAGCTTGTGTCCTGACTGAAATAACATTAGCTTCACCTGAGCAGTGGGACAGCTGATGACAGAACCTCGGACGGCGTTGATACGTGAGCCACTTGTGGACTTGTTTTTGAAGATTTGCAGTACAATGATGGGATGAGAAAACAATGAGAACAAAGCCAAAAGAATAAGATGACGAGTGCCACTGCTGGAAATTACTCATCTCTGCTTTATTTCGAAGCACCCTGCCTGTCATCTCTTGTGTCTTTCACAATTCTTTACTTAAGATAAGGCTAAACAAGTCAACAGTTGTATCATGATTTCAAAGAGAAAGAAGGGATGTGGTGTGCGTCTTAGGGACTGCTTGAATCAAGGCTGTAATTTCTCTAACACTTGTTTGTTGAGGAAAAGTCAAATCAATGAATCACACAAAAACAAACAATAAACTCTCCTCCCAGCAAACATTTTGACACATCCGTCACAAAAGGAAGCGCACAGGTGCATCTACTACCGCTAATGGCTGCTAAATTCTATGGAGTGTCCCAATAAGCCTCCACACACAGCACCAGGACACGGCCACTGAAACACCTCACTGGAACGGTGCCATTACTGGGATTAGTGGTTGCACCTGCTTTGCCTGTTTCTCTAAAACTGAAAAACTACAGTATTTCACTTTTATGTAATTAAATAGCTAAAAGACTTAATGAACATTTTCTTTTTATACAGAAGCAATGCCGTGTTGCCGCTGTTTAATGAAAACAACTATTCTCTTAATAATGCATTGAAGCTTTTAAAAAGCAATGTTTCATTTTCTCCCTGTTGACTTTGGAACAATGAAGTTCTGCTCTTCTTTCACCTGCTCTTAGTTTATTACTAAATGACACAACAGTTCATTTAAAGCCCAGAGGACATTCAAGGACATGTTTTCATTCATTTATTTAATGCATATCTGCTCTGCAAATCACATAATGAAAAGCATAGCTGCTGAAGCTGCCTTAAAGACAAAAATGTCCACTGATGACTAAATATTTTAAGTAAATATTATTTTCCACTTTTGCAGAGTTATTTTTTTAAAACAAACACCACTGCTGATCATATCAACCAAGTATTCATTCATTTTCAGGATTTTAACCTTTTAAGCGCTACTTTGTTTACATGATACCACTACTATTTTTTACAAAAAAAGAAAAAATATTTTCCATACATTGACGCTAACAGGATTTATTATTTTTTTATTTTTTTTTTTTTTTATCATTTTATTATCACAGTCTAGGAAATGTCCGTAATCACCACCAACATAGATTTTGATACATTATTATTCTAGGACAGCGTTAGATTAAAAAGAATGCTCACAATAAGGACCTTAAGGACAAAATGTCAATAATAAAAGTTAAGTTGATTTTTAAAAAAAAACAACATTATTACAGTATGGGATATATCAGTGATTAGCAACAACATTGATTCTGATGCATTATTATTTTTCGTAAGTGCCAAAAAGAAAGAAAAAAAACACCAAGGACCTTAAGGACAGAAATGTTGCTGTCAAAACACTGCAATAAAATTATGTTATAATATTAATTTTCACTGCGCACTGAGTTACATTTTAACCAACATGATCATACCATAGCTACCAAATAGCCTCTTATTTTCATGATTTTAACACTTTAAAGGCAGAAGATCCTGTTCTCAGCATAATGTTTAGATCTGGCCTGCTGATAATGGCTCACGTGACACAATTTAAAACCCAGTGATCGGATGTTTCTTGCCAAAATGCACTTAACTTCTTTGCTGAAATGTTTACCTACACAGTAATAAACCTTTGATGTGATGATACTAGATATTAGATTGAGACCTTGTTTCAGTACAGCCAATCAAATGGTTGCATAAGGCAGTAATGTCGGCGTAGTATAATAAGCAGAGCAGACAGCAGCTGCTACACAACAACCAGACCTTGAACAACAGCCAACATTAACTTTCTCCTCCTTATCCAACACCTGCACCTGAACTCGTTGAAGGAGTCACCAGGCAAACACTCACTGGAGAGAAGTTCACTGCTGGTGTCGGTTTGTAGGCTGCTGAGCTAATTAGCTGCAGCACATTTAAGGTTATGTAAATGCACCTGCAAGTGCCATTTTGGTCAAGTAGGTATGTGACTCACAGTCTGCAGCTGAACCATAACAGTCTGCTCATAGCCTGTACGCTGCAGTAAGTTTGTGTTCTCCTATTTTCCATCTCCTGCTGCAGTCTGCTGTCAGTGTGAATGGACACTGACGTTGAACAGCCCCTCCAGCCAGCTGAGAGCAAATCGACTGTTTCTGACATTTTCCCCAAAAAGCTGTTTTCTTCTTTTTCCTGATAAAACAACTCAAAAGGTATGTTTAAAAAAAATGACTGCAAAAAGCAATGATTTCTGTTGAACTTCACTCCAAAGAAAACAAGAGACATGAAAAACACTATACAGACATTCCTCCAAATGGAAAAAGGACAGTCTGAGCAGCAACTCTGGCTCTTGCATAAATGACATATTTCCTTTCCTAACACTTGCACTGGCTCTATATTAGTAATAAACACAGCAGTAGAAGCTTTATGAAGCAAATCACCCTTTTATACACTAGCTACTGTACGGTGACAGATTCCACCAAGGGAGGAGGAAAAAAGAAGTGTCTCTTCTCTTTAGTCACATAACCAATAGCCACATAACCAATCATGTCTTGATTTTAAAAGACAGTTACGGAAGGAGGATTGCCAATAAAATCCAGCACCTGAATACGATACCAGAAACCAACTACTGTAGAAGGGCAAAGTGTAAACTTGTAGTAGTAGTTGTGTAGACTTGATTAAAGACAGGCGTATAAATGGCAGTGAAAACATAACCTGATGGACGAAATACTGAGTTCTTTTAAAGACATTTAAACTAGTAACCTTAACTTAAACTCAATGATTTCCCATTTTATTCTACTTAATCAGTTGGACTGAACTGTAAGTCAAAGAAGTTAACTATTAGAAGCCCTAACCTACGTTCCTGTACAACTAAGCTGCATTCTCAATTATGATTTGAGGGAAATGTTTTCTTCTTCTATTTATTGCTTTCAAACTGTATTAGATGGGGTGGCACACATCAAGCATGTGACCCAGCAAAAGGAAGACGGGCTTCAGACATCCTGTGAAAGGGTTGTATTTTAACTCAAACCGTGATGTTTTCGTAAACCTAGCCGAGTAGTTTTTGTGCGTAAACCTAACCGAACAGAGGTTGAAAATGAATGTGAATAACAAGACTGAAAAAATGGCCCCACATGGGACACAAATCCCAGTTTCTTGGATCAAAGTCAGAGTCATGCCACCACCACCAGAGAGAAAATGTGTTTCTTCCAGCGTAACATAACTGAGACTAACGTTTAGTTGTATGGGAACATAACGTTTGGAGACAGGGGTTTTAGTACGATGGTCTAGGGTCAAACATCTTTGCTATATTGACAGAAATGTGAAAGAGATAGATGTGGCTGGAATAGAAAAGGGCAATTTTCTAAGAACTAACTTTTAAGAGCTCTGTGTGTGTAAAGGAGTCCTTGCCTCAAACTTACACAGCTGAAAACAAATAGAACTACACTTAGTGGTGTTTTCTCATTTCAACAAACATCGCACAAACTGGAAAAAGTAAATGAGTGGAAGTTTAACCAGCAGTTTAACCACACAATTACTCCAAATAGGTAAAGCTGTTGTCAATATGAGTGTCTATAATTGTGTATATAAGGAACATTTAGGACTTCCTAAAACCAATGTAGTGCCACTAAGTAAGCGTAATGAGACAACAAATAGCCCTCTAGCTGAACTTGAAGTTGCACATTTGCCTCTTCCTGACCTCACAGGCTGCAGCCAGTCTCCTTTCTTAATAGGAGGAAACCAGCTACGAGGTTGTACTGTAACGGAAAAGCTAAAAGCTGCTGTCTTCATGTAAAAGTATTGGAGCAGACGGTCTCTGACGAGCAACAGCGTGAAAAATCAAAGTGTGAGTCAGTAATATGTGGGAAGTATTTATGAGGTTTTTCTGGAAAAGTCAAACTATGAAGAGAGAGAGACAGACGTGAAATCCCAGCGCAGCTTAAAATCAAGGTCTTATATGTTGGAGGCATAAACACAAAGGAATCATTGCAGGATACTTTATATTATCCGTTTCCTCCCCCGAACACTGACGTCAGAGTCAGATGGAGAACAGACCTGGAGCAGCTGGAGACTCAGTGTCCTGCTAAAGAAACACTTCAGCCACTAATGTCAAAGATTAATTTGACAATTAATTGAGCCATTAAAATGGGTAATTAGAGAGAAAAGCATATATTTAATTTAGCCTAAAACTAGCCAAGGAAGATATAATAAAAGAGGAATTGAAAAGGCAGGGCCAAGGATGTATTTAATGAACACGGCACAAAAGAGCTGAAGACTTTTACTACACTTGCACACAGGCCCCGTAGCGTCACGGAGATAGAGGAGTCGAATATGCGGGGGTTGTTTTTGATCCACTTTCTCAACCTTTTAGTCTGAAAAACAGAGGCCTAATGCAACTGCTAAAGGCTGTGTGTGTCTGTGCGTGTGTGTGTGTTCTTTTAATCCGTACAGTGGTGGCTCGGGAAATGAGAACACCTACCTTTGAATGAAAAGGGGTTTTACGTGTTATGTAAACGTACTAACCCCATGAAACCCCAAAACAAACGCGCCGGCGAGTTTGAACGGCAGGTTGTCTTTACAAAATGGTCAAAATGAAACCACTTATCTGAGCCAGAAAGTGTAAAAACAAAGAGAATCGTCATAGTTTAAACTTTCTGATGGTGCTTGAACTGCTCATCTGTGCATCTCCACATGATATTTCTATGAGTCTGACTAGACCCCTGATATAGACTTTGGGGATAACCCTGTCATTTCTGGTGATCATTTGTCCCCTTCAATGTGGCAAACAACTACTACAACCTCCGAGCAGCAACCTATAAGACCGTTTTTTTGTAGTTTTGTGAAGGACTTGGATCATGCAATAAGGCAGCTCTGCTTGTTTCTTTGTGATTTAGCCATTTTAATGACAGTGCTCCACTCCCTGCATGCAAATGTTCCACCAAAACAATTCCCCCAACACTATTTAACAGTGGCACTGTCGCTACATCCTGGGTTAGGACCACCCACAGTGTTTTTATTTACCCCTTTAGAAAAATGACGATTAAGAGGTGCAGTCAGACTATTCTACACAGTGCTGTGTCAACACTGGAGAATGGTCTGGCTATGTATGTTTTTATATCGTATGTCATCGTTAAAGACCCCCTACAGTTTCTTACCGTGCCAATATGTCCACATCCTGTTTTTGTACACGAAAAGACATTATCATGAGCGACTTATGGAGACAACACCATGGTAGAGTATTTCCACCTTGAAGCTGCAGTGTACCAATGACAGCCCTAAAAAAACATGGACTCAGACTTCTGTGGTTGGATACATAACAAATATAAGGAACCAACCCAACAGGTGGGGATCTCTGTACAATAATTCCTCTTCAGAATCTGCTTCTAACCCGTATGGTTGAATTCTTCTGATGAATTGAGTTACATCTAAGGCATCTCAAGGCAGGAAGGGATTATTTTCATGGAAGAAAGACTTCTAAATATGTGACTTTGCTACACAGAGATGAACTTTTAGGAGATAAATCAATGACCAGAGAAAGACTTTGAAGACTAATGGTTACGTTTTGTGTCACAAATGAGACTTTTTCTATCAGCTTCGGCTACTTTCTCATATTAGCATGGTGTATTTGAAGCTATGCCACACTGTATTTGGTGTTATGAAGGAATTGCAAAGACAGTGATCCACATGTAGCAGTATAGGTTCAGTAACGGTGATGCTGGGACATTGTGCCTAACATATGGCTTATTGATTTAAGAAAGATTATTAAAAACCTCTGAGAACGACAGACAGGCAGAGCAAGCCGGAGCAATAATGATTTAATCATGCATAATTTCATAACTTGCTGCTTCGCTTCACCTTGAGGATACTACGAGTCTTTTTATTGCTCTCACACGCACATTAAGCCATCCTCCTTTCGCACGGACTCGCTCATAGAAGCTGCAGTCTTCATCTAACACTCTTATTCTCACATAGTCCCCCTCATCGCCGAGCACTGAGCCCTCTTTATCTTATCCTCTCTGTCGCCCCCTCTGCACCGCCTCGCATCCATTACATACATACACAAGGTCAGTCTCACTCCCTCTTTCACACATGAACCCTGACACACTTACTAAGAAAGCAGCAGCAGCTTGTTTGATGTTTGATCCACCGTGAATGCAAGCATGTAAATGGAGGCCGATGCCGTGCATGTGTGTAGAGGGGCAGGGATAAAAGGGGGAAAAGGGTGTTTCAGCGAGACCCTAATGAACTATAGGATAATTATACCACATTTACAAGAGAAAATGAAGAAAAGGGGCTTGATAAAGAAAATGGATGTCAGCTCAGGGTCAAAGTATATGCGTTGGGTTGTAACGCACACACAAAGAGAGAGAGAGAGACAGGGAGAGAGAGAGAGAGAGTGCAGCCACAGAACAAACACTGTTAGAGCATTACAAACCCCCATATCTTTCATCCTCGCTGTCGCTTTGCTTTTCTGTCTGTCTGTCTCTGATAATGATATTCCAACAGCAGAGCAGGAGGACATCTAAGCAGGGTCAGAGTGTGTATAATGCAAAGTGTCACACATAACATGCACTCAGAAAGGTTGGAGAGGAAAAAAAATATGATTTTATGGGGATATGTGTGTGTGTGTCAATTCTTTCCATTCCGAGGTCCCAAAAACACAATATTATCAAGCTGGGGTCCATGTTCTGCGTCTCTTTAAAGGTCTGCGAGATGTGAATTTTGTGTGCAGAAGCAAGATGGGCAGAATCGTGACATCTTATCTCATGCTGCTAATTACATTTCTCTTTTCGTGTCAAATGTTTTTTTTTTTTTCTTGTGACATTTCAGAGAAGAAAGACTGCAATCAAGCTGCTAATCCCCAAAATTCCGTTGCCTCTTCTTTTGACTTCTTTGGTTGATAGGGTTAAAAGTTCAAGCCATGACTGTAAACAATATGCAAATTTTAATAGCTGGTTTAATTCCGAGTCAAACTCTTGGACAGACACGCATGAACACACACACACACACACACACACAGACACCCACACACTCATACAGATAGCGAGCTATTCTTGTCCCAAACAGACCAGTGTTAAGCCATTAGGCCGCTTGAGCCACACATCCAATATTAAAGACAGCCTCCAGCCCTATTCTGTCACACTATCTGTCTCTCCCAAACTGCATGAGTCATGCTGTTTTGGTTACTGAGGGAGTCTGTGTTTTACATGGAAACATAAGCCGCCTCGTCATCATTATGAAAGATTTGATATCCGTCCTTTTAATCTCTGCAAGAGGAGGTGTAATTGGTTTCGGTCTGGTGTCATGTACTCTTGTTGTCCGGTTTATAGAGCTGTAGGCTGCACCTTTCAGTGCTGCCTCTAATTCTGTCAGCACAATTAAAGTCTGCTGAAGAAAACAGAGCATTCCTGCAACAAAACACAATCGAACATCTTGTATTTTATTTGTTACAGAGCGGGTCTGTCAGCTGGACAACCTGGACTGAAGCCCCGTCTGTCAAGTATCTATTTCACCAAAGAGCAGAGCAGCGGATTCTCCACCACAGAAGCTGAGGAGAGTCGCAATGCAGCCGCTGAGCGTGACCCAGAGTCCGACTGAAAGTTTGCGGCAGCCCTCGAAATAAGTGAAAAAGCAGCGACGGCACAAAGGAACAAAAGCAGCTGAATGAAATGTGACGACAGCACAAACAAATGACTCACTGTTGTTATTAATTTCCAACAATAACATATTATTATAGATCCGCAGATCAGATGTGACTCATTTTATGTAAGTGCTGTTTTGTTTCGGAAACAATGCAGACTTCTTGTAAACTGGGAAGCCGTTCGTGATTTAATAACAGCCATAACCACTTCCTCCTCCATTTCGTGAAGGTGTAACTGTGATCATACTGCATCTATGAAGCATTATTCTTCATTTTACAAAAGATTTCATCAGCTGTCATTGTGCGCTACTGACTTGAGAACATTATAACCTATAAAACCTATATACAGTAATAAAAGCTTTTTCTTTCCCTTTTTTCAATAAGCTCACAGAGTGTTGGTTATGTCATGCGTGTCCACTGTTATCAGGGAATTATATGGCTTTTTCCCTGTTGAAGTGCAGGCGTGTACATGAAATTATATGGATTATTAAAAAAATTCTTCATGAACATATGTGTGGCAAAAGGTAAGTCGGGTGGTCATCAGCAGATTGTGTTTGTGTGAATTCATAACTTGAGCTGCAATATGTCATTTCAGCACTTAACAAATTTGTCTGTGCATCAGATTTTGGACTCAATCATCATCTTCTGTGGATGTATATTTTAATTTTTGCCAATACAGTGGTGCAGTTAAGCATTGCATTTTGTTGATCTTTTTTCCCTTGAAGTGTAAACATCCGATACATGTCGCTGCCCTTCATAGATCCGATACATTTTCTTCCTATTTTACAGATCTTTCTATTATGTGATACAGCTGAGGATCCAAACATCTGATGTCTGTTATGAAGATAGGAACAATATCTATCACCATGCAGTAAGGGACACAAACATGGCATCGGCTGTTGCCTGGAAGTATTGAGAGAAATTTCGAAACATTAAAAGCGCAAAACTTAGGCTAAAATGTAACCAACAAAGACAATACTAAAGTGTTTTTTATTGACTAAATCCATAAACTGCATACAAATGATGAACGAAGCCTCCGGGTCTGAAAAGTGAAGTCAGCGTTAAAGTGTCCTACATCTTCATCTATATTGTGGCCAGCAGGGGGCGACTCCTCTGGTTGCAAGAAGAAGTCAGATTATGTAGACGTCTATGAGAAAATGACCCTACTGCTCACGGGATTTGTTACCTCAGTAAACATTTCTCTAATGTGTCGGTGGTCTAAATTGCTTGTTTCAAGTCTCCTTCAGTACAATATGATGCTCATTTTGTAAACGATGGTCACATTTAGAAGGAATTAGATGAAGGAGCAGGGTATGTTTTAGGGCGGGGCTACCTTGTGATTGACAGGTGGCTACTGTATTACTATGTGTAGTGTTCTCAGCTTCTCCAATCAGATCTGCTGCCTGCTTTTACAACCGATTTGAAAAGACCAAGAGGATGACAGTCAAATTCCAAACCCAGTAGTCCAAAAACCAGTGGCTGACGTCAAAGTTGCTTCGTCTATCTTTTAGATTTAGTCAATAACTAACACTGATAAAATCAAAGGACTGAAATTTGACTAAAACTCAAAAGCTGCACGTCTGCATCAAAACACTAAAACTAAATCCATATCTGATGCCAGCCTTGACACTGCAGTTGGCAAAATGAGTGTAGCTCATCCATTGTAAACATGATTAGCTTTGTAGAGGATGAAAGAATTAGCTGGTGCGACCTGAAGTTAGCTGCCATGTTTACATCCATTTCAAATATTGAATTTGATTATAAGATAATTAAACCCAATGACTACAGCAGAACCCATGAAAACACGATACTGTGATTACGTTAATGTGGTGGAAACTTTAACTGAATGAAGTATCACTGATTAGTATAATCACTAGTATCCTGAACATATGATCCATAGCACTTTACAGATACACCATGTACCGCAGTGTACATACACTCAGATCACATCTTGTCTTATGACGTTATGTGGAGGTAGAAATGAACTGTGGGCTGCTCAGGTGCTGCTTCTGACCACCATCTGTCACTCACAAATGTTTAAAGTACGTATTTTAGTTGATGAAGTCCCTACATGCGCCTGAATGCAGCAGGATGAGGCATGAAAGGTATGACCGTTCCATCTGCAGTCCCTAATTTGAGAGACGTGGTGCACACTCATCAAGCCCGTGCAATTATGCACGCCTCTTCTAATGTGAGTACCTTGATTAAATCTTGCACAAGCAGCACCAGGCTCTCGCAAAATAAGCACAGGAACATCTGTGGCTTGTGTGAGCAGCAAACCAGTTTATTTTAACTCAGCAGGCTTTTAAAAAAAAATGAGAACAGGAAAAAAATCAGTCTGATCGGTTTAAGAGCACAGGATGCATGTAGCTCGACTAAAATCTCTGATGACCACCTCGGTGAATTGGACAATTAGCACAGCCTGGTTTTCTCTAATTTGAAGACTTTTGCATGTGACAGGTGACATGATAGTAGTATGGCTAGGCAGCATATGCACTGTGGTCCATCAGCTTTCAGTGGATTCATCCTGAGACAAAGTGATCATATTCTGTTAAATGAAACACAAATTTGTTGTTTAAGTCAATGTTTAAAAGCATATTGTCATTAAATGCTAGGATAAATTGCTAAAGTATCAATTCAGTGAGGGATTTCCACAGTAATACAGTAAATGCTAATATCAAATTATCAGAACATTGTTGTTTTTTTTTGTTTTTTTTTCAAAATCTGGAATATTTAGATCCATATTTGCTAGCTTGCAGTCGTCTCCCTTGGACATTTGCAGGATGTTTTAATGCAAAAATGTATCATCAATGTTCACAGACATTCTGCACACACAAACTATAAACCTAACCAGCCATATGTCTAAACACTTGCTCTACAACACCACTAGTGCTTAAAAAACTCTTTCAGCCATATCTATCCACCACTACCCATAGTCATAAATGTAATTTTTGCAATGCTTTCCCATCTTTTAGCAAACAAAGCAGTATCCACTATGTCTTAAAATGACCACAGTAAATATCCTTCTGTAGTGATGTGAAAACTGTCTTTCATAATTGCATTTAAAACTCCACTTCATACTATGACACTTAGTTGTAGTATTAGCCAAGTGACATAGAGGTAACCATTTTCATCACGGGACAATGATGGATTGACCTGCAGGAAGTGTCCTTTTAAAGATGTTGAAAAAGGCTTGTGGCCAAAAAGAGGACAAACCTGGTCAGCAGTAATGTTTGAGGACTTCCAGGTTGCACAATGAAGCACAACTGTTGGTGCTAATCAGGTCTAATGTGAGCCAAGAAAAACAGTTCCCGCATCATTACCCCACCGGCAGTCTGTGCTTCTGACAGCAGGAAGGTTGGAACCGTTTATGCCGTTAATGCCAATTTCTGACCACATCATCGGCGTGTAGCTACAGAAAGCTTCTCTCTGTTCTGCTGTCCGGGATCAGCTTCTTATTAACTGACAGGACCAGAGGCCGGCATCATCTCCTCCAAGGTCTGACAGCTGTAGGCCTATTTTAAACTGGCTTTTTTTTTTTTTTTTTTGGTGCTTGTCAATGTCGGGATGTTTTATTTGCATACTTGTTAACTTGAAAGAGCCCTGCCATTCTCTCTGACATCCTTCATCAACATGGGAAGCCGTGCCCTCGGGGCTGCAACAGCTTATCGCACCAATCTCTGGAAATCCCAGACATTATTGAGAAAGAATGGCAGCTATTTCTGAGACTCTCGAGCTGGCCTGTTCAAAATCACTTAGATCGCCTTCCTTAGTGAGTGAAACGCTTCACTCAGAGTATGGGGAGGTAACATCGCACAGTTGTTAGAAGGAAAACACTGGTTCCAGTTGATTTTCTGAGAGTGTGGTTGATCGTATCATATAGTTGGTTTCAAAGACACATTTCAAGGTTGAGTGTGTGAGGCTGCTGGGTAAATGAGTGTCTGCGAGGGATGGAATAAAAAATCCTTGGTCAACTGATTCCTGGATCTGTGCTGAATGGATCATAATTCCCGTGTGGATCGGATCGCTGGGAACCTCGGCTTTAATACATGTGTGCTGAGGACACGCACTGTTTATGTTTTCCACATGGTCTCTCCCATGTGTGTTCTCCCCCAGACATTGTGACCTTGCATGAAGGCCTACCTGTCCAGCAGATGCTGTCAGTGATTTCTGCCCCATATGCATTTTGGCGTCTCCCTTCAATACAGCAGTTATATCTTTTGTGCATCCAGTCCGCCCTGTGCTTGTGTCAGCAATCGGCTTTTCTGACTTTTTTTTGCCGTGTTTGGACCATATGGTATTGCTCGATTAAGCCAGTGTTTTTATAAATAATTGAGTTAAAAAAGACTAAGTGGAAAGATGAAACGGAGGAATATTGAATCATTTTTCATAAATTTCAGATTATAGTGTGACTCCAAACTGATGTTGCAGTGACACGAGACATGTGGCACTTTGTTAATAGTCATTTTTAATAAACTGACCTGGTTTATCACCTGTGTTATCTGCAAAACAAAATAAATGTAAATAAACTACAACCACACACTATGCTATTTACTGCTGCTCTTTTTATCTACAACATTTCAGTTTGCTCGACTTTGTGCAGGGCTTTTTTCTTCACTTCTGCTGAACTTTCTCTGGTGCTCTTGACACATACAAGTAAAGTGAAGATGTTTTTAAAAAATAATATCAGGTTTTATTTACCAATTAGCTTCATAAAAGTTGCAATGAACAGCTAAAGTGACCAGCAGCACCAGTTCTCCTTGGTACCCAGTTTTTTTAATGGTCTTGGAGAACTTGCCACAGTTGTTCTGTGGATTCAGGCTGCCTCGGTGTCTTCTGTCTCCTCATGTAATCCCAGAGTGACTCCATGATGTTGAGATAAGGGCTCTGTGGGGACTGAATGATCAGTGGCAAAACTCCCCTGTGGCTAAAGATAGTATTTTATGATTTTAGCTGGATGTTTGGGTTCGTTTTCATGCTGCAGAATGAATTTAGGAGCAATCAAATGCCTCTTTGATGGGACTGCGTGATGGATAAGCATTTAAATATCTAAATTGCCTAAAACTTGGAGTGCACTGTACTTGGATTTTTTTCCTTGTTTGAAAAAAATAAATAGTTTGTTAAAAAGATGAAGTGTCAGTGCTGTTATTGTCACAAATCAAGGTACATAACACCTACTGGAGCTGTATTCTTTCAAATTGTCAGTGTCACATTACCATAAAATAATCTCTTAAAAGTTTTTTAAAGAAGCATTAATGATGCTTGTAATTATTAAGATTATTGTTAGCTATGTGGGAACAGCAAATCAAGCTGTTGAAAGCTGTTATGGCTAGAAACAAAGAAGAATATCATCAGTAATATGTTGAAGTTGCTAAAACCCAGTGTACAGCTAAAGGGAACTGTAGTCAGCGAGTGTTTCTCTAAGAGTTTGTCTCTATCAGTGAGTCCTTTCAGACTGCACACAGTCAATTAAACTGTTGTGGATATAAAAATATTGATGGGTGCAGCTTTGTATTTTAGGTTTAAACGGTGAATTGATTTCAAACTACAATGCCTGACAGTCATAAAAAAACAGCTGACATTAAATTAAATACACACATTTAAAGCACTTGACTTACAAATGATTTAGCCATTAGAGATGGGCGTCATATTGTGTTTATTTGTTCGCAGATTGACAAGAAATGCACAAATAGTCATTTATGGCAGCTGAAGACTTAGAAGAATTTCGTATTCCCTAAGTGCCAACATACGATTCCCACTCCACCTTTTACCGAGCCACTAAGAAGCAATATGTTATCTTCCTGTCTCATTCAGTTCTCACAGTCTCCACTCACATGCGACTAAGTTTGGATAGTAGTTCATTTTTTTGCATGTTGAACTACTACTGCGAATTTTGTAATTTAAATCAGTGAATAAATCATGTTGGAAGCCTCATAAGATCAACTTGATGAATCAATACAAACTGACGGTTGCCTAGAATTTATGTAAACATGAGGCTCAATGCACTTCTCATGGTTATTAATACTGGGCTGACGGTACCAGAGGAGGCAGCTGCCTTCCAGTCAGCACACAGGGAACAAGAGTCTCCTGTGGTCTCCCTGTTTTGGAGGGAAGGGGACACTAAATAATAAATCAGTATAAATATTTACAAATTATTCACACTGGGGACACAGAACAGGAATATTACATTTTAGAAATGCACCAAACTGCAAAAACAAGTGTCTACCACAGTGCCTGCTTCTTTCTCCTGCAGACAGTGCAGGAGACACAAGATTGCAGGACAGAAACATGTACGCATGACTGCACGCGCACATGCATGCACTGCACGGGGTGTGTGTTAATGAATGCAGCACCACCTGTTCAGTGAATGATCTAATTGCTCTCAGCAGATCCCATTTCCTCACTATTACGCTGTTTAACAGCACCGTTTAGCAGGTAAGAAAGGTTGCTGCAGAGAGTCATCCCCTCGCTCTCACCTCCACTGATTTAACATTTAACAGTCTCCCGTCACAGCACAGGGTCGCTTTGTCACATGGGTGGGGGGGAAGCAGGGAGATAAGAAATGTTGTAAAAGAAAGTAAAAGGGTCGAAAGAAAGGAAGAAGGATTGAAAGAAGGAACTAAAAAAGGATGAAGAAATGAGGTTAGGCTAGAGAGAGGAAAAGTCATTTGTTGAGCAGTGGCTCCATCGAATCGATTAAACACCATTCTTCTGGTCAGACACACACACACACACACACACACACACACACACACACACACAATCATAGTTGTCCACCAGGCCACAGGCCAGCACGCACAGACAAAGCGGATGGACACAAGCCCTGGTGTCATTCTGCACCGACAATCACAAAAACATGATAAAACATGGAAAAGCATGTGACCAGAACATATTTCAGTCTATTTATGTAACAATTAAAGCCCTAAACTTTGGTGAATTTCTACATTTTTTTATAGTCAGCAAATCCCCAAACCAACAATGCTTGCTCTTGCTAGCAAGTATTGTGTGTGCATCTAAAGCCTGCTTTAGCTTATTCCTCTGTGCCATGGAGCTCCTTTGTTGTCCGAAAACTATTAGAAACACATCAGAGGACCAGACGCTCAGCAGCACGGTTACACTTTCACTTTCCAAAAGCTACTTTCCAGTGAATGGTACTACTCTGTGTAAACTATAGCGCCCACAGTTTTCAGAATGTATCCACATGTCACCCAGTGCAACAGTGGAGCTCACTAACAGCTTCTGGACACCAGTGGAGCTTTATGACACAGAGGACTTGGATACACAAAGAGAACTTGTTAGTAGGATCCTACACTGTTGGTTTTTGTCTTTTCATGGATGTTGCTGAGAAACAGAAAGCATTATCTTTAAAGTGCATCTATGTCGCGGTCCCACATATGTGTGTCACTGCTATAGAGCGCCAAAGTCAACACTTAATGCTGTTATATAGGATTTACAGTAAGTTTGTCCTCAAAATGACAAGTTGTTTTTTTTTTAGTTTAACATGTTTTGTTCCATTAAATCGAGACTGAAATCCGAAATCTGGTGTCTGTGGTGACATTAATGAGTTTGTGGCAGAAAAAAACTAAAAAGCCTCCAATGGAAGCTCCTGGTGCTCCGGACAAAAAACAAACATACTGCTCAGAGGAAGGATCGCAGACTACGAAAAAAGGTGGTCAATGGGGAAAAAGCCGCGTGTCAGCATTTTTATTTATCCTCCGTTTTCTGAAAGACAATAGACAGCAGGTGATGTGTCTGAGCAAACTGTGCAAGCGTGCCCATTAGCAAAAGGGAACACGCTTTTTGAGCTGTTAGCTTTTTTGTTCCTCTTCAGTACATCTTTTTACTGAGTGAAATAATGAACAATTCACAGAACGGTTTACTGACCATGATATTACTGAGCCTGACTGGCCCGCCAACTCACCTGACCTGAACCCAGAGAATCTATAGAAAACTGTCAGGAGGAAGATGAAAAAAACCCAACCCAAAAAGGCTGCTATCCAAGCAAGACTGAGTATATGAATGAACATACATTTCAGAAGTTGGTCATTTCTGTATTGTACATCATTTTTTTATTTTTATTTTTTATTATTGATCTTAGGAAATAATCTATTTCATAATACTTTGAGATACAGCATTTTTGATTTTCATGAGCTATATGACATAATCATCAAAATGAAAACAAAAAAAATACTTGAAATATTTCAATTTACATGTAATGAATACAGAACATATGAAAATTTAACCTTTTTAAATTCAATTACAAAGAAAAAAAACTCTTTCAGAATACTGTAGTTTTTCAGGTGCACCTCCATCCATCCGTCCATTATCTATACACCGCTTAATCCTCCTGTAGGGTTGTGGGGGTGCTGGAGTCTATCCCAGCCGACTCGGGTGAAGGCAGGGGACACCCTGGACAGGTCGCCAGTCTATCACAGGGCTTTCAGGTGCACCTTTATGTGCAAATGGTCCCTCAGGATGTTGCACTTCTTGGATTGGACCATATAAAAAACCATGAGGACTGGCTGGGGATCAGTTGCCTTGATGGAGACTTTTGAATCCAGTGCTATGGGCAGGACTGGTGTTGTAACATTAGTCTCTGATTAGTAATGGAAAATCAAATTGGCACAACAATGGCAGGATTCAAAATTGCAGGTTTGGCAGCGGCAACCTTCTGCTGCAACCACATCAACAATCTCTTTCTGAAGCCTGACTCATTGTGTCTGTAGAATCTCAAGCGACAGGAATGAGTTGTGATGGGGTTTGCTCTCCTTCATGGTACTGGATGACCCTCACTAAAATAAACACCGGATGGAGACAGGCTTGTTCATGTACACAAATATCACTGGACCTGTCTGAAGCTGTAGCAATAACATGCCGCCGCTCTTTGCTAACCTTCCCTGATAACTCTGACATTTGGAAATTTTACATTTTTCACTTTTTACCCATCTGAAAGCACACGTCGGCCTTTGTGTTCTGGGCGTCTTGTCATCACGGGTCAAAAACAGTTCATGGTCAGGTGCAATTTGATAAATGCATGATTGCTTTAAATAAAATACAAATCAAGCATATGTGGCATCAACCTCAACCTTTTCTACCAGAATGTGAGTACATGTAATCATCGCCTGTCTCCTAGAAATGCCTGTTAAAAAGAAAACAGCAGAAAGTATTTTTAAACCATCTCCTTCCTGTTTTGAGGCATAAAATCAAGGCTTTTAAAAGACGCTGGAAAATTTCCTCCAATTTTGCTTTTACAATTCCTCCAGAGTGAAAACCAGGTTGACATAATGGCAGCACATGAAAACATACAAATCAATGACATGCAGCATCCTTCCATGTTTTGACATAAAACGTCTCAGCAAAATGCCAGTGATCATGAAAATGCCAAACAGTGTTCCGGTGAAACCAAGGAAACAGTCCACGGGCTTATCTCATGTACACATACTGTATAATTATAGGATCACTTACACTCCCCTCTTCAAAAGCTCAGAACACATTTCAGCATAAGTGATTCTATGTAAACAGGGAGCGCCTCTTAAACAGCATCCATGTTCCGACAACATGCTTTATGAAGTGCTGGGGGTCACATGTTCTCAGAGAAGTATTTGGCTGTGAATAATTGTGGGTGCCTTATGTAAATATCTCATATCCATATTGTAATTATGCCATCAATCAGAGCCAAGCTGGGATCAGAGTGATACAATATGTGCTGTCAAGGCCGAATGCAGCATCTCTTCCTCCGTCTCTCCTCCTCAATCTGTCTTTCCATCTTTCCCTCCCACTGTATTTCTGTCTCTAAGAAACTATACACTCTCACTCTTTCCCTGCTTTTACTCCACAGGTCACACCACCATGTAGAAATTAGGGGAATAGTATAAAATCACCAATATTCAAACTACCGCAATAAATAGTCGTAAAACATTTATTTAGTCGCACTTATATACTTTTTAACTTTAGCTAGCTTCTACAACACGACACCTTTACAATGTGTCTCATATTCACACTAATGGAGTCAGCAGCAACCAAATAAAGCCAACATGCAGTTTTCCAATGCAGGAACTCGGGACAGACGTTGGTTGTAGTGAAAGTTTACTTCCTTTCTGTTTCCATTGTGGTATAGGACAGCTTCAACCACAACCTCAACTTCCGTCCGGTTCTATGAGCACACAGGAAATGGAGGTTTCTCATGTTGGTCTATATGGTGAATCTTACCTTGTTGATGGCAATATCAGAGAGGAGAAAACTTCTACTGCACAAGGACATTGTGCTTGTTGTCCTCTCTAAGTTGAACCAATCAGGGTGGAGCCCTCATAGCAGTTTTTCAGGGCTTCCCCCAGAGGATGTACTTTTACTCCCCCAAAAGTAGCCGTGAAACCTGAAGTTTTACTGGGGAAGTTCTCGTGGTACCACAAAGGTTTATGCAGCCCTAAACTCTAAAATGACCTGCAAGTCATTTGGCAAATGGCTACTGACTTAATATTGCATCACAAGGAAGGAGCACCACTCTAGACTATTATGAGCAGCATAAACTCAGTCACACATTTCACCTGCATCTAAAATATGAGGGTCATTCATCTGAAGACAACAATGATCACAGAGAACAGAGATTTGAGAGAAAAGTAAAAGAAGCCACCTTTAAACAGAGGAGGGGGTCTACTACATAATTTATCAGTTACTTATAATGCAGCATTGAGATCTCTCCCCAGAAGGTTTCCCCACTATTATGAACCCCTACCTGGCAGTTTCACAACCATTCACACCTGGAAGCTACAAGTCTTGGTTCACTTATGGGCCATTAACTATTGGTTTGGGGATAATATACATCTGGGACTGCCCATCAGTCTTAAGGAGATAAAGACACCTTCTGGATTTGAGGTGGTCTTCCCTTTGTGCTCCAGCTGCAGCTCAAGCACACCGGCTCACCTACGACTCTGCTCAAACACTGTAAAACTACTCTGTGGTACACAATGGCAACTTGTAGTACAATACATGTTGAAAACAAAAACCAATTCTGAAGAAGAGTAATGGTACAGAAGGCTCTCTGCACACTGACAGGATTGGTTCCTCAAGTTTGTTACATGTGAAACCGTCGAAGTCTGAATCTGTGCTTTTTAAGACCGTTATTGGTACACTGTAGTTTCAATGATCAAAAAATAGTCACTGTTTAAGAAGACAAGCTTTTATGAAATATGAATAAAATTTTCACATAAAAGTAGGAAACATAGGGTTCTGTTACTATTTTAGAATCAAAGAATCTACACTGGATGAAAACATGCAGCATTCTGAGAACTATTCTCCCTCTGCCTTCCTATGTCGGTCTCTCTCTCTCTCTCTCTCTCCATCCCTGCCTCCTTCCCGTCTCCCTCCTTCTCTCTCTGGATACTTGCTGTCAGGTTGGAAGCAGGGTGCTGTCTGCCTGTCCACCCACACAAAGCACCAGCCACGCTGATTCGACCCACCACTGACAAACACACACACACATACGCACACATCGCACACATCACACAGACACTCACGCACAGGAATAAGCATGGAAACACGATTCGGCAAGGAGACATTCCTCTCAAAAAGTTTGTATAAATATACAGAAGACGCATGCAGCAGAGTATTTGTGTAGGCAGACGTGAAAAGAAGATCAAAACTAAAGCATAGATTAAAGAGGGCTCTTTCCTAAAAGCACAAGATCTCGCTTAGTGTTTGGGTGATTATCTTGTGGCTTTAGATATAAGACATTCCAACGCTGTTAAAAAGACGGCAGCACTCTGAATCAACAGTCCCTGCAAGTGGTTTATATTTTAGATAGCTTACCTTGCGATGTCTGTCGCACTGATATTATTGTGAAATCTATTTTATGATGAACATACCAGATCCTTCAGACAGTTATGACATTCTTGCTTTTAAATTTGGTCTCTTTTGCAAGCAGTAATTAACCACTTCAGCTGGAAACATGTTATTAATCAACTTGAATTACAACAAGGACGATTGTCACTGCAACTGAAGCAGGAGAGCTTTCAACGGTTGATTGAGTTTTGTTTTTTGTTATTGCTCATCCTTTTAATCTAAATCCAGTTTAACTTGCAATAAAATAACCAACGCTAAAGACAGTTTTGGAAAGCACTGACAAAACAGGTAGTTTGATGACTGTTTCTCAGCTTGTTGTGCAGAATTTTGTATTGTAAAATCAAACAGATATATTTTTACTAGGTCAGGAACTTCAGCTGATGTGCACATCATGGAAAAAAATACGATCTCAGATCTCTGACAGTGGCATGATTGTTGACTTGCTGTTTTGGGTGTGGGCAACACGGTGACTCGGTGGTTAGCACTGTTGCCTCACTACCTGGTCCGTGTCCCTGTCGGGGCCTGGGATCTTTCTGTGTGGAGTTGCATGCTCTCCCTGTGCCTCTGTGAGTTCTCCCCGGATGCTCCGGCTTCCTCTCACAATCCAAGAACATGCTGAGGTTAATTGGTGATGTGCTGCCCTGCGAGCTGTCCACATGAACCCTGCCTTTGCCCTAAGTGAGCTGGGATAGACTCCAGTACCCCCACGACCCTACAGAGGATAAAGCGGATGGATGGATGGATGTTTTGGGTGTTAAAAGTCAAAGTCGTATTTATTAATAAAGCACATTTAAAACCACCAAAGTAAGCATGTGGGATTACAACCCAGTTCTCCAGGGAACATGTGGAAAGGTAAACTGTTCCAGAGATTAGGAGCAGCAATTGTGAAGGCTCGATCGCTGCTATTTATTATTATTTCATTAACAGTGGAAACAAACTAAGAGCAAGGCTCTTGAAGGCCCTGAAAATACATAATTAAAATAACTGTACAAGTATAAAAATGTGGAATCAACATTCAATGTGTGCTTTACACAACATACATTATTCACCAGAAGTTTAAACTGTAAAGGTTAAAAAACCAAAGGAAGTCCTGAAGCCTGTTCCACCTATGAGGAACCCAGTCGGTAAAAGCAGTTTTTCCCAATTTCTGATATATAAATGGGGTATTCAAGGAAATCCAATCCTGTGTATGGGCACAGTAAACTAAGGGATGATAGATACCATGGTAGTTTAGTTAGGATGACTATGAAAAATAATAAATACATTATTCCCCTCAAGTAGGAAGTGACACACACTTTGAGAAGACAATGTGAAGTCCCACTCATGTTAGCCAAGAACAGAAATCTGAGACTGCAGTGGATACAGAATCACCAAC
The DNA here is from genome assembly GCA_024666655.1 of Dascyllus trimaculatus. Taxonomy (NCBI): domain Eukaryota; kingdom Metazoa; phylum Chordata; class Actinopteri; family Pomacentridae; genus Dascyllus; species Dascyllus trimaculatus. Next base: position 10,085,920 of record CM045457.1, on the reverse strand, counting down.
ACTGGACAGCTAAAGGCTTAAAAAATGTGGCCCAGTTAGCTGAATCTTGTCTGCAGAGGATGTGGATGGTACAATTTGATGTCAACAGCATGAATCTATGGATCCATCTGCCTTGTGCTACTGATCCAGGATGCAGGAGGTGGTGTAACGGTGCAGGGAATGTTTTCTTGGCACAGTTTGGGAATCTTAATACCAAACAACCACGGTTTAAATACTGCCATCTCTGCATTGTTTCTGACCATGTGCATCACTTAATGGCCACAGTATACCATCTTCTAATGACTACTTCCATGAAGATGACAATGATTGAATGAATGTTTGATGGACTTCAGTAGAACACCTTTTACAATATGAATGTGCAAGTGACAGAAATTCTGTCCTATTATCATCTCAATGTGAACCAGAATCTCAAATATATGCTTCCAACATCTTAAGGAATCAATGTCATCAAGAACTGAAGCTATTTGGAAAGCAAATAAAGTGTGGTTGCTGAGTGTATGTGTGTATAAACATGCAGTAATTGTGTTTACATGCAGTAATTAGGCTTATACCTTGTAATTTAATCCGGTTGCACTCAAGCATGACAGAATGTTGAACCTATTAATGTTCCTGATCTCATACCATCAGTGTCATTATCTCATTAACATCAACATGCTTGTGCATCTAGATCCATCAATACAGTTCTCTCTCTTTGTCTTGATCATTGCACATGTAACACAAGTCGCTGATGTGATCCCGTACAGAACAAATGAGAGCAAACCCCCTTGACACAACAATCCTTCCTGTTCTTCCCCTTATACCAAGATGAAATAACAAAACAAATATGACTGAGAAACTCAGACTGATGTCTGGGGAAATTATTCATTACCAACTTTGTTTTTGTGCAGCAAAAATTAGCATAAGCCAATAGGATGTGATCAGAGAAAGTGTGCTCAGTCTTAGATGTGACGAGCTAAAACTCACACACATTCCTGCACACACCGTGTTAATGTGGCGAGAGCCAAGCCAAAGCCAGATATGCAAACACAGGAAAATACCAGTATTTGTCCATTGTCATTACGCTGCATTGACCTTTAGCTCAGACAGATGATGTTCTTACATTTGTTTCACCATTGTCTGTCTCTCAAACATTCGTACTCTGATGCAATTTGAGCCCAAGAGCACTTACAGTATCTGCACTCCTGGTTCTGCAGCAGCCTCTGTTCCAAGAAAATTGGTGACATAGTGTAATACAAAATTGATGAATACCTACACTCAAAAACCAGCTGCACTGGAGTGACTTTTATTCTCCAGGGGCCTCATGTATAAAAGACTGTGCAGCTTTCATGCTGAAACATAGGGAACAGACTAAGTATGAAAAGTACAGAAATCTCCACATGTAGAAAACCAGGTCCTGGTCTTTCCTTAATGTATTCCAGTTCGTATGAAACTGAGTCTATGTACATGAGCCACTTACACCAGCTTGGGTCCTTCTATAAATAAACGATAAATATGCCCCTCCTGCCATCCATTGTCCAAATAACAATGACTAATCCTGTAAAACACATGAAAAAGAAGAACCTCAAAAAGACTGAGGTGAGTATTGCAGCGGTGGAGGCTAGAAAAATGTAATTTTTAGTGGTTTGGCCTCCAGAACCACTAACAAACACAAACTGACAGAGTGGCAATGTCAAGGCATTGTAGCCAGCACCGACAGTAGCCACAATATATTTTAAGAAATGGTCTGACATCAAAGTGGATGTCAAGAAACACGTCACTGCACATCAGCAGTGTTGCTGCCACAGGTGGAGGCAAAGGAAAGCTGGAGCTGATGCCACACCAAGAAATGGTCGCTGCAGTTGTTGGAGAAACAATCCTAGTTGACACTCTGACACTGTGTGAGGATGGCACAGAAATGGTGAATACACGAAACAAACATGGCAGCTGAATTTACAGACCAGTGTTATGTGTCAAAATCCAACTTCCGCATAATAAGCAGACTGCACACCCTGATGTAATGTCATCTATTGTCACAGGTTGTAATAAAGAAACCTGAGTCCAGTGCCTGGAACCAAACTTGTCTCCACAAAATAAATTCATATACTACTAAGCTGCCTTCTCATTTATGTTTTCTAAGTTTTTGTTTTGAAACAAGTGTGTTTTCTCACCACTGAAGTTCACAAAGTTCACACAAGCAAGTTGAAAGCACAATGGTGGTTTCCATGTCTGCAAGGGTGACGTCATTTCATCATCCACCTAAGCCCATGAGGGACCGTCTGCACTACAAGTGTGTCGACTGCGCATGTACCAAGAAAACAAGTGATGCTTAAAACAAACGTTTGGTACGAGAAGACTCTCTGCCATCCATGTCTTTATTTTATCGTTAACCAAGTTGTAATGAAGTGCTGGACTTGGGAGGTGCTTTGATTTGTACATTATTTCTATCGATGGAGCACCGACACGGCACAGGATTTCTGGAGAATTTAGAACTTCCCACTATGTCCGCCCACTGTGCTTGGCACACCTCAGCAATGATCAAGGTCACAGTGCTCCAACCTGGTCTTAAAGTAGCTGCTGTTATCTAGTAAAAATTGTCCCGTGTGTCTTTTGCGTTTGATACTAAGGGCAATGTGACCATCGCCGAGGACCGGCCCTCTTACAGTATGAACAGAGCCTGCCCATACGAATGCAGAAAGCATTAAGTGGCCCTAAGTCAGTGCAGGACTTTCACCCAGAAGACAGAGATCATGTGGGACCTTTACTCTTGGACCCAAGTTTCATTTTCACTTGCTGTTTACTTCTGGTTTTCACTTGTTATTTGGTTAAGTTTCAGCATCAAGATTACTTGGTTAGGAAAATATCATGGTTTGGCTTTTAAAAGACCATTTTACTACATATTTGAAGGTTCTCCTCCATTTTTTGGGCTACCAGGGTCACGGATCCCATCCCCTTTGATATGTAGTTGACTAATAAGGAACAAAAAGCACTTAAACCAGAGACAACAATGTGTTATTGTAAAATGTATTTGTGATTTGCCACGAACAAACGTAATCTGGTAAAAAAAAAATACAATTTCCCAAAACTTAATTGAGAATCCGGTTTTGTGGTTTTAAAAAAAACAGCTGCAGAGACACATCAAAAGGAGCCAATAGCACCTGTTTGTTACAACAAAGTCACGTTTGTCTGCATGGCTAGTGCGCTTCATCTGGACTAGTGTGAAAGCTGTCATTCAGCATCTGTAGTGAACACATCCCCAGCATTTGGCAGCAGAGAATACTACTTATTTTTTTCATGATTTAAAAACCTAATTTTAAATATTTGCATTGTTTTTAATCATTTAAATTTACCTGAGTGGTTCACACAGCTTTCTGTGCTGAGACAAACTCATGTGTATTTTTTCCACAGACCTAAATGCAATTGAAGTGCTTCCTTGAATAACAAGTCAAAATGTGTGCTGTGAAAAAGGTCCTATTGTGCTCGATAAGAATTGAACAATCAAAGGTAGTCTAGACAAATGCACAGATCTTAATTCTCTATTCATCAGCCACCCACTTCACCCTTTTTGCATACCTTCACAGATTTATATAATGTTAACACAGATGCTGAAAACCAAGAATGTGCTGAACAGAGGCGACATATTCTTCTGTCTGGTGTTATCACAGACCTAGACAGCTTCAAACTAAGGAATGTGCAGATATGTATGTATTGCTGGCATCCCTGTAAACTGCGGCAACAGCAAGTCTATTGTTTTTAAGAAACTCTTCTGCTCAAGTCCTATTCTGAAGGCTGTCACAGTTGTCTTTACCACAGAAGAGAAATCTGAACAGCTCTTTGCTAACTCTGTCCTGGCATTTTAATCATCCCTCTTTGAGCCTTCCTGCCTTGTGTTCTTTTCATTTCTTCTGCTTTTACTCTCTTGCCAACCCTTTCAAATATGCATACAGAAAAGTGAAGAAATGAGAATACAGTAAATTTTTCATCTTCCATTTCTTTCTCATTTTTCTGTCAACACAACAACAAACTCGGCGCTGAAAAAGCCTTCGCTGTGAGCTCCGTCAAATTCAAAGGAACAAAAAAAAAGCAGTTTGTGCGACAGTTTTTTGGAAGGGCTCTCGTTTTCTTTCATCTGCTCCAGAAACTAAAACAGGAGTGGCACTTTCAAGGGAAAACCCCATTTATTGCCTTTAAAATGGAGAATCAGAAATCACCAAAATGCCACAATTGCCAGAGCGGGCTGGCGTCTGAATACCCCCCGCCACATTTGAAGCCGTTGTGCTGACGTTTGCTCATCCAATATTTATCCAAAGCATTTTTCAAACACCTGAGAGAAGAACAGGGAGTGAAATCACAACAGAGGAACATGCCACCTCTTGTGAACTGCTGAGTTTGACTTGTTTTGGAGGGAACAAGCAAACAAAAGTGTGCTCTGAAGCGTTTCCAGGCGAGCTTTTTCCAACATGCGCTCTCGCTGTCTTGCTGATTTCTATGCAGGGCTGCAGCTTTTATAAGCAGCGCAGTGTTGCAGCGGCCATTTTACGCCCCTTTTTTGGATTCATTTGGTTTGATTAGGATGCAGGGGGGAGCACACACATACACAGATGCAATCCCAGCTAATGCACACGCACATTATGTGTTGAGCTACACAAATCAGTGGCTAACTCAGCAGTCAATATTCTTCTTCAGAGCGTTAAAAGACGATCGATAAAGAAATGATGGCAAAGGGCTGCTCGAGCAGAACTTAAAGGGGAATGCCACATAATTCCAGCTCCCTAATATGTTTTTCCTGTGCCTCTGAACAACTCAATTACTGGTTTAGCACAAAGCCACTCAGGGCTACCCTTACGAGCTGAAAAACCGCCCTCAAGAAGCCAACGGAGAAGTCCCACAAGAGGTTTCACTACACAAGAGCAGCAGCGGAGGCACCGAGCCAACCAACCATCAAAAATCCAACTCCGCCCAGCCAAAGGAGGAACACAGCAACCATGTCCCAAATCCTAAATACATACTGATTCTGAGCGGGTTTGGAGAATGTAGCACACTCACACTGGAAAAGTGACAAAATTAGGTGTATAATGCGTCCTAATAAACACAGTAATCAAGCATCTGTTTGGTTTCAGCAGTGAGGGTAACTCACTTAAAGTGTACTGCATTGTTGTACATCTTTATCTCATAAACCCAGGGTGATAAAATAGATTATACTTTCCAAAATAAAGGAGAACAGACGATTAAATTGAGGACTCTCTCCATTTACCACTCAGAATTCAGTTCTTAGATACATAATGTTATGCATCAGCTAATCTCTGATCAATTCCAGCATTTTTTAAGAATTAAATCTATTTTTTCCACTAAAAAAGATGCAGCAAAAAAGGCAGCAGCATGGTTTTCCTGAATATTTTACTTTTTTTGACTACTTGCTTAGGCTGCATTGGATTTGTTTGGATGTAACCCAAGAATAGTGACTAGGGGCAAACAGAGAACTCAACACGACTCACAATAATAGTAATAAAAGGTGACCCAGATGCACATATCAATAGTCCCGTCAATTCAGAGCTCATCTCGCATGGATTAAGATGATAATCAAACTTGAAACCAGTGTGAGCGTGGCGGCAAAAATAGTTCATTTAGTAGTTTCTCTTGCCAAAACACAAATCCCACTTCTTATATTCTGCATGTATGCTACTGTCAGCAAATCCTGTGAAAAGACCAAAGCCAACAATGTGTTAGTCCGTGTCTAAATAACTTCTGACTGCCCAAGAATGCTCTAAGCCTCCAGCCCACTGGTTCCTACTGAATATGTAAATCTTTACAAATGGGTCATGAACATGTACGTTCATTTAAATACAAGGCTAAGTAATTTACTAAAATAGCTGGGCGCTGTGGTGCATTTGTTGGAGACAATTCTGGGACACAGATTTGGTCAGATGGTGAGAATTTCAGCCAGCAGGATGGTGAATGTTGGATTTACTCACAAATTAAAGTGCCTACTTTCATCGTATTGGATGAGCTTGTCACCTGGTGATTTTAATAGCTTTTAGACAACAGTGGACTCTATGGCACAGAGAAATTGTGTTGCGAGTACATGTTCAGCTCATTGTTAGTTTTGGTGTTTCACCAGATACAACACTGAAAGACCCTGTCAGGGGAAAATCAAGTCTTTTACCTTGTTAAACTGGATGCATATGGTGTTTATCAGATTATAGAGGGCACTATCTACCTAACAAACTTGAGGAAGCAATCCTGTCTGCTTGTACAATGGAGCATTCTGTATCATTGTTCTTCTTCAGAATTGGTTCAAACGTGCATGGCAGAATTACCTGGAGATACTCAAACTTGCTGTTGTGAGTAGCTTTACAGCATTGAACAGAGTTGTAGGTGAGAAGTGAGTGAAGGGGTGAGCAGAATGAGACAAAAGCAATGGTAAAGAGTAACAGCTAATTCATTTTAAGGCATGAAGGGGTTGTTTTCATGGGAAAAAAATCCAAATATGTAACTTTGATACATAGATATGAGTTTTTAGGGGTTAAATCCGCAACTGGAGAGGGATTTTTACTGCTGAGCTGGAAAAATACAGTTGTGAACAAAGGTTTACATACTCTTGTAAAGATCTTGTATGTCATGGTCTTCTTGAGTTTAGAGTGACTGTCTCTTACAGTAACTCTTTCCAAAGCTCTGACTTGAACCTCATCAAAAATCTGGACTGTGCTGAAGAAACAAGATTGTGTTAGAAAACCAACAAATTTAGTTTAACTGCACCAATTCTGTCAAGAGGAGTCAAAGATACAACCAGAAGCTTGAGGACGGCTACCAAAAGCTCCTAATTGAAGTGAAAATGCTCAAGGGATGTTCAACCACATATTAACATTGCATATTTTTGACCCAGCAGATTCTGACATACTTACAGAAGACCTGTAATAAATCCATGACAGAATTAAAATTCATGATTGATTTTTGGAACGAAGATGTTTCAATTTAAAGCCTCCATATTGGAAAGCTAAGAGTTCTAGGAGTCACTGGAAACTCACGCTATCATAGCAGTCGTGAGTTTCCAGTGACCTCATATATATGAGGTTTATCATATGATACACATGGTCTCTAATGTGTTATATGATTTTATCATATAAAATCATATAATAAGGTTTATCATATGATACACATGGTCTCTAAGAAAACTATCATATGAACTCATTTGGAAGTCACTGTCAAATTATCATTTTTGTTGTTTATTTTTTACATTTCGTTGCCATTTTCCCACAACACAAAGCAAGAAACAATATGTAAAAATGGCTAACAATGTTCAAACCAGTCGTAAAAATCGGTAACACAACTCTAAGAAGGTCTTGGAAACTCAAAGAAATAATTGTAAAGGGAATTCCACAGTTGCAGTTTGACTAAGAATCACTTTCTCTATACTGACAGCCAAAGCAGCATATGATAAATAGTACATACTGTATTAGATTGAGATGCAGCAGGTGTAGAAGCTCTCCGCCCACCCTGAACACCCACTGCAATGACTTATGACAGCAGAACACTGTGTTAACTGAATAGCAAGTGTATGTTATTGTGTCAGGAATAATAATAAACTACAAACAGTAAGTGAATGATTTTTTTCCCCAGCAACAAACATGGGCTTTAAGAAACAGCCCACAGCCTGTTTAACAAGGTCACCTGCATTGCATTGTATTTACTCGTGCATGTCTCCATTTTCCTTCTTGTACCTCCATGGTCCACCACCCTTCTCAGACCGAAACCCCCAGTTATGGCATGAATATACAAATCAACTGCTATCCAGTCCGAGTTGTGCATTTAGCAGGTGTGTTACCACAGCTCCCTACATGACTCCAGCAGTCAGATTTGATAAAGGTGAACATTTACCGCTGTCTCCCCTGGCCATGAACAAGAGGGGAGATTTGTCTCCTCCCTTTATCTGTAATGTCACGTCAATGTACAGCCTCCTAGTGACTGAACTGGAAAAGATGGTGAAGACGACTGTATGGGAGAACCCATGGGGATTTTCCAGGGATCAGGGCACATTGTCATGACAGCTCGAGCCAAAAAAGACCAGCTTCAGCTCACGGTGCCAATCCTGAGGTATTAGAACTGTGTCTCCTGAAGGCGGAGGGGAAATTCACATTTGGTTCAATTGGGATTGGAGGCCATCTAGGTTCCCTGAATTAAATTCTGCCAGCTCTGCACACACATTTACCCCCCCACACACGCAAACACACACTTGGGTAATGCAGAAGAGACACAAATTCAGAAATGCACACACGAGCCTTCTGTGTCAGGTTCAGATTATTATGTTGTGTGGCTCCAGGTAAAAAGTGACTTTTTGGCCGACGATGAGAGGAAAAGACACAGAGCAACTGACAGAGGAAAAAGAGAGGCAGAGGGAGGGAGGGAGAGATTCCATTTCAGCTAAAGGGCAGAATATCATCACCACACAACAATATGCACGACCAGGGGTACACACAATACCAGGATATCATGCTTCTTGCACTAGGTTTTAGCCATTGTGCTGGCCAGAATCTATAAACTGTCCAAATTTACCAGAACCCCATGTAATAAATATAAGAATAACATGTTTTCTAATATATCAGGGCATAATTTCCCTCCTGGAAAAACAGGATTAGTGATTGACTATTGTACCTTTTCTGAGCTTATTGCCAAAGTTAAAGACCAAATCGGAACCTTTGACCCCAACACTGGGGCTCCAGTGGCTCTGTTATGCTCTGGAGGGTGTTTTGATTGCAAGATATTGGGCCACATGTCCCCTTAAAGGGAAGCAAATTAATACAAAGTTGTTCTGACTGATCACCTTAATCCTATAATGAAACATTTCCATCCTGATGGGAGTGGTCTCTTCCCAGATGACAATGGCCCCTTTCATAGGATACAAGGGGTCACTGAGTGGTTTGAATATAAAAATGATATAAATCATATGCTGTAGTCACAGTCGAAAAAATGTGTTGCATCCCTTCAGAAGAGTTCCAGAGACTTGGACATCCAATGTAAAGGACCATTAAAGCAGTTCTGGCAGCACATGGTGGCAACACCTTGCCAAAACACTGCATGCTGTTTTTTTTATGTTTTCCCCATATATGTGGGAATCTCATGTTTCCTCCATTGACAGGAAGTGACAGAAAATATTGGGGAAGAGGATGAATGAAAGACAAGCTTGCCTTTCTATACCCTTGTAACTGCAGTGATTATGTACTGGCCTTCCCAAAACCCTGGTTAATCACAACTGAAAAAAACTGAAAGTGTCTTGAATAGACACATAAGGATGTCTAATGTATGGACTATCCAAGGCGTTAGCTGCTGAACTACTGCGACTGACAGAGCTAAAACTTTAGCCAGCTGGAAACATGGCAAACCTAGTCAGTCATAGCTCCAACTGTCTTAATATTTTCTTTGTATTGTCATTTTCTCCACACTGGTGTTTTGTTCTCAGGATTGTTCATCATTTCATTCAATAAAGGATTAAAAGAATAAATCAATCTCAGACACATTATTTCAGTTTGAGAATAACAGGAGCAACACAAGAAAAGCTGGGGTTCTTTTCTGTGCTCAGACTTTTCTCTTTAACAATGTTATGAAGCAATAAATAGACAAATAATAGAAAATTTTAAATAACACAAAGAGACAGACAATTGCTCAGACTCACGGCCAAGTTAGAAACACCAATTAACACCCAAGCATGCTGCACTGGGCGAACATGCAAACTCTACACAGATCGGCAAATATTATTATATTATTCCTGACGGGGCAGTGCATGGAGCTCTGAAAAACTTTATGGAAGCTGCATCAGGTGTATCCAGAGCAGGTTCAGGGAGACCAACAGTGAGCACTCCATCAGAAGATCAATACATCAAGCTTTGTTCACTGAGAGATAAAAAAAGAGTAACTTCAATACAATTTGCTAAATAAAGAACATGAGATTTCAATCAGCTAAAGTCCTGTCAAAAGACAGCTGTGTAGTTGTGCTCCCTGAGGATGAGTAGCATTTAAGACAGCATTTTATTGTGGAAGATGTGAAAAGTGTTCTTTTTACTGAGGAATCTGTTGGAGATTAGTGGCAATAACAAAATGGTATTTGTAAGGAGACCAACAGGAGGAAAAAGGACCCCACGGTGGATCAAAATCATACAGAAACATTAGATTTTTTTTGATACTTCATAGTTGGACACCTACACTGAACTGACTTCACCCTCACCAAGTAGCAGCAGTTCTTCAGAGATGTGAGATCTGCTTGACCTTCTAGTTTTATTCTTTGTGAAGAAGGATTCATTCTGCAGCAGGATAATGAGCCCAAACACACAGACCAAAGGAGATCAAGGAGTGGTACAAGTCATGGACTTTCCTCTACAGTCACCTGAACTCAACCTCACTGAACATTTATAAGGCACTTGAAGACTTTAGTATTCCTGGCATTACTCTCTGGAATATTGTCAGATCATGTTGGGTTAACATGACTTTCCAGGCAAAAAGCACCAGGGAGGCCATCCAAATACTCGATATTCCGAAATTCATGAGCAGAGATATGGCTTTTCACTCAAACTGCTAAAATGATAACATCGATAAATGAAAACTCTAAAAGTATAACTATCTTCACTACAAGCCCCAGACTTTTGGACTCTACAATCCTCTAAGTAGACGAGCCTAGGAGCCTTTTGACAAAGTGAGTGAGAAAAGATTTTGTGGTTTGGACATGTGAACAATGTCTTTAGCGTTCTCTGTGATGTTCAAAGAGCCAGTATTGGTACGGAAATGTGAAAATTACTTCACACCACTTGAAGTAGTTGCTTTTGTATGTCTTTCTGAAATTCAGTAAAGACTCGTGAGACTGCAGTCACAACTTCAATGAAAATGTTACCAGGGTGTTCATGCAGCTTGGACCAGACAAGTTCAGATGCCATCAGATTAACAGAAAGCAGTGCATGTCTGAAGGGGGCTTTAGGTAGCTTAATAGGTAAGTTAAACAGTCTGGAAGGCATTTCCCCCTAAATTCAATCTAATTCAGTCTTAATTTGATTACTTTTGTGCCACAAACAGTTGAGAAGTTTTTGAGGAAAACTGAAGAATTTGCGACCAAGCACACAAACTGCTGGGACCTGAATTAGAATTAGCTGAACTGATTAAATTAGCACTGACTGCAAATCAGTCATAGAAAATCTCGTAGGGACGTTCGTTTGTGGCCGAGCAGAAAAGGAGCGAACAACCTCTCACACTTTTTCCACCTCATCTTCTTTGTTTCTCTCTCCATCCTGATCGTCATTTTCACTGCAGAAGAAGCCTTTTGGGGTTTCTTACTACTGTCGCTGTGGAGGAACCTTTTAAACTCAAAATTGCTCCTTGAGGAACCCCCGCAGCAGAGATTCACTGACTTTGAACTCTATCATTATTATTATCATTATTATTGTTGTTGTTGTATTGTTATTAGTTGCATTATTATTGTAAACATGAATAAACAGCTAACAGCTGTCAGTTGTTTTGTTATTTTTAGCTAATTGTTTATTAGTATTTATGGCTTTTGGACAAATATTCATTATCTTTAGTCAAGCATTTTCTGCTTTTCACCAAGTGTTTGTTACTTTTACCTATTTATTATTATTGTTGTTATTCTTATTCTTTTTATTATTATACATGTTATATAACACATGCACAGCATATACATGTGTAGTAAAATAAAGTTTTAAACATAAAAAAAATTAAACAGAGTATACATGCAGATGCAAAGTGTCAGTTACGTTGATACACCTGGGGCAATACCTTTTACTAAGGTTCCTCCAGCAACCTCTTCGATGAGCTGAGCTTTTAAAGGTTCCTCCAGGAACCCCCCAAGCAAACAGGGTTCATTTAATATTCCCAGAGTTCCTTGAGGCTCTCCAGATTTTCAGAGAGAACACAGGACCTGATTGCATCAGTGAGCCCTTATTGCAGCAACACTTGTCTCTGCAGTTTACAAAGTGTCCTGTTTTCCTTTAACACAAACACATAAGACACTATAGGTGGAATGTTTACTGCAGCACATCCTGAGCTTCAGGACATTTTACTTGGCATGCTAAACAAATCAACCCCGACGACACACACTGAGAGCTGCTGCAGCACTGATGAGCCTGAAGATATTGCTGCTAACATGTCATGAACATATGACGAACAAACTGCGCGCACCATATACGAAAACACAACCGCTTAAACGAACTCTTAAACACACTAAACCCACATATGTCAAATCCAATGCTATTCGATCAGATGACATCCTCAAGTATTTCCTGGAGTCCACTGAATGGACTGAGGCCAGACACACAAACATGCACAAAAGGTCACACAGGAGCCGGCACGCTAGCATGTTCACACACTTAAGCGTGTACATGAAGGCATTCATACACACACACACTCGCAGAGGTTAAGCGCTGACTGTAATGAGATGAGTAATCAGTTGTGTCAGATAGCTTGTCTGCCAGGAGGAGAGAAGAAGGGAGGAGTGTGTGCCAAGACTGTACACCACCTCCTCCTCCTCCTCCTCCTGCTGCTGCTTTCCTTCTTTTTCCTCGTCTTACATCTCTTCCTCGAGTATCTCTCGCTCCTTCGGCCAAAGGAGAGGAAGAGAGTGGAACATTGTTTCCCCCCAGGGCGACAGAGCAGAGAGGAGCTTCTGCCAGGATATCACGCCTCCTCTGCGCTCTCGCCTCCTCTCTCTGAGGTTACATCTGAGGAGCATATGGCCGATCGCCTCCTCATCTGGATCCAGGAGAGACAGATGAGGACGGAGAGATGAAGCGGCTGAGTGCGCATCCGACGGACGGCCGTGTCCGAACGCTGGGTTAATGTGATTTGCCAGGTTGAGCCGGGCAAGCAGAAAATGTCCACAGCATGATTTCATGGTTAAAAATAAATAAATAAGAAAAATCACAGTCAGATGGTGAAACCAACTGGAAGCAGGAGTTGAATAATCGCAAGAAAAACCCTTTAAACCTGTACAAAAGCTTGAGGCTAGCTCATGCCATCTGTACTCTTCAATACCTACTTCTTAGTTTCGCATGTATTAAGTGTGACTTAATTTCCAGCAGTTTTTTTTTTAACAAAAAAAGAACGCTTTCCCTTTTGTGGTATTTTGCAGTAATTCTTTTAGTATTTTCTAGTAATTGTCTTGGTTTTTACAGACTTTCAGACAGTGTGGCTTTTCACACCAAGCAGCCATTTTCACCTTTTAAACACTTTTTTTACCACCTGCTCCATCAGCACCAAAAAGCAGAAGATGTTAGCAACTAGCTGCTGAGCATACAGAAGCAATTAGCAGGTAAATAGCCACAGGAGTTGGTGGAAACCAAAACAGAGTGTTACGACTGCGGTCATTTGGTTGCATATATATATGTATATATTATGTATTGTGTGTTTCCTTCTGTGTGCACGGCTGTACGTCATCAGGTTACTGACTGCCGTTGAGGGTACGCTGTATATCTGGTACGGGATTGGCTGCTGAGGGTGACAGGTCGGCGCGTGATTGGCCGCTCTACCGCGGAACCGGCATATTAGACGGAAGACGTCGCCAGAGGGAACAGAGGGCCAGGGGGCGTTCCATCCTTCACCTGCGTCAACAGGCACATTTGTGAACAAAGTGTATACAGTGTAGTTGGAGTCGTGGTAGAGTTTCATTTAGGAGTTGAGCCAATTTTGAACCTGTTTTAAGTTAGTGAAGGAGGTAAGAAGCTGTTTTTGTGTGGTCAGAGTTTGTTTTTGTTGGGCAAGTTGACAGGGAGTATAGTTTAGGTTTTTGTTTGTTATTTTGGCCTTTGCTCACTCCAAAGTTATTTAGACACTTTACCACTGTTCTGACTTCAGTCATCCTTTGTTGCTCACAGTTATATTGTTGTAAATAAATCAATTATTTCTTGTTTAAACATTTGCTGTGGTGTGCCTGCTTGGAGCAGGTGAAGCATGGTTTTCAAGTTACATTGCAGCAACCCCTAGGCTGGGCGTAACAAGAGCAAAAAGAAGAGGAAATATTGAACTTTGATTCACCAGTTGACCACAAACACAACTGGTCCGTGTAAACAGCAACCAGTCTGCTCATTTACCACAACAACTTTAGGGCGACAGTTTCCCAGTGTTGTATTTGCTGAACCTGTTAAAGCAGGTTTGAAGAACTCCTTAATAATTACAATATATAAAAATGAGTAAATACACGGAACTCTCTCCCTTCAGAGAAGCTCATATGGATCCTGGTGCTGGTTGATGCTATAGATATTCAATAAACTCAGAGGAGGGCCACTGTGTAGCTCGCTGAGTTAAGGTGTTACCATGTGGGCGCAGGTTGCCAGCAGCGGTAATGAGTTCGAGTCTGGCTCAAGACCCTTTGCTGCATGTCTCTCTCTCTCCTCTGTACCCCCTTTCACCCTGTCTCTCTCCCACTATCAATAAAATGGAAAGAAATCCCCCAAAAAATACTTTAAAAAGTAAATAAACTCAGAGAAAAGATTTATACAAACAGCTGGAAGCAACGAAATAAACTTCTGCAAATAAAGGTTGGAAAAGTTACCAGGGTGTTCATGCAGCTTGGACCAGACACGTTCAGATGCCATCAGATTAATAAAAAGCAGTGCATGTCAGAAAGGGGCTTAGGTAGCTTAATAGGTAAATTAAATAGTCTGGAAGGTATTTCCCCCTAAATTCAATCTAATTCAGTCTTAATTTGATTACTTTTGTGCCACAAACAGTTGAGAAGTTTTTGAGGAAAACTGAAGAATTTGCGACCTAGCACACAAACTGCTGGGACCTGAATTAGCATTAGCTGAACTGATTAAATTAGCACTGACTGCAAATTAATCATAGAAAATCTCGTAGGGACGTTCGTTCGTGACAGAGCAGGAGAGGAGCGCACAACCCCCCACACTTTTTTCACCTTATCTTTCCCTCCCTCTCCATCCCGATCGTCATTTTCACTGCACAAGAAGCCAGAGGTGAAACGGACTCTCTTGTTTTCTCCTCACAGAGCTCTCAGTGTCAGATACATATTTAATCAAAATTTCATATCCTTTGCTGCTTGCAGCTACAGGTTATGAACATTAATTAGGCTCCTGCTCCAGACTGCAGTGTTTCTGCCTCCTCGGCCTGTCAGACATGATGCTGGATTGCTTCTATACTGTGAAAGAAAAACCTGCAGCAGTTCAGTCAGAGAGTCAGATTCAACAAGAGAGCTATGGGACTGTTTTTTTTTCCCCGCAGTTTGAATATTTTTATTTCTGTTGTTAAAATGAAGACAGGAAAGAAGATGTCACTTTAAATTCTCTTGCTGATTTTCATTGGAAACACACTGTTGGCAGATACTTCAGTGGGTGAATTCACAAAATCAGAACTCTACGAAAATAAGTATTTTCTCTCAGTTCCCGGATCTTTTCCAGCTGCATTCAGAGGAAGCCTTCATTTCTAATTGAGCAGCTTCAGTGTCTTTTTCCTGGACACATTCCACATCATAATATTGCTGAAGAAAATGATAGGAAAGAACTGAAGTAAGGTTGGAGCGCTGGAGTCCAATGGAGGGAGGAAAAGCAGGAAAGCAAAGAGTGTTCTGTATTTTTATCAAGTGCCCTCTCCTCTGCTCTCTTGCCCCTTAAAATTTCCCTTGCATGCATTTTTAATTCCTACTGATGGGAATATAGCTAAAGGTTCTGAAAACGAAATGTAAAAATACAAGACAGCAGAAGTGGGAGGATGAGATGACAAAAAGTATTGAGCGAAAATGGGACAGGAAGAGCGTATAGAGGTGGAGGAGAGAGAGAAAAAAGAGAATTTCAGTCCAAATAATGTTGACAAGTGCTGCAGCATGACAAGGCCAAAGACAAAAACATAGACGATACAGACAGAGGGAGGTATGGGAGGGAAAAGTAAAACAAAATGAAACAGGGAAGGAAAGAAGAGGGTGGAAAAAGAATGAGAAAGAGAGCAGTGACAGAGGGAAGCCAAATAGAGAGAAAGGAAGTATTGATGGGAGAAGAAACAGAAAGAGATTTTTCTGTCACAGTAATTAGTAGCTGCTGTAGCGTAACTACACTTCTTAATGAAAATTTTGCACTCGTTAATGAAGGGGCACCATCTCAGATTACTGAGAAAATTATCATTCGAGATTAAGTCTCAAAGAAACTTTAATTGAATGAAGTAGAACAGTCTCTTAGCTGAAAGTCGTGAATTCTGATTAAATTGACCTCAGTTCCCACACAAAGAAAAACACAGAATCAGGAATTGGTCTAAATGAATATATTTATTAACTAATCTACTAATATACATACATGAGCTATAGCAGTTGAGTCAGAGTGTGTGTATTGTGAATGTGTGATGTCAGATTATCAAACAAAATGACGAGGATGATGGTGAAAGAAGGGTAATTAGCCACCGATCTAAAGTTCTGATTTAGATTAACGAATGATACGCTAAAATTAAACCTGTTATCAAGTTATTACAGCATCAACCCAATCAGGAGCAGATAGAGAGGTGGGCTTTGCCTACTTCAAACAGAGCGGTCTGGTCGGAGCCTCCGTGAGCTGGAACGTGGGTCGGAACCCTTGAGTGACGAGCCTCTGTGGATGCTTTCCGGAGCGTCGTCTCGGTTGCTAGGCAACGTTCTGCCGTTGGAGCCCTCACAGCCGTGTAGTAGATTCTGACGTTGGCACGCAGATGGTGGTCGGTGGTGGTAGGCAGCCGGGCGCGGAGTGCGCTGTCGTCCGGGTTGATGGAGAATAACTTGATTATTAACTGTGGCTCTGTTAGACTTGACGGCGTTTGGCGTTAGCCGCAAAATCTCTAAAAAAATTAAAAGCTGTTCTGTTAGAACAGTTTTCGGCTTGAGGAAGAAGCGGTCGTGAAGCAGCTCGGACTTAGATGAGCGTGAGCACAATCTAAATAAAAAAGTCTAAAAGATTAACAAAGAGCCACAACAATAAGACGCGCAAAAATTTGACTTAGCAACTAGACGAAGACAAAAAGGTAAAAAGCGCGGAATATCTGAAAATGGTCAGAGAAAATAGCAAGGAAGTTTTGTAAAGGAAAAGAGCCTAAGAAAAGAAAATGTCAAGAGTGGCGAGAGAGAGCCAGGAACGAAAGACGGCGAAAAGCCAGGAAACGAAAAGACGGCAAAAAGCACAGGACAAAGCGGTTTTCCACTTTTTATCCTCTGGCTTCTGGTGGGTGTTTATTTTGGGCGTGGATAGCCGTTTCCCGCTAAGACTGGTAATCTGACTCTGTTTCTTTGTCTAAAAGAAGAGCAAATTGCCATCTCAGATTGAGATACAAAAAGTATGTTATGTGCGCAAAAACGATCTATCCATCTCTCACCATGACCCATCAATATGAAACAAAAGATTGGTAACAACATATACATCATAAGACGATCGATTATACCAGAAAGGGAATGAACATAAAAACCATTATATGTTAATATGCAATTGTATATATATATATCACGTCCATCTTATCACTGGTGAATATAACACATTGGATGAAATGTAGTAGCAAAATATGTCAGATTTCCCCCACTATCACTTTTAATTCATGACAACATATCACTACAATTGGTTGTTTAATGTCGGCACTCCCGTTCATCTGACGTCGCTAGATGGCACTGTGGGTCCATCTTAGAACTGTGAACAATTTTGCAAATCCTTATCTTCGTTCTCATATTACTTAGAAATGCGATTTTTGGACAGTTGATATAGGACATCATGTTGAGGCTGATGCAGGTACAAACACGTGAGAAAAATAAACAGAACAATAGTTATTTAGTCCGTTCCTGTATGAATGGATGAAAGTAAGACACAGTTCCAGGTGTCCCTCTGGTATGTGGTCGCGATTTATGGCCTCTCCTTATCAGTTAGGAGTGGAAGAGTTTTAAATGAGTCCATGGGGGAGATGCAGGAAAAACATTCTCAACTCAGAGTGATTTGCGCCAGTCCCTTTGAAGTGGAGTGTCAAATGGTGATCCTTCACTAAGATGGTTAGCTTCACAGACGTGTGTAGTGTTCAATGTGGCAGTTTAATGGTCAAAGTAGACGCAAAGTCTACTCAACTGTTGTTTTTACCTCTCACGTAGCATTCCAGAGAGAGAGGGAGAAGTCTATGTCCGCTACATATCCCCCACTCGGCTCGATGATTGCCTTCCGGGAACTTCGGGCCGTCAGGTTGAGGACATCAGAGGTGATCAGGAACAAAGAGACACAACAGTTGCTGCTCTGATCTGGGTTGATGTATGCTAGTACTAAATACGATATCTTAACACTTTTGCTAGGTTTTCCTAGTGGCATTTTAAAGGATAGTCCTACGTTAATACTTAAAGACTGACGCGGTTCTAGTCTGATAAAGAAAAATAAAATAAAGTAAACAGAGATATATAAACTTAGAGGAAGAAAAATGATTAACATTATATACAGACTCTTGAACAGGGAGTCTTTACAAGAGTCGTTTGGTTATGGTTGATTGGTCATTTAGCCGTATGCGAGTTCAAGAATTGCAGGGGCATGGAATACATTGCTCCCTTCCAATTCAGTTTTTTCTCAATTACCTCAAGGGTTCTAGAGGTACGGTCCTGACCTTGTTTGTTGCGCCTGAAGATTTTGTTTATTTTCTCGTTTTTGTTTGTTTCACCCCCACTTTGTTTTGTATTCCCTGTTGGTTGGACAAAGATGTAGTACCACACCTTGTCCCCCACTTGGAGTTTGTTTTGTTGATTAGTTTTTATTTCTTTATCTACTCTACCCTTTGTTATCTGCACTGTTGTATGTTCGTGGTTTCCTATGTTTCGTTGGGTCTGGAGTACGGTTGTCCCTGATGAGTCCCCTAGGGGTTTTGTGTGGTTTGATCTGGTGATCGGTTTTGACCTTGCGTTTGTCTAGCAAATCCTTTCAGGGCTAGTCCCCGTAGCTGCTGACTGGATAAGGTGCGGGGGCATGCGGAAACCCCTAAGTGATGACTGGTGTTGGGATGGAGGTTCTGAATGAAGAGAGTTTTGAAGTTCAAGTCCTCCTCCATCCCAGGTTCATTCCGGGAACCAAAGTAAGCTTGACGAAGTCGATGGTAATATTGTTGGGGGGACTCCTGTCGTCCCTGTTTGATTACCAGCGCAGCGGTCAACCCAGTCTGCGATATGTAATCAGTAAATTCCTGTTCTAGGGCCTGACACAATAGATCGTAGTCATTTCTAATGTAGTCAGGTTGGCGTTCAATGAAGCTGCTGACATCACGACTTGATGTCACTTTGATTAAGTAGGTTTTGTCGTCTACTGAAGCATTTGGAAACTTTCTCAAGTAGAAGTCGATGTCTTTCAAGTAGGTGTATGTGTCGTGAGAACCGGCAAGACCTGGTTCAAAGCGAGATATGTTGCGAGCAATCTTGTCTAGATCCCGATCGGTGGGGCCTTGAGGCAGGAAGCTGCCTGAGGTTAAGTAGGATCGAGGAGCAGATGCTGTTTTGGCTTGGTCAAGCGGTGCCTTACTATCTCGGAAGCGTGGAACCGTTTCCAGTGTAGGCAAAAGAGAGGTGGATAAAAGCGGCCTCCTTCGAACATCACGA
The DNA here is from genome assembly GCA_024666655.1 of Dascyllus trimaculatus. NCBI lineage: Eukaryota > Metazoa > Chordata > Actinopteri > Pomacentridae > Dascyllus > Dascyllus trimaculatus. The sequence goes on along the minus strand of CM045457.1, from coordinate 10,066,383 downwards.
GGAGATGAGGTGTTTCTCCTGTTTTCAATGACATCATCATCGAGGCGTGTTTGTTTATGGTGGGTTATCTCCAGGGAATATCTCAATTCCCTCTCGACATCAGCTAATTCTTCCTCTTTGATTTTGTGTAATTGTTGTAAACTTGTGAGTTTATCTTTATTATCTTCTAGTTGTTTTTCTAGGTCTTCTTTCCGCTTTTGGTCAATGTCTTTGCGTTTAGCATAGACTTTGACTTGAGCTTTTAAGTCTTTGATTTCATTCACTGCTCTGTTGAGTAGGACTTTAGTTTCAGTAAAGCCTTCATTGGATTCTTTTAATTCTGCTTCGGTAGTTATCAACTCTTTTCGTTGTTCAGAGAGAATTTGTTTTAACCTGTCAATTTTTTCTTCTAGCTGACGTGTTTCTTCATCGTCAGGCTCTGGGTCCCTGACCTTGGGCTGAGTACTCAATTGGGCTTCCAGATCGTCAAGACGTGTCTGGGATTCGATTAACAGTTGTTGATCTCGATCATGTTCTTGTTGACCTGTTCGAACGTCTTTTCTTAAAAGGTCAACTTCTTGTGAGCGAGATTTTAGTGTACTGGTTGTCTGTTCTAAAAGTTTGTATGAATGTTTAAGCTGTGCAGACATTACTGCAGCCATGCTTCCTAACATTTTAGCTAGGGGTTCGTCTTTAAGTGGTTTTGCAAGGGCATCATCGATGAGCCCTGACATGATTGTTTCAAGGTCAGAAGGATCTGCTTGGTGAACACGGTTTGCAAAGCCAGGTATCAGGTCTTCAGTCATGTCCACTAGCGCGACTTCTAGGTTTTCAAGGGTGTCACTGTGGCTGGATATTTCAAGAGCCGTCTTTGATGACGATGGTGAAGAAAAATTGACACCAACAAACAAGTTTTAAGCACAAGGTAGGCCTGTTTGAGCAACAAGCTTGATTACTTATTACTTTGAAAAGAGTAACAGAAGAAAACAGCAACGACAGGAAGTGCAGTAGATTTGCATGCAATTCAGTGGTTTTGGACTATTTTCACGTGATTCTGTACACTGCTGTGGTTTGTGCATGTTTAGTGTTTGATTATTTGTTTAAGTGTTGCGAGCAAACACTCTTGGTGTAATTATTTGATTCGGTTATTCTTTGTTGATGAAGGGAAAGTTAAACCTTGAGATTTGTTAAAGAGGAGATAGGCTGGTAAATGTAGTGTAAAATCAAATGAAAATCAAATTATAAAACCTTGCAGTGTACGTTAAATATTCCCTTTAAAGATGTTCAACTGATTAGTTGATACAGTTAAAGTAAGACAACTCAAACTGACTTGTGTTACAGCAATGAGTTATTATCATATTAGGTTCTTAATTCAGAAGCTGAGTCTGAAATTTCAAAGAGTGAGTGATTTTATTATTCAAACATGGATTAATGTGAGTGGAATTGATTGTGTAAATGATTACTGACAGTGGTTTATCACAACAGGTCATTTACCTTTTACAAAATCACCATGCTTTACTTTATCATGCGTGTGTTAGTCATTTTCTGCGACATGCATCAGTTGCTGTAAGAAGATTTTCAAAGTATTTCACATCAAGCTCAATTGCTCAAAGCAGCCACCAGATGGAGCCAAACTTGTTTCTGCTCTAAGTGTAGGAGGGGTTGGGTGTATGACGTCGGCACGTCAAGCGTAAGCACCGCCCCCTGATAGACCCGCAGGTCTGACGTTGGATCGATTCACACTCTGTGGGGACACAGAGGTGGTTACTGCAGCGCTGCTAACTTGGTTAGCTTGGAATTTTCTCAGACAACGGCAAGGCGCGGCGGCCTTAGCCAAAGGAGTACACAGGACATCTGTGTGAATTTAACAAGTATAAAGCACTATGGCTTACAAATGGTTAACAAGCATTTAACTTTTGTTCACTCTTCACCGGACAGCAGGGACTTCCCACTTCCAATAAGAACGTGTGTTGAACTAAGTACACACAAGCACAAGCGCTGCTAATCTAGTTAGCTCGGGATTTTCTCAGATAACGGCAATGCGCGGCGGCCTTAGCCAAAGGAGCACACAGGACGTCTGTGTGAATTTAACAATTATAAAGCACTGCAGGCTTACAAATGGTTAACAAGCATTTAAGTCGCTCCACTCTTCACCGGACAGCAGGGACTTCCCACTTCCAATAAAAACGTGTGTTGAACTAAGTACACACAAGCACAAGCGCTGCTAATCTAGTTAGCTCGGCGCGGCGGCCTTAGCCAAAGGAGTACACAGGACGTCTGTGTGAATTTAACAATTATAAAGCACTGCAGGCTTACAACTGGTTAACAAGCATTTAAATCGCTCCACTCTTCACCGGACAGCAGGGACTTCCCACTTCCAATAGAAACGTGTGTTGAACTAAGTACACACAAGCACAAGCGCTGCTAATCTAGTTAGCTCGGCGCGGCGGCCTTAGCCAAAGGAGTACACAGGACGTCTGTGTGAATTTAACAATTATAAAGCACTGCAGGCTTACAACTGGTTAACAAGCATTTAAATCGCTCCAACTCTTCACCGGACAGCAGGGACTTCCCACTTCCAATAGAAACGTGTGTTGAACTAAGTACACACAAGCACAAGATACCTCGACTGACGTAGCAGTTGTCAACTTATTAGGTAGCTAATCTAACAGTTAACACCGAGGGTCTGAATATGCTAAAGCTTTCTGGAACTTCGCAGCAAAACCCAACAATATTCAGGACGAGATCTCTGCTCTGGCCCTGCGCAGCAGCAGGGACTCGTCAGACAGGCCTTTTACAGAAAGCGCACGGCGGCGCGATGTAAACAAATAACTGGTACCAAGAAAAAGATATGAACCTCCGGGGATACCCGCTGTACGGTTCACACAATTAAAAGCTCAGTTACAGTTCTGCGGGCTCGCAGCAACTGTAATCAATTGCATAGTGTATATCAACATTTCTGGCTCAGCGCAGCGAAGTTTGACACTGTTTTAGGTTCTGTTAGGCGTACGGCGACGCCTTGAAGTTTACGTAGCACGGAGCTAACTGTACCGCAGCTTCACTAGTGCTATTCTGCCGTCACACGGCTGGAAGATTTATTTACAGTAACGTTGCAGTTAATCGCAGACGTATTGTAACAACGTGCGTCCACGAAGTTATAAGGTCTGGGTCATAACTAAGTCTTAAGGCTCAGATTGAAATTTATGCGCAAAGTTTACGTTTAGAAAAAGAAATGTCAGTGCTCACACACATCAAAACAAGCTGAATCGATGGACAGGAAGCTCCTGCTTGCTTTAGCTCACTGGATTTATTTAGCAGAAATTGTATTTCTTTGTGGGGAACATTGGTTTAAAATCGCCTCGCACGGCCGCACCAAAATATGTAGCGTAACTACACTTCTTAATGAAAATTTTGCACTCGTTAATGAAGGGGCACCATCTCAGATTACTGAGAAAATTATCATTCGAGATTAAGTCTCAAAGAAACTTTAATTGAATGAAGTAGAACAGTCTCTTAGCTGAAAGTCGTGAATTCTGATTAAATTGACCTCAGTTCCCACACAAAGAAAAACACAGAATCAGGAATTGGTCTAAATGAATATATTTATTAACTAATCTACTAATATACATACATGAGCTATAGCAGTTGAGTCAGAGTGTGTGTATTGTGAATGTGTGATGTCAGATTATCAAACAAAATGACGAGGATGATGGTGAAAGAAGGGTAATTAGCCACCGATCTAAAGTTCTGATTTAGATTAACGAATGATACGCTAAAATTAAACCTGTTATCAAGTTATTACAGCATCAACCCAATCAGGAGCAGATAGAGAGGTGGGCTTTGCCTACTTTTGAACAGAGCGGTCTGGTCGGAGCCTCCGTGAGCTGGAACGTGGGTCGGAACCCTTGAGTGACGAGCCTCTGTGGATGCTTTCCGGAGCGTCGTCTCGGTTGCTAGGCAACGTTCTGCCGTTGGAGCCCTCACAGCCGTGTAGTAGATTCTGACGTTGGCACGCAGATGGTGGTCGGTGGTGGTAGGCAGCCGGGCGCGGAGTGCGCTGTCGTCCGGGTTGATGGAGAATAACTTGATTATTAACTGTGGCTCTGTTAGACTTGACGGCGTTTGGCGTTAGCCGCAAAATCTCTAAAAAAATTAAAAGCTGTTCTGTTAGAACAGTTTTCGGCTTGAGGAAGAAGCGGTCGTGAAGCAGCTCGGACTTAGATGAGCGTGAGCACAATCTAAATAAAAAAGTCTAAAAGATTAACAAAGAGCCACAACAATAAGACGCGCAAAAATTTGACTTAGCAACTAGACGAAGACAAAAAGGTAAAAAGCGCGGAATATCTGAAAATGGTCAGAGAAAATAGCAAGGAAGTTTTGTAAAGGAAAAGAGCCTAAGAAAAGAAAATGTCAAGAGTGGCGAGAGAGAGCCAGGAACGAAAGACGGCGAAAAGCCAGGAAACGAAAAGACGGCAAAAAGCACAGGACAAAGCGGTTTTCCACTTTTTATCCTCTGGCTTCTGGTGGGTGTTTATTTTGGGCGTGGATAGCCGTTTCCCGCTAAGACTGGTAATCTGACTCTGTTTCTTTGTCTAAAAGAAGAGCAAATTGCCATCTCAGATTGAGATACAAAAAGTATGTTATGTGCGCAAAAACGATCTATCCATCTCTCACCATGACCCATCAATATGAAACAAAAGATTGGTAACAACATATACATCATAAGACGATCGATTATACCAGAAAGGGAATGAACATAAAAACCATTATATGTTAATATGCAATTGTATATATATATATCACGTCCATCTTATCACTGGTGAATATAACACATTGGATGAAATGTAGTAGCAAAATATGTCAGATTTCCCCCACTATCACTTTTAATTCATGACAACATATCACTACAATTGGTTGTTTAATGTCGGCACTCCCGTTCATCTGACGTCGCTAGATGGCACTGTGGGTCCATCTTAGAACTGTGAACAATTTTGCAAATCCTTATCTTCGTTCTCATATTACTTAGAAATGCGATTTTTGGACAGTTGATATAGGACATCATGTTGAGGCTGATGCAGGTACAAACACGTGAGAAAAATAAACAGAACAATAGTTATTTAGTCCGTTCCTGTATGAATGGATGAAAGTAAGACACAGTTCCAGGTGTCCCTCTGGTATGTGGTCGCGATTTATGGCCTCTCCTTATCAGTTAGGAGTGGAAGAGTTTTAAATGAGTCCATGGGGGAGATGCAGGAAAAACATTCTCAACTCAGAGTGATTTGCGCCAGTCCCTTTGAAGTGGAGTGTCAAATGGTGATCCTTCACTAAGATGGTTAGCTTCACAGACGTGTGTAGTGTTCAATGTGGCAGTTTAATGGTCAAAGTAGACGCAAAGTCTACTCAACTGTTGTTTTTACCTCTCACGTAGCATTCCAGAGAGAGAGGGAGAAGTCTATGTCCGCTACACTGCTGAGTTGGTTCGAAGTCTCCACTCACATGCATCTGGGGCAAACACAGGCAGGTAAATTGCCTTTTTTTTTTTTTTTTTTTTTTAGAGGGTCTCCCCTAGACGTTTTTCAGCCTGGTTTCTGTGCCAAAACCATCCGTGCTGACACAGAATTCTGAAAATAAGACATTTTCGAGCACAGAGGTCACCGGTGCACACAATGCTCACTTGCAAAAGGAAGAAAATGCTGAAAATGTAAGAAAAATAGTTAAAAGTGCCCTGCCTGCATGGAGGTTCCACTGCAGAGAGACAAGCAAATGAGATTTACGAAGGTGCTCCAAAAAGTTCTCGGCCTCACCAGGAAACAAGGAGCTTAACTCCCATTTTGGGGCATAACTGTGTTCTATAAAGCCTTATATCACTGTCACCAAAAATGCAAATGTTTCAAGCAATCAAAGAAAAAAGGAGGGGAAATGTTGGAGCTGGCTGCTGTTGCTCCAGGACAACGCGTCCGTCCACACAGTACAGGTGGCAGAAACAGCCAAATGTGGCTTTAAACTGTTGCCCCATGAACCTTACTCACCTAACCTCCTCTGTCTGACTTTTATCCGGTTCCCAAATTTGTGCAGTCACCATCTTCAGAGTGATGATGAGGTCATGCATGCCGTTGAGGAAAATCTGACCTTCTTCTGCAAAGGGATAGTAAAGCTTGAACATCAGTGGACCAAGGGCACCGAAGTTAAATGAGACTGCGCTGAGAAGTCATGCAAGAACGGTTTTTATGCTGTGACGTTTTCTGGTGAGGCCGTGAAGCTTCTAGAGCACCCTCATACTACATGATAAATACTGTCTTCAGCCAAACGTGTGTGAGAATTACTGAAAAGGATGTCCAGTAAATCAGCCTATTACAGAAACGGCATGACTTTGCTATAAAAGTCACCAGTGACTTTTACAATCATTGCCGCGGCTTCTCTCGGAGCAAAAGCCTTTTACCTCGTCTGAAAGCTCTTGTTAAAAAGCAAATTTATATTCAAGAGGATGTTCGTGTAAAACAGTGTGCCTTCAGTAGCAGGGACATGTGGCCACATCACCTGAATCAGCTTCATTTTATTTCTTTTTTTTTTTTTTGGAGAGGAAAAGCTTGAAAAGGCAAAGCGATCAGGGAAGCCTCTCTTGGAAAAAAAAAGTAATTATTTTCTGTTGCGGCCTTGTTAAAAATGTGAGTAATGTGTCTTTTACAGTACAGTACAACAGCCAGACAGTTCTAGTGTGACCTCTGGCTATTCATGATCCAGCCGTGCTCCATTCAGCACAGTATTGTATTCCAATACAATCCCATTGACTTGGCAGCCTCGTTCAATTACTAAGAGGAGCAATGTGATAATCTGGGTAAAGAGAAATGGATTTTCCTTTAAAATGGTCACTGCTCGGTGAGGAGGGGGAGAAAGAGACCGAGGTGGGGGGGGGCACAGCAGCAACAAACCAAAGAAAAGGGATTAGTAAGTGCAGGATGAATGCAACACGCAGGCAGAGAGAAATAAATGGGAGAATAAGAGAAAGACATACCAGGGCAGAGAGGCATGGATGGGACACATTTACACCCACGCCGGAGGAAAAAAAAAAAGAAAAGAGGGCGTAAATCGATGGCTATTGCTCAGCATTCAGCACAGCATCAATCACTTGATTGCTAGTCAGCCTGGATTACAGAATAGAGTTTACAATTACCTCACTATAGACCAGACCGGACACACACAGAAGCACACACACAGTCGATGAGTCACTCGGCAAAGCCAGTTCCCAAAGCTTTTTTTTTTTTAGCTAATTTCAATTGGCACATTTCATTATTCCCTTCTTTTGTCATTAGAATTTCTCATTACCACCAAGTCAGTCATCTAGACAGCCAACCAACTAACCAGTACAATGACCACCTGATCAGTCAGGCAGCAAGAAAACCACAGTGTCATCAGGGACCTACAGGAAACTAGTTAACTTCAGTCACTGACTCAGCAAACAGGTCAGTACCCGAGTTAAACCAGTCTGTCATCACCATTGGTCTTTGTTTTAACTAGTCACACACACACATCAGGTATCAAGACATGTAGTCAGCCTTCAAGTCATTTATTCCGTCTTCAAGTTATCGTGTTAGTCATGCTGTCACCCATTTAGTCATCAACTCACCTTGTCAGTCACTAAATACTCATTCACCAGGTTACCTAGTTAGTGACTGTCACTCATCTTGACACATGACATGTTAGTCATCATGACCTGGTCTTACTACACCTTCCCAGGCATCTAGTCAGTGTCAAACTCATTTATTCAGTCTCCAAGTCATCTAGTTGTTCTCAAAACCACCCAATCTGTCTTCAAGTTACCTTGCTAGTCATCCTGTCAGCCATTTAGCCATCAGTCATTAACTGACCTACTCAGTAGTCATGTCACCCAGTCCACCACCAAGTTATCTAGTCATTGTCACTCATCCTATCAGCAACTCAGATAGTCAGCTAACCACTTATCTTTTTCCTCAACCTGAGAGCTAATCGCACTGCCACCTACCCATCTAGTCTCCGAGTTATTAAATTCATCTCACAGTCATTTAATCTGTCTTAAAGTCATCTGGATAGTCTACAAGTCATCAAGTCCATCTCCAAGTCATTTTGTCACTCATTCCATCACCCATGTAGTCATCACATCACCTTTCTAGTCATTAAACATTTCACTTAGTAATCTTGTCATCTAGTCAATTTATCAAGGTATCTAGTCAGTTAGTGCATCATTCAGTAAACTTCTTGTTCCTCACATTATCTAGTGAAACATTCACCTAGCCATTCAGCTCATCATCTAGTCAGTCATTAAGTCAGTTATTAAGTCTTCTTTCTAGTTAGTAATTCATCAATTCAACCAATCAAACAGACAGCCAACCAATCACCTTGTTAGTTGTCCTCTGATCTAGTTGTATTGACATCTAACCAGCCATCCAGTCTGTCATCTTGTCAGTTAAGTTACCTTTCTACTAGGACAGGATTACTCTTAGTCATCCTGTCTCTAAGTCAGACAATTAGTTAGTAACATTGTTTTCTAGTCAAGTATCCAGACATATTGTCATCAGTTAGTTTTCAAGTCATCTAGTCAGTCATCCTTTCACCTGGTTAACGATCATGTTTTTTAGTTACCAACCCTTTCATCTCAAGTTGAGTGAATCTGTTAATTCATCAAGTTATCTAGTCAGTCGTCAAGACACCAAGTGAGTCCTGTATAAGTCAAATAGTCAACTGGCCACTCAACTTATCAGCTACATAATTAAGACAAGTAGTTGACTTAAGCGGAGTCACCTATGCACTTCGTGACTTCATAAGTGTTCTAGTCATCTTGTTGATTCTCTCTTCACCTAGTTAGTCATCTAACCCGCCATCAGACAGGTAACTAACTGGTCATTGTGTCACATACACAGTTTAGTTAATGATTCAGACTTTCATCAAGCCACTCATCTTTTCAAATGATTTAGTCATTGTGTCAGTCACAACCACCTTCCACCTGCTACGAATGAGCATTTTCTGAATAGTTTGAATATACTTTTATTCATCTAACCATGTGAACAGGATCTGAGTCTGATTTAATAGAAATCACTCAGATGCAAAAGGAAATGCAATGCAGTTTGTCTTTGTATTCTGTATTTGATTAAAAGTCCTGCATCACTTCCTCTGTATTCACACATCATGACTTTGCTCTGTTACCACTGGACTTCAGTTGCAGGATCACTACCTGATACTGAATTTATTTGAAAACTTTTCCAGTGTTAGCCTACCCAGGGATGGCCTAAATTTAGCGCATTCACATCACAGAATCATGACGCTTCTGAACGTGTGTTTTCCTTGTTTAATAAATAAAAAGAGGGACACTGTTGAATTCCTGCAGTGTACGTGTGCGCGTGAGTGTGCGCTGCGGTCACGGGAAAGTGTATGCTTTGTGTCTCGAGTCCCCGTGTGTGTGCTCGAGTGTGTGTTTGTGTGTGGCTGAGAAGGGACACAATATGGCACCATTAAGCCACTTCTAATAACATCACATTCAGCACGGCGCCTCGAAGACCACAGTGGTCTCTGTGCAGGACTGGGCGGGTGTGTGTGTGTGTGTGTGTGTGTGTGTGTGTGTGTGTATCTTTATAATATATATAATATATATCCATCCATGTAGGTGGATTTATTATCTGTGCATATCTGTGTACAGTATAGAATATAGCAGTGTTGGTACATCCGGTGTGTATTTCTGAGTGTGTGATTATGTGTATACTCTGCTCAGGTTATACTTATCTTGACTGAGGTTCAGGCTAAATGTCTGTGTGCTTCAAAAGAGATATTTGTGTGCGCTATACGTAGAGTATAAGCATGTATATGTGCAATGAGCAGATTAGGACATAAAGCTCACCCACACAGGTCAAAAAATCAAGGTCAACTTTACCTCTATGACTACTCTGACTGTCTGGTTTGTCTGCTCAGTGCGTCATAAATGTATGAAAATTCCACAGACTGAACGGCACAAAGTGTGCTTTTAATTCTAAGTACAAACACGCCAAAGCCATGATTCATTTTTTCACCTTTACTGAGAGACACATTTTAATCTTCACTTAATGGAGGAGTCTCTGTTTGCTATCTGCATCCCCTTCATCATCCGAAAATCCCTCCTCTACTTTACCTACGCTCTCTTTTTTGTAGCCTTAAAAGGAATATCTGTTCTTAGAGATATGAATCTAGTGGCTTCAAGTTACAGTATCTTGAATGTTGGGTTTAAAGTGTCAGCATTTAGAGTCTTTTTGCAATTTCCAGCTAAATGGCTTCTGAGTGCAGAGAATTTCCTCCTACCTGTCCGGACAGACAGCAGAACACAATCACAAAGCATAGCAATCACAACAATGCCACTGCTCTGACGTTGATGTATAATATACGCCACTGACTGTGATTTCATAGGATCACAGGTTCAAAACGGCAAAGAAAATCTGTCATGGGCAGCTGCTGAAACAAGTGACTGTCTCTCAGGTCGGAACCAGATCTGTTCTGCTTGAGGGCAGCACGTAATGAAAGTTAATGAGGGTTAGGGATAGCCAACTAAAATATTCAACTTCTCATTAAAATGTCTGTTTTCTTCCTGCGGGTATGTCACAAAACTCTGAGAATATTAAGTCATTTCTGTGCTGACAAGTCTGTCAAATGAATTTAACCTGAACGAGTATTTGTGGGATGGCATCGAGAAATTATTTTTATACATACAAGGGAGTGATTTCAGCAGTCATGAACTTATTTCAGATACAGCGTAACATGTGTAAGTTTCTAGAGTTCTGTATGTGCGTTTTTTTTTCCTGTTCACACTGTTCTACACTACAACAGGATCTGATCACAAGTGGGCAGTTTCAGATGCAAATGAGTTTACTTTCAAATCAAAAATGTAATTTTGCTCTGGAACTCTAAAGAAGGGTGGCAGTGGTACCAAACAGAATGACCCAGTGATATTTCCACTTCAGCATGGTCCATAAGTATTTCAACGGTGGCACAAATTTTCATTATTTTCCCTCTCTACACCACCCCAGCGGATTTTACATGAAGCAATCATCATGTGATTGAAGTGTAGACTTTCAGCTTTAACTCAAGGGCTCTAACAAAAATATTGCATCAACCGTTTAGTGTCCATTTTTTTTACACTGCTCCCTGATTTTAACAGTCTCAGAATTATTGACTGAAAAAGAGGGACTTTGAGGAGATAAAAGGGTCTGGTTTGATTACAAGTGTTTTTGTGGAGTGTTTAAAAGTGGTAGCTGTTTATGGAAACTTTCATTCAGCCCAAGAACGTGTCCATGCAAGTGAAGAAGGCCGATAAACTAAACCAGACCTATCAGAGATGTAGCAGAAACTTCAGGAACGTCCAAATCAACATTCTTAAAATAAGTCTTGATATGTTCTTACAAAAAGTTAATGCACTGGCAGGATCAGCAATACCAAAAGGCCTGAAGGACTGCAGAAGATAACTAGAGTAACTCATTTCAGAAAGACATCTTTTGGTCAATCTGCTTCCTCACTTAAAGCAGTAAAAAGGTAGAATTCCATCCCCACAAACATTAGAGACCCAGGAAGCTTTGCAGTGTTTAAAACCAGCCTCCATTTTTGGTTGAAGGTCAGCACAAACTGTCCCCACCAACGATTACCTTTTATTTATTGTTTTTGACAGGTTTTATTTGTTCTCTCACAGTGATGAGTATTTGTTTCGTATTGTTTTATGTACTGTATTTACTGCTCTGTAGTCGTTCCCTTTGTTCTACCTGCCCAGAGACAACAGATGCAAATTAGCTACAGGCTAACTGTGGTGCCAATACTTTTGATTGTGCACTGTCCCTCAACGAATATTTTAAACGAATAAACGTCAAACCCCAAAGTGGACAATTGTATAATTCCTTCGTGGATGAAGTAAAACTTCTTTTACAAAACAACTTTTAGCAAATTTTAAAGCACATAGTCAAGAGATGCCATCATTAATGTAAACAGAGGATTTAACTCAACAAGCAAACCATTGGTGACACTTTAGAACAGAAAGGCCAGAATATAGAGAAAGAAAAATCATCCTAGTTCAGGAACAAGAATCCTTGCACAGATGAAACCAAGATGGACTAGTACCAGAATGATGGGAAGGAAGGGCTTGCAATCTAGAGCAGACCACTTCCTCTGTGAAGCACGGCGAAAGCAGTATTTACTGGTGATGTGACTGCTGATAGAAGTGGGGTGATGAATTCTAAAGTGTATATAGCTGTACTTTGTGCTCACATTCCCTCAAATTCAGCAAAACTGACAGAGCGGTGCTTCACAGAACAAATGGACAAACCAGACCGAACCAAAGAACTTCTTAAGGCGAAGAAATGGAATATTGTTAAATGGCCGAGTCAGTGGCCTGATCTCAGCTCAACTGAGCTGCTTTTCAATCACTAAAGAATGAACTGAGGGCAGAAAGATCCAAAAAGAATAAAGAGGAGAAGCAACTGAAAGAGGCTACATTTCAAAGGAAAAAAACTCAGAACCTGGTGATGTCCAGGGGTTACAGACTTCAGACAGCCAGTGTTTCATTGTAGAAAGATTTGTATCCAAGTTTTAAAAATAATGCAATCCTTATGTTCAAAATTATGTTAGCTTGTCCATTTACTTTTAAACCTGTGAAACTTGAGGGATTACACAGAAAACGTGGCTTCAATTGCATCTTGTTGGCTTCATTTTAAATCCATTCTTGTGGCGTAGAGACGAAAATTGTATCACTGTCTAAATACTTGATTGTATCACTGAATAAGAGGCTTTGTCTGAACTGTTTCCATGAGCTCTATTGGTTTATTATTCAGTGTAGTAACATTTTTCTTTTGATTTCATTTGACTTACTGCAACACAAAAACTTAGCTAACTGAGAAATATGTCAAAGGATGATTAAAATGTGTCCCTTTGTTCTTTTACGGCAGTTGGAAACAAGAGCCCTCAGCTTGTTTCATCCCCTGAAAGACCCTGTTAGCTTCTGATTATATGAGGAAGAAATGAACAGCGACGTGGAGTACGATGGAGACATTAGCAGAAGAAACACATCGGCAAGCGGTCGCAGTATTGAGACTTCACAAACCATGACACTCCCATATGGAAACACCATATGTCCTCATCAATACAACATACTAATCCATAATACATCCCCACACACACTGTCTGCAAAATGACACAAGCAGCATTAACACACACACACGGACATCAAGGCAGAACAGACATTCACACATGCACGAACGCAAGCGCACACCCACACAGTTTAGTTGGTGTAATGACCCATTTGGCATTGAGCAACATCTGTTTAGCAAATGAAGACTTGTAGCGGGGATGTTAGTAATTTTCTCCCTGCCACAGTGAGCAAACAGGGAAGGCAGGATCCTCTTTAGTACTTACAACCAATGACCTGTCCTGTTCCAGCACTGTGTTGTGATTCTCTCCTCCCCATTTCTCCTGTCACTATCTACTGTACACTGACAAACACAGAGAGCAATTTTTTTAAAAACTGAGGCAAAAAAACCCAACTCTACACTCCAACTTCTACAGAGAAATAGTCATAATAACGTCTCAGAAAGTGCAATAAAAGTCCTGGAGTCGCTGACAATGAAAAATGATTTTTCCACACACGAAGAAAAAACGAAACACATCTTCCCAAATTATCCTTTCAGTCATGTTGCTTTTTATATTTTCCCTTCTTGCTCCTCGCGAGGGGGGATCAGGCGGTGACAGCCTGTACTTTCTGCTCTGTCATTATCAACCAGGAAGCAGTCTGGAGAGAATGATGGCTACCTCCTGCCGAGAGTAGAGGCTTCATCATTACTAAGTTAGAAACATAAAGGACATACAGTCGGAGCAAAGGTAACGATGTGCATCCAGCAGGCCTGCAGGGCACGGTTCTGTTTAATAAATGTAAAGCACACATAATCCATTTGCACATAATGGTTCATTCCCAAAGCCACCCCTGTGGAGTGCACAAAATATGAAAAGCCAGAGCAGCACTGCACAACTCCCTATTATTGTTTATCCTGAGTTTGCAGTCGCCTTGTACTTTATTGCAGTGTGCACTTTTAAAACTTTTTTTCCTGTAGTTTCCTCTTCCAATTTAATGATGCAAATTCTGTTTTAACTCAGGAATCAGACACTCCCAACCAAACTTGGAAACTTTCCAGTCATCCAGTTGTTTATTGCTTCTATGTGGGTGAATCACAAAGGTGTCCTGATATGAAATAAATGCCTGAGGCAGGGGGGAAAAACCGCACAATGCAAAATGAGGTAATGTTCCCTCTGCTGAGTCTCACATTTTGTGTATCAGGACACTCAGAAAGCCTACGCAACCTTCGGTCAGGTCATTTTTGCCACTGTGATGGAACTGGTCTAACATGGCGGACCTGCAGATTTAAACCTCATCCACAGATTTAAGTTGTCATCGGTTCAGGAAGTGCAACAGAAAAGCTTATCCATGTGTGAAATCTGTCTCCTACAAATTACAGTCATGTATTATTGAATAGTTTTCCTCAGCTATGGTGAGGTGGCGAACACAAGCACTGCCTGTTTAATGTTCAGAGGCATCTTGATTTGGGGGGCGACTCTGGTACTACATTAATGTTCTGCACTAGAAATGCAGGGAGGGAAGTGGATTTACATAACGCAGGATTTCCACATCAGAGTTCAAGGCTTCACCTCCTGGGTTCCACACGTGGTTTGGCATATAGGCAACAAACACATTTTGCTTAATGATACAGCAAGTCACGGGAGATTTTTCCAATATGAACCAACACTGTGATCTTAACATTCTCAACCAAGTGCCTCAGTGGTTAAATCTAAAAGAACATTAATACTGTCATTGAGAGTAGATATCAATATCAAAATCAGATATTTTGGTAGATCTAAATAAGCTGTCAGTGAACATTGACCTAATAAGGAAATGAAAATAATTTCTATGAGACAAGGATGGCTAAAAGTTTTGTGGCATAGTAATGACTCACATGAATGAGCTGGATGACACTAAAAATGTCAATTTTCACTAAAGTGGAAGCTTGGAGAATGCTAAAACCACAGCCCAATGAGGCTACAAGACCCACTGATGATGGCTAAAGCTCATATCCAAGACAAGAATGCCAAATCTAATCATTTCTAAACTAAATGTTAGGTCCAAATGGCAGAAAAATGCTGTCAGAAACCGGGTCTAGGTCTGGGTCTCCCAACAGTTAATGCAAGATGAGATGAGATGAGATGAGATGAGATGAGATGAGATGAGATGAGATGAGATCCAAAAGGTGGCAACAATGACATGAAAACAAAATGAATAGTCTGTCCATTGCAGTGCTCTTTCAAAGTACTGCAGTCACATGTGACTTCACAGAGCTACATAGTAAACAAAGATTTTTATTAAGATGCTCTACTTTTGTAATGCAAAATGTAAGGTTCCTTGTGGCTGCATCAACAATGTTCTTGTGACACATTCTCGCACAAACCTAAAGCAGCCTAATTGGAATTTTAGCCATGAAAAGAAGTAAAAGCTCCAGCTCCTAACTACTCGTCTGCAGGACATGGCTCAAACCCTATTTAAGAGTGAGCGGCATCATGCAGAGGTCAGAGGTCACAGCCGTACCAAATGCACATTTAATTGGCCTCATTGTGTGAGCTGTCCTTTGACCCTGAGACACACACTCGCAGACATGAGGGCACATACAAGCTGACAAACATACAAACTGTGAGCACGAAATACATGTTATCTTTCTTCCACACACATAACTCCCAGAGTTTAAACCATGTTTTGTGCATGTATGTTGTGGTGGGAATGTGCTCCAGCTGTCTCTATTAGTTGGACCTTTAGCCGAGCTGTCAAAGGTCACACACTGAGTTATGAGAACAAGAAAACAGGAGCGGAAGGTAGGAGGCAAGGTAAAAGAGAGAGGGATGTATGGAGAGAAGACGGTTAACAGAAAAAAATGAGAGGAAGATCAGGGTCAGAAGAGGGAGGGCTGGAGGGGATAGGGCAGTGAAATAAGAGGTAGGTGAAAGAAGCCGAACAGAAAAGGAGTCTGAATGGTGATATGATTTATAACCTGTGCACACACACGAGCAGCAGCCCTGATCCTCGCAGCGTTTCCTTATGTGACTCTAACTCAACTCTACTTAAAGACATGCCGTACTGGTAATGTTAAAACCAGCTCTCATAACTTTTACATTGAAACATTACAAAATAAATCCATGCCTCTTTTCATTCATTGGGGCTCAAACAATGTCGATTCATGATTTACCACAGGTTTTGCTTAACAGATTTAAGAGCATTTCTCAGAATGTACTGACTATTAGAGATATAAAACTGAAAAGAAAACAAAATTAGGAGGTGTTCACAGAAACTTTCAAGTGTTCATTAACAGTGAATCCCTGATTTGAAACTGAGGACTGTGAAAGACATTACAGCAGAACAGTTTGAGGTGTCAATAAGGGAAACAGTCTGAGTCGAGCCAACACATCCACAGCTGTGGAAGGTCAGGAAAGTATTTTTGAACATTTTGTCCAGTAGCTGATGCTTTTGGTCTGTTCATTGAAGCACACTGTCAATCAAGATTTTTTGGGGGGCGGTTGCATACAGATAACAGGACAACACATATAGACAGACAACCAAGCACAATCTCTTTCACACCTAAGGACAATTTAGCATCATCAGTTAACCTTAGCATGTTTTTGGACCTGGTGAAATGTGTGTGACCTGGTGAAACCCCATGCTGCACAGGGAGAACATGCAAACTCCACACAAAAAGATCCCAAGCGTCCTAACCGGGACGCGAACCGGGGATCTTCTAGCAGTGAGGCGACGGTGCTAACAACCAAGCCACCATGTAGCCCCAGATAGCTACAGACAAGTGATATTAACGAAAAACTAATTTTAAAAAAACAGAACCCTTGACCCCTAATATCTATTAAAAGAATAACATTTATGCCTCCTGTAGACTTCCAGAAACTTGGAGAATCAATCTCAAGACACTGAAGCTTTTCTGGCTGCATCACATCTTGCCAAGTCACTTTATGTTAGTTTGTAGTTCAATTTGGCACCTGTTTCTATAAACTCTGCCTTGCTGTTCTCCATCGTCTAAGCTTAAAGCTGCATAAAGGTTATCTTGTCTGTCTTCCAGTCTTGATCTCTTATTTAAATCTTATGAGCAATTTGTAGACAAAACAGACATCTGGATCTTTCCTCAGTAATGGACGATGTTGACCAATTATTTCTAACTGATTTACAGCAGGATTTACAAAGAAGTGGACAATAACATAAAAGTTTATTCTTCTGTCTGTAAAGGACACACAAAGCAACATTGCAGTCCTTGTCTTTTAGACCTCAAGAATACTCACATCAGCTTCACATTGTTAGCTATTAAAATACATATTTTCCTTCAGGAGCCTGTAAAGAATGTCACTTATAATGACATTAACTTCAGCACATCCCTTCATCTCCATCTCTCCCCTCCACCACCGATTCCTCTGTCATCTCCTCTTCTCTCCTCGTATAATGTTCAGTAGTCGTAAATCAACGTCCCAGCATGTTTCTCTGATAACACGAGACATTTATGAATAATAAATGGCCGCTCTCCCACTTCCTATTACTTATTGACATCTTATGTCATACTAAAATAAATGAAGGGGATAAAAAGGACTGGCAGGGTGTCAGTATGATCATGTCATCTTCTTTCTTTTGTAAGTGTGTGTTTGCTGTACTTTCGAGTAAGTTGGGGAGATTTCTAGTCAACAACAAAGTGCATGTTTTCAACTGCTATTGGGGATTGCTCAAAAGCAAACAGGTCATCGTAACATGTCAAAACTGAACACCATGTTATGTTATGTATGAGTGGGGATGAGTGAGGAATACCAGATTTCCATGATTCTTTTGCTGAACAATATATTTTGCAGCACATCCTATAAAAACTTTAAAAAAAGACAAGTCCTTTTAGCACCTGAGCAAGATGTCAGATTGGTTTATTTCTACCTGCAGGGCCATTCTTCATGACATTTACCATGAAAGGACCGACACGATAATAGAATGTGACTTAGGTGTTGTATTTATTATGAGATTATGTCACTAAAATGAGTGTTATCATTGCAGTGAGGATCTTAACAGGGTGTGTGGGTTGTCATCGCTGAAATATCTCCTATTTAATATTCTACCTCTGTCCAGATTCCGACATACATTAATTTATTTCTGCAGAGGGGTGTATTATAACACGTAGCTTCTTCCACTGATCAAATATTCATCAGTCAAATTGTCAGTCAAAGGCATGATGGACAGGTAGTGCAATAATGAATAATGAATAAATGGAAATGTTTTAAAGGCATATTATGATCAATCTTCCAAAATAAGAGCCCTTGAAAATGTCACCACTTAAAGAAGCCAGAGGATTTTTTTATTTACCCTACAGCAGAATGATAGTGTGTTGCAGCCAGACCAATATGCATCACAGAATGGGCTGACAACTCTGTTTGATAGTCATGCTTTATGTTCAGCTGTCAACAAAAGTTTACGTAGACTTGTTAAGACCAAAACTGATAATTCAAGTTGCTACATGTGTATTTTTGACCTGTCACATTTTGTCGTATTTTCAGAAGACCTGTAATAAATTCATTCAAGAACCAAAATATGTGGTTGTTTTTTGTGGCAAAGATGCATGTGTTTTAGTCATTACCTGCACCAATGGAGTTGGCTGTGGGTAGTGTGGTCATGGCCGTTTGTCTGTCTGTCTGTATGTATGAATGTGGGTGGCTATGTCCGCACCATAACTCAAAAACAAATAGAGATAGGATAATCAAACTCAGCATAGATGTTGATCTTGACCTACCCTGGTCACTCATTAATTTTGCAGTCAAAGGTCAAGGTCGCAGGGCTAATTAGTGTAAAATCCCGTATAATCTACTGTATAAGCTTGCAATGATGAACTTTGGTATATCTAAGGGTAGGACTACTACATTGCACCTCTTGGCCTTGAACTTGATCTTTGACCTTGAACTTACTGCTGTCTGTCTGTCTGTATGTGGGTGTGTATGTCTGCACCGTAACTTGATAACAAATATAGATAGAACAATCAAACTCAGCACAGATGTTAATCTTGGCCTACCCTGGTCACCCATTAATTTTGGGGTCAAAAGATCAAAGGTCAAAGGTCAGGATCGCAGTGCTACCTCCCATGTTTAAGAAGGCATCCAGTGTGTGTCTGCATCTCGCTTGAGTGCATTCTAGTTAATTTTAGAAAATTAAGAGTTGTAGCAGTCGTTGGAAACTTAAGATTGCCATTATATGCATGGTCCTTACAAGTGTATGTAAACTTCTGTTCATGACTGTAGCTAATTCTGCCATCGTATGAAAACACTACATAGCCCAGTTCATTTGTTCCAAAGCAGTTAATTTTAAAAAATTCTAAATTTTTCAATTTTTTGCTGCATTTTAAAACCCAACAACACTCCAATCAACACTTGACAACTGTTGCCAGAAGTTGCTGGGACTGAACAGTGGTCAGCTTTCTCTGTGAAAACATCTTAATCTGCAGCAATGACACTGACATCACAAAGGAAAGCAACTCTTAACACTTAGTTGTACTGTCTAGTCTTTACCAAAGCTTTAAACTGCATCTCACAGTCTTGTTAGTGGATGAGGGCTGTTGATCTGTCAGTAAACTCCATCTAAACAGATTTAAAGCTTTTTTTCTACACAGAGTTACACAGTTTACCGCCGCAGACGGAGTAAAACTATTGCAAAAATGACTAAATGAAAATGAGACTACACAATCTTAAATGTGAAGTACAAAATTACTCTAAACACAGTAAAACAATGAGTGACTGATGTAGTGTGACACCTGTAGAGTGAGCCACAGCATGAAAAAGAATTAAGGCTGTAAAATTATGAGCTGACCTGCGTCCACCTCATGTGATTTTGAAATTCTCTATTTTTTAACTGGGCCACACTTTGCAGTAAAAGGGAAATTCTTACTAATGCACGAAACAAACAAGTCCAACTTAATCAACTTGGAGATATTCTTACAATGTCATATAAATTCTTTGAGTTTATGAAACAGATTTTCTGAGTTTTATAGGAAAACTAATACATAAATATGGAAAATAATTCATTTTCTAGTGCAACTTTCACCCTTGGAAGGTGACCCTCATTGTTTTCTCAAAGTCAGCTGAAGTCAGGGGTGCACTGACCACTCTGACTGACTTCAGCTTTAAAGAATAATGTCAAAGAGGACAATTTTCACTTTCTGACAAGAGTAAGGACTGTGCAACAAGGTGAAACCCATTAGGTAATCCATTTCTAAAGCTCCCCCCTCTCTGGGAGGGAACAGCGCCAACTCATTTTGTGCTGCAGACTCAGTGAAATAAACAGGGACAGAAGAAAATAGAACAACTGTTGCGTTTCACAAGGCCAAATCCCCGAGCATGAGTAGACTAGATGAGCTTCAGGACACAAGTTGACATTATGTTTCATTTCAATAACAAAGCCTCTGTGAAGTCGACTGCCTTGGCAATATCCCCAGTGGGAAACACACTCTGATACACAGATGCTGAAAAAACAGGCAACATGATGTTTCCCTTTGCTTTGTTAATCGACATGAATTAATTACCTAACCTTAAATCATAAAACCCTTACTACGAATTTAACTCTTAACCTTTAGAAGGCTTAAATGAGTTTCCCGTTGCTTCCTATAGTCTCCATATGTGGAGAGGGAACGCACACACACTCGTGCACACAGTTAATTTTCTCTGATATTCCCACTGCACCCCTTTTAAAACCTGCTCTATTGACACTACAATGGTCCACTGGGAACCCTAAGAGATAATATGCAGGCAAGATTTATAGCACACACTGCAATGAGAGAATATGGTTATCGCACACTCTCACACCCACCTGGGAACACACTAAAATGGTACATTATGATGCACACACACACACACAACACGGCAGTGCTTATCATGCAAACACACCCTCTCACTTGTACACGCACACTCCTGTTTCACCAAGACAGACACACACACAATGAAATACAGTGTTGTGTGATATTTGTGTTGCGTGCGCGCACACACACACACACACACACACAGAGTTGCAGGGTGGAAGGAACCTATTTAAATGCTAAGTAAGCGGTCTCTCCCTTTTGGGGGCCGATGTGATTTTACAGCCGATCTCATAAGCAATGCTTCACAACCGGATTTGCACATGTAGAACTTAATTACAAGGGGCCTCGCTTCTCTCTGTGCGTCGTATTCATGGGAGTATATCTATTGAGAAAGGTGGGATTGAAGCTATTACCTCGCCTGTGTGTGTGTGTGCGTGTGTGCATTTGTGAAGCCAATCTATCACCACTTTAGCTAAGATTAATGTTTACATAAACAGATTTGGGCTCAGTTGCCAGATTCTCTTTCTTAAGTCTCTCCCTCTTTGTCGTCATTTCCCCTGCATGTCTTTGTTTTAATGTGTGTCACACTCAAACCTACACACTAACATGCATTCTGCCGTTTAAAATGAGTTCCAGTGAGCAGACAAAATAGGGTAAATGAAGTCTAAGCAAAGAAAATGTGATTACCGAATAAACAGCTCCCATCCCACCAGACTGTCATGTTTAGGGATGAGTGCTGAGGACCAATAACTGCCAGACTAGAATGCTGAAACAGACATTTCAGCTGTTCATTATGTTTGGTATTAATTAGAAAAAAACTACTACACTGAGAATGATAAACATTTTACCTGTTGAAAAGCAGCATTTTGCTTTGGGCCCACATGCTACATCACTGAGCCACAAGCATATCTAACTCACTCCATCCATCCATCAGTCCATCCATCCATCCATCCACTTATGCTTATGCTTATCTGGGGTTGGGTTGTGTAGCAGCAGGCTAAGCAGGGCATTCCAGACATCCCCTCAACTCAGTTACGCTTTCCAGTTCCTCCTGAGACATGTAATCCCTCCAGTGAGTTCAGGATCTACCCCAAAGTTTCCTCTCAACTGCCCGGAAAACCACCAAAAGTAAGCCACACAGGATCCTTTCAACTAACTCAGCTGGCTCCTTTCAGCACAAAAGAGTGGCAACTCTACTCTGATCTCCCTCCAAATGTCAAAGCACCTCCGCCCAAAACTCATTTTGGCTTCTAACATCCAACTCCAACACCCCTCTACTCAGCAACACTTTCCAGCTCCTTCTGGGGGACCCCAAGGTGTTCCCAGGCCAGATGAGATATGTAATCCCTCCAGCAAGTTCTGGGTCGACCCTGAAATCTCCTCTCAGTTGCCTCAAAAACATCCTAATGAGATGCTGAAACCACCTCAGCTGACTCCTTTCAGCACAAAAAAGCAGCAACTCTATCCTGATCTCCCTCCAGACGTCCAAGCTCCTCCACCTAAAACTCATTTTGGATGCTAACATCTAACTTTTTTTAATGTTACTAAGAGTGTGAAAACAATATCAACAGCATAGCAACAGCCAGGTTTGTGTGTGTGTGTGTGTGAGTGAAAAGACAATCTCTGATACGGAGTGTGTTTTTAAAGTGAGTTGAGGAGTTTAATGGCCTGTGGGAAGAAGCTCTTACAAATCCTGGCAGTCCTACATCATATGCTGCCAATGCTGGTTTGCCAGAGGGCAGAGGGGTAAACAGTCGACAGGAGGCGTTTCTGATGATGCTGGTAGATCTGCTCGATTTTTTTAATTTCTGAAAAAAGTCCTTGATGTGTGGGAGAGAAGCCTAATCAAAACTGACAGAGTTTAGAAGTGAGTTTAATTACGCTGCCGACTGTATAATCTTAAGTCTTGCTGGACAAGGCATTCCAGACATCCCTCTACTCAGCTATGTTTTCCAGCTGCTCCTGGCGGATCCCAAGAGGTTCCCAGGCCAGATGAGATATGTAATCCCTCCAGCAAGTTCTGGGCCTATCCTGAAGTCACCTGTTAGTTGCCCTGAAAACATCCTAATCAGATGGCCAAACCACCTCAGCTGGCTTCTTTCAACACAAAAAAGCAGCAACTCTACTCCAATTTCTCTCCAGATCTTCGAGCTCCTCCACCCGAAAGACATTCTGGCTGCTAACACCAAACTCCAATATGTTTTAATGTTCTAACGGTATTAAAACAATAACAACAGCATAGAAACAGACAGGTTCGTATGAGTAAAAGAGACAATTTGTGATCTGAGTTTAATGGCCTGTGGGAAGAAGCGCTTACAGATCCCAGCAGTCCTGTGCTGCCCTACTGGTTGGCCAGAGGGCAGAGGGGTAAACAGTCCACTGGAGAATTGGGAGATCTGCTCAATTTCTACTTTTATGACAGAAGACCTGGATGGGTGTGAAAGAAGTCTGATCAAAACTGACAGAGTTTAAAAGTAAGCTGACATAAACTGTAGATAGCTTAATCTTATCTCTTACAAGGCAGAGCAAGCTTGGTGACTGGATGCTTTCGTGCCAAAATGCATCTTGAGAATTATAGTGAACTGTTACCACGGGGCCAAGTGCCAAGTGGTTAGCGCAGATACCACATGGGCACATATGCCCTGAACAGGGGGCATATGGGGACTGAAATCCCAGCTGGAGACCATTTGCAGCTTGTTGTTTGACTGCTCTCTTACCCATTTTTCATGTCCTTCTCTCCACAGTCCTAATCAAAATAAAAGGCAAAAATGCCTGATTATTAAAGTTTTATGTGGACAAGCTTGTGTCTTTGATTATTTGTAATCAAAGAACCAGATATTTTGTAGTCATTTGGACTGATGAGTCACAGTTTTATGCCGGTCCAAACCAGAGAGCTGCTCTGATCTGTGAGCCACGGAGCAATTTCTGCAAAGAAAATTACCAAAAATAGCCCCATGCTCAGCAGATTCTCCAATGTACCCACTTTACAGACAATGTTAACTGTATTGTAGATGTGCGAGCAATGCGTCTATTCTACTACCCTCTGTATGCTGTATTTCTGGAGTAAAATTATAAATATATCAAATATATTTTTATTGCAAGAGCAAACCTTGCAGCTTCTCATGTCCAATTGCATGTTTGATTCATTCAATGTGACTGCACTTATGGTTCTAACAGAACAATCCTGAATCAATTTGTGCCATGTTTCGCAGTGCTACAGTCAGTGCAGCCTGTCCACTTCACCTTGACTCAATCAACCTCAAGTAAACACTCATTATGACAGAAAACAGCTCCACGGTTATTAAATCTGAAAGCGCCAACAGCTTCAAACTGCTTTTAAACACTGATTTATTTTCTCACTGTCTCGTCCTTTCTGCCTGTGAAAACAACATTTATTAATTAAAAACTCAATGTGTTCTTAATAATAATGCAGGAGAGGCTGGTGTGTTTTATTAACATCTCTTTGGCTTATCCGAATGCTGCTTTATAAAGCTGTTCATTTCAGTCTGAGAAGCCACAGTGAAGCAACAACAAAACACTGATTTTCATTATTTCTGCCAAACTAACATAATCATCTTCACAAATCAGTCTTCTTTTATGCAGACAATTACATACAACTATCAAACTATGTCTTCAAAACAATGTGAAATGAAATCCTGGTCTTACAAAGCTTTAGTATAATGCAGCTCAGCACATCACCTGAAGTAGAATTATCACCTTTCTGTCACAGAAAATGTATAAACTTCATAAAAGTAGAATTTATGGCAGAGCTGTGGGATCGCATTAGACTGCACAGGAGTTCCCAATGAAACGCTCACTGAGTGTATAATAAAATATATCTACAACAACCTACATCCATCCATCCATCACTTACACCTGCTTATCCGGTGCAGAGCTGCAGGAGGCTGGAGCCCGTCCCGACACATAGCGGTCAAAAGGCTGCACATACAGACGCCCACGGGTCATTTAGTTCACCAAATCTGATTTTCACTAGACTGTGGGAGGAAAGTGGAGCCTTTAAACATCCCATGCAAACTTAACATAAAGAAAGTGGAACGTAACGAGGACCTTTTCCCTGTGAGGTGGTAGTGTGAACCACTTACAACAACATATGGATCATAAATTAATTAAATACACACATCTGCTTGACATACATTATCTTCTCTAATTATGTGCTTCTTAAGGGAAAGACTGAGAGAAATCCATTCTACTGACATCTTATTTTACAGAGTCAACCAATATGTTTTTTTTTTTAGATACAGATCTATATAATTCTTAGAACCGATATATATTTGCAGCAAAGAGAAAAATCCTGGTGTCAAAATTTTGAATTATTGATGTTTTCTATGTGTTTATTAAAGGAAAGGGATCTTTTCAGTGTTTGTTCTTCAGTATGGGCTTATAACCAGTATAGTGCTGAAGGCAGGAAATTCCTTAAAAAATCCTCAAGTGGCTACAGACAGAAAGAGCCTGCTGCATCAGAGCCGTAGTAGCACATTTTTAAATGATTGGATCTGACAATCAGCCAGGCCGATAACTATTCTGACTCACCGAGTGTAGACTGCGGGTATAACTCTACCACTGGTCACACATTTTACTCAGCTTTGTCGTTTCTTTCCACTATCAGTGTGTTACTGTTTTCAGAATTCAGATCACCATGAGATGTAACAACCTCCATGGAACAACCTACTACACTGAAAAGCTCTGCTAGTTGTTTTTTTCCCTTGTGAATTAGCCATTTTAATGACAGTTTCCGTGTGCAAATGTTCCACCAAAGCAATTTCTCCATCACTGTTTTGAGGGGACACCATTGCTCCAGCCTGGGCTTAGCTCTGCCCAATATGACTGTGATTGTTTTATGAAAATACAAACAAGTTAGGGAGTTTTTCCCGCTTGAGGTGCAACCAGAACATTCGGCAGCACAGCTATATGAGATTAGTCGACCCCTGTCTTATATCCACATCCTGATGTTAGCTTTGGATACAAAAACAACTCAAAAAACACCAGAAAAAGGCAATTACTGCTGCAATTACAAATGCTTGCACTAGAGCGGATGAGCTGGCATTGAAACCATGCAGTGGACGCTGGAAGGATCCCTCTATAGTCCCTCCTCTACAGGGCTGCTTGACACTTTTAATACTTCTCTTATGCTGCTATGATAACACCAACTAAAGAGTCAAACATTCTGCGTTGGATCTGGCCCTGCTTCCTGCTTAAAAAGCTCCATAATCACGTTTTTCATGGTCATAGACACATATTCATTTCTGTAACGCTCTGATCTGAGACACATTATCCCCCCCAAAAATCCTGAAATGGCAAACAGAACACAGAGAGCACCTCCTGGCAAGAAAAGAGACAATTTGAGCTGAAGTCTTATAGCTCAATTCAGACTGTGGCACTGTCTGAGTCACCAGAGCTTGTGCCAGTGTGGACTCTCTGGCCAAGAAGGAGGTGCAGCTCAGCATTATAATGCTCCAGCTGCAGTCAACACAGTGTGGCTACCCAGATTGACTTTTTTTCAGCTGTTTTCTAAGATCACAAGTTGCCACAGCCTAAAGCATATATTCAAATTAAGTGACGACGGCTAAAAAAGGCGTTTTCACAATCATCCAATGACTCTTCATATCTTCCTAAGTCATGTAAAACACAGCTCTCATAAATTCCTGTGATACTTTGCACTGTAGCCCAGTGAAACTAGCAATGTGTTGCGTCTCTCCATTAATAAAGCCACGGCTGCTATGAAGAGAGGCTGACGGAGATAAATGGAAAGCGAGAAGGTGGAGAGAGCCAAGGAGGGAGAGAAAAGAGAGCTGGAGAGCAGGACACTTGGGGATGGAAGAAGCCTCCACTGTTTCTTATTTTCACAGGCACACACACACATACACACACCTTTTCTATTTTCTGTTGAGCTGAGGGGACTGAAAAAGAAGAGTCCCAGAGGACAGGAAGGTTAACCTGTCGTTTTAAAGCCTCCACACACATATACCCAGAGGGTTGGTGCTCTCCTGGATGTGTTCATTCAGAATTACAGTCAGGAGGGAGTTTGTGTTGGAGTTTTTTTAATATGCTATACGCCCATATTCTTCTTATCTACAAAACCAAAGTAATCATAAATAGAATAGAAATCAATACAAAGAAAGTTGGGGAAATGTCATCCTATCATGTGAGATTTAAAATATATGTATCAAAGGTACATCAAAGCTCTGAGTAATTACATGCAGGAGTATTTTGTGTCTTGACACCGACTGTCAAATGAGCTTGATTTCTGAATAAGTAAATGTACTAACATTGGCACTTAACAGGCTGTGACTGTGTCGTGCCTGTTGGCTTTAATTGCTCCACTGTTGATTTGAAGCTTTTCAAACCGGCTGCGACATGTATAATCCCCGTTGATTTAAATTTAGTTGTAGCTGTCTTTGATCAGACTCATGCCGTGACACCTCTCATTGAAACAGCAAAGAAGTCTGACAAGAAGTACAACCTTGTGGAAGGTCTGCATGCAAACTGAGCCCGGCTCAGCCCGGCTCATAATCATTATCACTACACAGAAACCTCTGTATGACGTGAGGACTGGTGGCAGGGTAAAGAAAGTAATGAACAGAAAGCAGTCAAACCAAGCAGCAGCGTGGTATAATACCTGCTCCTCTAGTCAACACATGCAGTGCAGTCAATGTGCTTCAGTATGGTGGAACCAGCCTCAGTCACTGCTGACAGGAAGGCAGCAGGCATGCAGGATGATGAGGCTTTTAAATGAACACTGGCAGGCACATTACACCTGCCGGGCAAAAGTTCACAAAATTTTACATTCAAATAAAGATGACATGTTGCATGTGAGTTGAAGTGCTTTTCTTTTTTTGGCATACATTTGAAAAGCATTATATATTATGTGTGCACCTGCCAGAGTAGTGACATTAAAGTAGGTATGATAAATGTTGATTTCACTACAGGAAAGACCTGGGGGGGGGGAGTGCATATATTGGTATCTGCAGTTGGTGAAAATGAAAACATCAGCATATCAGATGTTAAAAGTCCAATAGCATGCATTGCTAATAAAATAGAATTCGAAAAGTCCAAATCAGAGCTCAGTTTATGGCAGGGTTCAGTCTGGATTCTGAAGGTACAATAGCGAAATAATAATTTCCGACAGCATGTGGCAACACTGCAGCAGACAGACAAACAATGACGCGTTCCCAACCTGAAACACAAAGTTTAGGTTTTTAGATTGGATTCGGTACCACAAGCGCAACAAGTGAGAATTAAAAAACAGTAACCTTGTTTTACCTCTGGTCTACATGAAAGACCGTGGCCCAACACCCTGCAGGTTTTACCTCCAACCAGTCCACTCGGCAGGTAATCTCACTCTTCACCTCTATGCTGGGAGTCTTAAGTGTTTACTTGTAACTTTCATGGAGTTGTATTTGATTGGACACATATATACAACCCTGTGTCCAAACATCAGTTGTGCTACAACATGTTCCAAGGACCACATTGTGGTTTTTCATTGTTTTAGCCCATTTTACAAGAAGCTACCAAACATTTTCCAAAGCATGCCAGAGCTTTCAGATTAGTTTCCTACATTCCATGGAGACAATGATTTGAAAGCCCATTTGCAGTCAAAGCTGGCTTGAGATAGAACAACTTTTTGTTCAGATTAAATTATTTCTTGGCAGTACAGTCTCAAGCAAGGACAGATCTGAAAAGTCTTCCTGGTGGTGCTTTCAGGAACAACCTGTTATCTGATTTTTGTCTTTGGGTCAGTTGGCAGCCAGCATGTAGGTGAATTACTGCCACCTGCTGCTTTGGAGTGCAAACCAGAAATTAAATCCAACCCATTAATCCTGTTAGTCTGATTTAAATCAAAGAAAATGCCACCAGCTGTTCCACATGACAGATTCTTTGGTGATTTTATTTATTATATGATCCTGAATTCCAGCCTGTCTGAGTTCTTGCTGCATATGCTGCCCTACTTGTTTATATCTTACTTATCTGGACTAACTAAAACACCGCCTCATTCTTCCTCTTCTCACCACGACAGCAACACTTCTTCAATGAAAATAGTCAAAAGCACAATATGGTTTTCTCAACTTGTGCTATTATGATCGTGCAGTTTTAGTTAGCAATTAACGGTCATACAGATAACTGCAATTAATAAAATGTTCTTATTTTGTTAACTTTATGCCTGTGTTAGTTTTAGATTAGTGGTATGAGAAGCCTTTGAGTGTCACCAAATCCAACAAATCGCTATGCCCGCAGTGGTGTTGTGGAGTTTGGGTGTGAAACTAAACCCATGACTTTAATTTCAGCAGGGG
The DNA here is from genome assembly GCA_024666655.1 of Dascyllus trimaculatus. NCBI lineage: Eukaryota > Metazoa > Chordata > Actinopteri > Pomacentridae > Dascyllus > Dascyllus trimaculatus. The sequence continues at coordinate 10,037,213 of CM045457.1, read as the reverse complement.
CTCATTGAAATGTGGCCATTCACCTTGAGAAAAACAGTTGGTGGCATTAAACCACAGCAGAAGAAAGAGGGCACAAACAGTGGAAAATGGCGTGGAAACAGTGACTGAAACATGTTTCTGTTCGTCTAATTCTGCTGTTTTTATGCAGGTGAATGGAAACGATTCCCACAACTATGAAAATTGATTGCAGTCAGATTGGATAATTGGGATCAGACAAACGTGTCATAATTATGAGAGGCCTATTCATGACATCCATGTTTGCATATTTTTTACATTTTTTATTCTGAAATCGTAGCTTAATGGGTTTTAGTATGAACATCCTTGACATCACCCTTCACTGAAACAAAACAGTAGACTGATTGTGCAAGTTCAGTACAGTTTCTGCTCTCTAAAATCTCTTGTATTCTCTGGAACATTGCTGGCAGTAATGTCAAGTGTGCACTATTAACCTACTGTTAAAATATGAAAAGTACAGTCATGCAATGGAGCTCTGCAGTGTGCTCAAACACACGTCATGTGCTTAATAGCAGCCTTACTTCTTTAAAATTGTATGCGTAACAGAGTGGAATCAGCAGATAAACGTGTCGAATCAGTTCTGCAGGACGCTGATCTTTGCCATATTACGGCTGCTGTCTTAGCGGGCTGCAGCTGCACTGTTGCTGCTGTGTACACTATTGCTCTATTTGATCAGAATCCATAGGGATTGGCCTGTCAGACCATGTTAAGTCAACTAAGGATAGGCTACGCACACTGGTAGATGTGCTGAAGGGTGAACTGGAGAGTCACAGTGAGGAGGAGGAGGAGGAGGAGAAGGAGGAGAGGGGCAAGAAGATTAGATAAAGGGGAAGAAATAGACATGTAACAGGATAAAAGTGGAACAAAACACTTCTTATTCTATGTGTTTCTTATGTTTTTCCACTCACACATGCAGCGAGTGTAGCGAGAGATTTGACAGCACAGAGGAATGTCGGCGTACAGGAAGAGGAATGGTAGAAATACAGAGTGAGTGGGAGAGAGAACGAGAGCAGAGACAAAAGAAACAGAACTGAGGAGCTGTGATAACTGCACCTCACGTCTTCAGCTGTGTTCCTAAAAAGCAGCGTAATCGCCTTTGAAATGACGCATGATTCATCCGTTTGTTTATGTGATGATCATGTATTTTTCCCTCTATTGTATTTGCATTAAGCCTTTTTGACGCGCCATATTGAATACTCAATATGGAATTCAGTTCTGCAAGGAAGAGCGTCAGACTTTACAAAACGCTGACACTTACATAACTGATGCCTATGAAAAAAAGAAAGTTTTTCTTGGTAGAAGTTTGGTTTCTTCTCTTATCTTATTCAGTGAAGGTAGACAGTGACTTGTCAGTTTGTTTAATGTAGGACAAAGCAGCTCAATAACCTCCAAAGCAGTTCAAATAGCTTCACAACCAGGCTGCCTTTTAGCCCACTGAGTTAAGGCGCATACCATGTGGGTTTCAGCCCCTTGGCAGCGGTCATGAGTTCGAGTCCAGCTCAAGACCATTTGCTGCGTGTCTCTCTCCACTCTATCCACCCCTGAATTCACTGTCTGTATTAAATAAAGGAAAAAACTGCCCCTGTCCCCCCTCCCCCTCCTGCTCTGAAAAAAAAGCTTCACAACCAAATCAAACTTTTGTAAAACAGCACTGGAAAAAGAGAGTATCTTGATCTACGTTGGATTTATTTATTGGGGTTGTTGTGTTGGCTTGGATTTGATTTGGTCAGGTATCCTTACTACACTGATTAAAAAGTGTAATTGTGACTAAATGACAAAAGCAGTCAGGTTGTCAGGTTGGATTCATCAGTCTCGTAGAAATTACCTTCCTATGCCAGTTGACTGCATTCTCATTTAGGTTTTCAAAGGAATGTTCTTTCTCTTTGAAAGTTAACAGGTCAATGAATCAAAGCTTCAAAACTGACGTTAGAAGGGTGGAGATGGAGTCATAGCAACAGGACTTTCATTGGATTATTCCTTTATATAAAGATCCCATATTAAACCCCTTTAAAACTGATGTCCCCAGAAAGTTTATTTCTGCTCAAATGCTGAATATACTTATTAATTCAACCATGTTGCTAATTCTACTTCTGGTTTTATTCATGTTTAAAACAAGCGGTTTCAGTGTCTTCAGCTTGAAATCCTCTAAGGTGTGTTCCAGTATCTATACTTCCATACTTTATTCATTTGTGTTTTTCACTCAGTGTTTCCTCAGCATTTAGCTTCACAAATACCTGGTTGGGTGTAGAAAAGGATCATGGTTTAGGTTAAAAAACACTCTGCTTCTACATTTGCCACATGTTTCTGGTTTCCGTGGGTTTTACATGCAGTCATTATTTACACAACAGCTATATGTTATCTGACTTACTGTTTAACAGCTATTAAAATGAATGATAATGCACCTAGATGGTGGAGACGCTTCCCACTGGTCCGTATGTATGGGAATGAAATGCACTGATATCATCTGAATTGGGGGAAACACTTGACATGAGAAAAGAAATATTTCAAAGTCATTAAAGTTTGTCCCCTGGCAACAATGAATGTTCATTGTAGTCCTTTCAATCTGTCAGTCAGTGAAGACTCAACTGACTGATTCATCTAGCTGTCAGATCTTGTTGTTATAAAAGTATAATCGTGGGTCAGCACTCCCTTTTGCTCTGCAGGATTCACGTCTGGTGTAAACTTAAAAAATGTAATGTGCCGTTTTTAATCAATATTCTGTAATCGAAGAAAGACCGAAAATGAAAGTGAGGAATATCCTGTGATATTAATGCCTTCTAAGCACGGGCGCGCTCGGCTGTGATGTGTCCCTCGCAGGCACAGGACCGGCCCTGCTCCCATCAATGCTGACGTGTGCTTCTGTTTGATGGGGGCAGAATTCCCCCCCCTGGATGCCCCACCAAGCAAGTCCCCCCAACTCACCAACCCACACGCATGACTAATGCTGTGACCACACACACACACGCACACACACAAACATATACACACACAAACACAGGCAGTCAACAAGCATCACATTAATTATTGTAATTGATAAATTAGTGTGTCGTGTGATGCTGCTGCTCTGTTTAACCCCAGAGGACCTCTTCTCATTTAGGCAGAAGGGAAACATTAGAAATTCATGAAGTGATGGAGATACACACACACACACTTTCTATTTCGGCTGTAACCCTGTTTAACTATAATCCTATTTATAGAAGAAGGGGGATGATGTAACATGTATAAAGACAATCATGTTCTCTTAGTACATTTCTTCAAAGTTCACATGGAGTTTCTTGGAATTCCCCACTTTTATGGCCTGTACTTTAAAATCTCTTGCAGGTCGCTAAGGTTTACTACTTTTTAGGCTTAACTATAAGTTGTTTCACACACCGAAAGATGCCAAGCTTACACAGTGCTCACTGTGACGACTAAACCTCCATTGTACTGAGCATTCACGGCGAATGTCTGCTGTTTGTTCACACAGAGGGCTTTAAGTGCAGGACAAGTGCTTATGGTCCACCACAACAAATGCAACTTGAAAAAAGCCAGCAGCAAAATAAAATACTTTAGTGCCGCGCCGATGCCAAGGTTGCTTCAACTTTTCGTATCCACGACAGGGAAGAAAAATGCGGTCTCACTCTGGGATCCGGTCTCATTAAAGCATATTGCCTCTTTTGTCAACACGGCACAAAGAGACCAGTGACCAAAATGTCTTACACAGGCAAAGTTAATCGCCACAATCCAGATGCTGTGACTGACAAGATGAGTGATGTTGCGAGGGACGGTGGTGTCTGCTTTCAGGGATGCTGAAGGAAACACTCAGCCCCAACAAATGATGCTTTTGCTCTTTGGGTGCATTCATACTGGAGCCTGATGGCTAGAATGAGCCACAAGTAATATCCTTATCCCAAAAAAAAGCCTGTTTTTTCATGTTTGTGTTGATGTTAGGTAATCATAATCAGAGCTCCCACATGCACAACACTTTGAGGTCATCATGTGAAGCGCACCAACCTTCAGCCAGATGATCTTGATTCAAACCCTCATGTCAGCAGACCCCCACCCTGCTGACTATGAGCAAGACACTGAGTCATTGAATCCTTATCAGCTGCAGGGCTCCACTGTGAGCCGAGGCTGACCTCCACAGAAATGTGAACGGACCTGCAGGCACCGTAACAATGTGCATTACCATTATTTGCAGTATTAGTAGCAGCAGTAGAAGTACTACTCGCAGCAGAAGCACTGAAACTCTGCATGTGTTGCAGTTTGGCGGAGCCTCTGGACAGAATTGGATCCCCTCTCTGAAAGCTGGAGTAAACATTTAAACTTCCTCCAAATCCTCCTACCAAATGTTTTTTTTTTTTTAACGCCCTGCCACTATGGCACATGGTAAGTGGGACATTATGCGTCATGCTGGCATCTGTTACTCTGCGACTCTGCAGAAAATAACTCTTACTTCATATTTGCACCACAGGTACTCTGTGTGAAGAAATGATCTGATTAGCTTTCGGAGCACCTTGCTGTATAAATTTGCATATTAATGACACTATAAGCTAAGTAAAAATGAATGCCAGATATGCAATATGCAAAGACAAAAATGCTTGCATGAAAAAGTTTTGCTAATTATTGAGCTAATTGGTCTAATTGCAGGGGAACTTGTTTTTCTTGTGAACACAAAAATACAGAGTAGAAACTTTATACTTTCACCACAGGTATACAGTAGTTGGTCTGATTAGACTTTCTGCAGCTTGATGAACAAATCTTTCATGTTACTTACAGGTTTTTAAACTTCTGTTTTGAACTTCCAGGACTAAGCGCACACATTTCTGTCTTTTATCAAGGAGAACATGTGAAACTGGCTTATTTACTATCTTGCTGAGATTTAGATGAGATATTATCATTAGCATTAGTACATATCTAGAGATGAACTGTAAATGGTCGGCACTTACATAGCGCTCTTCTACCTTAGTGATACATTCCCCCATTCACACGCATATTCACACACCATTTGCATCAGAGCTGCCATGCAAGGTGCTTGCCCGCCATTGGGAGCAACTACAGGTTCAGGACACTTCGACATGTTGAGGGTAAGGGGACTGAACCACCAACATTGATTAGTGGACAGCTCTTCCACCTGAGCCACAGCCACCCCGGGCATGGCTCCCCTAGCTTAACAAGCTGGAAGCAGGGGAATCCTCTGACCTGGCTCCGTCTGAAGGTGACCAAATCCACCCACCAACATCTCTAAAGCTCACTAATCAGTATGATGCAATCCCTTGTTTAACCCTTACAAACACCACAGTGTAAAAACAACAAGTTGTGGTTTTGCTGGGGTTTTGGTGCATTCATTGGCTGCTAAGACTTATCAGAAACTCTGCTGCTCGACAACATCACAGTTGCAATAAGGTTTCAGGTACTGGAAGCCCGGTATTTTTGACTTTTGGACAAACCAAGCCAACTGTTTCTTCTTGACTTTATTTAAACGACACTAACACTACAAATTTCTAAAGTCATGACATGCTTTCAGGTTAGACTGGCTGTTTCAGTACTTTCGGGATGTGTCTGTTACACAACTGAAGTAGAAACATGGACTTTAAAGCACTACTGAGGCATGGAGTTAGAGTGAGAAGAAGCTGCTCTCTGCCTAAGGAGTGCTGGACTTAAGGATTCTAATAAGGTGCAAGAAACTGATCACATGGTTAAAGTTACAAAACTATGTTTACTGTGCAAGGAAAATGAATTCCTGAGTTTCTGTTCACTATAAAGTTTGTTAAATTTGTGCTTCTCCTCGGAGAATCTGAAACTGTTTTTCTCTTCATTGTATACAATATTATATTCACTAACAACCCAGGAAAGTGTTTGCTTTATTATTTAAAGTTTAAGAAAAGGCAGCCTTCCAAACCATAGATGGAACTCTACACTGTTGTTTCCTTTAGAATATACAGATTACGTAGTCCCTTTCTCTCCATCCACCCACCTCATCCCACTTGCTCGAGCACGCCAGCTCACCTTCAACTCTGTTAAACCAATCCACATTACACAATGTAAAATAGTTATATTGTAATAGTTCAGCCATACAAGCTTAAAACGGATTCTGAGGAAGAACAGAGATGCAGAAGTCCCACCCTGCAAGTTGACAGAATTAGTTCTTTAGGTTAATTACAAATGAAACCATGGAGGCCTAATTTATGCTTTTGAGACTGTGATTGGTCCACTGTGGTTTTGATATACTCGGCCATGGCGCTGACTGCTTATTTCTGTCATGATGTGTCTTTTTGCACATAAAAACACCATATGGACATGTTAACGAGAAAAAAAGCTCGATTTTCCCCTGAAGGTGTCTTTAAGGGACATATGTGAAAATAATGTTGTTCTCATTACATGTAATGTTGAGCAGTTCATTTAATTCACACTGCATGATTTAAGCAAACTTCCGTGCAGTATATGCTCATAAAATTTGGTTTGATTAACCTTTCATGACATGGAACCACACTGAACATAAATATGGAGCGGCCCAAAGTGGTTTTCTCCATTAAAAAGTCCAATAAAGTTTTATTCAGAAAAGACAGCTGCATCTTCAAAAATAATGACGCAAATGAGGCAGTGTTACTTGAAGCAATTCTGCTTTAAAAAGAATACGTGAAATACCTAATGGAAAATCGGTGCCTTAAGGTCAACTCAAGAATAAGTTAAAATTGACTTGCATAGCTTTGCCACTTCTAGCAACTCTAAATGAAGCGTGCTTTCTGTTTTACATATATTCAGAATGCAATTAACCACCAGGATGAATATATTTCTGCTTCTTGCCGGAATGCCATTGCCATTACTTTCATATGACACAGAAATAAAGACCCTTTGATCATTTCAGCATGCATGGCATTAAATTCACAGAAGTGTAAGGATTCCTACATTGAATGACATATAACTTTGATCAAAATTGCTCTTTGATATTTTGTCATAATAGCATCACACATGCAATGTAGCACACGGCTAATCAGAGGTTTCTGTGTATAACAGAAGACGTACCAGCAGAGCCTCGGAGAGCCACCGAGAGAAACCAGGTTTCATGAAGTGGAGAAAAAGAGCAACCCATTTTTAAACTGGAACCACATTTTTTTTAGCAATTAATTCCATTAGATTCTAATTGTATAGTAGCACCGAGCAGCCTCTTCACTGCATGTTCCACACTCTGCAGCTCTGAAAAAATGGTGGCATGTTGTATTTAAATGACAGACACAGCCTTGTTCCAGGAGGCTTCCAGGACGGAAAGGGTTAACAGCTATGTACGGTGCTGTGAAAAAGTATCTGCCCCCCCTACAGAAATCTTATTTTTTTATTATTTGTCACATGTAAATGTTTCAGATTATCAAACTAATTTTAATGTAAGACAAAGATAACCCAAGAAAACACAAAATGCAGTTTTTAGATGATGATTTTATTTTTTGAAGGAAAAATGCTGTCCAGCCCATCTTGCCTTACATGAAAAAGTAATTACCCCTTTAACTACTGTTGGGTTCACTTCCACCAGCCACTCTCACATATGATCACTGCCAGGCTTGTTAGATCTAAACATCACTTAAATAGAACCTGTCTGGTATGGTGAAGTAGTTTAAGGGTCTCAAAAAGCAGCACATGATGTCACGTTCTGAAGAGATTTGAGAACTGATGTGAAACAAAGTCATGGGCATTTATCAGTCTGGAAAGGTTTACAAAACCATTGCTAAGGCTCTGGGACTCCAACAAACCACAGTGAGAGACATTATCCACAAATAGAGAAATATGGAAAAATGGTGAACCGTCCCAGGAGTGGCCAGCCTACCAACATTTCTGCAAGAGCGTATCAATATCTAATCTAATCCAGGAGGTTACAAAAGAAGTGGAGGCCTCACCTGCCTCAGTTAAGGTCCATCTACATAATTCCACAATAAGGAAGACAATGGACGAAAATGGCATCATGGGAGAGTTGCAAGGTGCAATCCACTACAGACCAAAAAGAACATAAAGGTTTGTCTGGCATTTGCAAAAACAAAAAGCTTGATGACCCCCAAGACTTTTGTGATGACATCCTGTGGACTGATGAGTCAAAGAAAAAACTTTTTAGAAGGCATGGGTCCATTACATCTGGCGTAAAGCTAATACTGCATTCCACAAGAAGAACAACAGTGAAACATGGTGGTGGTGGTAGTGTGATGGTTTGGGGCAGCTTTGCTTCCACAGGACCTGGACGACTTGTCATAATTGATGGAGCCATGAATTCTTCTCTCTACCAGAAAATCCTCCAAGAGAATATCCATCCATCAGATCATGACCTGAAGCTCAAGCAACAATGTGTTATGCAGCATGACAATGACCCAAAGGACACAAGCAAGTCCACCACTGAGTGGCTCATAAAGAACAAAATGAAGGTTTTTTTAGTGGCTGTGTCAATGTTCAGACTTCAATCCAATTGAGATGCTGTGGCAAGACCTTTAAAGTGCAGTTGATGATCAAAAATCATCTAATGTGACCGAATTAAAACTATTCTGCAGAAAATAGTGGGCCATCATCATTTAAAAACTGCATTTTGTGTTTTATGGGTTATCTCTGTATAATATTCAAAAAATAGAAATATTAGTTTATATCAGGGGTGTCAAACTCCGGTCCTCGAGGGCCGCTATCCTGCATGTTTTAGATGTTTCCCTCTTCCAACACACCTGATTCAAATGATCAGGATCGTTATCTGGCTTCTGCAGAGCTTCATGATGAGCTGATCATTTGAATCAGGTGTTTAAGAACAGGGAAACATCTAAAACATGCAGGATAGTGGCCCTCGAGGACCGCAGTTTGACACCCCTGGTTTATATGAAACCAGCTGTCAGTCCTAAGGCAAACCTTTCAGTGAAGACAAGGGTTATTCAGTAGGTGTTCTGGAGCTTTTAACCATCTCATATGATGTTCTTAGGCATATAGCATATACAGTTTCTATATAGTACATAAATTGCTTTCTTAATTAAATTAAGGTGTTGCACAGTTGCTGGCTGAGAAACACTCAGAGGCAGCTTTTGTGATCTGTATCTGCATCAGCTTAGTCTGACTCACCAGATGCAAACTGTGGGTGAAAATCTTCCATTTCTTCCCATGTTTCACACAGCCTTCTCCTCCCCTTCCACTATTTGTGTGTTACCGTTTTCAGATTCCCCTTCACTACAACAACGCCAACCTCCAAGCAGCAACCTACACGCTGAAAATGGCAGATTTTGCCAAAGATTTAGATCATACAATAAGGCAGACCTTGGTTCTCTTTGTAAATTAGCTTTTTAGATGACAGTGTTCACCTAGAGCACTATTCTGCAGAGTACCCTGGGCTCAGCACTGCATAAAATGATTGTCACCAGTTCAAAGTTGGGATATTAAATTATCAATTGATTAATTGCCATTCATAATTTAACCAATTAAAAATATGTTAACCCTAGACAAAGGACACGCATGTCTGAAAATGCATTGTAAATTGGCTACAGTACCTGGTTGTACCACCAGGTGGAGCCTCTTACTATTTAACTCTGCAGCAACCAGAGGAGGCGGTCACTTGGACTACCGACAGCTCTGCATTGGCAAGCAAAGAGCATTGTGGCAGTTTAGGTTTCAAAGGAGCACCGTGACAAAGACTTTTGTGACAGTAAAGGCCAACACATGTCACGATTCTAAGTGGAACCATAGTTTACTAGGCGTTTATGTCACGTCTCACTTGTAGAAAGAAGTTTGTAAGCAAATAGCATTGTGGGAGCTAGTAAAGTGACACCATGAGAAAGTCTCCTGTGAAGCTTAATGCTTACGGTCCAGCACTCTGATCTTGCAGACAGGCTGAAGTGTGTAGGGATGGCATTGCTATGGGCTAAAGGCCAACTGCCCACATCATTAGAGTGTCCTATGTTATCTAACATAAGCTGTTGTGTTGGCCTGTATCATGTGACTTTGTTGAAAGCAGTCAGACCAGGACACAGAACGATGTCCACTAAGTTTATCTGGTGCTATTAAGTGGTTGATTACTGATTGATAAGGGGGCTCACTATTAGTTAATGACACTATTAGTTAAGAAAACTGTATTTCTTCAAACCAGGGATACAATCAATGAGCAAACAAGTCAGAGTTTTTTCAGAGGAGAATGTAAGTAAAGTGCTGACAGACCATTCTCCAGCACTGAGATAGCACTGTAGAGATAGGTCTGACTATGAAAGACTAGCACTGACATGGAGGTGGTTGGGGTGGATGGAAGGTATACAAAGCACTCGACTCTCACACTTGAACAGTAAGGGCAACAGAAGCACTGTGGTTAAGGTTAGGAAAGTTCATGGTTTGGATTAAATTTTTAGTAAATTAACACGCTGTGTTTTCCAATCCTTCAACAACTTGGGTGCTATTAGTGTCTAACCACTAAAAAGCTGAGCAATCATTACAATAGTCACAAGTGCATATTGTCCTGCAAGATCAGCATGTTAGTAATGTTGTCAGTACATTACATATAATATACTGACAAAACTGTGTGCCAAAACTGAGCATACATTACCAATAGATTTAGCTTTGCTAATTAGTAATGATTCCTCAATATTTTTATAGAAAATGTAGTTTAGTCACAACACTTCCTTTGAAAACGGACATGGAGCTTCTCATTAAATTTACATAGATGCAAATTTCCTAAGTCCAGAACAGTGAAACCGTTTGATCAACTAAATCTAAGATGTTTCAAGATTTGATGTAAAGCTGCACAATGTCAGTTCCAAATGATAACTAGAGGTGACTGTTGGTAAACTGCACACATTTCTGTTTACTAAGCATAGTGATAGAGTGTGTAATGCTTCATGCAGGGGCTAGAGGGGTAAGCCAACAGTGAGTAACATTGGTGAGCCTTTCTTCAAGGAAAATGTCTCCCCCACTGCTGCTGAGGAAACCGCCTTGAATTAGGTTAAAATGTTTTAAATCATCTGTTTTTCTAAACATATTTCTTAGTAGCTTTCTTGTAAATGACCATAAACAAGCCCAGAGTCGGAGTAACTGATGCAAACAGGCTGAATTTACCATATTTCAGATGTACAGCACTGCAGCTCACAGCTCCTCAGCAGCATCCTGGCTCTGACTCTGCCTCTCTCTCCCTCGTCCATCCTGCTGTCGTCCCAGCCGGTCTTCTTCCTCTCGTATATTTTCAGCGCCTCTTCGTGCCTCGTCATCCCTTCCACAATTTATGGCTCCCTCTCTCCCCTCTCGTCTCTCCTGTCCTCGTGTCTCTAAATCTGTCCTCCCTTCTTATTTCACTACATCTCCTCTCCTCTCCCATTCCACTCTCCTCCTCTTACTTTTTTCTTTTTTATCTCTTTGCTCCTTGCTTCTCACAACCATGATGTCTTATGTTTAGCAATGAATATCTAGAATATCTACCTATACATCTATCTGTATACATTTTAGCCCGATACAGGGGTTAAAGCATTTAAAGAAACTTCTGTAACTTTAAATTCGGTTGAGTTTATTTCACTGGCTTAGCAGGGCTTCAATATATCACAGGAACACCAGGTGACAAAATGAATTAGTTTTACCACGGAGCAATTATAATGGAGAAAACAGCAGTAACTCCCTCTGCACAATGCTCCTCCTCTCCCCTTCCGTCTCTTCCTCCTCCTCCTTTACTCCTCTCCTCTGTCACCTCTCTGTTCACTGCTGCCTGCTGTGACTCCATCATTCCTGATCTCTCCTTTCATCCCGTCGTCTTTCTTATCTCTCTCGGCTTGCTCTGTCGTGGAGAGTAACTAATTACATTAGCTCGAGTGTTTCACTGAAGTGCCGGTGTCAGATCTTTTTCTATTCTCTGCATTTCAGTCCACATCGTTTGTCTGACATCTGCGCAAACTCAACTTTTCAGATTAAGATTTTACAATGCACTGGTGAAGATGAATTCTGTGAAACACCCCTCACAGGTTGCACACGTGCTCAATCAGTGTTGTTACCTGTGCCATTAAAAGATCTTAAAGGGGCCTGAAGATGTAAAAAGTCTCCATTAGCCCACAATCAATAGGTAAAGATTAGAAAATGGAAAGAAAAATGTGCAGCAGAAAGGCATTTTTCACTTTTTCTATACTGTCTGGTTCTACTGTTCATCATCTTGTGACCCCTCAGTTTTGCCATTCAGTCCTTTGGGGATTTCGGCCCCCAGGTTGGGAAACAGTTAACACAATAGGAGTGTCTAGTTGGGGCTTCTTGACACATTTTAGATGTCTGTGAGTTGCTTCTTGTCCGAAAAATAAACACAAATCTGTTCCTCAGAGCTTTGATAAAGTACAAAAGAAGACAGTACCATCATCTCACGACCCCTCAGGTTTATCTCATGACCATTTGGAGGGGACCCGACCCCTAGGTTGGGCACCACCTGACCAATGTGCAATATAGATAGATAGATCTTGCACAAGAATTTCCTTCAGAGTTAATAAACTTTTATCTTATCTTCTAAACATAAACCACTTGCTCCATCTCTAACAATAAAATGCTGTGTATGTGTCGATGCATCAGTTTGGATGATCCACTAATGTCAGCTAATAACATTATAGGTTACATAGAACATTTTACTGCAGAGTGAGTGCGTTTACTTTGGCACCTTTACATGCATGCAGGTTTTAAATGCATGAGTTTTACTTGTAATGGTGTATCTAAATACATCAACCACTCTCTTCTCTCCCCTCTGCATCCCTGCTGTAAACCACCCCGCCCCCCCCTCCTGCATCCCGGTAATAGATGGCTGATGTTGGTCAGTGTGACGGAGGCGCTCTGCTGCCAGTTCATCCACCCACTGGTCAGATCTATACGACGCCGGCCTCACATAATAAATCAGCACACACCTGCAGCCTCTGGTGGGTGCTCGCTCTCCCTCCGTTCTGACGATTGATGTGCACCTTGTTGCTAAACGGTGGAGATAATTAAACCCCACGCATCCCTCCCCTGTGCGTGCGGGTGGGTGTGTGTGGATGCCCTTCTGCTGCATTGTAGCACAAGCACACACACTTGCCACGATTAGGCGACACACATCCACTCTGTCCTCCTCTAACACACACACTGTTAACACTATAAACACACACTTTCTGCCGGTGCCCTCTGGCTCACAAACACACACATACAATCTCTCTTTCTCTGTTCACAGAGAGAGAACGAGCGAGAGGGAGGGATGGAGCGAGAGAAAGCACCTGCTGGGCTGTAAAGCAGTCAGACAAACGGCGTCTGTGTTTGGGAAGACTTGAACAAATGGGAAAATTATACAGTGGAACCTAAACGGCACTCTTTCACCCAAAGGTGCATCACCCGAGACCAGCTGAAGGGAATTCTTGGAGCGTATATTCACTGTTTTCTGTTTTTTTTTTCCACAAGTAGAGTGTGTGGAGGTTTGCAGACACACAAGCCCTCACAATGTGCAGAACGGTCCCTAATTTTAGGGTATTAATCATTGCATTTAGAGCATATAATGCTCTTATTGGGTCAGATAATTTATATAAGGGCAATAAATGAATGGGGGCAAGCTATTTAAGATGAATCATGTTCAAAAGTATGTCAAACTAAAACTAAGATACGCAACATAACTACAAAAAGACATGGATTACTACATAGAGATGCAAAGTAAGTGCAGAGAGAAATAAAATGACCACAAAGATTAGACGCCAAACAACTCCAGATGCAGCATTAATACACTGAGATGTACAACAGCTGCAAAAAGACTCAGAACAGCTGCAAAGAAACACAAACAACTACAAACAGAGATGGAGTAGCCACAAAGAGACACCAAACATCTCCAAATAGATGCAAAACAGCTGCAAAGAGCCTCGGAAGAGCTGCAAAGAAATGCAAAACATGTAACGTAAAGTCATTTACAAAGCAATGCAAAACCACAGAGGGAAAATGAAATGCCCACAGAGATGTGTGAAACTGCACACAAAGAGACACCAAACAACTACAACGAGATGCAAAATAATGACAAAGAGATGCAGCACAACCACAAAGAGACGCTGTATAACCAAAGAAGGATTCAAAACTGTTGCATAGATAAGGGAATGGACCAGAAAGTTATGAGAAATTCCAACAATGAGATTTTTATTATCACCACAGAGACACAAAAAAAGCCCACAAACACAACTACCAGAAAAATGTGCAAAAAAATAATTTTAAAAAGGTGCAAAATAACCACATGCAGGTGCTCAACAATCAGACACAGATGCAACACAGTTACAAAGACACAAGTATGAGCAAGACAGAGACCAAAAGTGACAACAAATGACTGCAGAGAGACAAATACTTTGTGTTCTTTGTCTGGGTGCTTTGTAACTGGCCAGGGATGTGGGGCTTTTACATATCAGAGCTCAAGGGCCTGTTGTTACTCCATGGGTAAAGGTACGAAAGGAAAAGGAGGGATAATCATGAGGCAAATGAGCTCAGAGTGAACTTAGAAACATATATCGTATTCATTTTCAGCACAGATGCCTTTATCCTTCACTGCATCTCTGACTGAACGCCCCTGACGCTCCCTGGGGGGAACATATTTCAGCCGGGATGTCCAGCTTTTAGCGCACTCATGTTTTTTCATGGACACAAGCGCAATTTGATGAGTGAATAATGCAGCCTAATGGCCTCACAATGAATTCAAGGTCCAAAATTCTAAGTGGTAAAGACTTCAACACCAGCCAGTCCGAGTTTTTGTTATTCTCACTAATGCAGAGACACACACACACACATTCCATTAAACGACACACACACTCTCCCTCTCTCTCTCTCGCTATCGTGCGTAAAAACGCTCTCTCCGCCACTCGGTCTCTCACCTCTAACACACACACACCCACGGACCAGGCGCACACCGACCAGTGGAGAGGAGAACTCTTCCTCTCTCTGCCTCTCTCCTACTCCGCATCAAACACAGACGAAGTATAAACTCACCACACATGCGCGCACGCACGCGTAAAATCGGAGCGTGGTATCCTCTTACCTGCTGTTTGGGATGAACTAATCCTGAATCCAAGCCGCGCTGATGACAGAATCTTGACCAGCTGCAAAAACAAATTGGAGAAATAATCCCACCTCTGGCTCTGTCTTCTGTTACAAACCGGGAGATAAGCGTCTCCTCTCCAAAGCGAACAGAAGGGTAAATAAACAGCGGTTAGAAGGTCGCTTCTCCTTCTCCTCTCTGCCCCCAAAAGGAGATTTCTAACCTCTAACAGACAACCTCTGTGGCTGCGAAAGGCACAGGCTCCCTTTCCTCTTCTCTCCCTCCTACTCCAAGACGTTAGAAGGCTAAAGTCTGCTCCAATTAACCGCAGTTGCGCATCTCCCCCTCTGTGTTTTTCTCTTTTTTTCTTCTTCTTTTGCTCTCCTCTGTCCCGCTCCTGCCTTTCAGGACGGGATGTGAGACAGAGACGCGCAGGTAGACCTCTGCGTTCAGTCTGTCCGGGCTGTGGTGTGGAAGAGTCGCTCTACTTTTGCGCAGCCAAAAATAACTTCCAATCTCCAAACTGGAATCCCGAGAAGCACTTGCACTGAAATAATCTCGATTAGATTCTTACAATATTCATACAGAGCAGCTGTTGTGGAAATTAGGAGTCTGTATTCATTCTTGGAGCACTTTGTGGTACTTTTCTCAACCTTGTGGTAATAGTCCTGTAATAGTCCTACGGAGGGCTTCAGTGTATCTGCAGTTAATATTTTAGGATGTCTCCATAATAATCCTAACTGGATTTAAACATTTCTTGGTGTGTATCACCTTTGTTAGAAGTTTTACTGCAGGATATTTAAAGAGAAATCAGCACAAAACTAGACCTTAATCATGAGATAAGTTCACTTTGCAGGTTGGAGTCTTCGATATATTGATTAATCAGTTAATCAATCCCGTTGGAGAAGCGTCGTCCTTTGCCAGACGAGGCAGGCTGCAGTGCAGGTTCACCTCTCCTCTTCAGTCCCCCACAAGTCCAAGTTTGCCGGGTGATGCTGTCCGACAGTCAATCAAGCAAACAGTTAATCAGCTGATCAATTCGTGCAAATCCGATTATTTAAAATGCAGGAATGTAAAAGAGGTTTTCTGTTTTTTTTTTAAAGTCCTAATGCACCCGGAATAAGAGACCGCGTGTGTTCTCCATCTCCCTCCTCTCCTGTCTCCTCTTTTCTGCGTCCTTCTCCGCTTCTCCTCCTCTCCAGGAACGCGTCCCTCACAGGTGAGAGTTGCTTTATCCTCCCTGGATGCGATCCCCCCGGGCTGCACTTTCACTGCTGAAATCACACACTAAAAATAAAAAAAGTCCACTTGAGATGACTTTTGGAAATCCTTCTCGCGGCGCGTCGAGCAGCGGGAGAGAAGAGGGAAGCGCGGAGCCTTCAGTCGCTTCTTTTGGGTTGTCCTCTAAACAGATGGGAGGAGAAGAGGAGGGGGGGAGAGCTGGGTATCCTCCCTCCCTTTAGCTACAGAATGGACTAAAGCGATGGAGACTCCAGAGGATGTGGGGAGGACAGTGTCCGCTCCTGTGGTTTAACCAGAAAAGAAGAAAACCCCACTTTTGGCTCGGTGGCAGCTGGAGAGCAGACGCGCGTCTCTTTTATTCCCATAAAATATTTCTTTCTCCTTATTCGTTCCCCTCAGATACTTCACCACCTGTCCAGAGAAGGACAGACAAGAGACGTAAAATCTACCATTTCTTGCGGAGGCTTTTATCCAAAGTGCCTTAAGAGAGTCCACAAGAGAGCGCAGAGAAGCCAGAGAGAGGGAGAGGGAGAGGGAGGAAGAGAGGGAGCTGTGCGCACAGATAGAAAAATTAAAGAAATATCCTTCTTGAGTGTCTTGATATTCAAACCTTCACGTGCGTCCTGATGCCAGATAGTTTCCTGTCCTTGATATATATATATAAAAGAAGGGTTTGATTGTGTTGTTGGAGATAAGACAGCAATAAAGATGAATGGGACAGACAGCTGCTCTCATTCCCCATGTGCAGGGCGCTGTTCCTTCAGCACACAGCCGCGCAAACACAATGACACAGATGCCGAGATTATTTTTCTTTTATTGAGCTGTGGGTGTATTTTTGAAGTTTTATTTTGCTGTGTGTGTCTGTTTTGCCCCCCTCGGAATCTGAACTCATAGATTTTTATTGACAGGAACAAATGAAAAAAAAATACTGGAAGGATTTTAAAGAGAGAATAGAGGTTTAAGAAGAGAAATAAGAAATGGAGCTGGGTAACAGAGGCAGAGTGTGTAGGGGAGAGTGAGGATGTGTAATGTAAGTGGTGCTGCTGGGGTTTTTTTGGTTCAGGATATGGTGAATAGTGCCACATTGTTGCCCTCTTTTGGCCGCGGAGAGAAATTATCTGGGGGGATGAAAAGGAGAGAGGGTTGAAGGTGTGAAGCAGGGCAGGGGGGAACACAGCACAGCTCCATGAATGAAAGTAGAAATGGAAAAAAAAGAATCCAAAAACTATGTCCGTAGATGAGATTCAGACAGATATTGTATTTTTAAGAAGCTTTGTTTTTTTCAAATCTATCCTCAAATGAACAAGTTTTTGTTTCAAATCACCTTGCAGAATAAATCAAGGCCTAAAATGACAACACATTTGGACATTGAGCTGTTAGACACTGTGTTAGACATGATATTATAAATGCTTTTACTTGTTAAAATCATTTTCGTGAAGCTCACCTCATAAAAATGCTCAGTAAGTTATTTGGTTTTAGGCATGAATTCCAGCTGACTAGTAAACACCTGCATGATCAGTTCACGAGTTACATTTTCTCAAAGATTTGTAATATTTTCAGTGGGCAGTGGTGGCGCAACGGGTTAAGCCCTGGGCTACTGATCAGAAGGTCAGAGGATCGAACCCCAATGCAGCCACTACTGAGCCCTTGAGCAAGGCCCTTAACCCTTCCTGCTCCAGGGGCTCTGTACCATGGCTGACCCTGGGCTCTGACCCCAACTGGAATATGCAAAAACAACTTTTCACAATGCTGTAAAAATGTATTCATGACCATAAAGATTTCCTCTTTTTATTGTTATTATTATTGTTATTATTATTATTATTATTATTATTATTATTATTCAAAGGGTTTCAATAATTTTGGACATGTTATTTCAAGTTTTGGGGCAGTGGTGACGCAACAGCTTAAGCCTTGGGCCACTGATCGAAAGGTCAGAGGATCGATCCCCCACTGGGCCACTGTTGGGCCCTTGAACAAGGCCCTCAACCCCTGACTGCTCCCCAGGTGTTACACCGCGGCAGCCCACTTCTTCTAACTAGTCAATGTTCATGCAGAGAGGAATTTTTCCAAGGGGATTAATAAAGGATAAATTATTGTTATTAAGTAAAATTTTAAAAAAGTAATGTAACTAAAATTCATTATCAACATCACTAATACAATGTACTACCACTCAAATCTGTTAACCAAATATTAATTATATATTAATTCACTATAAATAAAAATCTGGCACAGGTATGAGTCATATCTTACTTAACTAATGATCTGACTCCAACAAAATGGAATCATTTGTATGGGGCTTTAGGAAGTGTTTTCCAAAAAAATACATGTGTTATGATGTGACAGCACTTTGGATATGGTTTGGTTAAGTTAGGGGAAGCATTATGGTTTTGAGTTAAAATAACTACTTTATTAACTCAAAATATCACATTTACACCTGGTATTATCACCAGATTATCTAGAGTCTGTGTGTCTGAGCTCCTGAAATTAGAATGTGTTCTTGTTGTCATCATTCCTCCAGCAGTTTGGCTGTTTGATTTGTCAACAAACATGGTGTATGCAGGTCAAAGGAAGTGATGCTGCTGTATATCTGCATGTACACCTGACAGCCTGACCGCCTCCAAATGTTGCCTGTCCGGCTTATCCGACTGTTTCCCATTCACACCTTATGTTAACATGCATTTTTCCTCAATCCTGACTGTACGTTGATGCCACAAAAACAGAGTCAAAGGATCGGCCTCACTAACCTTTGTGCGGAGAAACCCCACAAACTAAACCTGCACGTCTGACAAAAGGTGAGACATTCAAAAAACATGAGTCTATATATAACTCCACATCCAGGCCTCATTAAAAATGTGCATTTGGGCAGTCTTGCAAACAGTACAGCTGTAGCTCTAGGAGGAAGTATAATGAGAATTCATTAGTGTATGGGTCCAGCATACCATAAAATAAGTCACAGTGAACAGACTGAGATGCCTGGGCCGAATTATGCACAGTGGAGACTCTACTGTACATTTCTGAGGGTAAAATGTGCCGAAGTCTGCAGCCACACAGGACTGAACAGACAGTAAATATAGCGGAATAATGCAGATTCACATGTATTAAATATTAACAGATGGTAGGATTTGTTAATTCTGTTGTGCAGTGAGGAGGAGTGTGTGTGCTGTTAAAGCCAGTTATCCTGACTGATGGCTTGTGTAAGGAGGCGGTTGGTATGGACAGGTGACTCTGGGCCGTCTCAAAATGGAAGGCTTTGGAACAGATGGTTAACTAGATGTTTAGGGTCACCGGCAATCCTTCCTGCCCTTTTGCTCACCCTGGTGTCATGCAGTTCCTAGATGGAAGGCAGCAGACAGCCAATGAGCCACTCAGCAGTGTGGAAAATATGCTGGACCTCGTCCCTGGAAGAGCAGGCAGACTATTTTAACAAGGCCGGATAGTGTGAGGATGCCTTCAGTTAGCGGCATCTAAAACAGAGACTTTATGTGGTCAAAACCATCATGTTTCACCCAAAAGGACGAGTTCATACTAAAATGAAAATTCAGTCATTATCTACTAATACCACACAACCAATCCCAGTGTTAACCTTCTCTAAAAATTGGCAAAAAGAAAATGAAGCTTGGTTGATGGGAAGTTGCAAAAAGCTCCTTTAAACATTTGCAGTCTGTTTTTCAAGGGCTTTTTAAAAGCTTCATTCTGCACCACAAAGACTGCTTTTGTAGTAGCTAATGAAACGTGCAATATGTTTCACCGCTTATGAAGTTAGAGGACGTGAGGACAGCTGTGACTAACGTTTCCTGTTGCGTTCAGTCATTTAATATTCAGTCAAACATAAAATGGCCGCTTCAAAAATCAGATTGATGTCCAAAAGATGTGTTGCTGAATATGCAGTGATGAGCACACGTCAGAAAATTAAACCAATAAAATGAAATAAGAGGCAAATTAGAGTCACACAAGTGAAATAAATGGCTAATTATGCACTATAGTTCACTAACTATGCAGTGTTTGCTTTGTATTTCTTTTTTGGCTTGTTTTCTGACATGTTTTAATGTTGTGTGAGGTACATATCGGCCTTTTGGCCTGACAATGAATTGTGGATGAGCTTAAAAGATAACACTTATTTTATATTGCACAAGCTACTTTGAGAAATGTTATTTTATGTATTATTCTAAGTAATCCTATCACAGTACTTCCTGCCAGTGGCTCTTTGGGCTGATTTCACTAAACTTGCTGTTTGTCTTTGTGGTAAGTCTTTATTAAAAAGATCTTGTGTACGTCCGCATTTAATTTTTGCTGATATGTGGACCTATGTAATTTTATAGAGCTAACTGGCAATTATGCAACAATTAATCTCAGGTTGTGTTGCAGAAAAGTGCCAAAATAATATAAGCAGTAGTATGTGCAATTTGTTGTGATCATGATTATGCTAAATGGAGAGCGAATAGATCCCTACAGTTATTATAAATCAGCATGATTTTATCCACATGAAAGTGTGCACCAGAGCCCTGCATGGAATTGTTTTCTTAATCCGGCATTTGATGGATTTCTGACCAGATGCACCTGCAGTGTGTGTGTTTCCTCTCTTGTCTGCAGCTGCAAACTTTCTGACCATTCACAACTGTACAAGAGTTTTACTGACTGTGTGTTTCCTCCCATCCCACAGGGCAAACATGTAATTTTCCTGTTCAGCATTAACAAAGAGATGCATATCTGTAACAGTTGCATTTATAAGAGTTAGTTATTCTTGTGCATTTAGTACATTTCTCAATAGAATCTTGATTAACATGTGCAGAAAGAAGTGCTTGATCTTTGAAGGAGAGTTTACAGCAACCAGGGGACCTAGAGGTTCATGTTTAGTGTCAGTTTTATGTCAATACTTTGCACATTTGTTGCAGCAGTTTCCAGTTCTGTTCTTTATCAGTAACAACTGAGAAATGTCACATTTGCTTTGCTGTTGTATTGTAAAAATCCACTTTAATCATCTCTTTAACTCCATCCTTATTCGTCGTAGTAAACCCTGAGACCTGCAGGCTTCTTTTTTGCAGCAGCAGCAGCCACTCCTGCCCCCCACACACGCAGTAAAGTTAGGGTTAGAACAGCAAAAACAACATTCAGATCCTGCAGAACCCAGGGGATCCTGATCCCGGTGCAGGCCTCTAGTGTATACTTCATAACCAGCACTGCTCCCAGTAGACCACACACAGTCATTTCACTGTGGTGCAACATCAATGCATTTTTAAACCTGTGCACTGTGAATTCTTTGTACATTAAAAAGTATCTGTACAGTATCTTTTTCTACATATAGAAGAATCTGTGACATGTCAATAGAATTTGTGAAATATCAGTATTTTTCATTCTCCATATTTTTACTCATTGAAAAATCATAGAATACCAATGTCTATCTACGTATAGAATAACTGTGCAGTAGTGCTATTTTACACATTTAAAAGAACTTGTGCAATATCTCAATTTCTATACAATAGTTATGTATATTTCTTGTTAATCGTCTCCTTTCCTGCTGTAACACTGTGAACTTCCCTGCTGTGGAGTTAATGCAGGGTTGTCTTATCATATGCCAAGTTACGTGACAATCTATCCAATGGATGTCAAGACAGGTAAATCCATGAAAGTCAACCTACTGGTGCCATCAGAGGAAAAGTCATGGGATCACAGGTCAATAGGATTCACGTTCTGGGAACCATAAATGTCAAGACATTCTTGATATTCCACTGGTGAAGAATGTGACCCTAAAAGTATCACCAAAGTTCATTAATTCATCCACTGGGCACCATGACCATGCAAAAGTCCACCCAACTCCTAATAGACTGACCAACTGGACAACACTTCTGTTTCCAAAACCATGTGAGAGCAGGGCCAAGCTCAGCGGTCATTAGGCACTAAGGTAACCAGGCACCAACCAGTTCATTTGGTTGAAATATACTTTATTAGCTGCTGCAGTGTTGCTCAAACAGTGTTTGATGGCTCCACCAACTCTGAGACACTCTTCTGACAACAGAGTAAACGAGGACAGACTTTTCTCTTTGAGGAAGAACTCTGCGCGATAAGTTCTCATCCCATTTCAACTTGTCGCTGAAGGTTTTCCTCGAAAATTGAAATCACTCAGTTGGTGTGACAATTGAGCTCTTGGTCTCTGGGGGAATCTGAGCAGACCTGTGGCTTCACACAGAAATCAGCCCTCAGTGTTGAGTGTTCAGCAGTCGAACTCACTGACAATTGTTGGCAGGTACCTGAGAGACACCTATTCTGTAGCGATGATGGAGTCATTGCACTTTCAGTCGGCGTCCAGAGTCTACTTTCAAACTGAAGTGTAGATATGTCTGTCTGCCTTCAGCATTAGTATGTTGGAACCATCTGGCCTTGAAAAACAGCCATGAAGGGCCGTGGAGAATGATGGGAATGAACCTTTAATGGTTGAGCAAACCGGGCTCTTCTGTATTTTATATTCTCTCCTGTGTTGGGAGGGGAATTCATTCCTCCGTTTGGCATGAATGAGGGGCTGCAGAGTCGGGATGTTTGGTTTTCATTTTATTATCTGTCCTGATAGTAGGCATGGCATGCCATTTGCTTCTGCCTGAGGGGGATGTACACAGAAGCAAAAATGATCGAAGCAAACTCCCAGTGTGAGCAAAATGGCTCGCAGAGAAGAAGCAGCGTTTTCGGGACGAGAGAGTCGAGTCATGATTCAACAGGCGTGACTGTGCACCACGTTGTTTTTGATATTAAAACATACATTCCCTCCTTTTTGTTTGGCTCCTGATTTGTGTGTCACTGTCCGCCTGAATCAGCGCAAACTCCTACAGCTCAGAGTCAAGAGAGAACCCATTTCTCCCTGGAAATAAACTGCTAGAGTGAAGTCATTGCTAGTCCTGGTCAGCAGTTGTAATTTATTCATTCTGTTGCTTTGGGTGTGAACACTGGAGAGTGTACTCAAGGAAGGACAGCATGGAAACTTTTGTGTCCTCCAGCAGGGATGCACTTCAGTATGTTTTCTCCTTCTCAAGGCTCCAATTACACAGATCTGGGGAGAGGAATCCACATCTCATCAGCAGCTGTTGGTTAAAATGTCCAAGGGAGAGCTCAGAAATGTGGATAAAAGCCAGCAGGCAGAGTGTCAACTAGTATTCAGCGGCACATCCACATGGTAGAGAAATAGAAAGCACAACTCACAAGCAACAAATCTAAAAGGACTGCTCAGTGCCAAGTGGAGGACAGTGTAGTTAATGGAAGAAATTGATGAGAACAGATTTGAAATTCTTTTGAGAGAAGGGATGGTTACTTGTGTTTATCAAAAATGGTTAACTCTATGAGTCCAGTAGAGAGCCAGGAATTTGTCTGCTGTTATAAGGAATATTTTATTTTGGGAAACATGTTTACTGACTTCCTTGCAGAGAGTTTAGAAGATTTATACCACTCTGAAGTCTGTCCATTAATTGGGAGCCAGAAGCTGATAGCAGCATCTGGTGCTCAACTGATCAGCCACAACATTCAAACCACTGACATGCAAAGTGAATAACAGCGATGATCTCATTAGAAAGTTACTCTGACATGTACCACCCATCTAAGCATTGCTGCAGCAGATTCCCCCCCAATGGCGACAGCACTCTGTGATGACAGCAGCTTTCACCAGCAGAAGAAAGTACAAAATGCAACCTCAGAAACTGCTCAGGAATGGTGAGGAACACGGCAAAGAGCTCAAAGTTTCAACTTTGGTTTCTAAACTCTCCATATCCTATTTGGATCAAGCTTTTACAGGATGCACTGTAACAAGCCAAAATTACAGAGGCCCCTGCAACTCAAAGGATTCACTGCCAGCATCCCAGTGCCAGACACCACAAGACACCTCCAGAAGCTCTGTTTTGTCTGCTTGGGCTATGTTGGCTATTGTGGTTAATATGACTATTTGTCATCCAGAGGGGGACCTACACAGTACTGTGAATGCGGTTCTGATGTCGTGGTTGACTTATATTTATGAGATTACATATGCCCAGTCTTTATGAACCCAAGATGTTGTTTTCACTTTAGTCAGTACATTTTACATGGACTAAATTACATACATTGTTTTAATTATTGTTAGCTGTTACATCCTGCTAAGCTAAGTTAACCATCTCCTGGCTCCTGTTTAATGGACAGATGTGTAGGTTCCCATGTTACTGTCAACATGCAAACAAACATGCGCATTTCCCAAAATGCTAAGCTAACTGGCTGCTAGCTGAAGCTTTGTATTTAGTGCACAGATATGAGAGCAGCATCAGTCAGCAAAAAAGTAAAATGGGTGTTTGTGAAATGCCAACGTATCCTTGAAGTGTGAAAAGAGACAACAGCCAAGGTAACTGATTGATTATTGACCTCTATGACATCTAATGATCATTGGGGTTGGATTTAGTAGAACCTTTAGTTAAACCTAGAGTCGATCTTTGATGCTGTGCTTCAAATGATTCTGATATGCTGTTTGTATATCTCCTTAACCCATCACATGACAATAATTTGAATAAACATAATAGAACATTAACTCAAGCTAATGAATTATTCTGACCAACCACGGTCTGCTCTCTCCATTCAGGTTCCAATCTCTACAGAACCGAATACAAATAATAACATCATCCACATGACCTCCAGTACAATCATTTAAATCCCAGCTGAATAGCCACATTTTCCAAATGACCTGAAACAGCAGAAAAATGCAAAAACTGTGTCCAATTGTGTTCACTGCTCGACTTCACTCACACAGTCGGATGTCTGTGACAACATTAATGTTTTGGAAAATCAGCTTTAGTGAGATGTATTAGCGAAAAGCATAAAGGGTCAAAGGAAAGAACAGTTTGATGTAATGTTGTCCGACATTAAGACACATAGAGACAACACAGTGATAAAGATGAATGCACTTATTCATGATGTATAAAGGGTTTTTGATGTTTTTTTTACAGTATGTGCTGCTGCCACTTTTTAATTTGTAGGATTTCTGCTCTAAACCCACATACCTCAGCCTTTCTAAGTCTCATCTGCACCAGTAGCATACCCAACAAACTTGTTTAGTGTACAGTAGCAACACAAATCCAAAGAGCAAATCATTACCTGACTGCACAATATGTTGGAATGAGTAAAGCACACAGTGTTATAGCCAAGACAATCAGAGCAGCTCTGTCCTGTTCTTCATTAGATTTAGGGAAATTTGCTCTCTGTGCAGACTCATGAGATAGTGTTACCTTGACCACATTTATCAGTCAAGTAATGGTGTTCAAAGTTTTTCCGTCTTATAAGTTAAAGATATGAACAATAAAGATAAATCCAACCTCTCTGTTGCTTATCAAAGTATGTTTTTCTATATAAACTGATCAGTCACAAGATTAAAACCACTGACAGGTGAAGTAAATAACATTAATCGCCTTGTTAAAATGCAATGTTCTGCTGGGAAACTTCAGCATGTACCACCCACCTTAACATTGTTCCAAACCAAGCACAACCTCCTCCCCCTGATGACAAATGCACTCCTTGATGTAACCGACCTCCCCAAGCAGGAAAATGTACAAAATGTGATCTAAAAACTATTCAGGAATGTCTGGAGAACCATGACAAAGAGGCCAAAGCTTTTCCGATTCAAATCAGCTCAAACATTAAAGGGATGCACCAGAGCAGGCCCAATCCACAGAGACGTCAGCCCCACAACCCACCAGCCCCAAAGGTCTGCTGCCAGTTGTCTTTTCTTTACAATACTGTATGACAAATCGGTGGCTAACTAACAGAACCCTAAACTACAAAAGCAAAGTTCCTCGTCAATAATTTAGTTTCATGTCTTATGGATGTTTGGGGGACATGTAGCTTCAGCCTTAGCCTTTCAGCATGATAACATGTAATGAGCCATAAAAAAATGCACATTTTACATGGAATGCTTTACAGCTGGATGCATCTAAAAAATCCACCGGAGGCAGATTCTATCCAACCCATGGACTACAATTGATAAACTGTGGAAGTGACAGACATCATTTCAGCTGGCAAAACAGAGAGTCATCAGTTAGAAATAAGAAGCCTGCTTTTGTTTGCTTCTGTGTGGAAGTCAAAGAGTTTCAAATGGTAAACCTCTCACTTCATATTGTGTTGGGTTTGACAGATGATATGAAAACACAAGGAATTTCTAGTTTTGAGAAACAATTTGGTTCCAGTTCTGTCTTTAAAAGCTCTGCCCAGAACTCATGCAAGAGCTTCAGCATTTGTTAATTAACTCTAAGTGGCTAGCGTCATCTTAATGGAAAAATCTCAAATGGAATTTTGAGATATGTCTCTAAGCAGCCTCAAAAGACTGTATGATTACACACACACACACACACACACACACACACACACACACACACTGCTGTGTCTTTCTGTCTCTCCCTAGATTTTACAACATTATAATTAGATTTCTAGAGATGGTTGTCCAATTAGTGAACTGAGAAAATGTTGGGGGGGGTGAGGGGTTTATAGTTAGAGGCAGAGGATGGCAGAGAGGAAGGAGGAGGGGAAACGACAGGTTCAGATAGATACAGAGGAGGAAACAGGGGTTAAAGGGTAAACAGGCATTTGAAAGACTTAAATTGCGCTCTCCAGAAGTGGTTCCCTCTCTCACACATGCACACAAACACTCGTGCACATGCTACTGCTTTGCACCTAATGAGCACTTAGAGCACTGAACCACCACCGAGCTCTGTGAAAAGTGGTCAGTGTGCCCACACAGCTCACGCACATATACGCCCAGACGCACACACTGCATCCATCTGACACGGATCTCTGAGAGTACACACCCAATCAAGCCCTGCTGGAGGTTAGTGTTTCTGTCATTCTGTAATGAGAGTTTCCAGTTTGGAGGGCCAAGCTAACCGACTAATGACACGACAAAGTGTGCCATGTATGTATGTGTGTGTGTGTATGTGACAGCTTGGGCTGAGACTAGCAAGCATGAAAGTGATATCACGCACAAGTGACCAGCTTAAATAAAATAAAGCACATTTCATAGCTGTTGAATACAAAAACTACACTTGGCATTTGGAAACAGATGTGTCTGAATGCAGATGTTTAACACAGACACACACACATACGCAGTATGTTGTTGCAGTAAGTGAAAAAGACGCTGTCCATGGTGCTGATTCTGCCTGGACTTGACGTTTGTGCTCCTGCTGGTACCCCTGTCCATATTCATGTGGGACTACAGCACAGATGTGAATTCATGCAGATGACTCTCCACACATAGTGTACCAGGCTCCTTCAAAAGGTTCTTGGCCTCATCAGAGAAACATCACAGGAGAAAGATTGTTCTTGCACTATTTTTTCAACATGGTCTCCTTTGACTTCAGTGCACTTCCTCCACCAGTGTTTAAGCTTCGCTATCCCTGAATGTAAGAAGGTCACATCTTGAGCCTCCAGATACTCCTCAACAGCATGGATGACTTCATCACTACACTGAAAAAGGGGGTCACACGAGTGGGATTTCAGTTTGGAAAACAGACAGAAGTCGGATGGTGCAGGTCACATGAGTAAGGTTCATGGAGCAACAGTTCAAAACTACATCTGACTGCTTCTGCCAGCTGATGTTGGGTGGACAGAAGCATTTTCCTGGAGCAACAGCAGCAAACTCAAAGCTTTCCTCTTCCTGGAAAGAAATGACAACAACTTGAGCTTTGTGAACAGTGATTTAAGGCTTTATAGTATACTGTTTTACCTCAAAATGGGAGTTACACCCCTTGAATCAATTTGAATCAAGCAACCTGAATTGTAGATCGAAGACATGTAGATGGGAAGCAACCATGTGCTGGTCACAGCAAGGCAATTATGCAACAACAACACAATGGTTGCTTCCCATCTGCCCTACTCACTCAGGACTTCTTCCTCTTCCTGAAAATGAAATTCAACTTGAAGGGTCATCATTTTTTCACAGTTTGAGAGACTAATGTTGGCTGACATGTTTACATAAGGGAACTTCCAGGGAAATGCTTTGATCACTACATAAAGAGACTACTCTGATAGAGTTGGTGGCCAAATCTAAATCAGGTACAGCTTTTGATTTTTACAGACAGTCTTGTAACTTTTTGATCAATTCCCTACCGTTAGCAGCATCATAGCAAGAAAACACCAGGTATCACTGAACTCCTTTAGAAAAGGTTCAAACAACATTCACTTGAAGATAAACTGATCCATCACTTAGCACTGATGGCAGAACGGAGTGGCGAAGTCTTAGGGAACAGACCCAAACTTGATTAGTACAGAGACTGTCTCAACAGATTTGATCAGGGCAACAGAATCAAGACCATCATACACTCATTTGTCCAATCATTGTCTGCCACACTGTGGAGACAGCAGGCTAAGCAAAGAAGTCCAGGTGTTCCTCAATAACATCTTCCAGCTCCTTCTGGAGAATTTCAAGATGTTAACACGCTGAAATTATAATGTTGCAAGTGTGCTCTAGGTCTAGCCATGTGTCTCCTTCCAGTTGGACATGTTATGAAAACCTCCAGAGGAAAGCAGCCAGGAGGCATCTTTACCAAATGTCTGAACAACCTTTATTAGCTTCTTTCAATGCAAAGGAGTTGTTTCTACTCTGATCTCCAGGGACGAGTTCACATGATCAAGAAGTTCTTACCACCTTTAAAACATCTGCTGACTGTTGCCACCACTTCATATCCTTGGATGCACTTGACAGCTCGTCTAGTCCTTTTCCTGAGGCTGCCAAATGTTTACTGAACAGTGTGACTTCCACTTTCGGCTTCTGGCCATCTTTCACATTCACAGACGTGAAGGTTAACATCTCTGGGCAGCTCTCAGCTTTGGCCCGTTGATCAGCCCTTTTCTGTTTTCTTGCACATCCAGTAAAAACTATGAATAAGGACATCACTATGGAGACTTCTTCTTTCTGGATACTAAATGAACGTCCAGTATGCACCATTTTCTGTGTAGAGCTGTCATGGGAATTATTTCTATATTGGGATTTCCATGCCACATAATTAAGGTCCAGTGCCAGTGTTCACAGGCAGCTTGTTAGACTATCATGCACAAGACCACAGTTCACGTCGCAGATATGCAATTAACACATAACCTTTAATTATATGTGAGCTGCCGTGTGCAGATATTGTAGAGAGCAGTGCTGGGTTGGAGATACAACAATACGCAACTAAAATCCTGAGTTTTGCAGAATCATGTTGTGTGATGTGATGTTCTTGTTTATAGTGCTGCAGCTGTTGATTCTCAGTGATCCTGGCAGCGACAACACCACTTTCATATAACCCACAGTGATCTTGAATAACATAAATAATATAAGATTCAAATTCTTCCTCCAGATTCCTCCTCTTCTGGGTGATTGGCACCCTCCATATTCTCTTTGTCAAATCCTGGACTGCTGCCATGTACACAACCCTAAATTCTTTGAAGACTGTGAGGGATTGAGACCAGAGAAGCTGTTCACTTCTGCATTATATTCATCGAGAGGTTATTAAGTGCCTGTGCATCAGCAGTCATCCCTAAGTGCACATGCCGAAAAGCCTCTATTATCAGCAAACAAACAAAGAAATGACATGTGTTTGCTATTTTCTCTGTCTTTGCTTCATCCTCAGATTACTGATTCTTGGAGACGGTCCCCCCAAGAAGAAGAATAGCATCAGTCATTACTATGTGATTATGTAGGAGAAAAATATAGGAGAAAAGAGGAAGTCGAGCCATTTCATTGTCGAGTGACAATGTTGGAGTGGATGTTTGTGTCAATAAAACATTTGGCACAACAATACCATTGCTCTTCCCTGTTTCCAGCTGTGACTTAATGTGTTTGTGTCTAAATCTTACCAAACCTGAACCACTGCATCGGTCACATCATGACAGAGATTTACTTTTAAACTGTGAAAAATGCAGTTTTGTAGGAGACAGACAAATGATGTCTTCCTGCTGATGTAGTCGGCAGATACCGGACATATTTTACCAGTTAATTTGAGTTTCTGTGAAAAACATTCAGCCTCCTTGCAGATAAAACAGCTCAGTTTGTGCTTTGGGTAATGTGGTGACTCCGCTTAAAGCTTTCTATACTGTGCTGCTGTGATTTTGCATCTACTAAAGTAGGCAGTTATTCACATTTCAACTAAAACTAATTTATTTTTTGCAGTAGTTTCTCAAAACCAGCAGTGGATGATCTCCAAAGCCTTTTCTGCACTGCTATATGACCACTGTCTATATTATTATTCGCTAAACTGAAAAGTTGCGTCATAAATCCAAAATGACAAATGGTGATAGAAGAGATGCCTGTCGCCTGTAGAATATCTGTTAGATTATTTAATTCTAAAGAAACATACAGGCAAAAAAATACCTTTTCTTGCTTAAAATAATAGATTTTAAAAAAGAGAAATCAGACTGGATGTGTTTTAAGTCATGTTTGAGAGTAATGAGAGACACTGATAAAAATTCTCGCTCAGTTGCCATGCATGAAAGGGTTAAACCTCTTTAACACCATCCTCTGCCTCTCTGCAGTCTCTGTGCTTGACTTCTGGTGTCAGAATCCACACACTCGTACAAAAATACACAGTCTCCTGATCAAAGCTGAGCCATATGTCCAAAGCCTG
Organism: Dascyllus trimaculatus; assembly: GCA_024666655.1. Classification (NCBI taxonomy): domain Eukaryota; kingdom Metazoa; phylum Chordata; class Actinopteri; family Pomacentridae; genus Dascyllus; species Dascyllus trimaculatus. Next base: position 10,006,409 of record CM045457.1, on the reverse strand, counting down.
ATGATGAATATGAGAACTGACAGACGATTAGACAGCTGATTAGCTCTACGCTGAACACTGTGTATTTTTCTCTGTGTGCGGGGTGTGTGTCTGTGTGGTTGTGTGTGTGTGTGTGTGTGTGTCTGCATGCGTAGGAAGGTGTGTGAACAGCCATCTATGTGTGCTCCCACTGTAGTCAACAGCTGACAGAGCAATTTCAGTCATCTCAGACAAATACTAAAAATGTTCCTCTATCTCCTTTATTTAAGCGCTGGCATGCAGCCACCCTCATACCTGAGGATCCGCACATCAGCAAAGTCACTTCAGCCTGGCTTCTACTGGAATGAAAAGGAAATATTTGCACCGTATTGCAAGAGAATCTTTCTGTTACAAGAGCAGAGATTAGCAGAGGAATCCCTTAAAACAAGACACCGTGAAATGGCGGCAGATGATGCGGGTTAATTGTTGGGAATGAACACTTTAACAATGTGATTATGTGGCAGAGATCTTCCACCTCTGCAATTATCAGTTTGGACAGTTTCCCACTGCAGTCACAGAAACCTGCCATCGCCTCTGTGTTGTTTTGCAAAGGATTCGAGGCTGCCTCTCAGGATTGCATCAGTCACTCCACATGAAATAATGTGCATTTCTTTTTCTCGTTCCACAATCCATGAAACACCAAATGACAAATGCTCTGCACACAATATCACTTGCACCACGCCACTATTCATATGCAAATTTCGGCAGTGTTTAGGTGGTTGTTAAAACTGAAAGAACATTCTGACCAGCACCTCTAAATTACCTGTTAAATTATTCTGTTCACTGAAATGAAATGTTAAAACCATAGTTTTGGAGCAAGCAAAAAGCTGAAAGAATTTCTTCACAAACAATACTTCATCCATTCAAATAGATCTCTGGTTACAGTGCAGCTCGTTATATGCAGTTTTAGTATTTGTAACTTTACCATGACAACAAGCCCACAGTAAGTTCAAATCAGCTTCATTATTATAGCACCAGTTGGCAATGTAAGTCATCAGAGGACACGTCACATATAAAGGTCAAGACCTATTATATTATAGAGAGAAACCCAGCGAATCCAGATGATTCCCTTTAAGCAGCTCTTTGGCAACAGTGGGAAGGAAAAAGCAGAACGAAGCCTTCAGCAGAACCAGGCTCAGGGAGGGCAGTCACCTGCCTTGACTGGTTGGGGTTAGGGAAAAGAGGAGAGGACAGGAGACAAAAATAGACGATGCACAAGAGAATAATAAATACTGGGTTTGGTGGGACCATAAGTCACAACACCAGGCTGTTTAATGTTTGATTGCAGAATAAACAAGATCACATCTGCTATAACTTCCCCTCATTAAACTTTGAAAGTACTGGTAGGTGTATTGTTTTGACTTTAGACATAGCCAGGTTAGTTGTTTCCACCTGCTTCCATGTTTTATGCTAAGCTAGGCTGACAGTATCCCTGCAGGTTTGAATTTAAGGAAACCATGTTATACTTTATGTTTTTCCCTTTCCTTCAGTGTGTTATATATTTTTTTATTGAGTATGTGAACGTTCTACAAACTTAAAAAGCCAAAAGGGAGTTATTCTCACCCTGAGAAAATATTGCTTCTTACATGCCTGAAGTTTGAAGTTCCCTCTTAATGTCAACATATTTCCAAAACGTCTGCCTAATGGCTAGCATTGCACAACCTCAAACAAAGCATGAGCAGCTTCCCTGCAGTCCACCTTAATTTTTTTTGACGTTATGGTAGGAAACCAACAAAGTCCGTGCCTTCATCAGACCAGCTGACCAAGCAGACTGGGTTTTTTTAGGAGAGGAGTTTTAAAGAGGCAAAACAGAGCATTTCAGACACAATAGGAGAGCATGTGAATCTGTGTTTTGAAAACATGTAAGCATATTCTAGTAGATCCCAAAAATAAAAATGATAAACCTGTATATGTGAATAATATGGACTCTTTAATGCACAAGTTCTGATTACCAGACTTATGGGCAAAAAATGTGTAGAACTAATCCTTTAAGCTACACTGTATAGTATACAGTACAGTTGTAACTACACCTAAGAACAAAAGTAGCCATAGAGTGACCATAAAGTTAACGTTTCTTAAAGAAGTAAACCTGTTCATACTCTGGTAACTTTCACTGCAACATGTAATAATAAGCACAGATGGAGAAACTAGAGTAACACACATACAGTATAGGTGCACAACTCACCTGCTGGCTGCCATCCAATGGACTATAAGCACCTGTTGATTTATTAATGCCAAGGTGTTGCTCACAGTGTTTCCAGGGTTAAATTCATTCTTTACTTATCTTGCCATGTCAAAGTTGTCCCAGAACAGCCTTGGAGGCTGGCGCATTGCTACAAAGTGAAAAATGCCACATTGTAGCTCAAACGCTGAAGGTAACAGTGGCTGCTCTTGACACTCTTTCTGCACAGGTTTGTATACTTTTCTTTAAAATGGCAGTGACCACCCCTAGCAGTCTGAAATTGCTGAATGATTTTGCTGAGTATTAGACTTTCAGAGTTCAAAGAAGTTTGTGACCCAAAGGTGGCTGCTCCGATAGGATCATTTTGGATAATATGCCTCCCCTTCCCCAGAATCTGCCATCAAAGTACCCTTAAGCAAAGCACTTAGAAACCATCATTAACAGTGAACTGCTGGTCTGGTGGCAGCAATAGGAGACTAGCTGTTCTGAGCAGCTCCCAGATGTGAATATGTGGACCTGTGCTGCTGGAAGAGAACAAAATGTTCAGTCAACTTTACCTGCATTAAGTTATATATAGAGCGCTCTACTGTGGAGACACACTGTATTTTCCTGCAGCAGAAATGTGTGCCCATAAAATAGGTTTTTGAGCTGCTGATATGCTAATGATCTGCATTGTTTTGTATATAGTGACACATTTATTCCTGTATATGACAAGGTTTGGAGCCACTAGGCTGTCTAGTTTATGAAGCTTCCTGCAAAACACTTTCCCTCGGATGAAAAACTGCTGTCTATTACGATGTAGAAACTGTAATATCTTGTGCAATTGACTTGATGACAGTTATTTTCAGTTGGAATTCACAATGCTGTCGTACGAAACAGAATTTGTAGGATTGGTTTTAGACAAACAAAAATACATTGCTACCGAAACGCCTTTGTAATGCTGTCACAGTCTGCTTTTTGGAAAAACAAGCAATTTTTTGTTTAAACACATATGATTGGCCCACAGGGGATGATGCCAGGGAGTGTTTTTTTTTTCCGACTAGGTCACGGCTGAGGTAACTTTGACTCACTTGAGGTCCAATATTACAGTTTCTACTATACCTATTAAGCAGTAACAAAGCTTTGAATCACAGACAGTGACATTTAAGGCTGGGGGCTACATGAGTTTAGACTGTTTTTACATTTATTATTATTATGCATACATTACAGTCTCTTTTTTTTGCCTTTTTAACTACATAATTCTAATTATTTACCCTCAAAACTTTAATTAATGCTCTTTACAACATCTGTGAAAGTGGATATGATGCTTTGTGCGAACAAGAACATGCAGACAATCCTAGTTTATCATGTATACTTTCTTTTTTCTTCCTGAAAGATGGGAAAGCTGTCATGTATTCAACCTGACAGTAATATTTACGATAGCACTCAGTTACAAACCATTTCCTCCCCCTGTTCCTCTATTTTATCTTGTAGAGTAATGACTTCTGTTCTGTCAAATAAATGTGTTGTTTTGTCCTTAAGAGGACTTGTCAGTGCGCTCTGTGTGCTTTAACACGCTCTTACACCTGTCAGTGCTTTACTTAGTGTGTATCAGTGGAAACGCATACACACAGGAATCAGAAAAAATAGATTTTGCCTCAGTATCCCACTCACTTAGATGTCCTACTGCTTGGATCCTATTTCTCTTGTATATGTGCTTTTGCGCTTGGAATGGGCACTGTATGATCTTGGCATGCACTGGCGGGCATGTCACTTCCCATACAGACCTAACCTCGCTCTCCCCGTCCTCTTCTCTCGCTCTCCCGCCGCTCGCTGCATGTTCCTGGCATGCACAGGCGGAGGCGTCACTTCTGATTTGCTGAGGGAGCATGATTGTGTGTGCGTGCACATGTGTCAGTTTGTTTTTTTAATGTTTGTGTGCATTCATACATGTATTCTCCTCATTGTTTTTGCTGGAGGTATTTGAAGCGTTTAGGAATCATGTAAAAACACCCCTTCTTTTTTGCTGGCTCGGTTTAGCTCCTGACCAGAAAATGTGTATGAGAATATTAGGACACGTGGCTCTAACACGACAGTATATGCACACTGTACTGAAGTGAGCTGCAGCTCTGGCTAAAGTACAGACGGTATAGTTCCCAGTGCTGATTTGTTTAATGTGTATCTGAGACAGGCTCTTCTTAGGTTACATCCAAATTAATATATTACCATTTTAAAACATATAACTTCTCCTATGTTTACGCCTTGTGTCCACACTACTCAGGTGTTTTATGGCCCGTAAAACTGATGCACCTTTTGAAAATGATCATGCAGACACCCATGTTTGCATTTTAATTGGCATTTAACTGTTATTATGTATCATTCTTTGATTTGTCACACTCTGATCAGTTTTATGAAGAAGACATCAGCTATGACTCTTAGTGGTTAATTCAACATTGATAACAAATTACTGACATTGCTGACCCTATTGTCTGTGTTAGCAGCTTGGTGCAATCAAGAATATCTCTGGTTTCACCACTGCTGTTCTTCTTTCATCGTACATTCTACAACTGAGCAAGCCCCTGCTTCATGCTTACACCTGCAGTGGATGTAAATGGCTATATTCAAAAGAATATTTCTGAAACCGTACCAAAACCCTAATTTGGACGGACATTATTTTCCTTTTAAATGACATTTTCAACATAAATGTGTAGATTTAACCTTAGCTTTGTGTTCCCAGCTCTTGTATGCTTATGTAAATTAATGCTAATGACAGTTATCATTAAATTAGATCACATAAAGATAATGCCCTGCAGAAATATCAGTATATACTTAGAGCAATTTTTTAAAAAATGCATTCAGATATCATCTTGACAACTATATTTAATCAAGCTAGGACCTATGAATTCATTCAGTCTGCTTTGGTCCATAAATGTCCAATACTTTGCTTTGTAAACATGAAGCCACAGCATCACCTTAACCTTTGAGCGCTGTTGCTAATTAGTAAATGTTTGCAAGCCAGCATGAGAAATAAAGATAATAATAAGATCGCCTTATTTTTTTAAAATTTCTGCGACATGTACAACACACACCTCTGTGATGGATTGTTACCTTGTGTGGTGGAGAGGCTTGCCTGGCCTGAGGAATCTGAGAGCAATGCTGTCGGAAGGCTTAGCTTCTGGTAGAGTCACCCATGGTGAGGGTGAGGGTCCAGACCTCAAGTCCTCAATGATGGATCAGGCGGATGAAATCACCTGGAGAACTCAATGGCTGTGAAGGCGGACGAAGACTGCAACAAGTCTCTCAACTCTAATTGTCTTGGATCTCCTTGTCATTGGACTCAGTTGAGGACTTGTGAAGATCGTGTGCTCCCTGAGTGGTGCAACATCAAGTACATGCAAACCAAACCCATGCACAGGCGTCTTCGCTCATGCCAACTCAAAGAAAGTTTTTTCGGCAATCTGGAAAGGATGACGGGAGCAGGCTTGTGATAGCTAGAAGCTCCTAGTCAAGAACCAGCACAGAAGCAGTGGTTATTCATGTCAGTCGTCCAGTTTCCGGTCCGACATCAGAACCTCCATGTGTCCATGGATAAGAGTAATCCCAGATGTGAAATTACAACTAATAAATCTGCAGCTTTGATAAACACCCTGGAGATGGCGTTTCAGCTAAGCAACTGAAAGAAAAGAAAAGACCAAGAGCACATGGACTGAACACTCAGTTCTCTATATGGTCACTAAAAGCCATTACAACAGAGAAAGTGTCATTTCATGCACTGGATATCTTGTCTGCTATGACCTCTGCAGCACTAATAGAAAGCTATGCACAGCCTCACACCTCACACATGTAAACACACACACACTTCTGGAATAAATCCAATGGCACTGACTCTACTATAATATACAGTAGTTGACAGACAGTACACGTTACACAAACTGGAACACACAGGGATAAAAAGCCATCCTTTTACTTCAGATACTGACTCTGTCTTTGCAAAAAGCCAAACTATTCAAGTGCTTTCAATGGTGTTAACACCAAAATCCAGAAATCACAGCTTGGCCTGCTTTGTCTTCACCCAGAAGCTGAGTTCTGTTTCTTTTCATTATGAGGAATCATCAGGTTTAATCTTATCTTAACAGGCTGCTTTGGTCTAATATATTCATCAAAGCAGAGGCTGCACTCAGGTGACATTTCTAATACACTCGTCTGTGTTTTACTGATTCTATCTTACTGTGACATTTTTGGTGTACGCATACACTAATCGTAAAATGCAGTGTGGGGAATGTGGCACTTCTCTCTGAATAAACGTAGTCATTGCTGAGCCTTGGATCAAACTAATCTAAACAGGTTCTATTATTATTTAGAAAATTACTGGAAGTTGGGGGTCATATGTTGTCCTGGTGGTGGTTTATTGCTGAGCACTGCATAGGGCAAAAAACTACAGCTTATTCTCTGCATATTCTTTGGGGTGAAAATTTTTTTTAAATTGCCTCAAACTTGACTTAAAGGAGTTACGCATTTCTTCAAGTGCAGCACATGAGACATAAATGTAAGAGTGAATCTTTTGCAAAAATCTGGACTTATGGGCTGTCGTATAGCTCACTGAGCTAAGGCATTACCATGTGGGCGCAGGTCGCAAGTCTGGCTCACGACCCTTTGCTGCATGTCTCTCTCTATCCTCTCTCTACAAACTTTCACCCTGTCTCTCCCTCTGTCATAAAAAAAATGGAAAAACTGCCCCTCAAAAAATATTCTTTAAAAGAATCTGGACTTATGGATCCCGCAGTTGGCACTTTGTTTTCAGGGTCAGCAAATCTGTGTTTAGGATATCACACTGTTTGAGGAAAATGGATAAAGTATATGAATAAATGCAAAGATACACAGCAAAGTCACAGAGCAATACAATTCTCAGAGGACGATAATCTAAGTCTTGTCACTGTCACTGACAGCTGATACCTGCTTTCTTTGTCACCTAAATGAGGTCCCGATATTTATTCAAACCATCCTGCACGGCACTTTTTGCTGAAGCTTTACTGTAACATTAAATCATTTTGTGAAAATATTGTGCTTATTTCAGTGGATGTTGAACTTGGCCATCCCCCTACACTCTACCATCTGTCAAATCCTTGCTGGCAAACCTTCACAGTGATTTGCAGTGGCAGAAATTTTCTTTATGCTGTCAGAGGGGTTCTGCACAGTCACCTATTGCTTTTTGAACTGCATAGCTGGTGGATTTCCAAGTCATTTCCTCACTTTTGCCTCTTTAAATAACCGTCAGGTCAAACAACAATTCATCTGGCCCATTGCTTCCTGGAGGGACACCAAACTGTTAATGTGACTGGCTGTGCCCCAGAGGCTCTGAAGGGCAGGTGGCCAATCGCTTACCTTTTAGTTAACAAGGATCCACCCACATTTAGCTATATGCTCGTTTAATGTATGCACACGTAGACACACATAGTCTAATGCAGTCACACTCATGCACACACACACTTGGCTGCCTCTCTAAGATCTATTTAACACATTCTAAGTGGGCCAGACTTGGCACAGTTTAAGAGAGAACAGACAGAGACTAGAGGAGAGTGTTTAGAGCCAAAATGACCCCTGGATGCACAGAACATCTGGGGTACAGCTAACTGATTAGCCACACTAACAGTGCTAATGACTGTGGACATTAAGAAGTGATCGGGGCGTGTCTTCAGTAAAAAGTACTTTACGGTGATGACGGAGACTGAATGTGGAGATATGAGATCTTCCAGGCACCCGCAGAGTTTTAACTATGACTAGCCTTTACTAAGACTGCATCTACCATGAAATATATTTGAAATTTCACACTGTAAGGTAGAAAATAGGATTTTTCACCCTTATAATTTGACATTCTATTGTGGCCACCTATCCGACAGAACACCTTTATTATTCAAAATATTCAGTTCTACACTCAGTTTTTTTCTGTTAGTGTGGACAGTTACCTTAATTTTACATTTTTTCTAAGTGGAACAAGAGCTGCTTTTTCTTTGTGCAGAATTTGACCCTCTCAGACTTCATGTGTCTTTGAGTACTTTCCCTGTTAGTCAACATTAACTGACACAAAACAGGTGCAAATGGCAAAAAGTAACCAAAGTCTCATTTACAGTTGTTATTCAAAGTGTCTTGAGTCCAAAGAGAAGCTGGATCACAGTACACTTAGTCACATATAAACTATATAGCCAAAAGTATTGGGACATCTGCCTTTACACACACAAGAACTTTATTGACATCCCATTCTTAATCTGTAGGGTTTAATAAGGAATTGGACCACCTTTGCAGCTATAACAGCTTCACCTCTTCTGGGAAGGCTTTCCACAAGGTTTAGGACTATGTTTATGGGAATGTTTGACCATTCTTCTAGAAGTGCATTTGTGAGGTCAGGCACTGATGTTGGACCAGAAGGCCTGGCTCTCAGTCTCTGCTCTAATTCATCCCAAAGTGTTCTATCGGGTTGAGGTCAGGACTCTGGGCAAGCCAGTCATCCATGTCTTTATTGACCTTGCTTTGTGCACTGGTGCATAGCCATGCTGGAACAGGAAGGGGCCATCCTCAAACTGTTCCCACAAAGTTGGGAGCATGAAATTGTCCAAAATGTCTTGTTATGCTGAAGCATTAAGAGTTCCTTTCACTGGAACTAAGGGGCCAAGCCTAACCCTGAAGAACAACCTCACACCATAATCTTCTCCCCACCAAATTTCACACTTGGCACAATGCAGTCAGGCACGTACCGTTCTCCTGGCAACCTCCAAACCCAGACTCATCCATCAGATTGCCAGACAGAAAAGTGTGATTGGTCACTCCAGAGATAGCGTTTCCACTGCTCCAGAGTCCAGTGGCGATGTGCTTTACACCACTGCATCTGGTGCTTTGCTTTGCACTCGGTGATGTAAGGCTTGGATGCAGCTGCTCTGTAATGGAAACCCATTCCATGAAGCTCTCTACGCTATATTCTTGAACTAATCTGAAAAAGCCACACCACTTTTGGAGGTCTGTAACTATTGACTCTGCAGAAAGTTGGTGATCTCTCCTCACTGTGCTCCTCAGCATCCGCTGACCCTGCTCTGTGATTTTACGTGGCCTACCACTTCATGGCTGAGTTGCTGTTGTGCCCAGTTGCTTCAACTTTGTTATTATACCACTAACAGTTGACTATGGAATATTTAGGATTGAGGAACTTTCATTAATGGACTTATTGCACAGGTGGCAACCTATCACGGTACCATGCTTGAATTCACTGAGCTCCTGAGAGAGACCCATTCTTTCACAAATGTTTGTAGAAGCAGTCTGCATGTCTAGGGGCTTGATTTTATACACCTGTGGCCATAGAAGTGATTGGAACACCTGAATTTATTTATTTAGAGGGGGTCCCAATAATTTTGGCATTATATTGTATGTACATCCATTTGGTCGAATTACAAATCTAATAAACATTGATAAACTAGCAAAAACATATAGATGTGTTGCACTGATTTCCAAAACAGGTCCATTTTTTTTCTCATCCACACTGTTTTAGCGGTTGTTCTAATCAGACATCAAAAAAAAGCCACAATATCTCGATGAACTTCATGTATAATTATATATGCTTAAATCACTGGGCATGTTTTTACTGTCACCTTAATATGATGCTGAGGGTGACAGTATTTCAATGTGACCACAGCTCTGCTATCACTGACTGTAGTAGCTCTTCAAAACATGGGAGAACTAAATTCTACATTTGCATCCTGCAAAGACTAAAGCATTTGCACTTATCCAGCATCTGGTTAGACTGTAGATTTTTCCTAAAGTGCCTTTTGGATGTATTTTCTTAGCTTTGAGACACATTAGCTGACCAAGTTTAAATGAAGTTCAGGATCAAACTTTGTCTTCGAAAACATTTTCACAGATTTTTTTCTTGTAAGTTCAGGCAAAATAAAACAATAAATAACCTGGACAGGAACCCGGTTTAGTTCAAGATATCCAGCTTGTCTGTAAAAGTCCAAAGTGAAACCTTTAGAATGCATGTTGTGTCCAATCAGTTGAACGAAACTTGAAATAATGAAAACAGATCAGAATTATTGAAATATAATCAAGAAAAAAATCAGCACTTGTGAAGCAGGAACAATGAAATGTTTTTGCATGAAACATGAGAATGATGAAAACAGTTGTCAATGAATAGAAATAAGCATGCAGCCTGTTTTAATCCGATCAAATAAGTAGAATTCAGGAGCATTAAGAACCAAATTCAATAAGCAGAATCAGTATCAGAACTCTATCTAAGCCTATGTATGTACATATGTATGTTTGAGCTAAAACAGACTGTAAATTTGTGCTGTATTTGGGCAAAACTCATTTGATCAGACTTAAAAGCGATGAGATTCTTTGGTCCCAGTAGAATTTTAAAGCATCCTGTTCCTATCCTAACACAGGCTGCACCAACACTAAAGTGTGGGGATTTCAGACTCTAACATTCCCTTATTTTAAGCATTCTAAACTTTAGAAAGTCTTAAAGATCAGAGAATTTTGTAAAACTCCTCACAGTCACCCAGCAATGGCTGAACTCTTGAACTCCACTTTAAAAACACTCGCTGCTGTGGTCATCTTAGCGGGTCTTTGAATTCACCTCGCTGAAACTTGCAGACGCGCCCCGCGATAGATTTAAGTTCAAACGTTGAAAACAGCATCATACTGCGTTCTGCTACTCCACATAATAGCTGGTCGACCTTCCACCCACACAGTGACACGGCACAGAGACATAGGAGGGGTGTTTCAGGAGGCAGAGGTGGCAACGAAAGTTCAGAACATATTTCATAGGGGGAGGGACACAAAATGCGTGATATCCTCAGTGTGTTTTGAATGTCACAGTCGGGGTCAGAGCACCCCATTTTGAGCACTGACACATCTTCCTGCAGATATATAGAGAGAGAAGCAAATGGAAAAGAAGTGGGGCGAGAGGTGACCGGTGAAAGATATAGAAAGGGATGGGAAACGTGGAGAAGGAGGGAGAAACTGAGAGGAATAGTGGGACGGAGGGCACAGAATGAGAGAGCGATAATGGAGAGTGGGACAGAGTGATAGAGGGAAGAGATAGGCAGCGTACAGTGACAGAGGCCAAGTACAGTGAGCAGCACAAAAGGTTGTGCAGGGACAGATGGCTTCAGGAGAAGGCGGTCTTTGCAAACTTTCCAACTGTGTGACGCTGTTTCCTCCTCTCGCTGTTTTGCTCTAAATCTGTGTCCGGAGACGGAGAGAAGGTGCTTTACAGCGGCACCCCTAAAATCAGAGTCTCCCATCTAATTTGTCAGTAACTCAGTCAGTCAGAGAGGCAGCTGTTTTGGTCAGTGGGTCTAACAGTTAGCTGTTCAGCAGGAGATTTAGTTGCCATGTTAAAACAGCTCTTTAACTTCTGGAAGCATGACAGGGAAAGTGCATTTGCAACTCCTTGAGCTGCTTGGAGAAAGTAGATCCAAACTTGAAACTTTTTAAGACATCTGGCTGGTTAGTGAGACAAGATATGACTCACAAAACTCAGCTGCCTCAAGCTAATTAGCTTTGGGCCCTGTGTTCTCCATAGAGAAGGGTTTATCATGTGTTGACACTTTCTAATTGTCATTGTTCTGTGCACAACAACATGAGAGGAATGAAACAAAACGCCTGACTATTGACTTGTCTGCACTGTCAAAAAATACAGTGTAAAAAGCTATGAAAATCTAGCTGTAAAGGTGCGTAAAAACAGTGAAATAATTATCAGATACTGTAAAAAAATTAATTAAAAAAGTGAAATTTAAAATATATTTAAAATATTTACATTTTAATCAGATTTAAATACAGGAAGACTTATAATTTTGTGGTCACTCATTATAAAGGAACAAATGACTGTAAAAATACAAATTACTGACGTGGAGATTATTTACACTTTCGGCCTGTTTTTTTAACAGTTAACATGTAGATTAACATTTGATTGGCTGGATATTAGTTGTAATTTAACAAAAAAGGGAAAATCCGTTAAAAAAAAATAAAAAATGGAAAAAAAAAATTTAAATTTGAATTTTTAAACTGTCAAAACTTGTTTACTAAAACGATTCAGATTATTTACCATTTTGGCCTGTTTTATTTGTATTTTTGTTTATTTGTTTATTTGTTTTTTAACATTAAATATGGAAATCAATACACTTTTTCTGTGGTTTTAATACAACAGGGAAAATCTGTATTTGTATCTGTATTTTCCAGTTCTTAGTATATATATTTTTTATTTTAATAATATATTTTTATGGTCAAACAATGTGAAGAACAAGTTCCTATTTATAAAAATACAGATTTCTCATGTGAATGCTATTTTAGCCTGTTTTTTTTAAATAGTTATCATGTAAACTGATACTTATTTTTGTGGTTTTACTGGTTATTATTTGTTATTTCAATAAAAAAAACTGAAAATCTGTAAAAACTATGAATCTCAGAGCAGTACTTGGTCAAAAGCTCTCTATGTCTTATACTCTATTATGACGTTTTGTGTTTGTTCCATTTTTTTATTTACTCATGCTGCTGTAGGTCTAAAGATGTTTATATCGTTCACAGACCCCTGGACCAACAGTGTTACCAATGCTTCTGCAGTGATGAAACTGTTTCCTAAGTTGTACTAGAAAGGCATGGAGGCTTTAATAGCCTGCATGAAGACGCTCTGAGAGAGAAGCAAATAGCCAGAATGTGTTTAAATCAGAATGACAACAGATCAGTCAGCACCTCAGTATAACAACTGTAACAAAAGCAAACATCATTACATTCACAAAGGGAGGATTTACTGCAAGTCTTTCATATCACAGTCCATTAGCTTTAGCTAGGTGGAACAGTCATTTGAATGTATGTATAGTGTTTATTCAAAGTACTAGAAGCATATTTATGGCTTTGGTGAGGAAATTCTTGTAACTGATGTTTAGGTAGAATAAAAAACGGAGGGAAGAAATGACTCTATTTATCTTTTTTTGATGCAGCTGCAAATTAAAACTGAATTGACCAGACACTGCAGACAGGTACTTTGCATTTCAAGTGGTTTTAATCTCCCTTTTCATCTCTGTTTGTCTCTTTACTAATATCCAGCCAAACGTGAAATGTTGCCACTTTCTAATACAAGGACAAAGGGACACTTTCAGTTCTGTTCAGTTCACTTTTTGTGTTTGTGTGTCTCTTTACTGACTTTTGGGTTGAAAAGAGCCACCGTGGAGCAGTCGGCTAATCAGTGTACTGGTGAGTCAAATATCTCTATTAGTATTCAGGAAACCAGGCAGCGAGACACACCGACGGTAACTCAGTGAGCCCATCAGCCGGTATTCAGCCTCTTCCTGATGCTGATGAGATTTGAGCATCCAGAGTTCAGTCTTATCTTTGGCATCAGCAGCCTCTCCGGTGGGTCCAGTCCTGTGCCGTTGCCTCCCTCCCTCCTCCTCATCCACCTCTAAACAGACTTTATCTCATCTCTCTGTGTTGACATCAGCAGTCTGTCCTGTCCTCCCTGCTTCCCTCTGACTCCATTTAAAAACCCTCTTCAGCACTGCGCTAAAACCCATTACTGCGCTATCAACACACTCGCATGCAGACACAACTACACACCCACAGGTAAACACCGAAGAAGGCACGAACACACACATGGAGGCATACAGAAATGCAGCGATACCACTCATATAAGGAGACAAGATAAACTTGCTATCACACAAATCATCACAATCATGTCAACAGAATATTTAACATCACCGTCATCGGTCTCCCCTTCCTCTCATTCCTCCTTCCTCTGCTATTTCACGTACTGTCTTTTTTTGTCCTTGTCATCACACAGCCGGTAAGTCATGTGCAGCTGTGTTTGTGTGTCCAGATAGGAGGTTATTTCGAGATGCCAAAGAAGTGAGAGATTGCGATCTCTCAATCTAATGGAGCTGAAGGGTCCCACACACTTTCTCCAAACCACTTTAATCCATTTAGGGAGCATACTCTGTATTTGAGGGACGTACAAGTACATTGGGATAGGATTTAGGAAATACCCTTATCTCATTGTGTGTGCATGTGTGTGTCCTTGTGTCTTTACAGTAACCCTGCCTTTGTCCTGACTTGCCTGCCCTGCATGGCTGATTTCATCAAACCTGATAGCCCTCATAGATCAACACATCTCACTCTCGTCCCTCTGCTGTATGAGTTGTTCTCACATTGATGCTTCCATCTCGGTTGTCTGTGCACTGGTATGGATTTCTTAACAAAGAGATGCACAATATCTCGTCTTAAGAAAAGGACCAGAAGGGCAAAAGTATTACTTTTTTAGCTTTTCTTCTTTATGAGAGAGGCTTAAAGTAATAACCTCCAACTTCTGTTGCTTCTTTCTATCACTGATTGATACCATACAATAGTGACTTAACCTTTATTCACTTCATGAAAGCTGTGTTTGCTATCTAGACACCCATGAGATGGTTCATCTTTGCTGGAAAATCCTCTGAGGCACAGTAAGTGATTTATTTTACCTCAGGTGGAGCAACAACACCAACTTATTTGGAAAAAAATAACATTTTGCAGTAAGAAAGAAAAGAGTACACTTCTTTTTTATTCCATTATATATAAGCTTGCAACTGCAGTGGTTATGTAGGGTACTCATCAGCATAATCAAGAAAAATCATGATTCATGTTGTCTGCAAAGTATGTGAAATTTATCATGAAGGTAAGACAAAGACTAACGTGATGAAATTTACTGGAGATGGCCCAAATGCAACAAGAAACAAACTGGCAGTGTTAAAGGTGCTTTAATGATTAACTTGGCGAGGGGAGAGGATATCAGTAGCTTGGCAGGCAGTACAAGCAGGCAGACTCCAGGGGTTTGGAGGTGCACCTGACAACCAGGGAATACTTAGAAAAGAGATGAGCCTTGACTGTGATCTAAGGAAACTGAAGCTGGGCCACAGGGGAGGACTGTTTAGAGTGAGGTTGGAGGGAGGAATCTGGAAACAAATGCTGGAGCTGGAACTATACGGAATTGCCAAGCAGTCCATGGAGATTCTGGATACGTATTATGAAGGACTCATCCACGACAGGACACCAAATACCCCCGTCAGCTGAACAAGGTGCAACTTTGACATGTTAGGATCAGGTTAGGATCTGAGAAACCTCTGCTATGGCAGCAGACACAATGAAATAACTGTAGGTGACTGTCAATAAGGAAGGAAGGTGGAGGGAAACAGAACTGAACACCACAGGTTTAACCTTGGGGATCTGAATTGTGGTGTAAATATTCATGGTGTGTTGACATGGACTGCAGAAGGGCTGGCAACTCGATATAGGCCAATGTAAAGGCATAACTTGAAGGGAAAAGTCAAGACCAGAAAGACAGACTTTGTTTCTTATACAGTGGCATAAAGGAGGAGTATGGTGGTGGTTAATGAGGTACTGATACCCACAAGCAGTGCCAAGCAGATGACCATAAGACAGCACAAAATCATGGAAACAAGTTTGCAAGCCTACAAAAGGAACAAAGAAGCCTTCACATGGCTTCAGGATCTATTGAGCCACATGGTTTCATTGGCAATAGGAAGCTTAAGCAAGCCAATGAAGTGATAGTTCTTAAAGAACAAAAGCACAACAGTCAGGATGGTGGAGCCAACTGACGAAAATCAATATGGATGTGGGCCCAGAGTAGGCCTACATGTGGTAAGGGAAGAGCTTTCACTGAACTAAATATGGGCTACATGAGGTGATTTGGACACAAAACAAAAGACAAGACGGTTTGAGTGTGAATTCCTAGGCGATGTGTTAAAGGTTAAATGCTGCCTACTGGACAACCTGAGAGCTAACTCAGTGATTGGAAAATTTTCAGGACATCAATCTGTTAGTGGGGACTTCTGACACTTCATTTACTGTCCTAAGTGACACTGACCAGACAAGAAACTCTTGCTGGACTCTTGCTGCAGAACAAATTTCCCCTAGTGTGGCAATAAAGATAACCTTGAACCTTGAAGGAATAAGAGAGAGATCAATTATGTCTCCACAAAATTACATTCCTTTACAACTAAATTGCAATTTCAAATACGATCAGGAGGGCTTGCAATATCTTCTCGAAATAAACGTAATTTCATGACCAGTTTGAAAGAGCTGCTTTGTTCTCTTTCACTGGTTACTTTGAGTTTCTAAGTTTACACAACAAAACTATGTGGTTAGGTTTAGGAAAATAACACGCTTTGTTTGACACCTTTGTATGTTTGAAGCTTGATTAAGGATAAGCACCAAAATTACCTGGTTAGCATTAGGAAAATACAACCCTGTCACTGCATGTCTGATGTGTCTGCTTTATTTTATGGATTACCAGGGGTGACAAGTCGTACCTCAGTGAATATACGATTGGTTGGCTGAAAAGGAGTGACAGTGAATCAGCAAAATACATGGAAAAGATACACTGATTAGAAAGGTAATTGTGATGCATAACAAACACAATCCAAAAGAATTTTTTTTTTTTTTGGATTAGGTTTAATAATGGTGGAACCAGGATGGCAACACACCTGACTTGTCTGTTGATACTATGGTTGGTCTTCAAATGTCAAGGCTGTTTTGTTCAATCTAACCAATATATCCAGTCTCTTCAGAGCTAATTTACCGACCGAAAACTTTTTAACGTCAAAACAAAAATCACAGTATCAGGAGTGGACACTCCACAACACACTGGTGAGGCTGGTCAAGGTGAATCAGAATTAAGCAACCATGACTTGCTGTCAGGTCTTGGCTGCCTCAGTGGTCCAAAAGAACCTGAGCAGGAGGTGAATGCATTGAGAGGGACTGCACTGCCACTATAATTGCTGACAAAGTGTCACATTATGCGGCTGCTGACTATATTAGCGTCAACACATGAGAACAATTATGAAAGTCAAGAAAGCAAAACAAATAGAGAATTTTTATTTCTCCAACTTGACAGACCAACTGTTCTCCAATGGGAATGGCAAAACTTCTATAAACACTGAGAACTTGAGACTTCTGGGTGCTTCTTTGTTCCAGACAACTCAGGATTCGAAAATGTATTCGGTGTCAGCCATATATCTGTTGTTTCTCACTCACTGATGTACCCAATGAAACGCTGCTGACATGGCAGATATCTGTGTACTGCCTTCCATTAAATGCCACTTTTCTTTATTCCAAGAAGTAGAAAGCTTCCAGCTCAAATCCAGAATTTTCAACCCCAATCTTCCAGTGTGAATGGAAGTATTAACCTTCAGTTCACTGGAGCAGCTGGGAGAAATAAGGACACTGCAGGGCATCTGAGGCTAAGCTAATCCAGAAAGACCCAGGAGCTATGATGTGGTTGGACAGCCACACTTTGGCAATGACAAAAGATGAGACCAAGAGTCACTAAATAAAGCATAACTAATGTTTAGCAACTTGTTCAAGACAGAATTCCTAAGACTTTGTGTGTTAAAGCTTTTGTGCAGGGTATAAAAGTGTAGTGTATACTCACAATCAACATTTGTTCTGTGTCTTTGCTCATTGATCCACGGAACAATCAGTGTGCAGTCATTGAGATGATGCTGCCATTAGGTCTGTGTCAAAGTATTCTGTGAGTTTGAAGTTCATTCCTTTCTTTGATGGTCACAGCTCAGTCTTCTGCACCAGAGCTTTTTACAGACTCCACCAGGACTCATTGTTAGGTCACAAGAAGGTTGAAGTCAGTCATGGAATGATTCTGGAGAAATAAGACTCAAGGTGGATTCTGATGTTTTACAGCAGTTTCTCTGTAGTGTGGTCTGGTGCAGTAAGGAGTGTAATAAAGCCAAAAAACTAAAAGCTGACAGATACAACCAAAGAATAGTCTCAAACTTTAGTTCCCCTTGCTCTTTCATACATATTTTAGATACATGCATGAAATCCAAGATATTAAAGTGACATATTCGAGACCATCAGGTTACACATTTTACAAACTAGGTCTGGCGTAGCAACTTCGGAATATCCAACATGCTTGTAAAGAGTTTACCTAACTCATGAGGTTTGTGAATAAAATATAAACATATTGGTTAATATCATTTTCTAAAAAGATCTGATCTGACTTAACAAGGAAGTGCACGGGCACACAGATCACCACACAACTCCACTCATCCAAGGTAAGCTGCAGTTCCACTTCTTCTCAGGTTTCTTGTAACAGAAGCTATCCTCTCATACCGCATTGTGAAGCGTGTTGGCTCTCGACTCTTTTTAAGTGTCAAACTATATTAACCACACATGGGCTTGCTCGCATATTTGTAGCCATATTTAGATGCCTTTCTGCTCCTATCTGCATTAGCTCTCCTAACCCTCTCGTGTAAGAAAGTTGATGATTCGGAGATAGTGCCCCCTGCACCACTCACAGCTAAAAGCACACACTATAAAAAATTGGAATTTCCGAACTGTTTTTATCTTGCAGCATCATCCAGTGAAGCCATACTAGTCAGACGATGTTGCAGTTTGGTCTCAGTGTCCAAAAATGGCACTCTAATATTACATTGGACATTACATACATTTAACTTAAATATGTGTAAGCTGCTTAAAAAACTGTTTACTGCATGGTATTATTGAAGAGCTGCATGCATGAGTGATGAACGTGGTTTGTATTTAGAATTATTTAATGCTTGAATGCTCCTTGCTGGTTGAATAAACTAATATACAGCGCCTATAAAAAGACAAAAACAAATCTTTTCCCAAGTTGCAGTTCTCTTGTAGACTGCATTGGGTTGTCCTTCAGGTTCTTCCTATATTTTGCTGCATTCATTTTACCCTCTACCTTTACAAGCTGCTGCTGAGAAGCATTCCCACATCATGATGCTGCCACCACCATGCCTCATAATGGGGATTTTGTGTTTGTAATGGTGTCCACCAAATATCGTGTCTAGTGTGATGTCTCCCACATGCCTTTTGGTCAACTCTAGTCAACATTTAATATGAGATTTTTCCAAGAGTAGCTTTCTCACTGCCACTCTCCCATAAAGCTTTGACTGGTGAAGAGAAGGCAATAGTTGCCGGATTCACAGTTTCTCCCATCTCAGCTGCTGAAGCTTGTAATTCCTTCAGAGGAGTCATAGGTGTCTTGGTGGCCTCTCTCAGTTTTTTGAGAATTATAGGCAGATTTATGCATGCACTGCAATATTTCTTTCATTTCTTAGTGATGGATTTGATTGTTTATAAGTACTGTAATTTTCTTGTGTCCATCCTCTGACTTATGTTTCTCAGTAACCTTGTTACAGAGTTGCTTAAAGATCCTTTTGTCCTCATGGTGTAATTATAGCCAGGAGAACCTGCATTGAATTAGGTTAGTCACTTTAAGGGGGACAAATACTTAATTTACATGCTTTATTTTTATTTAATTGACATTATTTTGTAGAAATCTGTTTTCACTTTGACTTAAAAAGATGATAAAAAAAAACTCTTGCCAAATAAGCCAAAGGAAATTGACCATGATTTAGTGTTGACAAGCAATACGAATACAAAACTTACAATGGGGAGGTGAATATTTTTATAGGTACTGTAAAGGATATATACTTTTATAGTTTACAGGACTCTCAGTATCTTTAAATACAGGGTGACATGGCTTGCCATGGTTTAACATTTTTTGCAGTGTGGACTCTGTACTACTGAATAGTCAAGTACAGAAATCCACTTACCCATCAACTGGAGTTTTATTACATCGTCAGCATCTTCAGGTACACCTCTTTCTCTTTCACATGCACACTTCCTCTCTCACACTCTCTCTCTTTTCCTTACCTCTTTAGCTCACTTTGAACCCTTCCAACTCTCTCTCTCTCCCTCCCTCCCTCTACCGGGCCGTGGTTTTTATTTTCATTGCTAGCTCAGCTGTCCAGCAGGGTGACTTGCTGTTTTAGCTAGCGGCTCACTTTGCCTCGTCATCCATTTTCTAGTTTTTTCTCCCCCTTTCATATTTATTAAGCCTCCCGACTGACCTTAAGCGTGCCTTTAAAAGCAGCGCCGACCAGCGAGGTGAGAGATCGCGCTGTGTCCACTTTATGGCAAACCACGGGAAAGCGGAAAGAAAAATGCAGAAGGGAAGCATTGGAAAAGAGTCACATTTCATCCAAAAAGAGTGTTGGAATCATTATAAACAAGAATCATTCTCACATTTGTTGAACTATGCATATACTAACCCCTACAGGATCCAGTGCCTTTTTTAGATATTAACAGTTAAACTCAGTCAAAATTAAGTTACCAGAGAATGATATGACTTAAACTCATGAAATAAAAAGCAGATTGATGATGATCTCAAAAACAAGGAGTCAGACTCCTGGGGTTTAATGTGTACCAGACAGAACCGGCTGGCCCATTAGGAACTATAGGCAAATACTACGAGCGCCGTGGCCACCAGGGGGCGCCACAAAATTGGGAAAAACTCACCTTCAACGTAATTATTTTAAAACTAGTCATTACTATTAACTCTTCAAATGGAAGAGTTCACATTCATTCACGTTAAGCAATGCTCAATTAATATTACCACAAAACAATACTATTGGGTTTCTTTTGTTAGCGTGTGTAAATCGTCGATAGAGGGGCACGCCATATAAAATCTCGCCTAGGGTGCCACATTGGGTTGGGCTGGCTCTGGTACCAGACCTACAAAAAAACCCCAATCCTGTCAAACTGCAGGGTGGAACTTTTGTAAAGTTCTTCAGAATCAGTTTCCAGGTCTGAATGTATGGCTGAATCACTCCAATCTTACAGCTTGCAAATGTGTGGCACTGAGTAGTTTTACAGTGTTTGGGTAGAGTCCTGGGGCCTCATTTATCAAGCGTGCGTACGCACAGATGTGTGCGTAATGAGTGCGTACGAGCATTTCCACGCAAAGTATGGGATTTATCAACTTGTACTTGTGCGTAGAAACATGCGCAAATTTAAGCACAACTCTGACCATGCGTACACACAAAACATAGTGGTAGAACAGTGAAACTACAAACAGAATGCACTTAGAGAATCAAAGTGTTCAATAGCAAGCAGAAACTAAACAAGGATTTCACGCCATCACCGGATTCCCAAACATAAATAGAGCCATAGGTTGCAGCCGCATCTCAGTCAAAGCACCATCACACAATGAATTCAGATCCATGAACATGAAAGGATTTCATTCAATTAATACAAAAATAATTTGCGATCCACATCTGTCTCTGTTAAACGTTGTTGCCCGGTGGCCTGGACGAACGCACGACTCATTCATTCTGCAGACCTACTTAGTGGGTGTGCACCTCCAAGCAGGAGCTGTTTAGGATGGCTGCTTGACTGGTGAGTGTTAGAGCATTTCAGAATTATTTTCTGGGCTTCGTATGGTTTATTGTAACATCTCCATAGGAGATCGGGTGGCTATATCCACTAAAGCAGTGGCTAATGACCCCTCCTGTCCCACCCTCTAATGTCGCTGCCATTCAAACCAGAGGATCATACAGAGATTTTACGTAAACCTGCATGTTTCAGATTGAAAGTGTGTGTGGGAAAATAATCTCATCATTCAACATTTTTAAAGTTTATTTATTTAACATTTGCGATGGGCAAGCAGCAATCTGTGCCAGTGACTCGTTGATTTGCAGTAAAGTATTGGTGATGTTGGTCAGCTGATCGCTTATTTCATTTATGGATTTGGTGGTCTCGTGTTGATTCTACAGCCCTGCCTCCGTCAGCACCCTCGGAATAATCCCACATAGTGCCGTGTCCCTGATGATGCTGGCAATACGGGCGTCCATGGGTAAAGCTGGGTTGTTGCTTGTCCTCCTCCAGTTACAGATATTTCGCGTCTATGTGATGCGTTTTCTGGCACCGAGTTTGATATCAAACCATTTCTTTGTAATTTCTGAGAATGATCTTTCCTCTACCCAACATAATTAACAGCAGTCGTCACCTTCTCCCACTCAGCATTTTCTTTTGGTGATCACACCTGCATTTAGTGTTCCAAAAAGTATTTTTTGGTTTGTTTCAACTTCGCCTAGTAATACCTCAATCTCGGTGTCGGAGAAATTCCTCTTCTTCACCCTCTTTGCCATGATTTCGGTGACGGGATCAAAAATCCATTCATGCATTTTAAGGGATTGTTGCTACCATATATGGTCAAATGGAGGCGTTTCTGAATGCAAATGACCCGAACCATGCACGAGCATGGTCGTTAGGAACAGGTGGGATTTATCATCAGAGGTTACTTACTGGTGTGCGTACGACCGGCGTCCGCACGTTTGATAAATACGGATTTTTTTGTACTTACACACATTCTAAATTTTATTCGTACGACAGAATTTAGAACTCTTTCTGCGCACGCTTGATAAATGAGGCCCCTGGTGAGCTGGTGTGCTCGAGCTGCAGAAGGCGGTGGAGGAGGTAGATTGAGTTACAGCTAAGCTATTTTAAGGCAGAATGGATTTTTTCATGTAAGAAAATTCTAAATTCTAAATAATTCTGATTCACAGATGTGAGTTTTTCGGAGTTTAATCAACCAGAGATGTTCTCCTTTTACTCTTGTATGTGCTTTGTACTCTGGGGCAACAAAATAAAAAACTCCTGACCTTACACTGTAAAAATAGTTTGTTTTTTGGTTTAATTTAATGCGTAATTATCTCTCTACTTCACTATCTTGCATCTACAGCAAACCTTGTTGGTGTAATCTTAATGCACCAATTGAGTAACATAAAACAAAACTGCATAAAGTTGAATCTACTATCTTTTCTGGCTGTCACATCGAAGGAGGGAAACCTAACTTTGGCCAGACTCCTCATCAGATTTCAACAAATCCATATAGACATGCTTTACTTTGGGGTTCCATAAGGGATTACAGTTGACCTGAATTAGAGTTTGATGATAGCCACAGCCGGTGACCTCACCAAAGAGATGTTGCAGTCACTTTAAAACTTTAAATGAGCTGGAGTTAAAAGAAAATCTTCAAAGGGAGACGTATGACATGTCACCAAGTCTATAAGCCCACATGTGATGACCCTGCCGCGCTTCAGCCCACGCCAACATACCACACTTCCTTTGGCGCTAATCCTGCAGCAACGTAGATGAAACATGGTTCTAATTCATACTAAAAATACAAGCATGCCCTTACGCCGCACATGTATGTGTACGCTTCATCTGAATTTAAATCATCTCACAAAAACACTCTCGCACACATTCGCTGGCCCTGAAGCTGCAAGGGGAACACAGTATTAATTTAGCACACACACTGACACAACACACACACACACAGCTTTTCGTTTTCCTATATGTCTGGTTTTGCATTTATAATCAAGTGCCTGAGGAGGTACATGTGCAGATTAATGGCCCTTCTTTGGGAACAGTTAATAGTATGCAGAATTTATGCATTCCGACTTTATTTTAATGGAAAATGTGTACATGTCTCACTTTAGACAGAGCAGCTCCACTCTCTCAGCACTTGTTTTATGAAAGTAAAGTGGCTCGATGTACTACAGTGGGTTCTTTATAGCCCTTTCTAGGTATGGAATACACAACTGTGCTGGCTTTGTCAGGCTGTGAAAATGACAGCTTTGTGTAACCGAGACAAGTTAAAGAGTCCATATTATCCCTGTTTGTGTTTTTCCCATGTCTGCAGTGTGTTCCCTGCTATCAGTGAACATTCCCACAACATTGGTTAACATTGCCGACAAGCTCTAAATTGTTTTTAAAGAAACAGTTTAACCAACTATTCAAAGAACCTTTTAGGAATATTTAATTTCCAATAATGCTTCTTTAAAGTTAACACAATGTTTTAACGTCAACATTCAGATGATGCTGTTGGGAACACGGATAACTCAAGATGTTTGTTCTCAAATAAATGTTCATAAAAGGTTTTCCAGATGTTACCGGGGCCTCAGATGACAGAAACTTCTTTATACCAACTTTCTGTAACATGATGTATCAACAAAAGTGGAACATTCTTCCTGAAATGTTGTATGAGGGAACACATTATAAAGCATTTTTCTATAAAATGTGATACAAATGAAGGATGTTCTCAGCGTAACATCTGAAAAACGATTTCAAGATGTCACTGAGACCTCAGATTACATAAAATGTTCCGTGTAAAACGTTGTTCTAACATTCCTGTAATGTGATATACTAAAGGCAGAACATTACACCGTTTTGTTGAGGAAGCCGGTTATAGAACATTCATCTATAAAACATTCTCATAATATTCCATGATAACAAAGGAAGAACGTTCTCACACCAACATTTGTTAAATGTTTTCCAAATGCCATCAAGACCTCAAATAACAGGATGTAATTCCTGTAGAAAGTTTTATCACATTATGTAATCTGATATATTAATGGTGAAACACTTTGTCTCTTTGCTGAGGAACACATTATAGAACGTTCTTTGATAAAAATGTTTCCACAGTGATAACAAAGGAAGGATGTTCTCAATGTAATGTTCAGAAGGCATTTTCAAAATGTTATTGAGACCTCAGATGATAGAGTGTTCTTTACAAGATGTTCCTATATTGTGATATATTTTATAATGCTGGAACACTCTGCCTGTAATGTTCTAAGAATGTTTTGGGGATGTTTTCAAGAGAATACATTGTAGAATCTATAAAACACAATGTTCCACTGTGTTACATGATAGTAAATGAGGAACGTTCTCAGCGTAACAACTTTCAGGAATGCTAGACCATAACGCTTCAACAATGTCATCAAACATGCTTAGAATGTGTAAAGTTACCCTACCCTTAAGAAGAATGTTCTGGGAACTAAAATGAAACATTCTGCTGAAAAGATTAGTAGAGCTTTCCGGAACTTTCTCAGAATGTTTCTGGAATATGAAAAAATCTGGCTGGGTTACAGTTTTTTGTGCACATAAAAGGCTTGGGCTTTGTAAGTTTGCAATGACAATTTCCTCTCTCCTACAGAAAATGCTGCTCCTTACCAGTCTGAAACATCTTGTTTGAAGTCCAGGCTTTTCTTCCGTTACTCGTCTACATCATCATGTAACATATTTGCGTAACGCCTGCCGAACACCTGGTTTGGCCCTCAAATGAAGAATGAACAGATGCTTCGCCCCTGGCTATGTTTCCTTACTAGAGTCACTTACGCTAGAGCTACATCTCTCTATACTATACAAAATCAATGTTGCCTCACTTTCATCCAACTAGAGCAGACTGGACTTTTCAGGAGGGGGGCCTTAAAGAGACAGTAGTCCGTAGCAATGTGTGATACAAGAAACATATGTTACTGAAAGCATGTAAACATGTTATAGTAGAACTAAAAAATTAAAATGATGAACTTTTAAATGTGCTTAATATGAGCTCTTTAACACTCTAAACCTAAGCAGGAAAATATTAACCATGCTTTTGTAGGACAAGTTAGATTCATAGATGTGTTCCAAAATCAACACCAAAGAAATGTCATGCCAAACACAAATGTGATTTTTAGGAGATAGGGCTGCACGTCAGTCCAAATCAAACATGGCCATAACATGAGTAGATCCAGTGAAATTGAATTCCCTTTCATGTCCTGGAGCTGGTAGAGAATCCGTGGCCTGGTCTCAATGTCACCCTAAGGCCTGAGCAATAAACCTTAACAGACTTAGCTGACGTCACAGCTGTGGTGTTTAAGTGAGCGAGATAAAAAAAAAAATCAGAAAAGGAGGAATTGGAGACACTATCACAACAACACACATTGTGCAAATAAATAACCACAACAGCAAGCAGCCACATGTTGTCACTGAAAGATAAAGCTCTGCAGATATGCAGGCTCACAGACAGGGTGCATAATAGCATCAAAACGTCTGCATGAGAGCCCTTGTGCTCCTGATGATTTGGCAGTCTGGGACAAAATCAAACTTAGCATGGACTTAGTGAAACATGCCTCGATCTCGGCTTGATCTGCAAAACCTAAAAAACACTTTTGTGCATGAATTTAAAGCAAATGTGACAGATGAAATTTATTGTGAAGCTGATGGTTTCATAAATAAGCTCTAAAAGAATAAATACATCTATGAATTTCATGTAAAAAGCACTAGCAAAATAGTCTTGTGGAAGGGAGATTAAAAATGTAGTTTGAAAGAGTTAAAAATGTTAAGAACGGTTAAAAACTATAATAATGCCTGTTTGAAAAGTTATCAGGATCTATGATCCACTCGCCAAGACTTACAGATTGATTAGTCATGCCTGCGGAGTCCGGAAGGGGGAGCTCTCCCATGTGTGTCCTGACTGTTTTTTCTGGCTTTGTGCAGACTGCAGGCTAAAGTGACCCAAATCTGATCTTTTTGCCCCATGCGACCTGTATACGATCTTTTCATGACAGTCTGAACAACACAGATCCGATTTTTTCAAATGTGACCCAGGCCACTTGGACATGTGGTCCTAAATCCGATCCGTATCTGATCTTTTGCCATGTGATTTCTGTCCGAACGGCCAGGTCGCATTTATCCAACCTACACATCATTGACACATGACAAACGTCTCTATTCTGCGTTCAAGTAGGAGCAGGAACAAAAACAAAAACCATGGTAGACGATAATGTGGAGTCCAATCAATGGAGGTTTTGGAGTTAATTCATATTTGGGGGAACAGCTCTATTCAGTACAAACTCGAGGGGTCTTATCTGAACCGGGTGGTTTTGAAAACATTTTCAAAGAAATGGCCGAGTGTGGGTATAAACGGTCCTGGCTCCAATGCCAAAGAAAAATAAAGAGCCTCCAAGCCAAATATAAGGAGGCTAAAGACTCAAACAAATGAAGCGGCCGTGAACGTGTTGCCGGTCCACTTTATGAAGAGCTGGACCGCATTTTGGGAGATGAGCCCCGCGTTCAGTCGATAGAACTGCTGGATAGTGGCTTTGCTGTGTGACGTTGTTGTGTCCTCTTCTGCGCATGCGGGACACTTTTGGGTCGTATGAAGTTCACACAGGAGATCACATACAAGACGCATTTAATTGGAAATGTGAACGAACTCGCAAAAAAAATCGGATTTAACAAAAAAATCCAAATTGAGCATTAAGACCTACAGTCTGAATGTAGCCTCTTTTAACGCCCTTCTTCAGGTATGAAATGTTTAATATGTTTTCTATGTATTTTATGAACATCAGGATTGAGTTGTGAGTGTTGCTGAAATGTTATTTTTACTTTCATGTAGTTATTTAGTTCGTTAACCAAAACAGCGTTCCTGCTGTAGCCGTCAGTTCAGGCGCTAGCGTGGCCAGCAGTCTACTTTTGACATGTTGTTTAACCAGACGTGTAGAAATGTGTATTTGTCGGATTCATATTGTGGAAATGTGCAAGTGTGTATATGTTCTGAGGGTAATTATTTTGTGTTACACAGCATTGTTCATTTACAAATAAGTTAAGTTTATGCCATTGTTAAGACAGATATATATACCTACCTTGTTACTGTTACATGACATGCATATAACTGTTAAAATGCTACCAACCAAAGGAACTGTTACTTAGACATGTCAGTTGTTAATATTTTTCTAAATACATTCCGGCTGAAGCAGCCAGTGGAAGCATCGTGCCCTGACTGTTACTTCTTTTAACTCCCTTCTTCAGGCTGCGACACAAACAGGTGAGTGGTGGACGGAGCACTTTCGTACAGTGGACTAAAGGCAGAAATCAGCGAGAGCACAGACGTACTTTTGCTTTACAATGACAAACAGAGTGAGGAAGGCAAACATGAGGGGGCAGCAGGCAGTTCATCAATACCAACATAATATAACAAAGAGTCATACTCCTAAATTTAGTCAGTGTTGGCCAAAGTGTGTATTATTCATTAGTATGCATTTATAAGACAAATGTACATATAGTAAAATACTGTGAGTGTGCAGTAGACTGTATAATCTACATAAAATCAGCTTTCACATACTATGGATCCATAGCAGAGATTTTTTGCTGCTTGTGTAAATCTGCTTCCTGAGTCTCCCCCTGCAAGCAAGGAGAGGTTCTAAATATTAGAATACTGCCTGAGCCACATATGTATGTCTTGTGAGGTTCAAAAGAGCGGACCCAAACGCAGGGCACAGGAGACTCGCAGGCAGGTAGAGCAAACAAAAGTAAACTAGAATAAAACTTACTGGGGGCGACAACAAAGGCTGGCGGGGAAGGAAACTTTAACTGAAGAAAGTGTGGAAGAGCAGAATCCGACAAAAGTCCAGGAAAACCCAAGGAGTAAACAAGTAAGGTGGAAAGGCAGCCAAGAAACTACTGAGGTATACATGGGGAGGAGCGCATGTATGCAGGGAACTGGCACAGGGAACATGCAGGTGAGCAGGAAAACAGTCCAACAACAGAATGAGCAGTGAAAAATCCAACACAGGGAACAACAAGGTGGATAAAGGGCTGCAGGACGCATAAGGTTCAAACACAGACCACGTGACACACTGTGAAGGGAGAGCAGGGTGACACAAAACAGCTGAAACCAAGAAAACATGGCACAAACTCCATCTAAAACCATGGCAGAATGTAAATTATGGACATGGATACATAGTATGTACAGATAAAAAGCATACAGTGGATGCAAATGATGTATAGAACATATCAACATTTAGGAAAATTATAATTTCATGAATGTGTGCAACACAGCACAAAGCTGAAGTGCAGCAGAGAGCCACACAAACACTCATGTACAGTCACAGTTCCTGTACAGTGCAGCACGTGCTCAGCGATCACACCATCACATGCCCACACTTGTATTGGGAAATGAATTAATCCGTGCAGGCATTAGCACTTCAGCACTCTGGGAGGAACACACACATGAATGCTTTCTCCTGCTCGCTGCTACACACACTCGGAGAGCGATATTTCCCTTACAATAGGGAGCCGGGGCTCTTATTAAAACCTCTCCTCTTAACTTGCACAGATAAGAAGCTGCTTTATTAAATGTCTTTCTATTCAAGCTGCCATTGATTCATTTTAGGAGGCATTTCAAAAAAAAAAAAAAATCTATTTCCTCACCGCACACAGCTCCTGCAGCTTAGTAAGACTTTGACTCCTGATCTGTTTCTTTCTCTTTTTGATTGATTGTCCAGCACTTTCCTCATTTCCTCCGCCGTGTCTGTCCGAGCGAAGCTTTTTGTAAAATGTGTAAAGAGGAGAGAGGCGTGAGATGTGCCATTAGGAACTCACTTGTGGAAATGTAATATGGTAATTACAAAACTATATTTCATTAGGAAAGCGCAGCTGTGTGTGTGCACCTGGGTGTGTCTCTTCACATTTCTGTAATCCAGCTCTCTTCTTATATATCCGTACTCATATCTTTCATCTGTATTCTCTCTGTGACATACATGGCCATACGTACTGTGTAGAGGATGTGCTATACTAATTTAGTTTTTCGGAGAGGCCTGACACTGCTTATTAAAGGGCTACTTTTCACATTATGAACCATGCCGACGCTTTAATGTATGGAAGATGTGTGAAAATAGACATGATTCTCACTGCGGTCAGCCTCATCATGTCTCTGCATCTCATGTTTTAGATTACTTACTTAACAGACCATCTTTTTCGACTTGTTGGAGAACAGCAGTAGCCTCTTGAGTCAGTAGCGAACAGTCAGAAAGACAGATTCATATTCAAGCTGTGGAGCAATGTTGTTAAAGCTGCAATTTGTTGTTTTTTCTTCTATTATCCTACTAAATAGCTCACTAGTAGCTCAAGATGGTATTTTTTTCTCTGCAATTACTATATAATTCCTGGGTAAAATGTAAGTAGGGCAGGAGTCCACTGCCTGTGTGCAGTTTGCATGGGCGTCCATCATATGAAGGTCAGGTGAACTGGCGACTCGAAGGTATAGGCATGGATAGGTATGAATAGGTATACAGGTATCCATTCGAACCCTCAACTCCACATTGAATTTGTGGAAGAGGGAGAAAACACAGCTGCACCAGCCACCATAGATTGAGTCTCCTGACCTCTGACCACCTGCTCACACACTGAGATCACTATCTCAATGAGTTGTAGGTGGAATTGGATAAGGCGCCATTTGCTGCAGTGTCGAGTCATTTCAAAGCCATGTACAGTATGTACTGGAACATAGGTAAAGAGTTCTATTTTCCCTCAACAGCCATAAATATAGTCTTTAAAACTCGTCTTTGTGTATCAAAGTTACGTATTTAGAAGTTTACTTTCACGAAAGTCGTCCTTTCCTGCCTCTGAATGGCTCAGATGTAGATCAATACCATTGCTTCCTCTAGAATGTGCAGAAGATGTTTATCCAACCACTTCTTCAGATCTGCTTTAACACTGTAAAAGTACCCCATGCTGCACACTGGCAAGCTGCAATAACAGTGCAATTCAGCCATACATTTTCCAACCAGTAATAGATCCCGAAGAAGAATATTGATACAGAAAGTCGTCCTGCAGTCTGACAGGATTGGTTCTTTAGGTTTGGTGGACATGGAATCCCGTGTTTTCTGAGACATCATCAGAACACTGCAGATTCAAGGTGGAAATACTTCGCCATGGTATTGACTGCTTATTTCGTTCATGATATGTCTAATGATATGTTAAAAGCACATCATATGCACATGATAAAACGGTAAAAAGTGCCAAAACCAAGGAATTTGGCAAGCCTGTGTTGAAAATATCGAGTATCGTAACACTGCACATTGTAATGTACAAAACTTTTCAACAAAACTTAGTCCAGTTTTATCTGAAGTCTGTTCTGTGCTGGTAAAATTTACCGCAACATGACTCTGTCTTCCAAAAATCAATTCTGTTCTCCTAAATCATCATTATTAAATCAAGTTATTTACAAAAAGGGAGCACCATATACTAAACAATCTGCCCACACAGGCCAGTAGTGAGCAAATAACTACCTCTCATGCCCTGCTAGCCTGGAACTGTGTTTCCTCACCAAAAAAAGAAAAACTCTTGCGTGGTGTGTTTAAGATGTTTCATAGAGTTTGATGGTTGAAACCAGAAGCTCGCAGGTCACTCCTGTTGGGTTTAATTAGCTTCTCCACACTGCACTTTCAAATCCAGGCTGTGGACGTCAGACCAAAGCTGCATGTTAATGTCACTTTTTTCCCAAAGCTTTCCTCATAACCAATTACACATTACCGCAGTTTTCCTTCATCTGTCGGTGGAGGCGACTGCCGACTGTGATTCATCTTAGCATCTCTGTTTTTCACTG
Source organism: Dascyllus trimaculatus (assembly GCA_024666655.1). Taxonomy (NCBI): domain Eukaryota; kingdom Metazoa; phylum Chordata; class Actinopteri; family Pomacentridae; genus Dascyllus; species Dascyllus trimaculatus. The sequence continues at coordinate 9,975,150 of CM045457.1, read as the reverse complement.
TCTGTGCAAATGTGCTCAATTTCAGCCTGCCACAGCAGTAATGGTGCTTAAAAGCACAACACATAAAAAAGCCATTGGACTTATCTGCGTTCTAAGGTTACGGCACTAATACACAACGCGTGTACAGAGCAATGTCACCATTAGTTGGCAGAGTGACGAGAGTTTTAAAGACTGGGTGCAGGTACTGTTTAATGGGTGTCTGTCTCAGTTTTTCACCCTTGAGAGAGACTCTAAAAGCTGGTAGCGAATGATGAACTGATGGTTTTTGCAGATGTGTACTTACTATATTACATACTATTTAAGGCGCATTTCTTTATAACATTTCAGTGCATGCTTGTCGAGCCTGACACTTGTCACTAATCTTCTATATTCTCAAGTCCTATAAATAATTAGAAAAAATGGTCTGTCTCTTATTTTCTTCCTGCTCTTGGTACATTCTGAGTAAAAAGTGCAGTTTCCATGCTGTAATTTTGTTCTGTGGTTTGTTTGCTGAATACTAGGATGCATGAAGTTGACACAAGGTGAGCCTCTAAATAATAAGACCAATGCAAGAATTCATTTTATTTTGTTGCAGATACATTTAACTCAAGCGGATTGAAACTTTCGGAGGTTTTTCAAGGTCACCCATTCAAGGTATACCTCGTGGTTCATTTGACTTACATAAGCCCAGCGTCATTATTTAACAGCCACACCTTGCAGAAAGTTAGTCTGAGAGGTTAAAAGGTTACGGGTTTGACTGAGAGAACAGGGAAATTCAGGCTTCAGGATAATAATGAAGCTTTGTCCCCATGTGTTCTCCAATAAATAAAAAATAAAGACAGAAAAAGACTGGACCTATTACATATCAGGCAGGCGGTTTTAATGTTGTGGCTGATCAGTGTATATTCATGAAGCTGATAGAAAGTAAGTGAGGTGAAGAGGTTAAGAGTCTGACTGGCAGAGCAGAGAGACACAGGCTTGAGGATAATAATAATGCATCATCCATTTGGCACATTTCTTTGAAAAAACATACGACGAGCTTTACAATAAATAAAAAATAAAGGGGGAGCCGGGACACACGTGAGCATTTCAAAGCAAATTAAATGAAATGTAAGCTGAGGAAATAAACAGCAAATGAATCATTTATGAGAATCTTTTGGATTCGAGATAAAAGTTTGAAAGGTTAAAGCTTAACTGATGCATATTTTAACATGAACAACGGATCAAATGGCTGCTCACAGTGACAGAACCACAGACTCTGCTGGTTCACTGAGCCTTACTGTGACAGTTGATGCCTTTCAGCTTGTTGTTTTGGTGTTGCAGTTTTTAACTGTGTCCTCGCTACTCTTATCAGCCTAGTATTTCAGACAGAGCAGACGGATTAAAGTGGTGACTAGCAGGTGTTTTTGATGTCTTGAAGTTCAAAAAAGGAGTCTATTTTGAGCCATAAAACAAAAACAAATTAATGCTCTTTGCTTCATGGCTGGAAGACGTGTAAAAAGGGGCAACTTTAAACTCTTATACTTCTTTGCGGAGATGCAAATGGACGACTGCAGAGATGTGCAGCTGTTATTATTACTACTTTTCCAGTCCATGGTGGTCGGCTTGGAGGATGCACCACACGTTGTACTGACAAACTCTGCAAATGCACACTACTACTGAGCATTATTGTGTTTGTAGCATTGTCGTTGTGTGAATCATCTACTACATAGACTTGTGCAGATGTAGCAAAATGATTAAGGTGCAGTATTTTAACATACAAACTGCAAAACACACCTACAATCATTATGGCTTTTATATCAGTATCTCAGTACCTGTTGATCTTCAGTATCACATCAGTGAATTAGTCATGTAACCTAACTGGATCTAACCAGAACCTGTTCAGTTTGCAGTGTCAATTCCTACTGCTCTCTGCCTGCAGTGCTGAAACCCACATGGGCTCTCGGTGGCTTTGATCAAAAGTGAACATACAAGGAACAAGGAAGCACCAGCACTGTGTGGGCCACTGGTGATCTAAATGAAAGAGGCACAGAGCAGAGCTGAGAGGCTCCTTGTATCCAGAGAATTATGAAGCCATTAACACACAGTGGATCATTTCACAGGGAGAAAATCTTTATTTTACAATCACTTAATTATGCTATTAATGTTTCCTTCTTTTCGCTTGTTCAGTAACTTTGAGGTCAAGTGGCCTCTCCCGTACAAAACAAAGGTACCCATCTGAGATGCTATCTGCCCTCCTGCTTTTATTCTTAGTGACAGCAGCATTTGGTAGAACACTAATTGCGTCTCGTTGGGATATGTGGGAGGATTGAGAGAGAGATAGAGATAGATGGAGACAGAGAGAAGCAAATGGAGACAGGTAACTCAGTTTTCATGCCCAGAGACATGAAGGTAATCATGCGTTCTGATTTTCAGTCCTCAACAATAAGTCACATCATTAACTGTAACCTTTGATGATCATTGTTCTAATTCTATCCTCAGGTAACCCACTTATAGTAAATGACTTTCCGACATTGCACAGCAAGACATGGATCAAAGTGGTTGTGAGAACATTTAATTTGCTTGAATTATTTCCACATTATTAATTGATGCTCAACTTTAGCCTGAAAAAATACCACCAAATTCTGAACTTTTCTCTGTTCCTGTTGTATTCTCACAGGCTGCATTTGATGGAGGCATTGCTAAATGTGTGCAGCAGCTATTAGAGTTTCTATTATTATTATTTTAACTATAGTCTTTTTCTTTTAAAAAGAACAAACATCTGAGTGATCACACACTTCTAAACAATCTCCTGCAAGGTGCTTTAGTGAACATTGTTACAAATAAGAAATACTGTATGCAAAAAGCAGCTCAGGTACATTGTGCTCATTATGCTACACACTGCTCTGAAACCATCCTCTTTTTTATGTCATGTACAGTGGCAAGAAAAGGTATGTGAACCTTTTAGAATTTCATGGTTTTCTATGTCAATTTGTCATAAAATGTGAGCTGATCTTTATCTAAGTCAAGGGTTATTGACAAATATAATGTGCCTAAAAAATTACCATCAAAAACATTCTGCTCTTTCATGTCTTTATTGAACACATTCATTCAACATTCAAAATGGTTGTGGAAAAAATAAGTGAACCTTCAGAATTACTAACTGGTTGACCCCCCTCTTGGCAGCAATAACCTCAACCAGACTCTTCCTGTATCGGTGGATCAGACCTGCATAACGTTTAGGAGGAATTTTAGCCCATTCTTCCTGACAGGACTGCTTTAGCTCTGTCATATTCTTTGGACGTCTCATGTGTATGGCTCTCTTCAAGTCGTTCCAAAGCATCTCTACTGGGTTGAGGTCTGGGCTCTGACTTGGCCACTCCAAAAGGTGGATTTTGTTTTTCTGAAGTTATTCTGTTGTGGACTTGCTCCAGTGTTTTGGTCATTGTCCTGTTGCATCACCCAACTTTTACAGAGTATCAGCTGATGTGCAGACATTCTCCCATTATCCTAAAGAATTGTTTGATACACTTGGGAATTCATCTTCCCCTCAGTGATTACAAGCTGGCCAGGCCCTGATGCAGCAAAGCAGGCCCAGATCATGATGTTTCCTCCACCATACTTTACAGCTGGGATGATGTTTCCATGGCGATATGCAGTGTCCTTTTTTGTGCCAGATGTAGAGCTGTGTGTTCTTTCCAATAGTTCAATCTTAGTTCCATCACTCCACAAAACATTTTACTGATACCGCTGTGAAATGTCAATGTGCTCTTTTGCAAACTTCAGGTGAGCAGCAATGTTCTTTTTAGTAAGCAGTGGCTTCCTTCATGGTATCTGCCATAAACACCCTGCTTGTTCAGTGTTTTACATACTGTAGACTCATGAATACAGATGTTAGCCAGTTCCAATGATGCCTTCGAATCTTTGGCTGTCACTCTGGTTGTGATTCTTTACCTCATTGATGAGTCTTTGTTGTGCTCTTGGGGTCATTTTGACTGAGCGCCCACTTCCTGGTAAAGGAGCCACAGTCCCAAAGTGTCTCCATTTGTAGATTGTTTGCCTGACTGTAGACTGGTGAATCTCTAAAGTCTTTGAAATCACTTTGTAACCCTTTCCAGCTTCATGTAAATCAACAATTCTTGATCGTAGATCCTCTGAAGCTCTTTTTAGCGAGGCATGGCTCACATAAGTGTATTCTTCTTGTGCTGAGTAAACTTAAAAAGTTTGAGTTGTTTTTATCAGTCAAAGTAGCTTCAGTCCAACCTCCAAACTCATGCTCTTAACCAGACTCCAGGTGTGCTAACACCTGACTCCAGTGAGCTTTTTTGAGGTCATTAACTCAAGGGTTCACATACTTTTCCCACAAGCACGATGAGCTTTTTATGGTTGTTCTCAATAAAGACATGAACAATCAGAATCAGAAAACCATAAAATTCCAAAAGGTTCACATACTTTTTTGCCACTGTACATGAAACTGTACTGTATATTGTCCACCAAATTGTTTTTTCCTGACCAGCATGTTGTTTTCAATTGCCTGCAATGAGAACACCACACAGACTGATCAGCCACAACATCATGACCACTGACAGGTGAAGTGAATAACATTGACCATATTGGTACTATGTGGTGTTCTGCTGGAAAACCCTGGACTTTGGCGTCCATGTTGATGAGACTTAGACACCCAAATAAACATTGTCCCACAACAAGCACACTCCCTCATGCAAGTGGAAATCCCACATGTCACTGGCCGACCCCTGAAGGAAAATGCACCCCACCACATGGAAAAAACATCAAACAATCAGGAACATCTTGAGGAACATGACAATGGCCCAACATGTTGATTTGACCTCCAAACTTCCTCATTCTGATCAAGCATCAACAGGATGCAGTGGAACAAGTTGGATTGACAGAGACCCCACTGCACAAACCACAGTAACCAAAGGATCCAGTGCCAAGGTCCTGGTTCCAGACCCCATAGGACACCCTGAGAGGTCCTCTTGTCCATGCCCAATGATTCAGAGCATTTTTGACCATATAAGGGGGACCAACACAATATTAGGCAGGTGGTTATAATGCTGTGTCTGTATCGATGTATTTCCACCATTCTGAAAACACCAGCAGTGCGATGAGGCACTGAGCATCTATTCTGCACAAAGTACTACATGCTTTAGGTTTTTTTCAGGTCACCAAAAGTTGAAAAATGTTCTTTGTATAAAATGTTGCAGTTGCCGCTGCCACTTTTTACACAACTATCCAATCACAGTGCAACAGGGGTGGGACAAATACCAAACCCACCAACCATTACATCCTACTTGTGCTTAACAATGACTAAACAGCTATGAAGACATTAATACTGCTCCCTGAGTATCTGTGTTGGCAATACTTGGAGCCAGCTGATCAGTTCTTGCAACACATTACTTCATCAGATATTCCATTTCAGAACAACAGCAGTGTCTTGTATCTAACCCAGTCTGTAAAAAATAATGTTCCTATACAACTAAACTACATTGTGATTTACATTTTGAGAGAAACATTTTTTAATGCTGGGTTACGTTTGTTTGTGACCAATATGTTCCAATTAGCATATCTATGCTGTTTATTTTGCAGATTTACTTTTTAGCTGTTTCACTCGTCACCCTGGTAAACCAGAAAATGAAAGAGAGGCTTTATATTTAGTTAAAAGGTTGTATTTTAATCCAAACCCTGAGATTTATCCTAAACCTAACTACATAATTTTAGTTAAAGAACCTCAACCAATGTGAAAGTATCTAACAATGTGTGATACTTTCCTCAAACTAACCATGACATTTTGTTGCCTAAACCTCACCAGAAAATGAGTGAAAGCTCAAAGTAAACATCGACAGAAAAAAAAGAACCTAAATTCTCACACTGATGGTCTCTCATCCATCACAGGATGTAAACCAGGGTGTTTTGGGTGAGAGTTCCACCTTGTAGCATGGACCTTATCAGCCTTTCTAACTGGCTGCCTTTCAGACAATGTCACAGTTCACAAAATTTCTTAATTTCAAAGCAAAGTTATATCCCCCTCAAAATGTAGCTGAGAATGCAGTTAAGGTGTATAGGAACATCATTTTGTGGAGACTGTGTTGCAATACATTGAGCCTCCAAGTGTTTTCAACTGGCAATGAACATGCCCTTATTAAAGCCACATATTTTTCTCAGAAGATGGCGGAGACCAAAACAGAGCTAAAATAAACTGTGTAAATATTGGACTTGTAGTCAACAGGCGGACAGAAACTCTAAATGATTTGTTATGTTGCATCCCATCTGTTGAAGGCTTATCAACTTCAACAGTGATTATATGCTGGGTTTGTGAGGTTTCTGCTGCGCCCAACCGCCCATAAAGGATTATGTAACCACTCTGCTGCATTAGCTGGCAGTACAATGGGGCAAACATTCAGGCCTTCAAACTCTTGTTGAGTGTTTGGAAATGTTTTTGTGTGCTTTACTGTAAAAGCAGGGGACACATTATTTTCCCAAATGGATATTAGTATAGTGAGGTGGTTTGTTTTTGTAACATATAGACACCATTTGGTGAAAATCTAGTTTTTTTACCTTGTTAACTTGTTTATATGGTGTTTTTATATGCTATAAGTCACACCGTGAGTGAAATAAGCAGTCAACACCAAGGTTGAGTATTTCCACCTTGAAAGTGACGTGTACCAATGACAGGTTCACAAACACAGATTTAGATTTCCAGAGTTTCATATGTAACAAACCCAAAGAACCAATCCTGTCAACTTACAGGGTGGGACTTTCTGTATAATGATTCTTCTTCAGAATCAGGTTTCCAGTTCAATCTAAACATGTACGGCTGAATTACTCCATTATTCCACTTTGCCATTGCGTTGTGTAAAGTCGTTTTGCAGTGTTTGAGTTGAGTCAAAGGTGAGCTGGTGTGTTTGAGCTGCAGTGACTGAGGAATGGACGTTGGAGAAACAGCCAGGAGCTTTCGAGATCTGGAAACAATAGTGTAGAGTTACATGTAACCCATTTTAAGGGATAGCAGGATTATTTTCATGAAAAAAAACCAACTTCTAAATATGTAACTTTGATACACAGATGAGTTTTTAGGGGTTAAATCAACAAGCGAAGAGGGATTTTAAAAGGAGTAACTACCAACGTTTTACAGAAATCTTTGAAGCCCACACAAAATGGTGCTATGAAGACAGATTTTAAATATAGTGTGTTCTAGCTTTCCTTCCTTGCCTTCAAATGGTAGCTGCGCAGACATATGGTACATAGACACTCACAAACCTCCCAGATGAGTATATACTTTGAAGAACTACATGCTTCTCCCACTTGTTCGTCCTCTGTTCCTGAGCACGGATGTCTTTTTAGCTCCCCTAACAACTCTTCTAAAGGCTTTCGCTCTTCCTCGAATACCTACACTCTGCCAACAATCCCTCCATCCAAGCTCAAATCCACTCCTCTGAGGCCGGCCACTCTAATCCAACCTGTACTCCTTCCTCATTTTGTCCTCCACTTAGCACTCCTTTCCCTCTGCCTTCCTCTCATCATCACCCTTTTTCTCCTACCCCTTTCATTTTCTGGAAGCCACTTTCACAGTATTTGTTTTATCGCTCTCGTCTTCTCTACCATTTTTAAAATGTATTAGTGTTTCTTCTCTTTCTCCACGTATTACCCAATGATTTCACTTAATCCCTACATTTGTATCTCCTTCTTTCTCTTTGCATCTTTCTCTTCAGTCCAACCATCCTCCATGTTTCTCTCCGAGTCTATCTGTCTAATCCTCATTTTCTTTTGAACCAGCCGTCTGTGGTTTCATCTCCTGCCTTCACTTCAATTGACTTGTCTTTTTACCCCTCGAATTTCCACAAGCTTCATCTTAACACGAGGGCTGGTTCAACATCTTTAATGCATCTAATTCACTGATCACAGGTTGTGGCTCTTTTAAGTGCTCTCCAAAACTCTCAATTCCGCCGTGACAGATTTTTGACACATCAGCAGTGAAATCTCTTGTTAGCATTCATTAGCAGCGTCAGAACAAGTCAGTGGAGACCAGGAGGAATTCTTGTCAAAACCAAATTGGATTGCTTGTAATTTCATCATGCGTTTTTTTCACTTTAAGCCGTCCTGGTGCAGGTTTAACCTTGCCACACCAAACACCACACTGTGGTTTGCATACAGATCAGACTGACAGGTTTGGTTGTTTTTGAGGCAGCACAGTTAGAATGTCGTTTCCAACAAAGACACTGTAACTGTAGACATTATAGGAATTCATCAACAAAGAAATATGCCCATTTTAATCTAATACACTCAGGGATTTTCCTGCAACAGCATTCCTTAGCAAGACTTATGCACAATAGCAACTCCCATAACCAACAAAAGAAGCTAACACAAGTGCCTCAAAACACACATTAACACACAGGACAAGAACAAGTAACTCCTACACTGAGTTGAACAGCTGCCAACTGAAGTTCCAGTCGTCATCAAAACATGGATAAACTTCCACACTGAATGACCAGATGCCAATGGAAGTCACAACCCGCACACGGAACCTCTCCACTAGGCTGCGACTAACGATTACTTTAATAGTGGATTTATCTGTCGATTACTTAGGTCATAAATCGACAAAACAGGGAGGGGGGGTGTCATGACTTAGAATATAATTATTTGTTTCTTTATTTATTCACACAGTATGTGACTGAGATATACCAATGCTTCATGACGGCACAGTGGAGCCGAGGCCGCGGCTGCAGCTGCTGCCAGGGAGGGGTGCTCACGATATTTGGATTTTAGGATTATTATCTGGATACCAACACAACAACTGAATATTTGGATATTCAGGTCCAGCACTACTGCAAATATTGCATATAATTATGTAACATTGTCTTTTTCTTGTGTTTTAATGAAGTTTTCCCATATTTTGCAGGACTCTGACCGTGATTTTTTTTTCTGTGGATTTCTTCGCCGCCTCTGCCATGCTGGCTTGTTTTTATTCTGCAGTCAGCGTAGTCGGGTGGCATGTCTGTGCATGTTCAACAGGAACATGCACAAGATGACGAATCGAGACCCAATGAAATGATCACTGAATTAGTTTCCCAATTCTTTTTAGAATCGATTTGAATCGATTCATTGTTGCTGCCCTACCCTCCACGAACTCAACTGCTGTCAACTGAAACCACAAGTTACATGCACAAGTTGCTTCTTGACCAAGTTGACAGCAGCTAACCGCAGTTACAATAAACAAAAACCTTAACACACAGAAAACACAAACACTAGAGGCACCAGGGAGCGACATGTTCACATTAAATCCCAGCTGTCTTGACTGTGAGGTTGGATGTAGATGTATAGCAAGGTGTGGTAATTACTGCTGTCCTGTTGGAGAAGCAAACTGGGTTGTGGACCAATCAGCCAGATTGGTGGGTGTGGAGAAGGACAAGGGCTGGAGAGCAGTCAGGTGATGTCTGGAGCATGATCCTCAGCCAGCTAGGATCAATTTCATGCTACTATCTCCCCACATAGAGGCAACACAGAGTCCACCACAGAAGCGAGATGGCACACTATCACCAGTGGCCGTAACAAGTATTAAAAATAAAAGCACTTGATTCATAAAAATATCTCAAGTGCCTGTTACTAGTATTGTATGTTATATTATTACATCATAACCCATGCATTTATTCAGAAATAGGTCTGACAAAAATTCAGCTGAACTGCAGGTTGTGTTTACACAGAGCAGAGAAGACAAGTAGAGAAACAAATTAAAAATGTAAACAAAGAAAAGCAGTCAAAACCTTCAAACTATTTTAGAAAATACATAAAAATGTAAAAATAATACAAAGGTAAAGCAGCAATATTTTTATTATATATATATTATAAATGTATATTATATTTTTAAATAAAAAATGACTTAAATGAGTAGCAAAATAGCTGCTGATTGTTTTTCTCTCAAACAATTAACTGATTGTTCGGCTCATCATTTTAGCTCTACTGATACAAAATCTTGCGCAGTTTAATTAATAGCAAAATATATTTTAAAATTTCTTAGTAAGTTTTTTGTGCCAAACTTTTAATTTGTAAAGTTACTACAAAGTGAAGCTGTCAAACGAATGCACTGATGTAAAGAGTACAAAATTTATCTCTGAGATGTAGAGGAGAGGAAGTAAAAAGTGCCATGAAAAGACAGTACAAATACTTTAAAATTGTACATAACTACAGTACTTGAGTAAATGTACCCCTGTTCCTTCACTAGGGTATAGTGCACCAATGTCTAGGCGGAACAGTAGTTTCATCCTTTCAGCTGATAAACCCTGAGGCTTGTACTACGAAGTGGGATTATTGGGTTTTCCGGACCGTTTTGGGCCCAGCTCTGGCTTTCCAGCATCACAGAGCTGACTCACTTTTAACTGTCGTAGATCACCTCTGATGCAAGTCTAACCTGCACAGGAGGAGGTTAACTTCAGAGGATTAGATCAAAACCTTCCAGCTGCCCAAGTAATGACCAATCAGATCACGGGGAAAAGCGAGTTGTCATCCCTGAAGCTTCTAAGAAACAGAGGCAGAGTCTCCAGCAATAAATGAAGACATATGATAATAATCGAATCTGCATTTTCACGACATGAAAATCCACTTTTTGATTCACAGCAGGATTTCTGAAGTTGTTGATAGTTTTACACTCTTATTCCCTCACTGTCGCTCAGAATAACATGAGACAAGTTGGCAATGGTATTTGGAAATAAAACTTAAATCCTCTATGGTCTGCTATATCCAGTTTACTCATTATTAGACCAAAGAACAAAAAACTTTCACTCATACTGAACACATTTAATATCTTAACATTCACCAGTGACATCCATCCATCCATCCATCCATGTTTTTCCGCTTATCCGGAGTCGGGTCGCAGAGACAGCAGACAAAGCAGGTCATTCCACAATTCCCTCCCCCTGGCAAAGCTTTCCAGCTCTTCCTGGAGGATCCCAAGGCGTTCCCCGGCCAGATGCAATACATAATCCCTCCAGTGGGTTCTGGGTCCACCCCAGGGTCTCCTTGCAGGCAGGCATGCTCAGAAAACCTCCAAAGGAAGTCCGGATCAAATGTCCAAACCACCTCAATGGGCTCCTTTCGACGCAAAGGAGCAGTGGCTCTATTCCGAGCTCCCTCTGGATGTCCGAGCTTCTCACCTTATCTCTAAGGCTGAGCCTAGCCACCCTGCGAAGGAACCTAATTTTTGCCACTTGTACCTGCAGCCTCGTTCTTTCGGTACCTACCCAGAGTTCATGACCATAGGTTAGGGTTGGAATGTAAATGGACTGATTACTGCTGACACCGCACCAAGCCACCTGTCCATCTTACACTGCATTTTCCCGTCACTTGTATACAAGATGCTGAGATACTTAAACTCCTTTGCTTCGAGAAGCAAATCCCCCCCCCAACCCGAAGGGAGCAATCCATTGGTGCCCGGCAGAGAACCATGCCTCGGATCAGTGAGATAATCAGTCATCAATCACTGATCACTAAAGGCACCCTCAGCTGATCCCAGATCACAGGGTCTATTTGAAGAGTTCAGTTTATCATATAGCCTTATTCATTTTTTTAAATTATGCATTATTAACAAGATTGGATTTCAAATTAAAAGGTGTGAAGTATCATGAATTGAAAACTGTGACTGTTAAATAGCCAACATGTGAAACATATTCCACTTCCAAATATAGCTTTCCTGTGCAGTCAAATAAATGAAATTTAATAAAATAAAAATTTAAGTAAAATCTAAATTTTGCACAGCACACCAAATTAGAACAATAAATTGTAAAGACGCAATAAAAATCAATTCCAGCTGAAAGAAAAAACACCAGGACTTTGTCAGTTTGCTCCAACTTCAGACAATAAAAACCGCAGCACTAAAGTCTAGAGTCAAAATATTATTTGTAGTCAGTGAGCCCTTCCAATTTCTTGCCACAAAGAAATTTAAAGGCTCATGGAGAGAAGACACCGAAAATGGACAAAATATCAGCCAACTGTGTCTGAAATGATACCATCTGCAACACAAGGCTAGTAATTAATTGACGCTGATGTTTTTACGTGGTCTGAATTATTTGCTCCTGAAAAATCTGAGCTCTAGGCTTAATTTTCAAGTCAAATATGTGATTAATATTTTTTGAAATGTTAACAAAGGTGTCTGGGACACTGTGTACAATGTGAGTTTTTAAAAGCTTATTGTAATGGTGTGCTATAATTGAATAGTGGTAACAATTTTCTGTACAGCAGCAGAATAGCAATCAAAAACATTATTTGGATCAAATCTTCTGAAACAAGTGAACCAGCACTGTAGCATATTAAGAAGAAGAAGAAAGCCTCCATAACACAGTACAGGCTTGGACCTGGAAACAGTAACATAAGGGCGATACATCACGCAATGGGAGTCCAGCCATCAAACTATTTAGAACGGATAATGAGTGACGATGATCAGTGCCCAATGGATTGGACTTCCTTGACTCACCAGCTAATGTATTTGCAGAAAATACATGTATTTTGAACAGTTTTTGGCCCATTCTGACTCTAATTTGACAAGTTCCACATGGTTTGGACGCACAAAACCTCACAATTCCAACATTTAATATTAATTGGTTAGTAATTCAGGCACCTGTTTATAGACCTAACTTTAATATTTGAAAATTACTTTTAATGTGTATAAAGTCTCCGTCTGATTTTACTAAATATTACTCTCTTGTTAACATAAACTCATTTTCCCACTGGTATGTCACTGGTATGTTTGAAGGCATGTCATTCGTGAGTCTGACAAGTGTGCCTTATAGCATCTCTGTCGATTTCATGCAAACATGCTATTAGGTAGACTGTAAAACCCACATGTAAAACATCTACATAGTTGATAACCACCAACAGTCTCATAAGGAGCTGCTATAGGAGGAAAAAGTGGTCTGGATTGTTTATATTTCTTCAAACCAATCACAGTCATCTTGTGTGATGCGAAGCCCGAGATGCAGTGATGGTGCCCCGTGCAAAATAGTAAAGGGGGATTGTTTTGAAACATTTGCTTGCAGGAAGATGAGCACTATCATTAAAATGGTTATTTACTGAAAGAACAAAGAAGGACTGCCTTATTGCATGATCTAAATCTTCTTCTAAACTTGTAATTTCCAGCATGTAGGTTTCTACTCAAAAGTTGTTTCGCCATAGGGAAAGAGATGTTGAGAACGGTAACACATACATAACAGAAGAGGAACTCATTCCCTCGTGAAATGTGCAGTGGAAATGGCAGACTTAAACCCGGAGAGTGTACATCTGTTGAGCTGGACTACCATCTTTGCAGCACTGCTCATTGGTGACCACCAGTCTTAGGCCACAACTTAGCAAAGACAGCCAGATTCAAGCCAACAGGTGACACTTTAAAGATAGGATAAGCCTTTTGTAACACCACAGTAGAGACATGTGTGGTGTTACAGCTGAAAAAGAGATAAACATGTAGGGAACATAAGTAGAAAATGAAAATAAACAAACGTACTGATTCTTCCATATGTGAATATTCAGATATTGCACGAAACAAGCAAACCTTCTAGATGTGGAAGATTACAATATATCAATATAGATCAATGGTATAGCACAGTTTCTTACATAAGTAGCAATACTGATAAAAGACATATTGCTATATATAATTATCAGTATTTGCTATTGACTCTGGTTCTGCTGCTCTTGCTAAGCTGCAAAGCTGTAACTGTACTCCTACCTGAAAAAGCCACACTCAGTGCCTCCAGTGTTGCAACAAAATGGTATCATTGACAAAGCGAGATGCAAAGCCTGAGAAACACAGAGTTTATCCAGAGTTAAAAACTTATTTAGATTAGATCCACATGAAGCATTGATGCACTGCTACCGATTCTCCCCGCTGTCATTAATAAACCAGCTACTGTAACACAATATTTCCCTTCCCTCTTTGACTCAGCAACGGTAGCTTATGTTTAATGCACTGGAAAGAGATTAATAGGAACTGCTGCTTCGCGCAGTATACAGTACGACGTTGACCTGTTTAATACAGAAGAAAGCTATGCATGTTAAACAGGTTTCTCATAATTGGAGCATAGTTACAGCTAAATTGTTTCGACCATATAATTAGGCTTATAAATATATATATACAAACCTCAAAGCAGATTAATTGTGTAATAAGGCTGAAAACAGAAGGCTCTGCAGCTCGATCATGGAATAAATGCCCTGATAGAGGAAAGAAGAAGAGGAAGGGAAAGGAGAGAGAAGTGAGGGAAATACTGGATATTGGAGGCACAGGAGATCTGCTTCTGTGACTAATTCTCTCCTGATCTCTTAGTCTCCCCCTCATTTAGAAAAGACCTGTTCGCTCCCCCCCCTTCTTTCTCTGACACACACCCACACCACTACCACAGCTCACATACACACTCACTTCCATGCACAGACACACTCAGGAAACACTGCATACACCCACACTTTGCAATTCCTCTCTTTCTTTCTGTTACACACACATTCTCGGTCACACACATACATGCATACTGACACGGTCCAAAAAGAAAAAAAAAAATGCGGAATTGCCCGGAGTGTTTGCAGCCCACACTGCTTCCTATGTGTGGATAAACCTACACACGCACGCACACACACACACACTGATCTGAGACAGAGGAAAAATTATATTTTGTCTTTTGATCCAAAGCCGTTTGATTTTCTCCGCCTCGCTTGCACAGCCACTTAGCAGCTGTACGCTTGTGTAACCAGTCTGTGCCGTTTTGTACTTGCAGCGTTGGATTTCCTTTAGAATGCTTTATGTTCTTAGAAACCTTTCAGTTGTGAACATTTCTTAATGTCACCAGATCCAAGTACTTCAATCCGACATTGAGGCCTTTAGAAACGTGCATGAGGAGATTTTGTTCCAAGGATCCACACACATTTTTCCCGTCAATGTTATTTTTAATTACACAACTGTCCACACTGCACACACCGTGATAATAGAATCGAGTGAAGCTATGATTGCTCGCTTGCAGTGAGTAAGTTGGCTCTGGGCTATATTCTGGTTAAGGTCTTATTCGTTTTAAGCTGTTTACATGAACCTTTGATACCCTGCAACCGAGCACTACCGCTGCCAAGAATAAACCCGTTAAAGGAATATTTCCTCCATGACTGAGCAGTAGTGGGTTTCTTGTAGAGCAGAGAGAGTGAGGAGTGATCCCAGCAGTAATCTGTGCAGTTTAACAAATGACTCGTGAACAAACGACACACAATAAAACACCTTATGAATTTGACTGAAACAACACTAGCCAAACTGGAGAGTGAGTTTGAAAGGATTGTGATAAATTTATGTTTGCCTTTGTCAGAATAGAGCTGAAACACTATAATACTTAGAGAGTTAGTATATGTCAGATTTTCCTTCCATCTCGGTTCCTCTGCCCAGTTTTTCCCCCTCTGTCCTGTGCACAAGCACCAACATGCACCAGTTTAAATGTGCACGAGACATGCAACAATGATGAAAGAGATATTCACTGAATTTGACAAAAGTGTATTGGGATAATTTACCTTTAAAAACCCCTGGAAAAGCATAGATCGCTAGCTTGGAAAAAAAAACACCAGTTTAACTACTCAGGCCTTAGAGTCAATGTGCTGATTTGTGATTGAAGTCTGAATAGAAATGTCAGATAACAATGATGTGGGATTAAAAATGTAGCAGCAAAGTTAATTCAAGATGATGTAACTTTTGAAAGTCAGGCTCGTACAAAAGCTGCATTAATAAGCAATTGCTCAGTTCAGCAAACACTCAGGTGTTTTACTGCTTCAGCCCTAATTGGTGCAGTATGACTAGCAGCTTGGTGTTAGCAAACTGATTTTGAAATAATAGAATATGAGGCAAAGCTTTCAGCTATGAGCTCTTCTCCTGTGGAATCAGCTCCCAGTTTGTGTTTGAGAGGCAGACGCCTACTCTACTTCTAAGATCAGATTTAAAACTTTCCTTTTTGATAAAGCTCATGGTTAGGACTAGTTCAGGTGATGCTGAACCATCCCTTATTATGCTACTATAGGTCTGGAGTGCTGGAGGACTCCCATGATGCACTGAGCACCTCTCCTCTCCTCTCTTTCTCTCTCCATAAATCTATTGTATCTCACTAACCTGAAGTCTTCTTTCTCCTGTAGTTTGTTTTTTTGTCCTCCTTGCAGGTATCTCTGACTGTGGGGCTACATGTTTCTGATCAGCAGTTACTGGCCTCACCAACCTCCCAAGTGTTTATTGCTCTCGTATGCAATGTGTGTCTGTTTTCTATCAGCTATTCTATTCTGTTCTCCTCTCACCCCATCTGGTTAAGGCAGATTTCTGCCCTCCCTGAGCCTGGGTTTGTGGGAGGTTTCTTCCTGTTACAGGGGAGTTTTTTCTTCCCACTATTGCCAAGTGCTGCTCAAAGGGAGTCCAAAGAAAACTCTGGATATGTCAGGTCTTAACCTTATTATGTGAAGTGCCTTGAGATGGGATATGTTATAATTTGATGTTTTATAAATTAAACTGAAATTATTAACTACGAAGACGTTGTTTTTCCTGCTAAGTTAGGGCTCCAACAGGAGACCGCTACCCAATACACACAAATGAAGGCAACTTCATGTTGTGGAGCTGTTCCAGACAATATCTAGTATATAACAACTGCTTCTATTTTCAAAAGTCGTTCAAGCTGGGGATAAATATGTAAAAACCCTCAAAAGAAAGGAGTGGATAAACTCATTTGAAAAAGAGAGTACCTGCCCATAGGGGATGCTCTAAGTGAAACAAGTGCACTTGCAAAATAGCAGGGAAATTATGTCAACTGGATATCTGTTGTTGTACTGCTTGGGGAATTTTGATGAAGAAGTTATTAGAAATACCCAGATTTTTGTTTATCCTTTATCTTTTGAATTGTTGATCAAAACCTAAATAATTTGATATTTAGCATCTGCCAATAGCTGATATCATTTTCCTACATAATACACAGCTGTAGATTAGCTGTGGTACCTGGTGCTCCTCTGGTGGTTGTAATCACCAGAGGAGGTGTTCAGTTCCATGTTAGCAAACAGAGAGCACTGTGGAGATTATGCTTGTAAAGGGGCACCATGACAAAGTCTGGTGTGATGCTTAATTGCCTCCAGACTGCACACTTGTTCAATCAATCAAGCCTGACAGAACTCGGAAAGCATTTTCATTTTCCAGTGCTGTATATAACAGTTGCCATTCAAGTGTCTGTGGCTTATAAAAGCAACATCAGTACAGGATAAATGCTTAGTGTGATCAATGTAGTATAAATTATTCTTCTACTGATTGATAATGCTATATTTGTTATGAAAATTATTCAAATTTAAAGGATTGGGCTTAGTTTCGTACGGATACCAATTAGTTAAATATTGACTTCAGTGGCTTGATAGCCCCAGTTGTTACACAAAATAGTTTTGAACAATGAAATTAGAAATGTAAAGTACATTTAGAGAGAAAATGTAGGGAAAAACCTGCAGTTAAAATCTAGGCCTATAGAAATCAAGTAAAGCATTTGTGCTCATATGTAAGGCATCTGAACAGCTATCACTGAGTCATAACTTGCTGCATAGAAATCTGAAGTTTCATAAGCGAACAAAAGGAAGCTGAGTGCAAGAAGGAGGTAAAGTTAAGTTGGAGCACAAAAGTACAGTATGTGCAGGCAGTTCTGTTCCAGATGGCATACTTTTTTTTCTTTCAGTACATATTACAGCTGTTCATTAAAGCATGTACTGTTTCATGCAGTATGCATACAACTGGGACTTACTACTTCTGTCATAGTATTACACCTTAAGCTTTGACCATGTTGCTCCTACAGTATATGTGTTGTAATTTTTAGTGTAAAATGAACGGTCATCTCTCTAGAAACTCTGTAGCTCAAGCTTGCTTATACTTGTGTGAGACACTGTGACATTTGCGACTTATATTCTACTGGATTGTGTGAGGATTGTGTGGATTGTGAGAATGGTCAGAAAAGAATGCTCACTTGCAAAATGTGACCGAATGCAATAGGACATCCTGGTATTTTTGGCATACTACCTTTGACGTGTTGTGTATTGAGCCATAAAAGACCTTTTTCTGGTATACTATATAGCATGTGTTAGAAACCTGGCTCAAAGACTGCAACAAAAAGGAAGACAGCCAGCTGTGTGGTGACAAAAAAGATGTTTATTTTAACCAAAATCAACCAAAATGTGCATTTGTGCATGTTCTCTTTCATCCAGGTCATAGTCATTCTGGGCAATTCAATGGAAAGGTAACTGGACTCAGTAGAATGTCTGTGAAGACGTTTCGCCTCTCATCAGAGTGGCTACATCAGTTCATGCGTATCAAGACTAGACTGGGCTTGTCTGACTCCCACTGGTCTTTGCAAACACCTCCACAGAGGTTAAATACCTGGGTTTCCCACCAGTGAGTCAGATCTCAGGTCTGTGTAGACTACCAGAGGCACGCCTAAATCTACATAAACTTTGACATGTTGTAAAGCCCAGATGAGAGCCAGAATCTCCTTCTCTATTACATACAAGGTGCCATGAGGATTAGAGGAGAACACAGAAGAGCCCTGACATTCTCAAAAGCTTGCTGACAGGAAGTTGACAATACATGCCTTACCTCTTGGCAGATCTGTGAGAGGAGCTACCACTCTGGAAAAGTTCCCGCAGAACCCATGATAGTAGCCCACCAAACCCAAGATGTGCATCAGCTCCGTCTTAGTGGTTGGAACTGGATAATTCTCAATAGCAGTCACTTTAGCCTGAAGTGGCCGTACTTGACCTTGCCCCACTACCTTCCCAAGCTAAGTAACCGTAGCCTTGGTGAACTCACACTTTGCCAGATTAACAGTAAGGTGCGTAGCACACAATGAATCAAACAGGAGCTGAATGTGGAGGACGTGATCCTCCCAAGTATCACTGTAGATCACCACATCATCCAGATACACTGCGCAACCCTCCAGTCCTGATACCATGCTGTTCATTAGACGCTGATGGGGCATTCCGCAAAACAAAACTCATTGCATATAAAGGAGAGTCCAAAAGGAGTACTGAAGGCGGATACCGCTCTTGCTCTATCAGACAGTCAAACCTGCCAGGTCATTCCCCAGAATAACCTCCACTTCCTGGATGGGAAGATCCAGACACATCCCCAAGGTAACCTCACCCTTACCTGTTTACCCTTAAGTGTTACACATACACATACCTTACCCTTTAAGTGTTACACACAGTAGTATGGATATGGGAATGCACCTATACACTTGTGTGCAAGAGCAGAGAAAATCTGTTCCAGGATCTGAATACTTGAAATCCTGCTTTCCTTTTGAAGGACCACGCTTGTATAAAGATGGCTACAAGTTTTTGTAGTAAGCATCCCAGCTTTATTACTGCAATTCATTTTAATTGCCAATAATAAACTAAAGTTTCAGGCATGTAACTACTGCTCAGTTTTTATTGAATTCAAAACACGGTTTTGCATGACTTTTTAGTGGCACTGACTATTAGTGTTAACATCTTTTTAACATCATCTTAGGTGTTCTCATTTTCAATAAACCACGACAAACGATTGAACTGAGCACTCATTAGATGCAAATGATGCCACATCTTTGGAAAATCAGCTTTGCAATTAAGAAAATCTGCATCAAAGCATCAGATGTTTCAGTAGTTGTTCTTACACTACCAACGTCTTTCCCTTTGTTTAGGATTTCTCCAGAAAACCACCTCTCATAACTCTGCCTTTTTTCTGTGTATATAGCCGTTCTTCTCTCTCTACTTGCTGGCTCTCCATGCTTCCCACTCTCATTTCACTCTCTGTCTCGACCTCCTCTTCTAAATGAAGCCGTTTATGTAACAGCAGAATTGTAATGCGACAAGCAGACGCTTTACCGAATTTACATAACATGATCAAACACGCTCGGTTTTCGGTGCGAGACGCCGGATCACACGTTTGGTACCCGACAGCAGAAGGCAGGTGTGTGTCAAAGCAGTCCTGACTGCTTGATCAAAAAGTAGGCTGTCAGTCAGTAGTGAAAAAGACAAAACAGAGCAGGTGGTCACCAGAAAAGGTATGGATCAGATTAAAGTTAGGACTGTGAAGGCAACACAGACAATCAGACCGGGAGCAGTGACAGACCGTGATGAGCTGTGAACAGGCTGCTCCAGACTGAAAACAGGTGTTCAGAGGCATTCACTAAGAAACGGGATTTAGGTTTAGTGACGTAAATTCAGGTTTAATTGAGTTTTCAGGAATACAACCAGTGGTGCATTTCTTACTGAGGTAAGTCGCCACGGTAACTGATTCAGAGCAGGTTGTGTTCAAGATAACAAATCAATGCATATTAAAGCACCACCTACAAACTAATCAGTTCTCTCGGAAAATGGCATCACTGTTCGTAGAAGATCCCGTGAGAGGATCTCTGAAGAGTTTTTGAGGAGTTTTCTTTCCCTGACAATGAGAGATACAGGTTCTTGCAGATTTCCTTGCTTTTTTGTTTTGCCTGTTGAATGTGAGAAATTTCAACACTGTCTTTTTGTCCTATAGGCCTTTATATATATCTGGAGACTAAAGCCCTTAAGTCTTGTACTTGTTGACATTCAAAGATTTGCAGTAAGCCTTCGTACCAGTCTGAGACATGCGGTAATATTTGTTCTACATTTGCTGAACAGATCATTTAATGCCAACTGAAAGAATAAGAGTATAACTGTCTTCAGCATCGTAAGAATGCCTCTAAGAAACACAGTAATTTAATGGAATACACAGTTGTAATTATAGTCAGATATCCTTGTGCCGTAATGATAGGGAAGGGATACTGATGAGCCTGTTAACAAATGTATTTACACAGTTGGTGGTTGTTTTGCCTGCTTTCCTTCCCACTTTGGCTGCAACAGCTGGGTTATTTTAGATTTTAGCCTGAGTTATATTTTTAAAGTCCTCATATTAGTTTAGGATTCTAATTTGTTTGTCTTGTGAAAAACATGCATCACTAGACCTGTAAATGTTTGCGATTGGTCACATCACCCGGTGGTCCTTTGTGTGACCGCTTAGGATGACTCAAGTTGTTGGGATATGTTTTAGTTATCTAGCTAAACTAATCCTGACTATGCTGAAATGGCTTTCTAGTGCAGGTTGTAGGTGGGGTTAACAGAACAACAGCAGAAATTAGTCAGATGAGCTGTAGTTAGAATAGGACAAAGAAGAGAGTGGGGATTTATGCCAAAAACTCATTTTTCCTGCAGTATCCATCCTCTGTCCTCAGGCATAATAAGGTTTGTGCATGTGCATATATTTAATTGCTTGTTTATATGCCTGTTAATCCCAGAGTCCCAATCCTGAGGCACTGTTTTATCTCCAGAGCACTAGTTGTGGATTAAAAGACTTTCGTCAGTACAGCAGTACAAACAGTGCCACCAAGCAACAGATTTCATCCTTGGACATTCAGCTGAAGCATTAGGAACTGGAGGTGAAACAATCTGTGACATAAAAATGAAAGAACCTGAGATTCAGGGGTTTTTTTAAAAATAAAATTTCAAAATTTTAAAAACTGCACTGCACTTTATACAGGAGGTACTTAAAATAAAGACTATGTAAAAGTCTGAGAGTGTTACTTTTAAAATATGCAAAATACAGGTTTTCAGTCTTCTGGATAATTATTATTTGGGGTAAAATACAGATTTTGTTGATTTATCGAGTAAAAAAGCCGCAAGGAGACATTAAAAATGAAAATGAATGTCATTTCTTACTTCATGGACATAGGTTGTTTGAAAACTTAAAGTGTGATCAGGTAACACTTTATAATAAGTACACACTATTAAGCATTAGTTAAGCATTAATACATACTGAATTTATCATTTATAAAGCATTTTTCAGACATGAATAATTATTAATAAGTAGTTTATAAATACAAGTGTAAATGTTTTAATCATCATTAATAAGCATATTAGTAAAGGATTAGTAATTCCTAACTTCATCATTTATAAAGCATTTTTCCTACATAATTACTCATTGGTATGTAGCTTATAAACATGGTTACAAATGTTTCACCCTTCATTAATGAGCTCTTCTATAGCTTGCTTAATGTGTGTTTTTCATACTTTGTAAATGTTGAAAACAGAATTTATAAATGAATTATTACATCATTTACAAACCAGTTATTTAGGATTATTTTGGAATGGTTAGTAGTTTATAAGATAATTTAGAAGTTCTATGTAAATAGTTAAACTATTTAGATTTTCATTTATGTTGCCCTAACAGATATACTATACAGACATACACTGATACTTGGTGAATGTTAGCAGATGATTAAAAAAACTTCACACATTCATTTTCCAATATATGTCCTGTAAACACTTAATAACATATGAATTCATTAATTTTGGTACTTGCAATGCACTTACTACTCATTAATTAAGTATTTTGTGTGAGCTTATCTAAAGTGAGCACCATCTATGCCTTATAAAGCATTTATAAATGTGATTTAAAGGCTGGCAATGCCTTCAGACACACAAAAGTCCCAGTCATCTTAACAGGTGATGGAAATTCACAACACAAGGGGATATAGAATGCATTATGTAATATTTATTGCAGCTTATCAGTCATCATCAATTATCATCAATTGTGACAATACAACATGAACTAAGGTAAACATGGTTGACTTAAAAACTTGCCAACACCAACTGTGCATCACAGAAAATTCAAGTTCACAATTTAAATCTTTGATTAAATTAAATTAAATCTTCCAGTATCAAAAACAAAAGTTCAAAAGTATTTCACTGTTATTATTTAGTGTAATTCTAAATTATGACAGTGAAATATTTTTGAACTTTTATTTTGATTCAGACAGATAAATCATATCTTAGAGAAATGTCTCTAAAATTATTCAGAGAGATAATAAATATAATCAACATAAGAGAAAATAATGCTGGAAATCTAATTTTAAAGACACTAAAAAAACAAAGTGCACTGATTACTTACAATTTATTTCACCGCCCTCTCCAACAGAAGACCCTTGCATAGGTAACAGTGACTGCAAATTACTTACACTTCCTTGAAATGTCATGAATCAGTCTGCCAAATGCACCATCAGGGTGTTTCTTTGCGAGCCATTCATTCCACTCAATCACTGAAAGGTGGTCAGAGAGCAAACTGTCAGTGCGGTTTCCCCTAAGCCTCCAGATCTGCTCCTTGTAGGATCTCCAGGCCCTCTCAAGATGCTGGGTATGAGCACCAGTTTGGGGATCTACATACCACCTGCTGTGGTTAACAGTGTGATGGTTGTATCCTATTTCAGAGAGTACTCGATAGGGACGCCACTCATCACTGATAACTGAAGATCCCGGCCTCACATGATGAACAATTAGGGGAATCAAATGTCTTCGAGATCTTCTCTCCACAAGGCGCAGAATGGGTTTTCTTCGTCCTTGATGATGCCTCACACTCAACATCCCAAAGACCCACTTCTTTCGTTTCCATCCACCAGCCATTCTTCCTCTCCCATACTGATGCAGAAACAAAACAAAACCACCGACATAAATTGACACATTCTATTAACAACAACTTGCTTGACTCTCTTTGAAAATTATTTAAATTCACAATTACAATAACATACTTTTCTTTTGTGCCGAAAATGGCTCTCATCGATCACAACAAATTCTCTTCTTCCACCAATCTGTTGGCCTCTATGCCTTCTCATCCTTTCAACTGCTGTGACACAGACCTCCCTTATTTTTTTGGCCATTTTAGAGAGAGTTGCTGAACTGGCTGCAATTGTGTCATCCATCATATCAATCTGACGTAATCTTAGACCCTGAGAAAATCTTGAAGGCAAATGAAAAAAGGATTGTTTATGTGTCTCAAAACATTCGTATTGTTATTATTATATTATTGATTATTATTATTATTATCATTACCTACCTGTACACGAACTGCATCCAGTTACTGAGAGAGACCTTTGAATGACTGAAGATTGACATGTGCCTGACAGAAATTTGTTTTTCCTGTCCTTTATGTGGTGCTTGGCGACAAGTCCTATTAAAAAAGATTAGGAACATACTGTAATTAGGACACATACACTCACACACAGGTTTGGGTAGCAATTATAAACAATAAATATGACCAAGATGGCATAATCAGGTTACAAATCATTACAAAATTATAATCAGCACAACAGAAAAAATGTGTAATTAGATTGTAGTTTGTCACAAGGATTACTTACTTAGATTTTTGCTTATATATTTAAATATTTCAATTTCATCATGATAAAATTACACAGTAAAGCTGTAAACCTTCATGAATACTTTACTTTTTGTGGTTGTAATTGATTTGACTAGTTCTAAATGTCAGGTATATTGTAGCCTACAAATAAGTAATTTACTCCTTTCATGTTTCTTCTTTTTGAAATAGTTACTTCTTTGATAAACTTTTGTTTAATGAAAATAACATTGCTAATTACACAAATTGCATGTAATTATTTAATCCAGTAGCCTGATTACATCTTATATTAATCTGTCCCAAACGTGCACATAAATCAACAGATAACTGCGCATTTGTTCAAATTTAGTTATAGCTATCATAATGTCTTACCAAGCATATAGGTCTGCACTGTTCGTCCTTCTCTTCAGTTTCATGTCCTTTTGGCATATTCTGCATTTGACTCTTCTTCGAAGCAGTCTCCTCCTCTGTAGCCACTTTATTAGCTTCAGGGCATTTCTTTTTGACATTTCTTCCTCAATTAGCCTCTTAAATCGGGTGAATCTGCTCATTATCACTAAACTACTCTGATCCACTGAAAAAGCTAATATCCCGCTTATAATACGCCATAGCTGCCAAATATACCTGTCGTTGCCAGATTTGTACCCGGAAACCCGATTTGTTCCCGCACCCGATTTGTGTGACGCAATTTTTGCGCATGCGGAGAACAGATCGGGTTTCCGGGTACCCAACTGCAGCCACAGGTAGTCGCGGGAGCAGACGTTTCTTCTGGAAGAAGCTTGAGAGAGGCTAGGATCATGCAGGACTGTGGTCAGGTACGAAGAGTGGTGCGGACGCGGTCCAGAAAGAAAGCCGGCGTAGAGCTGGACAAAACAGAGTCTGTGGCTGTCTGTGGCACTAGTGGTAAGTACGTTTTTTTTTTTTTTACTGACATAAATGAATAACAGTGGCTAATGTTAGACCATAGAGCAGGGGTCTCAAGCTGCGGTCATCGAGGGCCACAATCCAGCATGTGTGAGATGCTTCCCTCTTCCAACACACCTTATTCAAATGAGGGAAGCGGGAGAGGGAAATATCTAGAACATGCTGGATTGTGGCCCTCGAGGACCGGAGTTTGAGACCCCTGCCATAGAGCATCCCCTGAATTTACTCTGTTCCAGAATATTTTTGTACAATAAAAAAAATTAACTTTTTAGAAAATATTTAAAAACATTTATTTATTAGTATTTTTTATGATAATTACAGTAATGATAAATAAACCAAGGGCTTTACATAAAATAAATCACATGTGTCACAACATGTCAAAGCATGTCAAAAAAAGTTGGTACAGAATGTTATAGATACATTTTATAATTAACTTTTTTTAATAGGTGTTTCCATGGCCCCAACTGCACAGCTGGCAGACAAAAGAAAATCAAAGGATTTGGAGATGTGTCAGCTGAGGGTAGAGGTCCTAAAGGATAAGGTTGAAGAACTCACCAAGGAGAGAGACTATCTAAAAGAACAGTTGGCAGCAGGTAAGTTTCACTACACACAGTTTAAATCAAATTTTAGTACACTTGGGTCTTACTTTGTTACTGGATGCTTGAATGTATGTGTCTCTTTGTGCCATGTTAGCCTAATGTTTGTATTTATTTTAACAGCTCTTAAA
The DNA here is from genome assembly GCA_024666655.1 of Dascyllus trimaculatus. Classification (NCBI taxonomy): domain Eukaryota; kingdom Metazoa; phylum Chordata; class Actinopteri; family Pomacentridae; genus Dascyllus; species Dascyllus trimaculatus. Next base: position 9,949,339 of record CM045457.1, on the reverse strand, counting down.
AAGGGGGACAGCGGTTCCACCCAGGCAGTCTACTTGTCTTCATCTTCCTCTCATGATAGCTCCAATGAACATTCCTCTGATGCTTCATCTGACTCCTCCTCTGATACATCCTCATAAGAGGACAAGAAAAAGAAGAAGAAGAAAGGGGGACGGAACAAGGCCAAGAAGTCAAAGAAAATGGAAACAAAGACACGTAAGAGAGGTAAAGATGCTACATTCACTTAAACCACTTTCTACTCATTGTTTTTTTTATCGCTCCCTTACTTTGTTTAACACTGGTAATAAACTTAGAGAGTAACTATTAAGTCCAGAGAAGGGTAACTTACCATTTCTAGGCAGACAAATAATTTGTGCTCATTTTCACTATTGTGCACACTAACCTGCAATTAAAACTCTAAATTTATAATATGGTTTAAGTTAAAACAAAGTTTCCTTGGATTTAACGGAATGATTTTTTTATTATCATTATTTATGTCTTTAATTATATATTTAAAAGACAATTTCTTTTTCTTGTTATTTTATTTAGCAAATAAGTTCCTTAATTGGCAATATATTAGCTGGATTTTAAACCATACATAAAAGCTATTAATTTTGCTTGTTTACACTCATGCATGCATTCCTTCAACTCTTCATCTAACCATGGTGTGCTTCCATTTTCATTGTGTATTTCTTTAATGGTACATTTTTTTCTACATTTTATTATCTTTACCTATTACCACCTCTGGATCTATTTCTGACATTATTTGAACCAGTTTAGATTATTAGAATTTGGTGGTGATCCAGACAACCGCGAATGATCATTTTTGCTCAATAACTGCCAAACTATTAATGATACCAACTTTATTCCAAGTGCTAGGAGTAGATTTTCGGAATCAATGAATCATATTATATATACTTACAGAAAAATAGCTATGGCAACTCAAATTAACTTAGAAATGCCTCACAAAAAACTCAAAATTGTCCCAGAACATGTAGCAGTTCTTTAGGAAACAATTAGCTTATTCAACATCTTTTTGGGTTTCTTACTCCTGAATATTTGTCACCATTTTTTTTTTTACTGTGGATAACCCTAATTCTTTGTCCTCTGAATTGCAGCCCAAAATCCTTCTCAGGTGGTGGCCCGTTACAAAAAAATTCTCAGGCTGTTCATTCGAGGAAGGACTATGTCTGCTGCTTTTAAGAGTGTTGGGGTGGACCGGAACACGGTTGTTGTGAGTGCTCCAATCGCGGAGCTGTTCATTGCTGCACCCAGTAAATACAAGGAACTCCTTGAAAACTACAGCCATCAGGTGAAACTGAGTGTGTTTGCCACACAGTGTGCCACTTCAATTCAGGAGGATCCAGGAATAGTGGAAACAGTTAAAGTGTACAAGGTTACCGGAAAACTGCTTCCCCTAAAAACAAAGTAAGCTATAGTCCTAAATCAACACAGATAGTGTTGAATGTTAAATGAAAGTTCACTGTTGAAAAAATTTCTTCCACTTTTTCACAACATTTTTATTTGTATTAATATTTTATAAGGTGTTGAGTATATTTATTTTAGGGGTTATTTTATCATTTTTTTCTGAGATATGATTAAGAATTACACTAAATAATAACAGTGAAATACTTTTGAACTTTTATTTTTGATACTGGAAGATTTTATATTTTTTTAATCAAAGATTTAAATTGTGAACTTGAATTTTCTGTGATGCACAGTTGGTGTTGGCAAGTTTTTAAGTCAACCATGTTTACCTTAGTTCATGTTGTATTGTCACAATTGATGATAATTGATGATGACTGATAAGCTGCAATAAATATTACATAATGCATTCTATATCCCCTTGTGTTGTGAATTTCCATCACCTGTTAAGATGACTGGGACTTTTGTGTGTCTGAAGGCATTGCCAGCCTTTAAATCACATTTATAAATGCTTTATAAGGCATAGATGGTGCTCACTTTAGATAAGCTCACACAAAATACTTAATTAATGAGTAGTAAGTGCATTGCAAGTACCAAAATTAATGAATTCATATGTTATTAAGTGTTTACAGGACATATATTGGAAAATGAATGTGTGAAGTTTTTTTAATCATCTGCTAACATTCACCAAGTATCAGTGTATGTCTGTATAGTATATCTGTTAGGGCAACATAAATGAAAATCTAAATAGTTTAACTATTTACATAGAACTTCTAAATTATCTTATAAACTACTAACCATTCCAAAATAATCCTAAATAACTGGTT